>CM018091.1:8931764-9676639 GCA_008658365.1 Alca torda | reverse complement strand
GGGAACAGGCTTAATTCTTGTTCCTGTAAGAAAAAAATGCAGGACATAGCTCATCTTAAGACCCACACTTCGATGATTAATTTAAGCCGCAAAAGCCCTTAATCCTCTCCTTTTACCTAACCTAAGCGTACTCGACTAAAATGCTTGTTTTCCTACGAGAATATAGCCAGGATGTTTCAAAGACTTGAACTCAGTAGACATTCTTTGCTTAACTTCAGCTTCCGCGAGGATACATATCGCTTATCTCACCATCCACTCGGAGAAGAGGCACAAACCCGCTCCTCCTCCGCAGTGCAATTCAGAGGGAGCGCCCAGTTCAGGGCTCTGAACCCGTCACTGGAGAAACTTACGTTCACCATCGATACATACAAAGGTTGCATATGCATTCGGCGACTAACGTTACATGGCATGAATGCTCAACCAGAGACTTGCGTAATTAAAACACACAAATATTCAATAGGTGGGGTCAAGAGAAACGTCTTCGTTTTATGCAGAATTCTAAAAACTGTGAACTGTCATTAAAAAGCGTTAAAACCAGAAAGATTTTCAATAGTATTGAAATATATAAAATACGCATGGACACTTCACAGAGGAAGATCTACGGACATATTTAATATCTGCAACCAAGAAAAAAGAACGTTTTAAGTTTTAAATTCCAGGCTTCCCTTGAATTTTGAAGGGCTTTGCAACATTGCCCTATAACCTCTGCATTTCACCTCAAGAGAAACAATTCTTAATGTGAGCGTTCATGTATTTGTTACGTAACTGCCACGTGAAAAATGAAGAGCGAAGTAACACCAGAAGTCCCCCGCAGTCTTACCCCATTCGTTGGGCAGTTCTTTATGTAGTGGCCAGGTTTTCCGCAACGAAAGCATATATATGATGCTGGAGGTGTATCCCAGGGTTTCTTCATGTAACTAAAATGTTTTTGAGAAAAGAAGAAAAAGGTATGCCTGTGTCTCTCTCGTTAAAACAAACATCTCTACAATTTTTCCAGAGTCTTCAAAGAACAGATTTGACATTATGGACACTTACCTGATTGGACCGTATTCATGGCAAGACTGTATCATCATAGCTTTTATTTATCTTCTTCAGAGCATTGGCTTCAGCCAGATTGTCGGTCTGTTTAACAGGTAAGCATTGACACACACATTAGAAACACATTTGCGCCCACACAGCCAGAGGCGACACCACTCACCCCACCCTGTAAAGAGCAGCACAACGCTAGCTGAGGCTGCATGAAAACAGCTGCTTATAGAAAATACTGTTGTCCTGAAGATGTTCTGGGGAGTCCTTATGCCATCACATGATGTTTATGTGCCCGTTAACCTCCTGGAAAAGAGCGTTCTTGGGCACTCAAATCCTTAGGCTCTGTTTGCACCTCACATAAAGACTCACGTAACCAATCCAGTTTTCTTCCAAGCGGACTGAAGCCGTGTGCAGAAAAAATTACGCTATCCAGTACTCTTCAACTGATTTTTAAGCTCCAGACCACTGGAAGGAGGAGATATCCACTGTACGTTTAATGGAGAAAGATGTGTGCAACTATCGTTATTTACGCTTTGCAGCGCTAAAAGGACACTCAACCCAAGAGTCGGGGAAGCTGTTTCTGCTTGCTGAAATTCAGCTTCAGACACAGAAGCGTTAAAAGGAATCAAGCTTTGTGTAATCCCTCAGCAAGACAAAAGACTCTTTGCAGTAGAAGTTTGACCATCACGTGCTCTCGGCAGCCCAAACCGTGTGTTTGGACTCCCCCTACTAACTTCTTCATCTTAAGTGATGTAACTACAGTAAGCAAAACCTACAGGTTTTTTCCAGTTGACGGTGTCCTCTTAACATATAAAGTGTAATATAAGCCTTGTGCGGCACTAGATCTTCAAATTGTTGAAGCCCATTGGATTTATTTAAGCAGCATTTCTTAAAACATTTTTATTACACACAAGTCCTGTTACAAGCAGGGTCTAAGGGAGTGACTACCAACGATTTGGACCTTCAGGTCCCCATCCTTCAGATCAGCCACTCATGGTTTTGGCTTTATGTGCATTCATTCACAAAAGCAACAAACTAGTTTCTACATTTTATTAAATGGTTGTTTCTTAGACATAGTTTTTTCTCAACAGTAACATAATCTAGATGGACATCTCTGAAATCATTTCCATTAACATTTACAGAAAACTTTACAGACGCTCGACTCATTTGTTGGAACCCAAACGGTTTACAATGCACGTCCAAAACCCACAAAACAGTACTAGGAATAGACCAGAATTGAAATACGGCATTTAATACATCGTAGTAACAAACCAGAAGACCGATAACACATTGCCTCCATGCTAAGCCAGTCTGCACTAAAGAGCTTAGAGAAAGTAACAGTTTTGAGCTGCCGTATGTTTCTGAAATACTTAAATTGTCTCAAAAGCTTAAACTGTGTACCCCACTTGGACAGTTTTTCACATTTTAGAGTAAAACTTCACATGAGGTTACAGAACCTCACAGCAGGACACGTTTAGCGACAGCATTGATGGAGACCAATGTCTTTTGCTGGCTACCTGCCAACTCTTTCTTTTTTACTGTATTCCACCCCCTAAATGTACACATTAGGAATGTGTCTCACACTCCAGTGGGAGAGGGAAGAAGGTACCAGCGGGAAAAGATTTCTCTTTCTTGGAAATGAACTCCCGCCTTCATTTTCAGAAGAAAGAACGAGCTCCGCTGTACTAGGCCCTGCCTTCCCTAATCTTTGTAACTTTAAAGACTAGTGTTTTAATTGGCTAGCGCTACGCCTTTTCACAAGGTGCAACCGCTAGTGCTTTCCCAGACAAAGTACAGCGTTGTTGAGCAAAAAATGCAAGCAGTTCCATAGCAAAACACAGTATTACAACAGTTTCAGGAGGTCACCTGCTGCCAATACCCACACACACACATTGGTATATTCCGACAAACGATGAGGTACGTTTTCAGAATTTACACAGTCACCGTGCAAACAAATTAGTTTGTGTTGTTCACTGTAGATACACTAGAATTTATGAAGGTGTGCAGCACTCAAAGAATGGATCTGTAACTATAATGACTGGCAATTCGGGAATAGCCACGCAAGTGTCCGTGTTACAGAAACGCTTCTGTCTTGGCTGTGGCAAAGCCCCCTGAAAAGTCCATAACTTGCAGCCAATCACATTCTTCTGTAAAAAATGTTTTAGTTTCCAACGCAAAATTAATGAGACGTGCGAAAAACGGTAAACAGCGTCTGAAGGGCTTCTTTTTTGTGTCTTGAAGATGAGTAACCCTGCAACGTTACGCTGAGGCTGATAAGGTACTGCCCTTCTCTCTGCCCAAACTGGGAACTACTCTTTACAGGACAGTATCGAAACACACACGCATTTTAAAGTTAACATAAATACTTTAAATTATTAAAAATTAAATTAACGTTGTGTTCACATTACAACAGCTATCCAGCTGTAGACCACAGCATAAGATTTAAAAATACAAAGCAAACACTTTTTTTTGGGGGGTAGGGGTAAGTATTTGACAAGATTATATATATATATGTACATTTACCTTCACAAGCTGGGCCAGAGAAAGAGGTGCAGGAGAGTCATCAATCTGTTCACAAAAAATGAAACACATATTCAAGTTCCACAATCAAAACACAGCAATAGTTAACCTCTGCTCTAGTCTGAGAGTAGCACTATATCCTCTGGGCGTCACTGAAAGAGGCGTTTCAAACCCAGTGTGATTTGTCTTTGTTCAAAACAAAGTCCAAAACTATGCGAGCTTAGCAGTGCCCATGTGGTTAATGGGAAGAAACTAAACGAATCAAGCCCGCGTGAGATCAACTTCTTGCTCCCGAATATCTCAGAGAGGGACCCTTGTCAAATGCTCACAACTGCATAACAGTCGAAGGAGTGAGGCGGCTGTCCATTTTCAGCTGAAAAGGTTTTTAAAAAAATATTTATTTGAGAAGAAAGCATCACTGCGGGAAACTTATCTTCAGTGTAGCCTGTAAACTAATCGTTGATTTCACATCATGGATAAAGGCACATGGTTATGCTTTTAGGAACAGAGTATAGTTGCCTGTCAAAATAAAGCACCGGCATATCGGCCCTGAAACATGAACTCTGCTCCTCCGCTCAATGAGGTTAAAAATGCCAAGCTCACCATGCCCCACAAAGCCCAAACAAAAACAGCAATCCAAAACATCAGCCAATAAAAATAACCCACCACTTTGCCTAGAAAAATAATAAGCTGCTCAAATTACTGAAACGAAGGTGTTTGCCACGACAGACATCCTGGCAGTTACTGACACGGCCATACCAAAAGGATCCACTTCCTGGCTGTGGCTGTAGTAACAGCAGGAGAGCAGCACACGTTTGCAAGCGCGGAATGACAGCTAACGTAAGAGCAAGACGATGAAGAAATAGCCAGAGACTAAGCTTTTGTGCATCCATTTTAAAAAAGTCTTAACTAATTTTACATTTGCTGCTTTACTCTACAACAATAATTGGCAAGCTTTCCAGTGATTTACTCCTACCACACTAAGATCCAGGTTCTGCTTTGAAATACATCCAGAAACGTGTGTATTTCAAACAAAACAAAACAAAATCCCCACACTCTTGACCAAGACCTGAGGTAGATTTAAGATTAAAGCTAATTGTGTCTCCAGCACTAGAAGCACCTGAGCCTGCACTGATTTACAGTGAGAGAGAGGACATGAAAAGAGCCATGCAAGGCTTCTGCCCTCCCTCCTTTTGTTTTTTGGGGGCTTTTTTGAGACACCTCTGTTAGCTGGTGGTAAGATGCTACTTAGAAATATAATGCAGACATGGCAGGGAACACGCGAGGCTAAAAGAACGGTAACTTTATTTACGAACATGTGATTTGTGTTTATACACATGCTAGCAAACAACAAGAAAAAGAATTCTTTTCAAGAAATAAAAACCCATCTGAATTAGATCAAATAGCCATAAATGTGGCTTACATAAATGCACTACGTTAACTGTCGAGGGTCACTGGGTCAGTTCAACTATCTCCAACCCAAGTGATCAGATCCAGTGATGCGGGGTTAGTGTAATGCCTCACACCATTCTAGTGAAGAAAAAGCAGTTCTACTTCAAAGAAAGATGAAAAATTAAACCCACCACACAGTAAGTTTCATACTACAAGCACTATTTTGCAAACGCACAGTTCCACACGGTATTCAAGCCAAGTGCCAAATCCAGACCTAGACCACTACCAGTCAGTATTTCCCTGGGTTACTGATTCAGACTTTAGCAGCAGAATGACAGGGTTTTCAAACCTGAAGAAAAATGCTGCCCCTTTCCCAAAAGCAAATTCAAAGTGGTGGTACGCTAAAGAAAGGCTTAACCTTTGGGAAATGAAAGCAGCATCCAACCCTGAAAACACCCACATCCAAAATGTACCGCCAGCAGAAGTTAAGAAAAGTGATTTTGCCCCAAATGCACCAGAGCGGGCAGGGGTGAGCGGCCTGCTCCCTGCCCCGCAGGGGGACGCTGGGCACAGACCCCAACCCCCCATGCGCAGACACCCAGCCCCGCGCCTGCCTGGGCACCCAGAAGCTCCTTCCTCTTTGCAGGCAGCCTTTGGGCTCAGTGCTGCCTCCGCAGGCAGGGATCATCTCCCAGGGCTACAGCCTGAAAGGGGCAGCGGAGGCACCAGCTCAGGCTCCGGGCAGCACCCGGCTGCTCCTGGCGAGCATCCCTCTGGCACGAGCCCAGGGACCCTGGCTCCCCGGGGGATGTGTGCCCCGGTGCAGGGAGGCCCGATCCCAGCAGGGCATGAGCAGCCCAGAGAGGCTTCTCCCAGCCCCTGGCCTTGCAGGGGTGGGGGGAGAGGGCAAGCCAAGCTCCCGCCCCCCCGAGCTCCCCAGAGCAAGGTGCCCACCCCACTCCATCCCTGCGGAGCCTGCTCCATCCTGCCCGGGCAGTGGGGGTGCCCACCTCCCTGCAGTGGGGCCCTACCTCTGGCTGCACAAGTGTCCTCTCCTTTAGGGCTTTCATGATGCCTCCTAAATGTCAGCACACAGACAGAGAGGGGTCTTGGGAGAAGGGAGGGCTGGGTTTGTTGTTCGAGGCGTCAGGAGCAGGGAAGAGGGCTGCGTGGGAGCAGGGCAGTAGTGCTTGTGGTTGTGCCCGTCACCAGGCACCAGCAGTTGCAGCTGGAACACGGACCATGGCAATGGGAGCGCAGTGGGGATGGGGACAAGCCCCTTTAAAGGGGGGGCAGCTCAATGCATACATGCCCCCCAAAGTTAATAATCCCAACACATTAGACTTCCTTCCTGTCTCAAGCGGTTCATCCTAACCTTGCCGTCATTTAACAAGTGGGTTTGCCCAGAGCATTGCAGACTGGCTTTGGGACGCTGGGGCAAGTGCAGCACATCCTTCCAAAGAAGTCTGGATGTACTGACATGCCAAGGAAAAACCCAGCCCGTCCTCATGTACAAGTGCTCGCCCAGGCTCCAGACGGCACCTTCTGGGCCTTTGAGCCACCGACCCCTCATCATCCTCCATTCCTTACCATCTCACCATACAACAGCTCTTACGGGTTAGTAGATGAGCAGCCATGACAGAAGCCCAAAGGCAAAACCCCAGAGGAAACGCAGCTACAATTCTGAAAAGCAATCAACAGGTCCCAGTGACACCAAGAGGGTCATTGCAGTCTACGGGCAGGGCTGGAACTTGTACTTCTGGTGGCATTTGGTCCACGGCAGCTCCTACAGAGCACCCAGCCCTGCTGGGGCAGGCGATGCCCTCTGCGTTGGCTCTGAAGATGGTGGGACCCTTGGAGGTACACATTGAACTTTACGCACCAATGCACCGGGCTATAACCTTGTGCCAGAATTTGTACACTGGGTTTTACACATTGTCATTTGCAGACAAACTGTTAAACTAAACTGCTTCATCAGATAAAGTGGAAAGTTCAAATGCAGAACTTTAGAATACCACTTTCTGTAGCAAGGATATGTAAATTCACGTCAATCTATTAAAGACACTGATGAACTCAGAGGGGCCCAAACAGTAGCACTTCAATTGTACAGTTTTTAGGAACAAATACCCAAGTATTTAAGGACATGAAAAGAATCAGAACTGTCCTCCAAACCTATGGGATATGTTGGGTTCGGGGTTTTGAGCCCCCGAGGCAAAAGAAAGAAACAGTACCAGTTTAGCAATGATGGTTTCTCAGTGGCTTTTGAAAACATTTTCAAAAAGCATTAGGCAAAAAAGTACCTAAAAACAAAAGCTAAGTGATACAAGGTGAAAATGCAAAAAAAATCCACTCTAAACAATTTTTGTTGCAAGAAACAAACCCCCCCCCCACCCCCCCACAAACATACATATTTGCTAGCTATAGACAGACAGATGTAGCACATCAGTGTGCAAACCTTGAACCGGCATGACCTAAAAACCAGCATATATTACCTGTACGACACAAAGTCATACAGGAGATGGCCGGGCATGTTCAATATGAAATACAATGCATTACGAGGCACAAATACCAATAGTCACATTCGAACTGCGCAACACATACTGTGTTTTACTGGAGAATATATGAAGTTAATGTTTGCAAAATTAACACAAGGGTATTTGTTTAGAATTTGCTTAGAATTTCTTGTTTAGAATTACGTGTGTTGAAAAGAGGGTGAGATTGTGTTTTTACATACTGCTTTTGATGTTCCGCTCGCTGGCTCAGTTCCACTTCTAGAAGAAGAAATAAAGGTGATCAGAACTTAAAATAAAGCACTCGTACCAAACATAAAGCAGTGAAAACAGATCACAAAACCTGAACATCGAGGCATTATGTTCTAAACAAGCTGAAGGGACAGAAAGCTCACCTGCCTGGTTCATTTTCAACATTGGCACAGCAGTGCTGTTCTGTCCTTATCCCCACGTACAGGTGTTTATTTGATTCTACCCTCTCATTTTGGGGCAGCATGACAACACCCGGGGAGGGTGCCACCCAGCCAGGAATGGAGGATGCATTGACAAGGTAGCACTAAGCACACGAATTTAAATACATAAATTCACCCCCAAAGCAAGGCCATGTTTATAAGCACAACGCTGCGGTGTCCAGAATTACTAGGGAGTGCCTGAAGGCATCCCCTCTGAGATGGAAACAAATTATAAGTTTACACTACGATGGCTATCTGTCATTCCTGTAAAAGCAATAAAAGCAAACGCATATAATAAGGGATCTCTCCACGGAGAGGAAACAGGATCTACAACTTGGGTCTCAGAACAGCCAACCCCAAGAACAAACCCAGCAGAATCCTCTTAGAAGTTACCGTTGATGGAGTTGGAACCCCATCTCCCAGCAGGCCTAAAAATGTCAGCCTGCTTCGGGACAGACACATTAACATCTACCCCATGACGACAAACATTTACGGCAGCTTTCACAAGAGAGATACAATCGCAATGCCTCCGTAAAATAACATCCATTTACAAAGTTCACACGTTGAAGCCCCTCACACAGAATTCAATGCTTTACGGACACTCACACAGCAGATGTTTTGCCGGCAGCTTTAACTCCTCCAACAGGGATTCTTCTAACAATTACCGACGAGTTCTTAGCAATCAGGGCATTGTCATCTGTGTACTCTGCAACAACATAAACACAGAAAAAACATCAGCCAATCTGTAACATTTAACAGAACCTAGTGAAGCAGATACTTCTTCACTGAGTTGTGATTACATACGGAAACAAAGAAACGCACTTTGTGAAAATGCTATTACGTATATTACAGTAATACTTTATGGGCTAATAGATTTATGAGCATCAATTTTTCCCCTAAAACTTTGCTGTCGGTTTCTCTCAGCTGCCATAACAGAATCTCCGTGTTTGGCCTATTTCAAAACATTTTTTCTCCCGGCGATAATCACTGGGCCCATCACAGTTTATTGCCATCTACCGTTCTGGTTTTAAGGCTCTGCTGTACACAGACCCAGCCACTACAGAAGTGACACCAGCCAGGCAGCCATTCAGCCGGCTGGCTCTTGTCAAGCTGAAGTTCATTAGCAACTGAAGACAAATTCAGAGACCCTTCTGCGGCAAAGCCCTTAGACCAAATCAAACCCTTTTCAAAAGCCCTTCACAACTTTATTCAACACTACTAGAAAAATCCAAGACTTCTGAAATGTATCTCTACCTACTCTGTGAGGCCCCCAGCACAAGTCACAGCTCCCGATGGCAGCCGAATCTCATTATGGCTTCCCGCCCCGCTTCATCCCCGCTCCGCATCCCTCCCGGTGACCCCACGCCCACGACACGGGCCCTGGGGGGACCCAGACCACGTGGGGCGACCCGCAGAGAGCCGAGCATGGCTCCCGCAGGCCGCGGCCACCACGGGGGGTCCCCGAGGGCCCGCGCTGCGCCCCCCGCACCTTCTCCGGTCTGGGCGTTGCTGATCTGCAAGTCGCTGATGGCCGCCTTCAGCTTCTCGCGGGCCATGATCTGGCGCTTGAGGTCCCACAGGCAGATGTTCAGGCCGTTGAAGATGACCCTGTCATATGCCAGCTTGGAGGCGAACTTGTAGTGGATGCATGACATGTTTGTGGCCAGGTGGTCCAGGGGCCACAACATCCACAGGGGTACAAAGCGTGGCGGCCTCTGTGCTGGGTCGGGCTCGCGGCAGCGCAGGGAAGGGCCCACCAAGGGGCTGGGGAAAGCAGTGGGGGCTGAACCGAACTCTGTCTCTGCTCCCTCTCTCGCACACAGTTGCCAGGCCTGGCCAGTCACTATGGCCACTGGGCAACGGCCCACTGTCCCCCGCCCCCACGCCCCAGGGGACCCAACGCATTGTGACACAAGGCCTGTCCCTGCCCCTGGCTGCTGGTGTCCCTGTCCTGTCACCCCCCAGGTCTCCAGGGTCCCTCCTGTCACCCCCAGGCTGTCACCCCCGCTGTCCCCTCCTCTCAGCAGCCAGACGAGGCAAGACAACCTGGGGGAGATGCAGCCGGCTCTGCCGTGTGGCGCCCGGCTGCCCGCACCGCAGGGCCAGCGAAGGCAGGGGACATCTCAGGGTGTCTGAGTGTTCCTTGGGGCAGTTACCGAAAGGTCAGCCAAAGGGGCCAATGACCACCAGGTTTAATGCCACAAGCCAAGGTACTTCCTGACTGTGGCACACCCACAGCGGCTTGAACTCTGTCTGGAGAGGAGGACTAAGAAGCCAGGAATGAACCATCAGCATTAGGAGGTGCCCCAGGACAACCTTTCTTGCTTTCTCAACCATCAAAGCTGCTGCTGCAACAGCCCTAGCGCTGGAAATCGTGCCTTCAATTACCAGGTCAAGTTCTGTTCAGTAATATGCTATGGCTTGCAGACGCTTCTGGGCCAACTGGATATTCCTCATGAGCCTGTGGTGGATTATACATATTCATTCCACAACTCGCCCATCGCCACAGTCCAAACTACAGCAGCAGAGAAAAAAAAGTCCCACTGTTGGCTATGCACTAAAAGCACATCCTCTGCCAGAAATACTCTCCTGGGAATCTGTCCCAGTGAATTCTCATCGGTACAGGGACGGGCATCTACATTACGAATTTTCACTGGGGAAAGGAAGGATACCAGCCTTCCCCCAAAACGGGTTTGCCACTAGTCTGAAAGGAGATCCCTGGCTATGCCTGGAGAGCAAACCAGGCTCTCCAGGCTATTGACAAGCTCCCACACTCTCCAGGGGCTGGGGACTGGAAATGCCAATAGAGCTCTTAGGGACATACCGATGAAAAGGGGAGTCTTACGCCTGCAACGTTCCATAGATTCGTTCCTATGCCTAAAGGCAATTGGTTTTCTTCCACAGACAGGCTGGTCAGTCTCACCTCGGTGCCCGGCAAGAGCACCAAGCAGATCTTCCTGGAAACTCTGCTAAGGCACATGGAAAATAGGGAGTGCAATGATAGGACAGTGGGCAACGGTTTCAAACTGAAAGAGGGTAGATTTAGATTGGATATCAGGAAGAAATTCTCTACTGTGAGGGTGGTGAGGCACTGGAAGAGGTTGCCCAGGGAAGCTGTCGATGCCCCATCGCTGGAAGTGTTCAAGGCCACGCTGGGTGAGGCTTTATGCAGCCTGGTCTAGTGGGAGGTGTCCCTGCCCAGGGCAGGGGGTTGGAACTAGATGATCTTTAGGGTCCCTTCCAACCCGAACCATTCTGTGATTCTGTGATCACTGACAGCCAACATGGCTTCACTAAGGGCACATGGTGCCTGACAAATTTGGTGGCCTTCTACAGCGGGGTTACAGTGTTGGTGGATAAGGGGAGAGCAGCTGACATCATCTGACTGGACTCGGGCAAGGTATCTGACACTGTCCCACACGACATCCTTGTCTCTAAATTGGAGAGACATGGCTTTGACAGATGGACCACTTGGTGGATAAGGAATTGGCTGGATGGCTGCACTCAAAGAGTTGCGGTCAACAGCTTGATGACCAAGTGGTAAGCAATGATGAATGGTGTTCTATTTAACATCTTTGTTGGTGACATGGATATTGGGATTGAGTGAACCCTCAGCAAACTGGCTGACAACACCAAGCTGTGTGGCGCGTTGACATGCTAGAGGGGAGGCTGGAGCCATCCAGATGGACCCGGACAGGCTGGAGAAGTTCAACTGGGCCAAGTGCAAGGTCCTACACAAGGGCTGGGGCAATCCCAAGCAAAAACACAGACTGGGAGGAGCATGGTTTGAGAGCAGCCCTGAGGAGAAGGACTTGGGGGTGGGTGAGAAGCTCAACATGACCTGGCAATGTGCACTCACAGCCCAGAAAGCCAACCATGTCGTCGGCTGCATCGAAAGAAGCGTGGCCAGCAGGTCGAGTGACATGATCCTGCCCCTCTACTCTGCTCTCATGAGAACCCACCTGAAGTACTGCCTCCAGCTCTGGGGCCCCAAACATGAAAAGGACATGGAACTGTTGGAGTCAGTCCAGAGGAGACCACGAAGATGATCCGAGGGCTCAAGCACATCTGCTGTGAGAACAGGCTGAGAGAGTTGGGGTTGTTGAGCCTGGAGAAGAGAAGGCACCGGGGAGACCTTATAGCGGCCTTCCAGTACTACCTAAAGGGGGCCTACATAAAAGTTGGAGAGGGACTCTTCGGCAGGGAGTGGAGCAATAAGATGAGGGAAATGGTTTTAAACTGAAAGAGTATAAATTTAGATTAGATATTAGGAAGAAATTCTTTATGCCAAGGATGGTGTGCCACTGGCACAGGCTGCCCAGAGAACTTGTGGATGCCACATCCCCGGAATTGTTCAAGGCCAGCTTGGACAGGGCTTTGAGCAACCTGGTCTGGTGGGAGGTGTCCCTGCCCACAGCAGGGAGGTTGGACTAGATGATCTTTAAGGTCCCTTCTAACTCTAACCATTCTATGATTCATCAGCAATGTTTCAAGTCACGTTATGAAATGTCACTAAACTTAATGACAGCAGTCTCTTTGCAGGTTTCTAACTCAAAAGCAAAACCAAAAAAGCCTTGCCCTTCCATGTGCTTGGCATCTTCCCATGGCTCTTCCTCAAGGCAGGAGAAATGACCCTGAATTTGGAAGTCCACGGAAATTCAGAAGTACGCATAGTCCTCTGGCAGTCATTACTTATGGGCCAGAAGTCAGAAACGAGTCGGACTGCACCACAAGTGGCACTGCCCCACCTGCAGTAGACATATTGGACCAGAAATGATGGTTCAAGATAGACAACACAATACAATCCACCAAAACAGCAAAAAACCCCCAAACAGATAAAACATTGTACTCAAAACAAGGACCCCTATCTAAACGTTAAAACGGTAAACAAGCTGAAAAAGACGACTCTCCACAAAAAAAGACCATGCAGAACACAAGATAACATAAAAATAACATAACCCCAGGAAGCCAGGGCCAGCACACCCAGATCCTGTACATAACAGTAAAACCTGGGTTAAACACTCCTGCGGAGAAAGGCTGAAGCCTCAGAGACTTTGAACAGGCCAGCCATGGCCACCGGGCTTCAGCTCATCATTTCAGTGTCAGATGACCCCGTCCTCCCTCTGAGACCACCCAGGGCAGCTGTACCCAGCTCCAGGGGGGCGGATACGGCCTCGGCATTATGGCGAGGTGCTTCCTGGGCGCAAGATCTCTCATGGGGGCACTGGGAAACCCTCCTCAGGCCTGGTTGCCTGAGAAACATCTCTGCACTGCTCCACATCTCACCAGAACCTGGGACAGAGGAAGGCTGCTGTGGTGGCCTCCAAGAGAACCACCTCACCTGGGTTGTTCTGCAGCCACCAGGTGCCTCTGCTGACAGGCGGGTCTCAGCATTGCTCTGCAAACGGCTGTCACCTCCCTGCAGGATGCTCCCCAGCACATGGTACGTCTGCACTGAGTCTTCTTGGGGATGAAGTCCCAAAGGGAGGGATGGGCTTTGCTTGGCCCCCATTCCCAGGGTGCCACAAGAGAGAGCTGCCATGCGGCTCTAAATCAGCTGTGTGACGTGGACACCACACACAAGCTGCAGACATGCGTCAGGACAGCTTTGGGGAGCAGGCAAGCCATTCTGTTGTGCCCCCGGTGCTGGTAGGAAGCAGAGCCAGAGACAACGCGGGGAAGCCCAGGGCAGCCAACGGCAGGGTGCAGCGCCCGCAGAAACGCCCGGCTCGAGCCTCGGCCCCGGGGCTGCAGCTCAGGGTGGCACTGGCAGGGGCTTCACTGGGAAAAAACAAGTGGGTGTGACCCTGACACCCCACGCATGTGCCTCATCCCACGAGCTGGGAACATGTCCCTCTGCCCATCGCCGCCACGGGGTGCAGAAAGCAGCACCGCTGGCCCCGGCGTGGTCCTGAGCCATGTCTCAACAGATGAGTCTTTAACCAGCAGGCCTAAAAAGGGGGAAAATTGCCCAGGATAAAGCTGTGCTCAAGTTTTTGCAGGCAGTATGATTTTTTGAGCTGGCTGGCGGTGCCGCTCCTGGGGAGCGCTCCAGACCCAGGGCAGCTACCTGTACCTGCAAGCAGGCAGTGGAGTGTGCACAGCGGGAGCCAGCGGTGGTTTGTGTGGCTGTTGGATGGGTTTGGGCTCTAAATGTGCCCATCCTAGTACGCCTGGTTCCCTTCTCCTTACAGGTTGTATTTAGAGCTTAAGTGGTATTATTTGAAAAAGCAAAACAACAAGCAAACAAATGCAAAACCAACAAGTAAACAAAAACACCAGCTGGGCGATTCCCCCCCCTGCCTGGAGCTGGGCTTTTTCCCCACAGTCCTGGCCACTCTGCAGAATCACCAATATTAGGCAGCAGGACTGAGCCCAGGGAAGGGCTTTTGCAGGCAGCGCGTTCCTTGAGGCGCCTGGTAATGCCGTTGCTGGGGGTGCTCAGGAAATGAGTTGCTCAGTTGCCCATAACTGCTACTTGTGGTCCCTCCTCATCGCTCTCTGCCTGGCACCCTGTCCCCATCTTTTAATTCCTCCGTCTCTAGCCCATCACTATTTTTTTCTTTTGCTTTCTTTCTCTGTCCGGCTCCCTGATCCTATGTTCTTCATCCCTCCCTCTCTGACATACAGCCTGGTTTTGTCTTTCTATATTTGTCTTTCTCTGTCTGGCTCCCTGTCTGCCCGTTGCTATTTTTTTCTCTCTCTACACCTCTCTCTCCTGCTCCCTGTCCTTCTCTCTTTTCTGTCGCTCTCTCCAGCTTCCTGCCCTCATCTTCCTCGCTGTCCTGCAGCCTGTCCCCTCTTTCCTGCCTGTCTGGCTGGGCCTTCCCTCTTCCCTCTGGGCCTCCATCCTGCTCCCCGGCCCCATTTGCTCTTCCTCCACCTCAGCCCTGGAGGCCGTCACTGTTCTGTCCTTCTCCGCCTCCTCGTCCTGACCCTGTCCCCTGCCCTCCATCTCCTTCCCGCTCTCTCCCCCTGCCCGTTCCTCACCAGTATTTCTCCTCCCTCCGCTCCCTGCCCAGCTCCCCCCTGCTCTCCCTGTCCCTCTGGCCCGTCCCACCGCTCTCCGCCACTCCCTCCCTCTCTGCCCTCCTCCTCCCAGCCCCACCGGGGCTCCGGGGCCTCGCCTAGGGCTGGGGCAGGCCCGGGGGGGCAGCCCTGGTTCCTGCGGAGGGCAGAGGGCAGGAAGGGGGGCCCCGGGGCACACTGGGAGCTGTAGTCCTGGCATGGGGCTCCTGGCAGCCATCTTGTGTCGGGAGCTGCAGCCTCTGCTCCCGCCACGGCCCTGTCGTGTAATTGCTGTGATTTTTGCTCCCTAGAGACCACACATGCTCTTATTTTTCTGACCCCCAATCTTAAATAACATACAGAGAACCTACAGTAAGCCCATCATGAAACAGCTAAAAATTCTGAGTCGTAAATTGTAGCCCAATCCTTTCGCACCAGAAGTGCTGCTTACCTTTCCTTTCTGAAGGGGCAGATTATTGGCCTTAATGGCTTATGTCCCTTCAGTACTGACCTTTCAGCTGGTGTCTGCTGAAATTTATAGAGACAGGCTTGGTATGGCTGGGTAACTATAGAATGAAATCATTACCTTGGCGTCGTTCTTCCTTCTTAAAGGCCTCATTTATAGAAGGTTCCTGCATCAGCTGAAAAGACAATGGATATTTTGGAATCTTTTTCAGAGAATCAAATGGCCCACAGACAATCACAAATGAGCCGAAAAAGGCTAACATGAAGGCTGTGTATTAAGTGTATTTTTATTAACGGAGCTCTCTACCCATTAGAGTACAAACCATCTAATGATGCCTGCCATATCAATTCACAGTGTCAAGGAAAAGTGGTTGGAACAGCATTCGTGCATACATTTACGTCTCATAAACCCATCTTTAACAGCCACCTAAACTAAAACTAATACAGTCCAGTAAATGAGCCATGAACATTAGAGGAAATGGATGACTTTTCCCCAGTGAAAGTAAGCTCTCCAGTGCAGGCATCTCTACTTTTCTCCAGGCATCCTTCCCCTTTATTTTACCTACAGCAAATTCTCTAATGACAAACTTGCTTACAGATGGTTGCAGCTCTCCAGGGGTAAACCAGCCTGGTGCACTGAAGACAAACTCTCTGAGAAGAGATGGCTAAAACATACCAGGAGGTCTGGGAGGAACGCTTTGTCTCAGCTGGCCAGAGCGGTCCCGCTGGGGTTCAGCTCTCAGGGCTGGGCACATGGCATCAGTGGACATCGTCCCTTGTTATCCTTTGCATTGGTTTTAATCCAAGGTAAACTGTTTTAAACCACTGCAAAAAAAGACTTGGCAGCCATGAGGACAGCGCCGCCCTCATCTTCGCCTGGCCCACTGGCTCCTGCAGTGTCAGTTTCGGGTGAGCGGTGGTGCCATGTGCCGTGGGCAGGCAGGAGAGGTGGGTGTGCAAGTGCAGTTCCAAAGTTCAGAATTTCTAAAATAACCGTGCCACCCATACGAAAGGCATTTAGAGATGGAAAATCAAGCGCCCACAAAAAAGCGTGGGGATGAATTGGTGTTCTAGAGGAAAAAGATTCATCAGGTTGAAACAACTGAGGATAATAAAGCTGATTAATTGATCGCAGATATTGAGCCACTTACCACAGAGATGCTACAATGGTGCAATGAAATTGATAAATGTATGATACAAAGCTCTTGTCAGGCCTCATCCTGAATACTGTGCACTATTTCTAGTCGTCTGTGCTCAAGAAAGATGGATTGAAACAGAAATATACCCAGGGCCACCCAAACAGGGCAATCCAGGGAATGAAGAGCCTCTCTCTTCAGAGGAGGTGGAAAAATTTGGCTTTTTTTAGCCTAAAGAAACAAAAACTAAGAGAAGAGATGATTGCTCTCATCAGTGGGGCTACTACCAAAGGAGGGAACGAGGACTTGTGAAGGTGAAGAATGAGACTGGCAGAAGAACAAAGAGATATAGCCTGGAAGTGAATAAATTTGGGCTGGGAATCAGAAGGGCATTTCCAAGCATCGGAGGAGTGAAATTCTGGAACAACACTGCAGTAAGAGACAGAGCATGGTACAAAACAAACTTGTTTTTAAAACAGCAATTAGTAAGATTAAGAACGTGATTATCCAAAGCACTTGCTGTGACAGCAGTGCTCCTTCCAGCTCTGCCCTGGTGGTTCGATGCGATTGACCCTGTCTTTGATTAGAAAATCAACGGAAGGTGCAGCTAAAGGCAGGGAGTATGTTTCTGATGGAGACACTTTGCAGAATTTATTAGGAAAACACCTCTTTCAGTCATAGAGAAAGGGAATAGTGGAACAACTTGCCAGCCAGCCATCGCAACTGAACAATTACTCGAAATACAACAATTTTGCAAGATGACATTTTTGTGAACTAGATAAGAACTAGAAACCATTAAAAAATGGACAAATGTTAAAAGTAGTTAATTTTCAACTCGATTTTCAGTTGGGGGTTTCTGTTTTTTTTTTTTTTTCGAGAAGTCCTTTGAGAAGATCAGTCAGAATATGATGAGGTAAATACCACTCACTTTAGAGAGCCACATTGATTTCAAAAAATTGACCCAAAAAACCCTAAATCCACACCAGTTTCTCCAATAATGGATTGATGGTGATGTTCATGTCATCATCCATATGTCAGGATTTTTCATATCCTTATCAGGCAGCGACCTTTAACAGATCAATCAACAAGCTAATTCCCCATTTGAGATCTGTTGATAACTGCTCGGATCTGTAAAATTGATGCATTTGTTTGCAAACCTCACTTTGGCAATCTGCTTTTAAAACTGCAGTTGAGGCTGAAACCTGCTTTTTCTGTGCATAAGGCAATAGTGCCATCTCATGGGAAACACGCTGCTTTGTGCCTTATGGTGGGCAAAAAGAGCTTGGAACCTTTCTTCACACAAATACCTCCTCAAGAAAAATAGATATAGTTTTTTATTTTTCTTTAAGTTGGCTCCCTCCGGTTAGCACGTAGACTTTCATCTAAAATGCCCGCTAACCTTTTCTGGGTAAGGTTCTATAGGGATTCGCCTCTGCTCCAAGATGCTCTCCTACAAACCCCGGCCCCAGCGTCCTGTTTGAGTGCAGCCCAGGAGGACCAGGAGGGTCCCGCGGGCAGGAGGGAGCGCACCCAGCCCAGCTCCGACTCTGCCCGCAGGCAGAGCAATGCTGCTCGGCGTCCTCCAGCAAGACCAGCCTCGCTGGGCAAGCACATGCCATGAGTCCTCAGGTCTGCTGTATGTGCAGTACATACACACACAGTTGCCAGTCACACCTCAACCCTGCTTCTCCTGTCGACATTTTTGGTCCATTTTATCTGATGTCATTTAACATGTCATCCATCTTACAGAGGGAAAACAATGAGGATTCATCTTCTTCTTCCATGAGCGCTGGAAGAAGCATGGCAGGAACAAGGCCCTTTCTTCCAGTGAGCTCCACCTGCGTGGCTCCTTGGTGAAGAAGGGCACTGATTATCCCAAATTGGCTTCCTTTTACACAAAGCAGGTGTTAAACAGAAACCGTCTGCCTCCTTCAGATTCCAGCCTTTCCTGCAAGGCTTCTCCTCCTACCGCCACGCTGGTCCTCATCTGGGCTCTGGTCAACCAGCTTCTTGGTAAGCAAGTAAAGGTAAATGCCAGCACAGCTTTTTTTCCTAGATCCCTGTTAAAGGTTGTGAGTTCTGGAGCCATCAGATAGTTATTAACCATAAATAAGAATTAAATAGGATCCTGTATTCACAGCAAGTTTCCATTTGCAGCCTGCAGTCAGTGGTTCAAGACACGCTCAAGACTGAATCTCAGGCTGGTACTTCCATGATGCTGTTGGTTCAGCATTACCAATGAAGCCAAGCGTCAGGAAAAATGGTAAACTATTACCTTCATTTATCATTTATATGCTCTTGCCAGTATTATAAAATTGGGATTTCTATTTTAAAATACCAGTAGAATAAAATAAGAAGAAACCGTCACACCTACCAATTTTGTCTTCCTGTATGAGGCTCTAGACTGTTTCCCTGGAATGTTATACATGTAGGGTAAGACAAACACACTCTCCCAAGCTTAAAATTCCTGACATGGACAATCTATCACAACTCTTGATAAATTGTGCCGGTAGAGTTACAGCAGTATCCACAAAAAAGACGACAAGCTTACAGAGAACAGATGTTGCCTTGAGGTTTGGCATCAGATGTCCATTTGCAACAGCAGCAATTGAGACTTAATTTGTTTTTTTAAAACTGTTTATTTTTTATTAACTAAAAGAACTCAGCTGTAAAAAGCGCAAAGTGTATAAAAGTCCATAGGGCAAAATGGTTTCTGTGAATAGAGGATGATGCTTCCAAGTAATAACCGTTTGCCTTGTCCATGCTGGTTTGGGGGTACATGTATCGTCAACACAGAAACAGGTTTTCACTGAAGGTCCTGAATGCAGTTCACACAGGGAAGCGTCATATCTGCTTGTGATAAATTATATTCTTCTAATCTAAAATGCTAAATGCCAGCTACTGTAAGCAGTCGCCGAGGTGCGCTGGCCCAATCTGCAGCGGAGCGGCAGAGCTTGATGCACAGGGGGGTCTCCCGAGGCAGGAAAAAGCCAGGGTGGTGGAGAGACCCACCAGGAGCCAGCAGCTCTGGTGGAAGACGCTGACAAGGTGTGGGCATTGACAGAGCCACCGCGGCTACCCCACACCTATAAAAAACAGCCTGGGGACTAGAAGTGACCAGGAGCGCTGCAAACAGAGTGTGGCACAGTTTGCATGGCGGGGCATCATCACTCTACCAGCTCAACAGGTGAGCTCCATTGGTTGGTCATCACAGTCTCAGAAGGAGCAGAGCTACCGTATCCACCTGGCAGAAAGCCATGTCCTCTGCACTCACCGGAATGGATGTGGCAACCCAGACAGAGCTCCAGTGAAATCATGCAGGTCCTGGGCTGCAGGGCTTGCCAGAGAATTTCGCTAGTGACAGAGGGCAGCAGTGAGAACAGCAGTGTGAGGTGTGACCAGGTGGACGATCTGCTCAGCTTGGTGACAGGGCTACGAGAGGTAGTAGAAAGGTTAAGGAGCATCAGGGAGTCCAAGAAAGAGATAGACTGGTGGAATCATGCTCTGCCCTCCCTGAGACAGAAACAGGAACAGCCACCAGAAAAAAACCAACAAGATCAAGGGGATCCTGCAACCTCCCCCTGCCAGGCTAAGAGAGTAGCTTCAAGGAAAGGAGCGAATGGAAGCAAGTCCATGCCCAGGGTGGATGGAGAACCCCCTCCTTGCCCAGCCCACCTTCCCAGGTGCCACAACGCATAGTCCAAGGGCCACCAAAAGAGACTTCAAGGCCTCGGGACAGTTGGTAAGGAAATCTGAACCACGGGGTATTTTCTCCTCTCCCCTTCCCGTTGTGGGCAGCAACATGGCAAGAAATAGACGGACACAGTCTGTTAATACATGGCTCCGTGGCTGATGTCACCCACACAATTTTGGGGTTTTCGAGAATGGGGCGGCCTGCACGGCACGAGTCTTGCTGGCATCAGATGGGATTCACCTTTCTGAAAGGGAGAAGAGGGTCTTTGCTCACGAGTGAGCTGAGCTCATTGACAGAGCCTTAAACTAGGCTTGAAAGGGGAGGGGGACAATGTCAGGCTTGCCCGTGACAAACACTGGGACAACACACCAAGGTAGAGGGATGGGGTGCTAGTGAGGGCCCTCAGCCTGTTGCTCTGACATGTGCTGGGTACACTGGAGGATGCCTGAAGTCTCACAGAGATGAGGGAATGGCTCCTGAGGTGATGGGGGGGAGCCGAAAGGGGAGGAGTCAAGAGGGGAGGAGAAAAGAGGGGAACGCCAGTGAATACCTCAAAGGAATTAAGGTGTGTTCCTCTAAGAAGGTGACATGGCTGACAGACCAGTTTAAGTACCTCGACACCAATGCATGCAGCATGGGCAACAAACGGGAGGAGCTGGAAGCCGCCGTGCTGCTGGAAAGCTGACACCTAGTTGCCATTACTGAAGCCTGGTGGGACGAATCCCATGACTGGAGCGAGATTATCCATGGCCAGCAACAGGGGAGGAAGCGGGGGCAGAGGGGCTGCCCTCTAGGTCAAGAAACGAGTAGAGTGTGAAGAGCTGTCCCTGAAGAATAGCCAAGAGCAGGTTGGAAGCTTATGGGTGAGAATTAGAGAGCCAGGCAACAACGGGAGCCTTGGGGTTGGTGTCTACTCCAGGCCGCCCCATCAAGGGGAGCCTACTGACAAAGCCTTCTTACTCCAGCAGCAGGCATCGCGCTCACAGGTTCTCATCCTGCTGGGGGATTTCCACCACCCCGACAGCTGCTGGAAAAGTAGCACAGCGAGCTGGAGGCAATCCAGGAGACTCCCAGAGCTGAGTGCCTTGAAGAGAACTTCTTAAGGCAGGTAATGGAGAGCCCCACCAGTGAAGTGGCCATACTGGACCTGAAGGGCACCAACGCAAATGAGCTAATGAGTGACATCAAGATTGGAGGCAGCCTGGGCTGCAGTGGTCAGGCGCTGGTGGAGTTCACAATCCTGAGGGGTGTGGGCGTCAGGGGGAAGAGTAAAGTCAGGACCCTGAATTTCAGGAAAGCAAACTTCCAGCTCTTCAAAGAGCTGGTCAATAGGTCCTTCTGGGACACTGATGAAAATCTAGTTCCTATGAAACTGACAGAAATGGCACTTGCAGGTTTGCATGAGGGACATGTAAGTGCAAGGAACATGGACTACAAATTAATGCCATTGCGCACGTATGAGTTCAAAAGTTTTTAGCAAAGTCTTAACTGTCAGTAACGCTGAGTTTATTTAAAGAAAAAAAATCCCTTCTGTCCACACTTCCAGCCTTCCTTGCCCAGCAAGACGACAACGTGCTGCCTCCTGTTCTGCAAGTCATGAGCAACCCATTTCAGAACAGCCTCGAACACGGCCTCTTCTCTCACAGGGAGCTCATCCTTCTCCAGGATGTGTTCCAGGTCATTGAAGGAGAGCGCCAGAAACTCTGTGGACACCCTGGTCACCTCCTCAAAGTGACGCAGGATGAACTCATGGGCTGCTTCTTGCAGGTCAGGACAGTAGTAGTAGCCTGTGAATCTCCAGATGCTGATGCAATTTTCCGAGCAAAGCTGGGATTTTAAGAACTCGCAGCACAGCCTGACGATGCCCAGGACGTTGAACTGGTCTGCCGCGATTAGCAAACTTTCAGCATTGTTATCCCTGACCGGCAGTGTCCTGGTGTAGGCATATTCCATAAGGAGCCTCATCATTTCAGAGGAAGTGCCAGGGATTTTATAGACGTTCCTCTCGGCATTGCTCCAGTTGCTGGAGAACAAAGCCCTGAAAAAAACAAAGCAGTGCTGGGGAAGAAAGCGGCCTTGTTGTGTGAAACCCTGACCCCATTATCCCCTGTGCCTCCTTCCACCAATTTGGGCACTAGCAGTAGCCGTGCTGGGGGGGCCGTGGAGTTTTATTAAGGAATGTTTTACTAGCCGGTTGTTTTAATAAGGAGCCACAGGGCAAGTGGACACCTTGCTTCCACAAGAACACCAGAGAGTAACGGTGTGTGGGGAAGGAAAACCTCCCGCCTGGCAGCAGACCAGCCAGGCTGGCCACGCTCCCAGCCCCGCACCGTATCTGGGGCTTCGCCAGACACCACTTCCAGCGCTGCTGTTCGATCTTAGCTTGTGGGTGAATTTTGGTGTCCGGGGAGGTACCAGGACTAGGAGAAACTGCTGCAGGAAAGTTGGAGTGCCGAGGGAAGCACTGGAGATACACGAAGGCACAGTGTGGCACAGACTGTTTGACCCCATCCCCCGCTCTTTCAAGCACTCACCTGAAGTACGGACTGCAGCTAGAGAGGATCATCTTGTGAGCAATTAATTCAATGCCATCCACGCTGATGATCCCATCGCCCAGCTTCCCCTGTGGGCAAAGCCCACTGAAGGCGGTGCAAGCCACAGCACTCATCTTCCTCTCCCTGGGTGAGGAGGAGTACGCAGTGTGAGACAAACTATGGCCCACCCCAAAGCCTGAGGCAGTGGGAGATGCTTCTCTCTGGGGTGCTTACAGCACTTTGTCCTTGCCCTCTCTCCAACATCATAGTAGAACCCCTGCCTGTCCTGCGGCTCTGGAACATGCCCCATGATGACATCATAGATGTGGGGGGGACCGGGACCGGCTGTGAGCCCCTCCACAGCCCCTCTGTGGGGCCGAGGTCTGGGTCCCTGCGGTTCATGTTGCCGTGGGGTGGAGCCGTGGGGTCCCTGGGCTCTGTGGACTTCCACACAGGAGAGCAAATAAAAGATGTACACAGCACTAGGCACCATCTATAAAAGACTCCAAGCTTTTAAAAGAAAGCAAAGAAGGGGAAAAAACATTTGGGAAACAGGAAAATTGACAGAGAAAGCAAGCTTTCAAAACAAGTAGCAGTGTATACTGCTCATTGTAACGCATTATTGCCAGGAACATCTACCATAGCTAGAAAAGAAGAATTCTTGCCAGCCTCACGTTGGAGGCTTGGTACCTGAAAAACACTTGTACTGAACAGAAGCTCTCTCAAGAGCTAGTGGTTTGAAGCAGCAACGCCACCAGGTTCAAGGCCCACATCTGCTCAGAGCACATGCTTAAGTCAGTTTTGCAAAGCCAGACAGAAAGCTGAATGGAACCTAAAAATACAAACTGCCTCTTTCCACCGATGCCAGTCAGTAAAAATGCCACGAATACAGCAGTATTGGAAGTTTTGTTGGAAATACATGAACTGCAACAGAATCATAATCATCTTCCCATTTAGTATTTGCATTTTCAACCCCATACAACAAGAAAAAATGCAACTCCACTGGCAGTCTCCATAAAAGACACAATTCTAGCAGCTAGGACCACATATGAAGACAGGTACAGGTCTACGCAACTTGGTGGGGTTCCCATGGGTATTTTGGGGTTCCCTATGGGGGATATTGAGGGGGGTTTGGGTCCCGTGGTTGGGATTTAGGAGGATCCTGGGGGCTATTAGGTGGTTAGAGGGAGGCTTTGGGGGGCACTGGGTGCCCTCGATGGAGTTTGGGAGGGGTTCCAATCCTCATGTTTCCAATTTTCCCCAACAGGGTAAAATTCAAGTTCTCCTCGGAAGAGACAGGCCAGCAAATGTGTTAGAACAGTGCAGGTTTCTTTTGATGTAACTAGGAACACTGACACATACAATGATTTGAAAAGAAATGCTGCAGTAGAAAATCAGCAAGGGTAGCAATCTGGTAAATGATCAAAAAATGAAAAACTGCACGTTCGTCCCTTGCCTTGGAGCTGCAAGGGTTGCTTTCCCAGATGAAACTGTGATGCATCACTAATACTACATGTATTAAGAATGCTGATACACGGGGAAGGTGGATTGCTTTCGCTCACCCGTTCTTTTCTCATTTACAAACGGCTCACAGTTGGCAGCAGGTCTCATAGGAGCATGCCGTAACCTTTCAGAAAGGATTCAGAGATGTTCATATTCGGATACATGCAAAGCTCATTTATTGCTTTAAACTTTCACTAAACCAAGTTGCTGGTGGGTGCCCGGAGTCGGATCCCTTTTGGTGCAGAAGAGCAGGAGAGGGAACTGGCCACCGGCGAAGGCAGGGGGCCGCAGGGCCAGACCTCCTCTTTGAGGGTGCAGATGTCTCCTCCTTGGCGTCGATCACATTTATTTCTCCAAAGGCAGGAGCTCCTTTTCTGAGCAATCTTTTTTGGCGCCCAAATTTCACTTGTCCAGACACAAGTGGGGTGGGGGATGCCCTTCTAAGCAGCTGAAGCAAGGAAGGGCAGGGAAATGTCACTCCAGTGTTAAAGGCGATATTTTCTCGTTAGACACACCAAAATCCTTTCAGTGGCCATTTCCAGGTTTGATGAGGAGGAACGTAGGCCAAAGTGCTGAGGCTCTCGTGCATCCCAGTGGGATAGAGGGCATGCCCGCAGCGTGATGGAGGAGGAAGGGGGAGTCCTCTCCCGCTCGGTAGGGAACGATTTTGCTCACAGGCTGGTGTGGCTGAAGCTTGGCCGGCAGCTCAGCACCGCACAGCCGCTCCCTCGCTCCTGCGCAGTGGGATGCAGGGGGAGCGTCGGAAGGGGGAAAGGGAGAAAACTGGTGGGTTAGAAACAAGGAGAGTGGCAAAGAAACCCCAAGAAAAACAAGGGATGCAAAAGAAAGCAATTGCTGACCAGCAAGCGAGCGATGCCCGGCCAGTCCCCGAGCAAGGGCAGCCCCTGCCAACCTTCGCCCCCCCAGTTTCATTGCTGAGCACGCTGTGGTAGGGTGTGGGATATCCCTTTGGGTGGTAGGGGTCAGATGTCCCCGCTCTGTCCCCTCCCAGCCTCTTGGGCACCCCCAGCACGCTCACTGGCTCGCAGTCTGAGGAGTAGAAAGGCCCTTGGTGCCACGCAAGCACTGCAAGAACTAGCGCATCCCGGGACTCTCCAGGCTCCTTTCAGCACAGCTGCAAAACAGAGCCCCTCATGAGCTGCTGTGAGGAATTCTCATCGTTAAGCTCTTGAGACGGTCAAGTTTCAGGACTTGTTTGGCACCCTTTTAGAACCCTCCTGGCCTTCACTCGGCTATGGCAGCGCTTGAGGCTGCTCTAGGTTCTGCCAGTCCCCCTGGGGCATGACTGTGTCCTGCCGCTGTGTCCTGCTCGGGGCTCCCCAGTGCAAGGCAGAGATGGCCAGACTGGAGAGAACCCCCAGGCCAGGCCCCCCCAGGGCCCCTCCCACTTTCCCTTGGGCTGGGACCGTTGGTCCCTTGGAGCCAGCAGCCACCAGTGCCAGCAGGACAGAGCTGTGCTGGCATGCAGCAGCGCTGGGAGGAGGCAGGGTCTGGTGGAGCAGCGCTGCCCCAGCAACGGCACCCCGCTCCCCATCCTCGCTGCGGCCGTCCGGGCCGTCTCCTTGGTGCACGACCAGGGTCCTCCTGTCCCGGGCGGGATGGGCCAGGCCAACTGCTGCTGTGGCTCCAGGTGGACTCTCCCCGCGGCGCGGGGGCAGGCAGGCACAGCCGGGCCCCGCACCAGCGGCCTTGCTCATGCCCGCCGCTCTCTGCCGCGCAGGGAGGCTCTCACCGAGGCCCAGGCGGTGCTGAGCGCGGACGTGCGGCTGAGCCGGGGCTGCAAGAGGAGTGAGAGGCACCTTATCCTCCTCCAGGAGGAGCTGGTGATCGCCAAGTTGCTGTGAGACCCTGCCAGCCCAGCTGCCTTTCCTTTCCCCCAGCCCCAGGCCCTGGCACCTTGGGGCTGGATGCCCCAGTGTCCCTCCCGAGGGCAGGTGGGGGACAGGGCTCTGCCCGCGGGAAGCCCCAGGTGGCCACCTCCAGCTCCCCTCCTGCCTCTCCTCTCGGCAGACATGGCACCAGCCTGCGCCCACAGCTCCGCCTGGCCCTGGACCAGCTGTGGGTGCTGAGTGGCGGGAAGGAGGCGGCAGGGGAGGAAGGCGAGGAGGAGGAGGAGGAGGAAGGCGGCAGCCATGAGGACAGCACCACCCTCATCTTCGCCTGGCCCACTGGGTCCTGCATTGCCAGTTTCGGGTGAGCGGTGGTGCCATGTGCCGTGGGCGGGCAGGAGAGGTTCCTCAGCATGCCCACGCCATGCTGGGAATGGCCTCTGCCCTGCCTGATGTGGAATTTGGATAATGAGGTGAAGTCTCTGTGCTCAAAGAGCAATTAAGACTGGCTTTGCTCTCTCGTGTGCAGCCCAGGGGAGTGAAGGCCTGTCTGGCTGTCACAGGGTACATAAATAATAGGGTAGTCTTGGGGAGCCAGGACAGCCCTGCTTTTCGTCAGCAGAGACAGTAAAATCAAGATAACAGAGACTTTGTGTAGCTCTTTGTTTCCTCGAGAGGCTGCCATGCCCAGTAATTGACCTTCGCCTCGTTACCTGGGAAATGCATATTAAAGTTGACACTCCTGTATATGCTAATGAAGATTTTAGAGATCACGCTAAACATATACGACTATAGCACCCGTCTCTCCACCCAAATCATACTACACATCACCTAGGGGAGGGAAACCTCGTAGTTTTGGGGATAAAAGGATGGAGAAAATGACTGTTAAATGGGGAGAGAAGAAACTCGATACCTGACGGGCCAGTGGAGGGGCTGTGTTCTCTTCCCCCACCCCGGGCAGGGGCGCCTTTCTGGGTAAGCGCTGCGCCCTTCACCCTCTGGGGAATGCTACCCCGGGTTGTTGTACTGGCGTTATTTTTGCTAGCAATATTCACCTTAAGTAATTAGCGCTATTGTAGCTAGTGAATTTATCAACGGCAACCTTGAATCTGCGACTGTCACTCTCAATAAAATAACTAATTTTGATTATTTGTGAATCTGCTTCAGGGAAAGTCCTTTGATGGGACTCTGATAGTAAATCAGTGAAAGTCCTGGCACTCTGACAGACAAATATCGAAACTACAGTCCTTTAATGCGACACAGTCTAAAGAGATCTGCCTCTGTTTAGCAGCTCTTCCGTACAAGTGTAAATAGCCAGTTTGTATTCCCTGAGGAGAGAGCTGGGTGTAAATAGATACGGAAGTGGCAATGTCTGTGCCGTAGGAGGTTCCGAAAAGGCAAAGAAAGCCTGTTTCTGTCTCTAAGGAGTCTATGACTTTTTATTATGTAAAGGAGTTTAGACTACGAAAAGATCATGGAAAGATTTATTTAGAAAGAGAGATTGAAGCGTCAAAATCCACGTCTAGAGAGAGAGCAGCTGCACTGCGCATGCGCAGCTACGCTCCCATTGGTCAGATCGCTGTGCGCCCTCCCATTGGTCAGATCGCCTCACCAGGGGTGGAGCGTGGTTGGGATTGACGGTGACAGCGGGCCAATGGAGCGACGCTGCCCAAGGAGGAGGGGGCGGGCGGTGGGGCTGGCAAAGGGGCTGGCAAAGGGGCTGGCGTGGATGGTTTTGGGGCTGAGAAAGAGCGGGAGTTGTGTGGCTTTGGGCTCAGGAAGAGGGCTCGAGATGAAATCCATGCCAGGCCCCTTCTCTCTGTGCGGAGGGTCCATCCCAGCCCTGCTCCCAAAGGTGGAGGTGGGGTGGGGGGTCCCCTGGCTCGTCCCCCTTGGCTGGGTGTGACAACCAGGCTCATTTCTCTGCTCTTCTTTTCCCAGGGTCACCTTCTGCGGCACAGCAAGGAAATCCTGCAGGGCTGATTCCGCTCGCTGCTCAGGTAGTCGCACGCCTGGGGCCAGACACCTTTGCGAGTTCAGGGACGCTACAGATCCTCCCCGTCAAAGCCGCAGAAAAGGCAAATTTGCTGCCAGTGCAGAAAGGCTGACGAGGAGTTCTGCGCTCATTTTTCTGCGGATATTTAGTTGTTTGAGGGCCAGAGCCCTCCAAGAGAAGCGTTATAAGAAAAGGTATTTTTATTAATACTCAAGTGAGAAGTGTAGAGCAACGCGAGGAATTAAGTGCGTGCTTTTCATTAGCGTCAACAGCTCTGGATTTGCCACTAACAGCACTTCAAAAGTGCTTGTGCACAGAGCTCTCTGAAAACCATTAACTAATTAATCCAGCACCAAAGGCTGAGAAATCATTTCAGGAGCTCAAGTCTTGGGATGTTTAATAGCGTGAGATGAAACCTTTCGCTTGGCTTCTGGGCCGGGCTCACGCCCAGGTCAGCGTTAATCCAGAGGGGAACCACTCACTCCAGTAGGAATAATTGGTGTGAGTGGAAATAATTAGTGTCTCGTCGCCCGTGGGAGGGAAAAGGGAGATCAAGAGTCCGCCTAAACGAACCTCGCGCCGTTAAGAGAGTGTTCTCTGGGGAGTCACTGCCAAAATTATGTTTTGGTGAAGCTTGTCTTACCGAGCAACGTGCTGTGGCCGGTTTGGGGACTAAATATCTCCAAAGTTTGGGGTTGATTAAGTGCTTTCTGGTTACTAGTTGTTTCCCTATTGACCACCTTTTACCCCTAAACGAACTGCAGAGATTTCCCAAATAGGCATGAATCAGCAGATCGAACTCTGAGGGTGACAAAATGATATTCTTAAAGAAAGTGGTTCAGCTTCCTCCTGTTAATTTTCCACCCCTTTATCTTCATATTTTTTTTTCTCCACTTTTCGGCATTCCCCCAAGAACTGTGTTCGGGTGGTTTTATACCGAAAAAGGTGGCCATAGGGTGTTTTTGCAGGGAGCAATGGCGCAAAACAAGGAGGGAGCAGCAGGTCAAGGGAAACGGAATCCTTGAACGCTTGTTATTTAACAGGAAGTCTCGTTATTTTGTTTAACAGAGAAACAGTTCAGAAGGGACTTGGAGGCCAGAAAATACACCCCGTGCCCTCATTGGTGCCCAGAAACCATCGCCGGAAGATGGGGGAGATGGAAACCGTCCCTCCAAACCCAAGGTGCCTTCAGGGGGACGTCACGATGTCTCTGTCGGCTGATTCCTGTCTCAGTACTGGCCACGACAAGGAATGTGCCAGCAGGGAAGGAGGTGGGTGGATATTTTAGTGATTTTTGAGTGTATTTAGCAAAAATCCCGTGCTGGAATGGCTTCTGTGAGCCACCAGTCACCAGTTTAGCAGCTCAGTGTCATGGCTCCCTTCTCCCAGTCGCTCAGCCAGTCCTCAATGGCGGGTTTTTTGAGCCAAAGTTGGCCAGAAACGTGCTGAAATGCCCAGCAAAGCGCTGCCATGGAACGTTGCCGGCCTCCCGTGTTCTACACAACATTCCGAAGCACTTGGTGCTCGGCGGTGGTGGCTCTTGCAGTTCGCTGCTCTTCTCAGAGTGAACCTCATCGCTTAGGATAGGTTTTGAGGAGGAAAAAAACCCCAATTTTCTTGCCCAATGGGGCCCAAGAGGACTTGGGAGGCAGAACGGTACCGTGGTGGTGCTGGAGAAGTTGTTAGAGGAGAGCGATTAGTGCTTTCCTGGGAAATAGGGGCAGTATTTATTACAGATCCTCATGTATGCGTGCGTTTATCCTGCCGGAGCTGTTCCCTTCTTGCCTTCCTCACCTCCTCTTCCTCATGCTTTCAGGCGCGTCAACGTTGGCAGCCAATTCCAAGCGGAGCTTCCCAACCTCCAGGATCCAGCCCATTTGGAAGAGGAGGAAGAGGGAGCGTCTCTGGTCTGGAAACCCTGGGGCGACATCGAAACCAACCCGGAGACGCAGGAAGAAGGTTTTTCTAACGTTTTTCTTCCACTTTCACCCCACCCACGGATACGACGGGTTGAAAATTCCACCTTTTTGGGCTTCTCTCCCTCCTTTTCTTGCCCGCCTTCACGTTTGAGGGAAGGAGATGGCTGGGTTTTGGTTGGAGAGCGACTAAAGAATAACGGGTGACTCTCTTGGCAGCATCTTCCATGAAAAATGGATGTTTGGAGCTGTCCCACCTCATCTGCGGAGCCCTCGGGAGAGGGGATGTTTCTCTCTGAGCTTGTAAAGTAGAGCTATTGGGGATATCGGACTTTTTTCTCTGCCTTTTCCTCGTATCCGGTCTCTGCTGCGCTCGTCCCGTTTTCCCTCCCTCTCCTATCGCCCCTTTTCTCGAGGAAAACTTGACTTTTTCTCGTTTTTTTCTTGCGTTTGTAGTTACAGACCTCCTCCATTTGGCTTCTCCCAACGCCGGGCCGGGGGGATGGGTCAACCCGGAGCTAGCTCTGCATTGCCTGCACGAGGCTCAAGGCAATGTGCTGGTAAGAAGCGGCAATTTCTAATTAAGAACGGTCTTTGTTACTGGTTTGAGCTGGGAGTCGCTCTGAGTTTTCTATTGCATGGGCCAGAATCTCTTTGCTGAAGGCGCAGGGGCTTCTTGGGTGCTGCCTGTCGCCGCGTTAACGTCTCTTGGGCTTCCAGACCCCTCTCCTGGGGCATCGCTAAGAGTTTGGTTTGATTCTGGGACGATTTGGAGAACAGAATTACTCCTGAATGAAGGGATGTTAGATAAAACCTGAGCTCTGCCCTCGATGAGCCCCGAGCGGGTCTGCTTTGCTGCCTCTTCTTCGAAGAAGGCATTTAACACCCCTCAGCATCTGCTGCGTTGCCACGAGGAGCGAGAATTTCCCTTTTGGCTCCTCCTCTGGAGGAATTTAAGTCTTTTTTCTTTTTCTTCCTATGAAATCTCACAGGAGGCGGCAGAGATGCTGCATGCTGGGCCGCCTCGGAGACCCGAATCCCATCCCCTGGCTGATTATCATTACACAGGTAAATGAGGAGAAGAGATTCCGTTGTTCCCTTTGCTCTGATTGAATTGAGTCTTAAGAATGTTCTTTTGGGGTGAGGGAAAAGAGTAGTTTGAATCCCTTTCTGGGACTTTTGGAGGCGGGGGATGCCTATTCTAATAATTTGTGTGTCGCTGGTTAATTCCTAGGCTCGGATATTTGGACACCGGTGGAGGAGCAGTTGTTTAAAGAGGCGTTTTACATCCATAAGAAGAATTTTCGCCTCATACAGAAGCAGGTAAAGCCGTTAGAGCAAGGGGTAGCTCGTTAGCGTGGGCAATTTTAACCCAGAAAGTCATATTTTGAGTTGCGTGTTGGAATCCTGTTCTTAGGACACTTCTCATTGCTAAAAAAACACCAGTACAGGGCATGTTTTGCCCTAATGTGTGATTACAATGGAATATTTAATACCTCTGGGAGAAAATACCAGAGATATTAAAAGAACAATGACAGTTTATGGTGTGAAATGGAGAATTTAGCCCTAAAAATGCTTCTTGATGGCGTTTTTCAGCAGATGAAAGTTTCTTTTTTGTCCAGTCTCACCTGGACGTTGTGGTGCGAGAACTGGAGGAGAGAATCCTCGTCGATCTGCCCCTTGGATATTTTACTGCCGCGTTTCCCTTATTAAGTGGCTCCTGGTTTTCCTCCCAGCAGATCCAGACTAAAACCGTGTCTCAATGTGTCGAATATTATTACACCTGGAAGAAAAAAATGCGTTTCAGTTGCACTCGGCCTCGCCTGACACAGAAAAAACTCCTGAGACGCCCAGAGGAGGAGGAAAAGTCCAAAGAGGAGGCAGAAAAACTGCTGCGGGGAGGGATTTTTGTGCCAGATTCCGCTCCTCCGTGAACCCATCTGCAAAAATATTCCTTAAAAAGCAGCGGATTTGGTTCACAGAAATATTTGTAATTTCTTGGTGGTAGAAATGGGGCTGCCGTGTCGCTTTGGTGCTTCGGAATTCCACGTTTTGGATAGATTTTTGTGGAGGAAATCGCTATTCTGCTTAAAATAGAGAAATAATATGGTTTTTCTTTCAAGGTCTGGTCCTCCCAGTTGAATTAAAGTGTTTTTTTTCGACTGTTTCGTGTTCAGAGTCCACCCAGGCAGGGTTACGCTGATAAAACGCGGAACCTCCGGCACAAAAACTCTAATTCCTTTGCCGTCTGCAGCTGTTTCAAGCTATCTTTTACCTGAATTACAGGCCCTTTGCGATGCAAAGAAGAGGCACCGTGTCATCCCCAAGGAAAATCCCAAGACGGGGAATCGGGAGGAGAAGCCCAACAGCGACGGCAGCTCCTCCTTCAGTCCCGGTGCTTCCTGGTGCTGGGACAGTGGTGCCGGAGATCCGGGTTTTTTCCCCTGTGGCGAGTGTGGAAGGTCAGCTCTTCATTTTTCTTCTCAAACCTGTCTGCTTTGGGGCTCAAAAACCACCCGGGGGGGCAGAGGGGGAGGGCAGCTCGAGGATTGCCCTTGCCCCAGGGCCACTTGGCCTTTTTATTTGACTTTCAACCCCAAAAAATCAGTGTTTTCAGAGTCCGGGAGACCCTCCACCGAGCCCTGAGGTTCATACCAGCCCCCCTGGCGCAAGAATCCCAGCGTTTCTCCTTTTTGACCAAAAAACCCTCAAGTTTCATGAGGATTTGCAGCCCGAGGCTTCCCCACTCCAGTCACTCCACAAAAGACTTAAAAATCCCTTTCTTTTCTAACCTTTCTTTTCTAAATTTTCTTTTCTTTTCTAACTTTCAGGGTGTTTGAGAAGATCCAGGGGAGAAACACTCACATGAGACTCCACCGCCCAAAAGATGTTTCAAAGGCCCCATGAGCGTTTTGAAAGGGTGGCGAAGCCACAAAATCCCCCACATTCCGCTGACCTCCTCCCATAACACCTGGGAACTGACACCAAACCAACCACGAGGCCAGTTGTTACCATTTTTCTTAAAAAAACCCACCTTCTTCTCCGCATCTGGGCAGCGGCTGGGCTTTGAGGATTCAAGAACACGCGGTGGCCCCTGCTCTGAAAAGAGAGGGAACAGGGGAAATCGCCCCAAAAGGGTCATCATATTTAACAATGTTTTTCCCTGATGGTCGTGCACGGCGTTTAAGATCTGGACTGCAGCACCCTTTTGATAGTGATAAGGTTAGTTTTCATGTGTGGTTTTTTGTTTACTTATTAAATTTGGTTGGTGAATTTTAAAGTTCTTGCCCCACTCTTGCTCTTTGCGCGATAATTAAAAGATATAAAACACGTTCCGCTGGTGCCGGGGCAGCAGAATCAGGGTGATTAAAGGTGTTGGGTGGCCATGAGGCGTCTTGATCATATTTAAAGCACCCATTCCATGTTTATTTTATTAATTGGTGCTTATTTGCATAAATTAACGTGGCGTTTGGGAGGGAACATGGAGGGTTTGATTAGTTGAAGGAAGGAAATGAAAAGAAAGGCATCTTGTCTCTACCGACAGTATAAAAAAGGCTGATTTTTTTGTTGCTGGGCCACCAGGTTTTCATGACTTTGTTTAATTTTTGCTGAATTTTCATGTCCAGTGGAAAGAAAAATAATCTATATTTTGGTTCTGTTTTTCTCTTGAAAGGACCAATCCTCAGGTCTGGGCCTTGATAAACTCCTTTCCCCAAAGCAGAAGGCGGGGGGGAGCGTTCTCCTTTGGCTTCTCAAGGCTTGTATTTTTAGAAATAAACCTCAAAGTGACACTTTTATCTAGCCCTTAACGATTCCAAAGGGAAACCGGCTGCCTTCCGAAAACGAAGACGGGCCTCCCAGTAAGGCTGGAGTCAGCGGCAGCTCTGCCAGCTGGGAGGACTGGGAGTTTTTAACCAAAAAACTCTGGGGGCTGTTTCCTTTTCAAAAAAGAAAAAGAAGTGGGATGTTGCAGTGCTGAGTGATTTTTTTTTAATTCTATAGAAAGGGATGAGTTTTGAGCAGTTTGGCTCTGGAGGGGGGGTGAGAAAGGGAGTGCCGGGAGGCGACGCCTCCTCACTGCTAAAGCCATGCTGAAACCACAGGAATTTGGCAAAATACTCGGCGTCCCAAATCCCCGTCACGGGTCTCGATTTGAACCCTCGCCACCCCCTGGAAAGGCTCGGCGTGGGGATTCCTGCTCCGCGCCTTGTTGCGGTTCCTGATTGATTCTAAAATATCCAAGTTTTGGTGCAAGAAGAGAATCTGGCCCAGGTTTTCCAGCACCAGGACGGCTCACCGACGCTCCAGGCCACTCTGGCCAGCAGCGAAGGCCTGCTCGGGTGAGACGGCAGTGGCCGGGATGGCCAGGTCCTGCCGGCTCAGCTGCCCCCGCCATTCCCCCTCTGCCCACCTCTTCTCTCCCCGACTCTCCATCCCCCGGCCCACATGGCGGAGGATCAGGCGAGGGGGGGATGTGGGGGTTACACGGAGTTCCCCCCAAAAGAGGCGGCTCATGGCCCCAGAATGTCTGGAAGTTGGGTGGGGGGTGTGGTGGTTAAAAAACGTTAAAACCTGTAGCTCTGGGTGCGAGGGACTGAAACAGAGAACAAGCTCTTCCTTTTATAGCTATTGAAAAATAATATTCATTTCTGTATCTAGGAGATCAAAATCAAAAGCTCTCTCTAAGGATGCTCTGATTCTGTACGCTGTCAAGGAGCTTAGAGTAGGAAAAGTTTTGGAAAAGCTGTACTTATAAAGAGCTATTCCAGTGTCAGAATCTATGTCTGACCAGAGAGCCAGTGGAATTAGATGTTGTGTATAAGAAGTGTCAACATCTCAGTCTAAAGAGATCTGCCTCTGTTTAGCAGCTCTTCCGTACAAGTGTAAATAGCCAATTTTATTCTCTTGATACAGCAGCTGGTGATATAGGAGCCTTGAACAGCACAAAATGCTGGGGTGGAAGCCCCTCAGGCCTTACTGATACAGAATTAAAAAGAACATCTAGTTCCCTCCTGACTGGAACAATGTAGCTCAGCGTGAAATGCTTTGGAAGCGGATGGGTTAGACATCTGCTGGGTTTAGCTGGATAAACATCTTGAGACGTTGTCTCCTTTAGTAGAGTAGGTAGGGAGAGATGCCAGAATAAGCCAGTTTGGTGAGAACAGGAGTTGCAAACTAAGCCAAAAGACGAACTGAGTGTGCACGAAGACCGAGTTCAGCCAGCAGACACGGTGAGGAAGACTATCGGTGACCACCAGAGGACCCTGGAAGACCACCAATGGGCATGGATGCGCATGCGTTAAGGGCATTTGCATATATTAATGAGTTCTAGTGATAATATGGATATGTTAATCATTCCTTGGGAAAGGTAAGGAATGTCCCGCTGCTCATCACAGTTCTTTTTTTCCTCCAGTGCTGCCCTCCCCCCTGTTCCATTTTGATCTCTCTGTCATTCTTTCCTGCTCCCTGTGTCCTTTTTTTGATTCCTCCATCTTGGTCTTGCAGCCCATCACTATTTTTTTCTTCTTCCATCCCTTTGTCCTGTTCCCTGCCCCTGTCCTTGTCTCTCCTTCCCTTTGTTCTGCTGTCCATCTCTTTCCCTTCTTGCCCCATCCCTCTGTCATGCTCCCAGCCCTTCTTATTCCCTCTCTGTTTCTCTGTCCTTCCCGTCTCTCCCCCCGCCTATTTTTCTCCCTGCTCTGTTTTCCCACTCTGTGTCACTCTGTCTCGCTTTCCGTCAGTGTTACTGCTGTTCTCTGGACCGCCACCATCAAGGCAGAGAGAGAACTACACAGCAAACTTTCTGATTTATATTGAATGTGATGTTCATGGTATGAAATAATCCTGTTGGCCAGCCTGGGTCAAGCGCCCAGGCCACGCTCCTCCTCATCTCTACACCTGGGAAGGCTTAAAAGCACCGAGACCATGAATCCCATGTAGGCTAGCTGGCCATGAAGTACATATTTTCCCAAATTCAGACAAGAGAGTTCTAAAAGTGCAGTTTTCCCCAGCATTAGAAGAAGTTAGTGCTGTGTCACTCACACCAGGACACTTGGTAGTGGTGACAGGTGGAAGATGTCACTGTGAGCCGACTGTGATGCGTGAGGTGAGTTGCCAGGCAAGCGATGACCTGCAGAGGAGGCCACCACCCGGTGACTGTCACCACCCCGGGAGGGTGGAGGGCCAGTTGTCCCACACAGAGGCCCCGGGCTCAGTGTGCAGCTGGCACTGTGTGGTGAGGTCCTCGTCCTCCTCCCAGCTGGGCACGGCCGTCTTCTCCTGAGGTACCCCGTGTGCCACAGGGCGCTGACGATGGCTTCTGCCTGGGAGAGGAACCGTCACTACGCGGACCTGCAGAAAGCAGTCGCTTTCCTGCCCTCGCTCCTTGCTGATAGCTCCCTCAGGAGCAACGATGCCACTCAGACTGTCCATGGAGTGCTGCTCTTTGCGGATATCTCAGGTGGGTGGAGCAGGGAGAAGCAGCCACGGACATGAGCCATCTGGTGACACAGCAGGCCCTTTGGAGTCCCTCAGAGTGGCCATCTTGTCACTGCTGAGGTCTTCTGCTGGGATGCCCACAGAGAGCGGGATGGGTGACCTTGGGTGGTCCATCAGGGCTGCCACCAGCGCTGAGCCAGCACAGGAAGGTGTCCCCTACAGGCTCTCGGGCCGGGCAGCGTGGAAATGGCTGCCAGGTCTTTTGGCCCACATGGGCATTTCCTGATTTGTGGGTGTCCCTGGTGCAGGTTTCACTGCGTTGACCGAGAAATTCGTGCAGAGGAGCGGCACGGACAGAGGCACTGATGAGCTGGCGCAAACGCTCAATGAGTACCTGTGTGACGTTTTGGAGGGTAAGAGCCACACTGCAGGACTGTGTGGCATCGGGCCATGATGGTGGAGGGTGGAGGCAGCCTGGTCCTGCCTCCTTGGAAGGGCTGGGGCTTTCTGCGAGGAACAGAGAGCACAGCCAGGCTCTGTTGGCGGGTCAGCACCAGCGCAGGTCCTTTCTGCTCCCCACTGCGGCCGAGAAGGCACCCGCTTTCTCAGCAGCCACCTCGGCGCCTCTGGCGTGAGCAGCCGGCTCAGGGCTGCATCAGGGCCCAGAGCAGGCTGAGGGCATCCAGCAAGTGCCAGCGCGCCAGAGACCTGGCGCGTGTGTGTGTGCGACCCTCACGAGCCCCTTTCCACAGGGAAGATCTTGGCCTTTCCGAGCTGACCATGAGCACATTGTGGCCACCCCTTTGGCAGCACTGTTAGAGCAAAGCAAGAGAATCCTTGCAGGCCATGAAGGATCTGGAGCACCTGTGCTATGAGGAAAGGCTGAGAGAGCTGGGCCTGGTGGCCTAGAGAAGAGAAGGCTTGGGGTGGCGACCTTAGAAACAGGCCTACAACCTGAAGAGAGGGTGCAAAGAGGACAGAGCCAGGTTCTTCCCAGTGGTGCCCAGTGTCTGGACCAGAAGCCACACCATGGGCACACACTGAGAAACGGGAGGTTCCCTCTGTGTGTCACGAAACACTTTTTGACTGTGAGGGTCACCGAGCACTGGCAGAGGTTGCCCAGGGAGGTTATGGAGTCTCCCTCCTTAGAGCTAGTCTGAAACCATCAGCCACCATCCTGGGCAGCTGGCTCTGTGCAGCTTGGCTTGAGCAGCGGGGTTGGACCAGATGGACCCCAGAGGTCCTTTCCAGCCTCCACCATTCTGAGGTTTGGTGGCATCTGGAGGCCCTGCCTCCCTGCCTGCTGTGTGGGTACCAGGGCTGTGGCCACCGTGAGCCTCGGAGAGAGGCCGGAGCAGTGCTTTCCTGAGCTGTGCCCCGTGGTGCACCCTTGCCCTGGTGCTCCTCCCCAGGCAGAGGGCCTTGCTCTGTGGCTTCTGGAAGAAGGTGTCCACATGACTCTTCCTTTTCTTCCCTCTGTCCGCAGAGTTCCTGATTTTTGGAGGAGACATCTTGAAGTTTGCTGGTAGGTACTTGGGATGACGATGACCTCGGGCACTGAGCTGCAGCATTTAACTCCTGTGGCGGCCATTTGCTCTGCTCTCCTTCTCAAGAGGCTCTGTGCAGCGCCTTGAGCCAGCTCTTTGGCCACGCACTCACCCCTCCGGCAGTGCCCTCTCTCCAGTGCTGCAGCTGTGGAGGAGCGCTCAGGGCAGGGGGTGCCACTGCTGCTGGCCGGCTGCTGCTGTGGCTGGCTCGGGAGAGGACAGGTGTCCCAGTGCCCAGGACGTGGTCCTCCAGGACGATGGCCTCCCACAAGCCCATCTTCCTCCGTGCGGGGACTGGTTTCTGCTGTCCCCGCCGTGGAGTGCAGGTTGGGGAGAGTCAGGTCTCAGCAGGGCCTTTACCTTCCCTCCCTTTCCCCAGGAGATGCCGTGCTGGTGCTGTGGAGAACACCACCCCAGGAGGTGGCCAGGACCATCAGCCTGGTGCTGCACTGTAGCCGGCAAATCCAGAAGAAGTACGGAAGGCGTGACACGGCTGTGGGGCAGAAGGTCCAGCTGAAGATAGGTACGGGCACTGCACCAGATGCAGATGCGTGGCACTCTCCCGTGCCACAGGGTGCTTCTGGTTTGCTGGGCTTCTGGGGCAGGCAGCTGGGGAAGATGCTCGGCACTCTCAAGACATTCTCAATGTCGACTTGGTTTGTCTATTTGCCCGTTTCAGGGACTCGTGTTAACATCTCCCCGAGTAGGAGGGAGGATGCTCTACCCCTCCGTAATGCCCGTCTCCCCACTGGGCTTCAGATGAGTTTCTGAACAGCCAAGATGCTGGGGGCTGTAGAGTTCCAAATGTTGCCTGTGTCAGTTCTGCTTCTCCCTCTCCCCAGGGATCTCTGCAGGGCCCATGAGCCTCCCGATTTTCGGAGATGAGAGCTGGCAACACTTCTGCATTTTTGGCCCATGCCTGGCTGAAGTTCGTGATGCCGAACTCGTTGCCGGTGCAGGTGAAGTTGTCCTCTCAGACACCTGCTGGGAGCTCTGTGAGCAGTACCGGCTGAGGACCAAGCGTCTTGCAGGCACAAGAGCTGTGCAGGCAGGTGGATGGGACAGCCTCTAGAGCCATTCTGAGGGCCTGGGACTGGCCATGACGGAGGGAGGTGTCGGAAGGCCGAGGAGATGAATGTGGAGAGAGTTGTAGGTGGGAAAGTGGGCAGGCAGCTGAAGCTCTTGTCCTCCCACCTCAGCGGTAACCATGGGCTGGGCTTGCTTGGTTTGAGGGGTCGGGAGGCACTGGGAGGGTTTGAGCCTCCGCAGCAATGTACTCTGTGGGCCATGGAGTTGTGGTTGCTTGGAGATGGGGATGCTTGGAGAATGGCTGCCCAGCTCCGGTGCTTCTGAGGAAGCACTGCTGTCCCATCCAGCCAGGTGGGCTCGTTCTCCCCTTCTCTGGGCAGTGACGGTGGAGGGCAGGCTCTGTCCCTGGGACTCCTGGGGACGCCAGTGGCACTGCTTTCATTCTGTGTGTCTTCAGGTGACGGGCATGGATCCAATGCCGTGGTCCGAATGCCAAGATGCCTTACGCAAGCTTGTACAAAACCCGATGAGCCACCGCTCAAAAAGGGAAGGTGAGCACCCACTTCCCCTTGTTCGGTGATTGTCCCAAAAGGTGGGGCCTGGCTGCTTCAGGGGCCAGAGAGGAACCACCTCCTCCCTCTTCCCTCCGTCCATTAGCACTCATGCTGTTGGGCCTCCCAGGGCAGTGGCTGCTGCTGCCTCCTCCTTCCAGGGGAGAGCTCTGCCCTCAGCATCTGGAGGGGGCAACATGAGCAAGCGCAGAAGACTCTCCCCCGGTTCCAGGGCCAGGCCCTGCTTTGCAACAGCTCGTAGTCCCATCCGCCCAGCGACCACCTGCATTTTCTCTCCTCAGGTGCCACGAGGCCTGCTCTTCTCTTGCCCAGTGACCTGAACACCGAGGATGTGCTTAGGAAGTACATACCAGTCGCTGCTCTCGGGAAGGTACGGCAAGGCCACCGCTGCTGGGGGCTGCATTTTTGGAGGGCAGAAGAAGTGGTGCCTTGCAGAGATGGAGTTCTCACGGGAACAGACCAATCAAAGAAAACACACCCTGAGACGACAACATAGGGAAACTGAGCCCAGGGGCACCAGTGCTGCACCATTGTCTACATTGTCCTCAGAGAGACACGGGTGGCAGGAGGAGGACTCCTGTCTCTCTGTCTTTTCCATGGCCATGGTTCTGGATGTGCTGCGGACACGATGGTGGGATAAAGGGAAGATTCCCCTGAAGTCCCTGGAGCATCCCTGAGGGTCTCCCCTCATGTCCGTAGCAGTCCCCAGATGGGGTGTTACCGGAGCAGCCTTCTCTCCTTTGTCATTTGTGTTAGGAGTCAGTGTCTGCCTGCCGCAGGCTGGGCAGCCTGCCCGCCCTTTGTACTGGGAGGAGGATTTATCCCTTCCTCTGCTAGTGCCGCTGTTGCCAGCACGCCTGCTCGCTCTCGGTACCGGTGCGGACAGTAAGAGCCCGGGAGAGCAGGCTGGTGAAGCCGTCGTGCTCTTGCCTTCCAGCTTGATGCAGGACTGCCAATGGACCTCCTCTCTGAGCTACGGCCAGTCACCTGCATCTTTGCCCAGCTGCAGCTTGCTGCAGATACCAGCACGGAGCAGCTCAGCTCCATCCTCAAGGAGGCCAGCAGGGTGATGCTAGAAATCCTCTCTCCTCACAAGGGCCACATCAACAAAGTCCTCCTGTGTGATAAAGTGAGTGAGGGGGAACGGTCGCCTCCCCCAGCGCGAGAGGGTGGGCAGTGAGCATGAGGGAGAGACTCCCTCTTAGGCGCTGCAGCAACATGTTCCGCATCTGTCCTTGGCAGGGCTGCACGTTCCTCTGCGTGCTGGGACTCCCTGGAAACAAGCTGCCCTGTGAGAGCCTTCACGCCTTGCAGAGCGCTCTGGAGATCTTCAACTCGTGCTCCACCATGCTCGAGGAAATAGAGTGAGTGTGTGGTGGGGGTCGGTGGGCTGCATGCTGCCTGGGACGGTGCGAGGGGGCTTCCCAGAAAGAGATGTGCCCTCTAGCTTGCCCTCCCTTGTCCCTGGCAGGAAGGAGGCAGTGCCCTGAGAGATGGCAGGCAACCCCTGGGCTCAGCCCACGGCAGCCAGACAGAGTCCCTCCAAGCACACTCTGCTGGCCACCGCACTGGAATGAGCCCTCGTGAGGGCCAGAGGCAGGCCCTTCTGGGCCACTGGCTCATGAACGGGGATGGGGCCCAGCCACCTGATACCAGGTGGCTGACATGGTGGGCACCTTCTTCCCTCTCTCTTTGCTCATGAGAGGGCTGTGGCCCGGCATGTGCTCTGCCTCTGGCCCTTGGCCCTTGCAACCCGCAGGTGTTGCACCCCTGAGGTCTCCACGTCCCCGAGACCCATGCTGGCAGGGCAGGACAGCCGGTGGCCCAGGCTGGCACCAAGGGGAGGTGCGGGAAAGGATGAAGCCGTGTGGGCAGGACTGCGCCTGGGGCGCTGCTGAAGCCCTGCTGTTTCTCTGTGTGCCAGGACAATGTCTGTGGCAGTTACCAGAGGGACGGTGTTCTGCGGAGTCACTGGCCACCCGCTGAGGCACGAATACACAGGTATTGGCCTGGAAGGGTGCCACGGGGCTGGTGGCACAGGCCACACCAATGCATGCTCTCTCTCTCTAACGCGTGCTCTCTCTCTGGCAGTCCTTGGCCAGAAGGTGAACTTGGCTGCCCGGATGATGGTGCACTACCCTGGGCTGGTGTCCTGTGATGCAGTGACCTACGCCGCTTCTCGGCTGCCCGCTTCCTACTTCAAGAAGCTGCCGGAGAGAGAGATGAAAGGCCTCAGCCAGCCTGTCCTTGCCTATCAATACATGGGGGTCACTGAGGAGAGGTGAGTGTCCTCTGAGAGAGTCGGAAGCCCTGGCGTGGCAGGCTTTTTGCCCCTCTCCCCTGCTGTCTCCAGCTGCTGAGAGAGTGGGAGTGAAACCACAGGGATGGGGAAGGTTTGTCTGTCTTGGTGGACACAACCTGGCCATGTGGGCTCGGTCTAAGTGGCTTTGGACTGTGCTTTCCGCGCTGTGCTTGCTCCACCATGTGCTCTGGTAAAGCTGACCCAAGGAAATTTTTGTCCCAGCTGCTCCGAGCAGGAAGCTTTGGGCCAGTCTGGTCCCCATGGGGAAACATGGACCATTGGGACACTCTTCCTCATGTCTTCCTGCAGAAATCTCAGCTCTTCTTCTGGGCCAGGATTTGACTTTCCCTTTAGAGGACGGTTTGAAGGTTATCATTGCCGTCTTTTTGAAACTGCGGAAAGACTTGAGCCAAAGGTGCCAGGTGCTTGGCATCCCAACCCCTTCAGGGGCACAAGTCCTCCTTCCAAAGACACTTGGTGTTCTTGGCCAACGTGGCAAAGCTGTCTCTTAGCCAACAGCATGCCCTGGCTTCTTTCACGTGTCTTCTCCAGTTTCTCTGGGTTTGGCCACTGGGGATGGACTCTTGATAAGTTCTCCTGTCCCACCGTGGCCATTGGGCTTCTTTACGCTTGAAGCTGTCGTAGCATGTCAGCTTGAACTTTGGCTGGGAAAGCATGCAGGGGATAACACCCTGCTCCAAAGAAAAGCAGGTACCTGAGGAGCACCTCCTTCCCTGCCACGCCAGGCTGCTTCTCTAGGTCCCCTGGCTTCTCACCAGCTCATTGACTTGTGTTGTCTTTTCCCCTGCTTCTAGCATCTTTGGTGTGGGTCTTACCAAGAAGAGGTGGGAGTACGTCCCCTTGCTGGGTAGGTGGAGAACGCCTTGCTCTTCTGAAGCCCAGGTTCTGCCCCTTGGTAACTTTTAGTGCCTTACTGGGAAGGGAGAGGCTTTTACCAGGGGTGGCAAAAGGGACGGCTCTTTGCTTTTCAGCACGCCCCCAGCAGCTCATTTTCTGGTTTGTCTTCGCAGGTCGGAAGCAGGAGACTGACCTCTTTGTCAGCTGCTTGAATGCCTATAGGGACTCAGGCCAAAGGAACATCCTGGCGTTTGAGGGCACAATGGGCTTCGGAAAGAGCCACTTACTTACTGAACTGGCCTCTTTAGGCCAGGATGCTGGCCACAGGTACAGGTTTTCCACCTGTAGCTTTGGGACGCTGCCCCTGCCCATTCCCTGACAGCTGTGGAATGCTCCAGCCCCTCTGCCAGGGCACCTGGCCCTTGGACTGCAGCCTCCCGACAGAGCCTCCTGGAGACACTGCTTGGGAGCACCTGTGTGCTCCACTCCTGCCTCTGCCTCTTTGGGGAGTTAGAGGTAGCTTCTGGAGCCACGGCCTTTCCTTCCTTCACCCCTGGGCCAGGCACAGGTAGAAGGAAAGAGCCCAAGATCAGTGCTTTTCATCCCAGTCCAGACCCCAGAGACAGCAGGGCTGCCCGTCTCGGAAGCCCTCGGCCTGTTTCCCAGAAGGAGCACAGGGGCCTGTGCTCTGGCAGGCGGACCGCTACGGTCTGGAGCCCAAAGGCAAACCCACCACTTGCTCCATTCTTGCCCCTCAGCCCCGTGAGTTCCTCTGCAGGGGGCACGTAGGGAGACCTTGGCTGGCGCTGCAGAGACACAGGCTCTGGACTCAGGTCTCCCAGTGTCTTGGCAGCAACTGCCCCTCTGTGCCCTTTCTCGTACGACGAGGGAAAAGCTTGGCTTTCTCTGGGAAGTGCTTGGAGATGGGGGGCTGAAGAGCTCCCCACAAAGGGCACCTCCACCCCTCTTGTCTTAGAAAGCTGGGGCTGCGGGGAATCTCAGTGCCATTTGCTTTTGCACCACAGGGTAGTTGCTGTGGAACTGCTGGAGATCGACATGAGGCAGTCCTTCTCTGCCATCCGCATGCTGATGGCCAGGGCCCTGGGCCTCCAGGACTGTGAATCGCATGACGCCAGGCAGCGCGTGCTGAAGACAAAGCTGCAAGGGACAATCGAAGAGAGCAGCTACTGCCTCCTCAATGACATTTTCCGTGTCAAGGTGAGAGCCAGAGGCCCCTCTGGCCCAGGAGAAGGCCTTCTCCTGAGCTTGTCTGGGTCTGACCTTGAGTGGGCGCGCTGAGGGGAGTGCCTTAGCTCCAGGGTGGGAATCGCGGGGGTCACAGCATGCATTTCCCATGCCTGGGCCCGGGGGACTCCCTGTCTGTGGGGAGTTGGTGTCCCGCGCCGCATCCGCAGTGCCCGGCACCTTGTTCGGCACCCTGGAAGTGGCACTGGAGAGAGGCTGTTCCTGACCTCATGCTGAGGTCCCCGCTGTGCAAGGGGTCGGCTCCAGCCAGCCCACGATTCCCACAGCCAGAGAACTGGCTCAGCCCAGGCCCCAGCTCTGCAGAGACCCTCAGCAGAGGGCCTTTGCTTTAGGCTCTGGGTGGAGTCCCCGCTGTGGCTCCCTGCCCCTCTGCTGGGGAGAGGTGAGGTGCTGAGGCCGGCAGAGGCGGTGGGCTCTGCGGTCTTGCGTGCTGGGTAGGTGTGCCAAGACCCCGGAGCCGTGTTTCTCCCTGACTCTGCTTTTCTGGCCAGTTTCCCGTTTCGGACAAGGTTCGCGAGATGGATGAAACTCAAAGAAAATTGGAATTGCACTTGACTCAGGTGAAAGTGCTGGAGAAGGTGAGCATTTCTCCTTCCTTCCCCCTGGGTGAGAGAAGGAAAAACCCTGTCATCTGCGGGCTCTGTACCACTGCAGTGTGAGCGGGCTGGAGGACTGCGCACCTGGGTCATGGCCCGTCAGAGCTTGAGAAAGCCCTCGCCCCCCCTTCTCCCCGCAGCCCCACAAACACACCCGAGGACTTTCCTCCCATAAAGTGTGCCCTGGAGGAGGAACAATGTCTTCTGGGTTCCCTGGCCCGAGCTCCCTCCTTCTGCAGGGCAAGTGATGTTAGGTATGACCCTCCAGTCTCAAAGAGTCAGTTTCCTAGCGGGAAAGCGGCGGGGGAGAGACTTCAGAGCATCCTCTCAAGAGACAGAGGCTAAATCTCCTCCCCTGGAAGACAGTTGGGAATCCACTGGATTCCCCTGAGAGCAACCTGCTTTTTTTCAGACCCTTACAGGAGATTTTGGCATATTTGTCATCGACAATGCCCATTTCATCGACCCTGAGTCCTGGTTCATCATGTCACCCATGCTCCAAAAAGCCTCCCTCTTCATGGTCATGAGCTTAGCCCCGGGCTACAAGATAACAGAGAGCTTTCGCAAAGCCGCAGCAGACGATGCCACATCCCAGAAAATCACTTATCGTCATCTGGACAAGCTGAAAGCTTCAGCTGTGATGCAGAAAGTCTGCAAGGACCTTGGAGTGGTCAGCATCCCCAGGGATGTGATGGGGTAAGTTGGAGGCAGGGGAGCTCTTCCTGAGGGCCTGAACCTCTGCCGACCATGGTAGGGAATCAGCCCCCCAGGCAAGGGAGCGCAGGGCCGCTAGAAGCATCCTGGACTCTAGCGAGTGCCGGGCGTGGGCGGCTTGTTATGCCTCACCCTGGTGGGTGTGAGCTGAGAGCGGGCAACTCCCGAGACACCCAGCCTGGGAGGTGTCAGCCCTTGGCTGCCGCACAGGGAGGAAGGGAGGAAGAGTCCCGAGCCCAGCCGTGTCTGGGTGTGAACAGAAAAGGCCTTGGTCTGGGTGGCTGGGCTGTGGGGGAGATTCCCTGGGGAAGAGGTCCATCCTCTCCAGGCTCCTGAGCAGAAGAAAGGCAGGGCTCGCCGCTCTGTGCTTTGGGCATTGTCCGCAATTCTTTTCCCATGGACTTCAGCGAAGGCTGGAGGTTCAGGGGGCACAAAAGCCCAAGGCAGCGGGAGGACGATGCCTTTCCAAAGTGAGGTGTAGCTGTGATGAAGGTGCTGGCTACCTTGGTATGCCTGAGTGACTGACTGCCCACCTGAACTGTGTTTCACCTTACTTTCCTTGTGCTGGTCCCTGCCGGGTCTGTTCCCTGTGCAGGTTCCTGATCCGAACCAGCTCAGGGATCCCGTATTACTGCGAGGAGCTGCTGCGCTGCCTTCGTGCCAACAACATGCTCTGGTTCTGCACCCGGAGGCAGTCTGAAAAAGCAAAGGACAACTGGGAGAGCCTGATCAGTAAGCACCTTGGCTGCGACTAGCGAGTTGCTGTGGCGCGTCCTCCGCAGCAGAGTCTTGCCCCGTTGTTCCCCCATGGATCTGGGCAGAGTCAGATCTTGGTCTGGCGGAGGTGTGGGCTCCTGCGCGCCTTGCTGTTGGGGCAGCCAAAGCAGGGGCAGCGAGTTCTGGGGGCTCGGAGGGACCTACATTCTTGGGGCGGGGGTTGTGGGGCTAAAACACAGGGGAAATCATTCCGAAGCACATGTGTTTGTGGTGTTTCTTGGGCATTCCAACGGGCACGTAGTTTAACTTGGCCAAAGGCTAGCTCACTTGAGAGCAAACCCCAGCTTGAGGTGAGGAACGAGCCCGAGAAACTTGAATCCCAAACCATAAATCCCCACAAGGGTGCTGGTAATGGAAGAAAATGGTGGTAATGCCATCCGAGAGAGCAATGCCAGCAGAGTGTCGTGGCCTTGGGAAGAGCCAGGACTGAGGCCACATCTTGCATTAGCAGCGGCAGTTTCCCTGGCTGTGGAGTCGGCACTGTCGGAGGCAGCAATGCTGCTGCTTTCTGCCCCGGGGAATTCCGTCATCCCCTGGGGAGTCGGGAAGCTTTGATGGAAGGACTGTGTGGGAAAGCTGGTGTGAAGGCAGAACATCCTTGGGAGGGCTGTGCCAAGAAATGCTTGCGGTGGGAACTGTTTTGCTCTGCTTCACGACCACCAACATTCAGGACAGGCACTGGACCATGCCAGGGGGGACTTGTCGTATCCCAAGTGAATCGTGAAGCGCTCGCGAGCTGCGAGTTGCTTTGCAAACTGCCTTATCGGTGCTCTCTTGCTCCGCCCAGCATCCTCAGTCGAGGCTTCATCCCTCACAGCAACCTGGAGCTCCGACGCAAGGAATGATGGCAGGGTCTGCCTCCTCAGGCCAGGCGTGACCCTGGAGAACACCGCACTGCCCGTCCCCTTGAAAGGTGAGGGGCCGAGCGCCGCTCTGCCGGTTGGCGGCTGTGCTGGGGCCCCTTCCTGGGGCAGGGGCTGGAGGGAGGCTGGGCATCCGTGTGCTGCAGAGTCACCCTCTCAGCGTGGGGGTTCTGCTGGGAAGGCGGCTCCGGTCCCACCAGAAACAGGCCTGGGGCTGCAGGCAGCCACTTTCCCCTCCTGTGAGCCTGCTGGCTGCTCTCCATCAGCAGGTAGGAGAGAAAAGGTTATCAGCGCAACACTGAAATGGCTCCCTTTTCTCACCAAAACAAGTCCTTTGCTGGGAAAAAGCTTTGACTTGCCTCTGTCCCAACTTTGAACATAGCTTCTGTGTTGCTGTTCTCTTTTTAAGTTCCCCAACTAATGCTGGTCTCAAAGCACTTAATCCAAACCAAATCCTTCTCTTTTTTCTTTTTTTTTTTTTTTTTCCTGTGGATCGGTATGGAAATCCTCCTGTAGCCAGGGGAGCTGGATGGGGGAGCTTTCAATGAGCATGCCTCCTCTCTCGCCATAGATGTTTGTTATGAACTGTGAAGAGACGTCATGCTAAAGTATTCCTGCTGTTAAGTGGCTTTGTCCAAAAAAAAAAACCAAAACCCAAAAGAAAGGAATAGTATTGTCTGGCCAAGTTAAAGCAACCATTGTGAGGAGCTCTGAGTCCACCTGTGAGGTGGGGAAAGTTCTCTGTGTGCGCTGTTGGGCAAAAACCTACTCCAGATCTGGCAGGGCGCATTATGGGATGCACGTACCTACTGGGTCCTGCCCTCCCCGCCCTCAGTGGGGGAGCATTTGTTTGAGCATCTGGCTTTTCCCCAGGCCTCGTGGCCTGCGATTCCATCAGGAATGGAGCCAGTTTGAAGATGCCTACCCTGGGTTGCTATTGCCCAGTATGTGCAGCCCCGAGGAAAGGAGGCCAAAGTCTGCCCCGTCTCATGAGTTGAAACTTTCCAGCCTCTCCAGCCTCAGCATGGGGAAGAGGCAAGACAGATGTGTTGCTTCTTCTTGACAGAGATTGCGCTGACTCAGCTGGATCGGATGCAGCCGCTGATGCGGATGGTTGTGAAGTTTGCAGCTGTCATCGGGCCGGTGTTTACCACCCAGCTCCTGTCGCACATCCTTCCCACTGGCCTCAGGACCCATATGAATTCCTTGTTGGACGAGCTGGCGAGCAAGAACGTCCTGAAGTGGCTGAAAAACACAGAGGTGCCAGAAGATGGGCGAGATCCTACCGAGGGGCCAGCCACCTCTTTGCAGGCAGAGAGCGGTAAGTGGTAGGGGGCAGTTGGACAAGGGAACTCCCAGCTGTGTCCCGGCAGGGCTCCCCAGGGCACGGTGCGCTTCCCCCGCTGTGAGGGGTGGCTGGAGCTCAGGCAGGCATGGCTGTTTGCGAGGGGTTGTTCAAAGACCTTACGGGTCAGTCTCAAAGCCCGCTAGCTTTGCGCTGGAGGGAAGTTCCCACCAAGTGCCATCCCGAGTGCCTCTGCTCCCCTGCCTCCAAGTGCTGCTCGTAGCGCAGGCACGGGAGGGCATGTGGAGCCCCTGACATCCTCTCCCAGCTGCATGCAGCCTCCCAATCAAAGATGCTCTCCAGGTTGCCCCAGGGCCTTTGACGGGCTTTTATTCAGCTTTGACTCCCCTGTGGTGCAGGAGGAAGCTCAGGAGGCTGGGGACTGCCTTGCCAAGAGCAGGGAGAAAGCGCTGGCCGGGGCTTGCTTGGGCTGGTGGTGACATCCCCAGCTCCTGCCTGGAGCGCAGTTGAGTGCTGTGTCCGCGGGGCTGGGCTAGCATCAGCAAGGCAAGCTGATGCACTTTTGCCCCGTGCTGCAAGGCTCGCTGTGCAGCAGTGCTGGTTCGCTGGAAAGGCTGCATGCCAAGGCATGACTCTCGTGCCCTGGCTGCGACGGCCCTGAGCTCGGGCTGATGCCGAGGCCCTTTGCCTTGCAGGTGTGCAGAGGCCCTCTCCGAGCACGAGGACCAAGGAGCAGCAAGCTGGCGTCCTGGCCTTCTGTGTCCCGCTGCTGCAGAAGGCTGCCTATGATCTGTGGCCCGAGAGGCAGCGAGTCGCCTTGCACCGCAAATGTGCTGCCTTCCTGGAGCAGCACGCACACAAATGCAGGAGCTGTGGCCAAGGGGACTTTGTTGCCTTCCACCACTTCGCTGTCACCAGCAGCCAGGACGGAGGCAGCTGTCGGGACCCCGCCGACCAAGGCGACTCACACAGCTGGGAGGCCTTGGTGCTGGCCGGAGAAGAGCTGAAGCGGGATAGGACCCACGCTGCTGGGGGTACGCTGTGCACCGTGCTCCACAGCCCAGGCCCTCCAGGAGCCAGGGGTGTATGCTGGGAATGGGCTGGGAGGAGGTCTGCCAAGGACGAGCCCAGGAGCTGAGGACAACCACCGCAGGCTTTGCTCAGCGTGTTGGCACCCTCGCAAGGGTCCTTGAAGCCCAGTGGGAGAGTGAGAGCAGCTCTTCCCCTGGGGTAGGCGAGGAGGTGTCTAACCCCCTGTTTTCTTTGCAGATGCCGCAGAGCAGCAGGCTTTCACGGAGGAGGAAAGTGGGTGAGCAGACAAGGGTTTGATTCTTTGTAAAGGCAGTGGGCTCAGGGATCTCCAGAGGACACCAAGGAAGCGCTGGCATTTGGCTGCCAGTTGTGACTCTAGCTTAGGGAAGAGGCTTTCTGTGGGGTGGGAGCTGGGAAGAGATGGCCACAGAGATAAGACGGTGCTTGAGAAAGCCCGTGGGCTCCTAGTGATGGTCACAGGACACTGGAGCAGGCCTTGCTTTCCAGTTCCTCGAGAGGAGCGCTACAAAATCTGCAGGGGAAAAGCTACCACTGGGAGCCAGGTGGTTTGCCTGGGGGAGGTGACAGAAAGCCCGGCTTGTCTTCTTCTCCCTGGCTACAAAGCAGCTGTAGGAGTCATGCCTGCCCACAGGCTCACACTCTGCTTTGAACAAAGGGCTTTTAGTGGCCTCTCTGTGGGGAGAAAGGCCAGTGTAGGTGATGCCTGTGCATTCTTTGCTCTCTTCTTCCCCTGGGAACGGTGCTCTGACTAGTGTGGCAGAGCGGCTTCTGCCAGAGGGCACGCAGACAACTGAGCTGCCCACCGAGACCGACGGGCAGCACGACGGCGCACACTGGTGTGAATGCCAAGCCATCGTGGAATCTGTTCTTGTGCCTTTGGCTCGCCACTACGTGGCAATGGGCGATGCCGGTCGAGCCTTTTACTACCTTCTGGAGTGTGCGGCTGCCTACCTGCACGTCTCCAACAGCTACATGGTGAGTTGCCTCGCTCGCCAGCACCCACCGTGCAGAGTCCTCTCAGTCACCTGGCTCTGGGCAGGACAACTTCACCACTGCAATAGGGCATGCCTTGACGGGGCCTTGGAAGGGACATGCTGGGGTCAGAGCCTGACTTCTTCCTCCGGTTTGCCTCTTCTGTGGACAGAGACACGGGCCACTGTGCCCATAGCAGGAGGGGAATTAGCAGGGAGGGGGTCTGAAGGATCACCGGTGCCTGTGCTCTGAGCCGGCGTGACTGTGTTGGGGTGGGCATCAGCAGGGGGAGAAATGGGCCCTCTTAAGGCAGGTGCCAGAGGCCATGGGGGAGAACGAGGCCGGCCATGGGCTCTGCACCATGCTCACCTGCTCTCTCTGTGCTTGCACAAAGGCCCTCATGAAGCTGAACGAAGCGGAGGTCCTGAGGAAGATGAAAGCCACTGCGATAGCCCACTTTGAAGAGGCCACCTTCTTCAGCCTCAAAGGGGAGGTAAAGAGACGGGGAGGTCTGGAGGGGTGTCCTGGGGGATGGAGCTGGACGCTTTCCCTGGTTGCAGGGGATATCGCTGGCATCTCCAGTCACCGGCAGACTCCAGCAGTCTCTTGGGCGACTCGAGCAGATCAGGGGGGTTTCCCTTTTCCTCTGCAGGTTTGCTGGTGCATGCGACGCCTTCAGCTGGCAAAGAAAATGATGAGGGAGGCTTTGAGCCTGCTCAAAAGGAACTTCCCCCGGACCTCCCTTGGCGCCTTTGTCAAGGCTCAGGTGGAAAAGTTGCCTTGTGCCGCTTACGTGAGAAGAGCAGCCTCCCTTCTGCCGGAGGTCCGGTAAGGAGCAGAACTGAGAACCCTGAGGGGTTCCTTCCTGAGGGGGGGAAGAGCCATTTCCTACCTGGTCCCAGACCTGCCTAGCCTTGAGGCCACACGTCACCTGACGCATGGCCCTTACAGGACCGAGGGGTTAAGGAGCAATGTGCGGGTAGAACGGGGAACGACAGAGCCCCACACTCCCTCCCCCCTGCACACTCCTTCCCCCCTGGGTAAAAAGCAGCGTGCAGCTGCAGCTGTGCCTGCCAGCACGTGTCGGCTGTGGCAGGGGGTTGGTGGTGGCCGGGGACAGAGACCTGTAAACAGGGAGTAGAGGCTGATGAGGGGCAGGGGTCTGGAGGCAGGACCAGGAGACAGGGAAGGAGCAGTGGGTGGAGGTGAGGTGTGAGAGCGAGGAAGCTCAGAGGGCGATACCCCTTTTCCTGCTTGTTCCTGGCTTTGCTTGGGCCCCTGGGCGCTGTAGTACCAACGTGCCTTCTCGAGCGGTCAGCTTCCCCTGGCGGCACTTCTTTGTTTGCCCCCTTCCTCTCCATCAGCTCCCTCTCCTCCCAGGAGGTGCGACTGGCTTGTCCGCCACCGTGCTTTCCCCCAGCCCTGGCTGATTTAGCGCTGTACAGCGAGAGCCTCTGGGCCCAGCAGTTTCTCTGGTGTGGCAGGATGAAGAGGCTGGCCTGGCTGCTGCAGCAGAGCTGCTGCCTTTCCTTACTGGAGCACCTCTTCAGCCTGGAGGGCACTTCCAGCGGACGGAGGTTCTCCCGCCTGGCAGCGCGCATGAAGGCCAACACGGACAGGGCAGCGGACTCCTATTGGGCAGCAGAACTCCCGCCGCGCAGAGATGTAGGACACAGACAGATGCCAGCATAGACGCAGACACAGGTACAATTTGGCATGCAGGCACTGGACAGACACCATCACAGACACCGGCACCAATACAGGCAGGGACACCGGTACTGACAGCATTGGAGATACCGCCATCCGTTCCGTTGCAGGTGCAGATGCCGTTGTAGAGGCCACGGCAGACACAGATACCGCTGCAGACGCCCTTGCAGAAAACAGGTGGTCTTTCAGATGCCACTGCAGATGGAGATGCCGTGGGAGAGACAGATGCTACGTGTTGCCATCTCATCACCACCCACATGAAAGACCGTGGATGTTTTATATTTTCACGATAGGGTTATCATCCACTAAGCCTAGGTCATTTGTAATGAATTTGTAAAAAATTATTTGCTAGCAAATGACATTTCAAACCAGAATTTCAATTTGGAAATCTTTTTTCTTAAACAGGGACCATTCAGGACAACTTTACCGACTTCTTCTGTCACCAGAGCTGTATATTTGTTTTCCAAATAAAATGGTTCTTATGAAAAATCAGGAGTTCTGTTCTCTGCCATTCAACTCTGCAATGACCAAGTCAATTGGTATCTCCAGAGTGTTTGAATCTACTGGACTTCATGAGACATTGATTAGCATTTGTAAAGCAACTTGACAATGTTTTGGAGGGCTACAAAAGTAGAATTTGTAATGGCATGTTGCAATTCCTTCTTTGTTGGATGGAGGAGTCAAAATTAGTACAATTAGCAACTTCCCATCCCAAGTATTTTTGAAAGAATCCAGCGTATATAGAAATAATCGGGGAAGGAAGGCACTGTTTCAAGCCTCTTCTGTCAAGGTACATTGGTGCTGAAGTTCGAAAATAAGCACACGTTATGCGAGTTATCTCTGAAATAAGCCTGCCACAGTTTGTATTGTAATTTCAACAAAGACACTGAGGAAGGCATTTGTCAGGCACGATTTGCCCTTGGTGAATCTATGTTGGCTGTCACCAGTCACCTCCTTATTTTCCATGTGCCTTAGCAGCGTTTCCAGGAGGATCCGCTCCATGACCTTGCCAGGTACAGAGATGAGACTGACCGACCTGTAGTTCCCTGGGTCTTCCTTTTTTCCCTTTTTGAAAATGGGGGTTATGTTTTCCCTTTTCCAATCAGCAGGAACTTCACCAGACTGCCACAACTTTTCAAGTATGAAAGTGGCTTGGTGACTTCGTCTGCCAGGTCCCTCAGGACCCAGGGATGGATTTCATCTGGTCCCATGGACTTATGCACCTTCAGCTTCCTCAGATGGTCCCGAACCTGATCTTCTCCTACAGTGGGCGGTTCTTCATTCTCATAGACCCTGCCTTTACATCCTGCAACTTGGGTGGTGTAGTTGGAGCCCTTGCTGATGAAGGCCGAGGCGAGAAGGTCATTCAGCACCTCAGCCTTCTCTGTACCCTGGGTGACCAGATTGCCTGTCTCCTTCCTGAGAGGATCACATCTTCCCTAGTCTTGCCTTTACCCCTGACGTACTCATAGGAATTTTTCTTGTTATCCTTGATGCCCCTAGCCAGATTTAACCAGGCTGGGAAGTTTTTGAGTGACGTCCCTGACCTGGGCCCCGGGGAGGTAGCATACCTCCCTGTGAACAGGGTCTGCCCGGCATATTGGGCCTTCTGTCCCCCTTCAAAGGGAGTCTCCTCTTCTTCCTTGCAGAGGCAGTTTTTAAACTGGCGGTAGGCCTTGCTGGTCCTGGCATCTCTTCTGGTGTAACCAAACCATTTCCATGCCATCCAGGAGTTGGCCTACCTCTTCAAGAGCCTTGTACCTGTTGTGCACCTGGTTGGGGGATGTGGGCAAGGAGGGAGTTCGCTCACCTCCCCTCGTAGGGACTAGCCTCCATTCACTGGCCTCCTTTTGGCCACTGCCCTCAGTCTGGCAGGGAGAAGGGACCAGATCTCCTTCAGCTCGGGGTTTTTTTGGTGGCTCTTCTAGTTTTTGACTCAGGGAGGTGAGAGTCTGCTTCCACCAATCCATTTCTTTCTCACTCTCCCTGATGTTCTGCAGCCTTTCTACTTCCTCTTTTAGCTCTGCCACCAGGCTGAGTAGATCATCCCCCTGGTGGCACCTCACGCAACTGTCACCTCTTCTACCACCCACCAGCCCTGGGAGATTGAGGCACTCTCTGCAGCTGGTGACCTGGGTGGCTGCGTGCTTCCAGGGGAGCTCAGTTTGTATGGCCACGTCTGCTCTGGCAAGTGCAGTAGACGCAGGAAGCTGCATCCTTTGGGTAGACGCCATGGCTGAGCTTCCCCCCGAGCTTCCCGCGCCCTCCTTGCGCGCCGTTCCTGTAGAGTTGGAGCTTAATTTAGGAGACTGGGCGCCTTAAGGCTGTACAAAGAACAGATGCAACAGTTGTAGTGATAAATGTCAGAATTTATCTCTTATTTTTTAAGACAGAATGCTTTAGGACAATAGAACCTTGTAGTAGAAGCTTGTCTCTCAAAACCAGGGGCCCAGGATTACTGAGGAATGCAGAGACTAGTCAAAGCTGACACTTTTGATGCGCCAGCAAGAATAAAGAAGTAGAGGAGAGGTCTGCAGTTCACCAGGAGGTCACAATGATGAGGAGGAGTGGAGGAAGTAAACGACCACCAGCCTTGTCCCGGACTCAGAAAAACTCAGGAAAAGCTCCTTTTTGCTGCCATCGCCCGGCTCTGCTGCCGACGTGCCAGCACCGGAGCTGTTTGCCTCGATGAGGGACCTGTGACTTGTGATTTAAGCTCTGTTTTTCATTTTACTGAGCCTCCACTGCACCAATTGAAATTATATTTCCACCTGGAGAGGAACAACCCCATGCACCAGTAGAGGTTGGGTGCTGACCTGCTGGAGAGCAGCTCTGTGGAAAGAGACCTGGGAGTCCTGGTGGACAACAGGATGACTATGAGTCAGCAATGTGCCCTTGTGGCCAAGAAGGCCAATGGCATCCTGGGGTGCATCAAGAAGAGTGTGGCCAGCAGGTCAAGGGAGGTCATCCTCCCCCTCTACTTTGCCTTGGTGAGGCCACACCTGGAGTGCTGTGTCCAGTTCTGGGCTCCCAGGTTCAAGAGGGACAGGGAACTGCTGGAGAGGGTGCAGCAGAGAGCTACAAAGATGATGAGGGGACTGGAACACCTCTCTTATGAGGAAAGGCTGAGGGATTTGGGTCTCTTCAGTCTGGAAAAAAGACGGCTGAGGGGGGACCTTATCAACACTTATAAATACTGAAAGGGGGGGTGTCAGGAGGATGGGGCCAGGCTCTTCTCAGTGGTGCCCGGGGACAGGACAAGAGGTAATGGGCACAAACTTGAGCATAAGAAGTTCCACCTAAGCATGAGGAGGAACTTCTTTACCCTGAGGGTGGCAGAGCCCTGGCACAGGCTGCCCAGAGAGGTGGTGGAGTCTCCAACTCTGGAGACATCCCAACCCCGCCTGGACGTGTTCCTGTGTAACCTGCTCTGGGTGACCCTGCTCTGGCACGGGGGTTGGACTGGATGATCTCCAGAGGGCCCTTCCAACCCTATGGTTCTATGATTCTATTTCAAGTATTCTTGAGCGTCTCCCTGTGAAGCTGTGAAGGTTACTGCATTGCTCAAAGCAATGATGAGAAGCTCTCTGTGGTTCTGATTTGTAGCTATCACATGCTTGGTGACTTGATATTTCAAAAAATGGGTCTCAGCTGACCCATCCCCACCTGTTTGGCTGCTGAAGGAAAAACACTCATTTTTTAAAAACGCGACGTGAGGAGGAGCATATCTTCTCCATTGTTTTTGGTCCTAGGTACAAACATTGGGCTTTTTGTCCTCGAGGTGAGACTGACCCGGAACATCCCACACAGAATCTCAAATACAAGGTTGCCGACTCCATGTCAAAGGAATTAGCAAGATAGAAATACAATCTCCTCTGTTGACATTTGGGGACAGGTAGAGGGGAGCATAACCAATGAAGTAATGAAGAAAAAAACCCAAGGAGCACAACACACAGGATGAGCCTGTATCATCACATACTCATCCTTCAGCCCTCGGGTTTGGGCTTTCTGATTCTCAGCACAGTTCTGGGTGGTTTGTTTGCCGCACACTACGTTCTCCTCCTCCACAGGAATTCGTGGTTAGTACCAACCATATCATCACAGAACCAGAGCACAACATAGAGTGCAGTCAATAAGTAGTGGGTTTGGGTTCGTTATTTAGGATCATAGGTAAGGTGTTCTGTATAACGAAGAGAACGGTGCGACTTCCAAGAGAAATTATAATCTACGAAGGTATAGATATATATGCATATAAAAGCATATATATCTCTCTCTCAACTAATGTGGAAAGGTTCTTTCTTTTTATGGGATTGTTGAATTGGGTCTCTAAAGAGTCTCTTCTATCCCTACAGGACAGGAGAACAGTATGAAAGGAATAGGTTAGGGAAAACTGTCTGGGTTTTTCCTGCCTCAGGCAAAGGCAAACCCGTCTGTGGGGCTGGTTTTGCTCAAGGACCTGGATGTAATTGGTGGGTGATGCTGGAGAATGGGGAAGCTCAATGTGTACCCTGAGGAAATTTGACCCTGGGTGAGAAGACTTAATTCCGAGCTGTATGACATTAATTGTTATATGACACTAACAGTGTTCTATAAGTGTTTTTCAGGATAACACAGTGGTGATGAAACCTGAACCAGCTTCATCAAGTGGCATCCAGCAAAACTCTTTGAGATGGACATGCTACCCGTGGTCACGAACCACAATGAACTTCGTTCATCCCTGAGAATTTCATTCATCTTTCCTACCCTGAGATCCTGCTATGAGAGATGAAATCCTACAGTTATGAACTAAATGGACTTAGTGGACTTTTGTAGGTAAAATCATAACTGAGTAACCTGCATGTATCTATTTCTATATATACATATATGGTGTATGGATAGATTTGATAGATAAAGTATAAGTGATCTGAGCATGATACAAATGGTATGGAATAAGGGGTGGAATGTCCTGGTTTGAGATAAAACAGAACCAACTTTCTGTTCAGTAATTTCTACTTCTTCGCTAGGCCTCTGCTAACTCTCTGAAATTAACAGCATGTTGTGTCTGAAATGGTTTGTTCAGAGTGATAAGGCAGTTTGTGCCAAGGAATGGTGTGCACAGAGGCTCTTGATTATACTTATTGCTATAACAACCCAGATCAGCTAATTTCATTATTTGCCCCGTTAGAGGGTTGGAAGTGGAAAAGCGTAGAGGGGTCCCACCTGCGGGGAGGAGCGGACAGGACAGGTGACCCAAACCTGACCAACAGGGGTATTCCATGCCATCTGCCCCATGCTCAGTGTAAAAGCTGAGGGATCAAAGGGTCGGCCTCCTTCTTCAATGGCTGACGTACGAGGAGGATGCTGTTATCTGCTTTGATCCCGATCCATGTGTTCCTGACTCCAGCCCTGGAACCCGGTTCCCACCCATCGCTAAGTTCAGTCTGGGACTTCCCCAGTGCCTGCCAGTGACGTCATCCTGGGAGCTTAATAGGGTTTTGTATATACTGTATCTGTTTCATTATTTTCCTTTTTATCTTATTATTAATATTTCATTAAAGTAGTTTAGTTTCTTCTAAACTCGTAAATCTCTCTTTGTCTCTCCCCCTCCTCCCCGTGCACAAGAGGCTGGGGGGGAGCATCTGTTGCCAGTGATTGTCCAATTTGGCCAAAACCATGACAGAGGCCAAGAAGGCCAATGGTCTCCTGGGGTGCATCAAGAAGACCGTGGCCAACAGGTGGAGGGAGGTTCATCCTCCCCCTCTACTCTGCCCTGGGGAGGCCACATCTGCAGTGCTGTGTCCAGTTCTGGGCTCCCCAGTTCAAGAAGGACAGGGAACTGCTGGAGAGAGTCCAGCGGAGGCTACGAAGATGCTGAGGAGATGGAGCACCTCTCTGCTGAGGAAAGGCTGAGACACCTGAGGCTGTTTAGCCTGGAGGAGGCTGAGACGGGATCTCATCAATGCTCAGCAATATGTAAAGGGCGGGTGGTAAGAGGATGGGGTCAGGCTCTTTACAGTCGTGCCTTGGGATGGGACAAGGGGCAACGGGCACAAACTGGAACACTGAACATGAGGAAAAACTTCTTTACTGTGAGGGTACTTTTTCCTGGGCAACTTGTCCTGCCTAGAGGTCTGCTACAGCTCCACCATCCTGCCCAGGCTTCTGGCCAGCTTCTTGACAGGCAACAGGGCCATCTCCATTCACTGCTGCATCCTGCAGTACTATTGCTTCAGTTCTCTGATGGCAGCAGAGTGCTGTCTCCTGGCTCTGATGTCACTGGACCGCTACATGGCCATCTGCAGACCGCTGCACTATGCAGCCTTGATGAGAGTTAGGTCCTGCCTGCACCTGGCAGCCAGGTCATGGATCAGTGGGTTCCTGTCCACCATTGCCAACACCTACTGGATGTCAGGCATGGCCTTGTGTGGTCCCACTGATCTCGACCATTTCTTCTGTGATTTCATCCCTCTGTTAAAACTGTCCTGCTCTGACACCAGCCTGATGGCTCTGGTGATGTTGCTGCTTTCTGCTTTGTTCACTCTGACCCCCTTCCTCCTCACACTCACCTCCAACATGTGCATCATCACAGCCATCCTGAGAATCCCATCCTCCACTGGTTGGCACAAAGCCTTCTCCACCTGCTCCTTCCACCTCATTGTGGTCACCCTCTACTACGGAACCATCATCTTTGTGTATGTCCTTCCAGATACTGACACGCTGAGGCCCCTGAACAAACTCTTCTCTCTCTTTTATACCGTCATCACTCCTTTTGCTAATCCTTTGATCTACAGCCTGAGAAACCGTGAAGTCAGGGAGACCCTGAGGAGAGCTTTCACTGTTAGGGTCTGCACTGCCTAGACAGTTCTCTTCCAGCTCCTACACCTTCCTCCCTGATCATTACCACTGTGTCCACACCAGTAGATGTGCAATTACCTTCCAGAAGTGTTGACCAACGGACCAGCAAAAACAGTATTGCCAGTACCATACTGCAGGTCTTAAGCTAACTGTTGCTTACACTACATTTTCTGTATGCAAGGTCCCAGTCCTAGCCTGTAAGGCTTCTCAACTTCTTATGGAAACTTGTGTCAACCAGAGCTGGGGACTAGGCGTCTCTTGTTATGATGTGAAGTGTAAGTCTCATCCCAGGACTATAAACTACTCACTGGTTGTCAGGTACTGTTCACTGAGGAAGTCTAACCTTGAGAGGTGGATGAAGATTGCTTTGAGGATAACCAAGCAAGTTCCTCAAAAAGGAAAAAAAAAAACAACCCTAAAACTGAGACTGGAAAAGACCAGCCATGACCTGCAAAACCAGAACCATCCAGCACTGTACAGTGCGTGGTGCAGATGGCAGAGGCCAGAGGCTGAGAACTCCCTACAGACTCAAACTTCTTATAAAAAGACAAAAATAATGAATTTTAGAAAGGAGTGGGATTGACACGATGGGGGCTGCTTTTACTAAATCACTGTGGGTATTGGGAGGTGTGAGCACACGAGGAGCCCTTTATGTCTTCTTCAAGAGCCCTGGCACTTCCTTCACATACCCTGCCTGCCTCCTTCAACACCATGTCCCTCCCTGCCTGATGGTCGAAAAGATGGTCTGTCCCTCTCCCCACACACCTTCTCCAGGCACCCTGCTCTTCAAGTGCCTTCTTTCCTGCCAGCCAACTGGTCAGGAGAGTGGAGTGGTATGTATGTGTGTCTGGATATGTCTCTGAGGTTATGCTTTCTTCCCCCTAAAAATTCTGTACATTTCTCCTCTCTAGTGATTTAACCAAAAATAAAAACTTATTGAGAGTAAGGACAGTTTGGCTAGTTCCTATTTGGACATTCAGCTCCAAGATCTTTTGCAGAAGCCATTCCTGCCTTTCCATCATGGTGATGGAAAGCACCCCAAGGAAATGCATTCAATGCATTGTACAAGGTGAGGGGACAGAGGCATGAGGCGGGGAGTGCTCCTCTATTAAGTGCTTTGCTCTTAATACAGTTGGACTTTTCTTACTGCAGCTGAGGGTCAGGCTTTACCACTTCATTCAGCTAGGATTTCTGTCCAGTAAAGGAGGATCATCCGCTGAGTTAAGCATGTCATTCCACACAAGCACCAATAGACACTTATCTACAGCCACTTCTTTCTCTAGCAGTAATAGAATGGGACGGCAGCACATATTGGGTAGTGTGCAGGATGCCCGCCGCTCCTCTTGACTGTTGCTGGGCCACTCTGAGTCATACATTTTCCCTCCATCCAGAGACCTCTGAGTCAGCACTATAACTAAGACCTAAGACAAAAAGCAAGCTGTGAATCAGAAGAGGCAGGGATTGAAACAAGCAGACTGTGAGGGCTGTGAGGATGCTGAAGAAGATAGGAGTACAAGGCAGCAGTGGCATTTGTGAGCTCAGTGAAGAGCATCCAGGGGCTGTTTGGGCAGTTTCATGGTCTTGTGGGAAGTGACCCTCTGGGGTGGTAGTGGGAGCAATACACAGAACTGTGCTCAGCTTCGACTTGCTACTTGACTAGGGCTTTAGGGAGGGCTGCAAACAGGCTGCAATCAAGGACACAACAGCAAGCAGGGCAGACTATTGGGCAGGGCCCATGCAGAGGGGCCAGGACACCACTTGGGCAGTGGTTCTTGACTCAGTTCCTACTTCTGCTGGGAACAGCTCTTGGCAGAAGCAGCAGTTTGTGCAGAAGGGCACATAGAAGGATGAGGGGCAGGAAGAGGTGGAAACTTTGTTGAAGACAGCATTGAACTCAACAGCATTTATGGTGACACATCACAGGACATGGTTTCCAGAACTGACTGGAGTAACAACCCCAGGGACGGCAGAAGACTAAACTCAGACAAAGCTGAAGAGGCAAGATGCAGCTGCCCAGGTCTGGGTCTGCAGGGGGTGCCTGCAGCCTGTTATTGAGGCTTAGGCAGGTAAAAAACAGTGTCTTTGCAGGATATGTGCTCTGATTGTGAAGCTGAGTAATGGAACAGGCTGCCCAGAGACGTGGTGGAGTCTCTGTCTCTGGAGACATTCAAAACCATATTTTAGCACCACTTCCTCCAAGCTCAAGATTGGTGCATCCCTATGAGTAAGAAATCAAGGAGAGGAGGCAGGAGACCTGCATGGAGCAAGGAGCTTCTGGAAAAACTCAAATGGAAGAAGGAAGTTTACCGAATGTGGAAATGGGGACTGGCCACCTGGGAGGAATATAGGAGCACTGTCAGAGTATGCAGGGATGCAATGAGGAAGGCTAAGGCCCACTTGTAATTAAATCTGGCAAGGGATATCAAGGACAATAAGAAGGGCTTCTTCAAGTACATCAGCAGTAAACAGAAAACTACAGAAAATGTGGGCCCGCTGCTGTATGAATTAGGTGCCCTGGTGATGGAGGATGCAGAGAAGGCGGAGTTGCTGAATGCCTTCTTTGCTTCAGTCTTTACTGCTAAGGCCGGCCCTCAGGAATCCTAGACCCTGGAGGTGAGAGAGTCTGGACAAAGGAAGACTGTCCCTTGGTCAAGGATGATTGTGTTAGAGATCATTTAGGCAAATTTGACACCCACAAATCCACGGGCCCCAATGGGATTCACCCACGAGTGCTGAGGGAGTTGGCAGATGTTATTGCAAAGCTGCTCTCCATTATCTTTGAAAGGTCATGGACAACAGCAGCAGTGCCTGAGGACTGGAGGAAAGCTAATATCACAGCAGTCTTCAAAAAGGGCAAGAAGGAGCACCTGGGAAGCTACAGGCCAGTCAGCCTCACCTCCATCCCTGGAAAGGTGATGGAACAGCTCATCCTGGATGTCATCTCTAAACATGTGGAGGAAAAGAAGGTTATAAGGAGTGGTCAACTTGGATTCACCAAGGGGAAATCATGCTTGACCAATCTGACACCCTTCTATGATGGCATGACTGCCTGGGTGGATGAGGGGTGAGCAGTGGGTGTTGTTTAACTTGACTTCAGCAAGGCTTTCAGCACTGTATCACACAACATCCTCATAGGTAAGCTTAGGAAGCATGGGTTAGATGAGTGGACAGTGAGGTGGATTGAGAACTGGCTGAATGGCAAAGCTTAAAGGGTTGTGATCAGTGGTGCAGAGTCCAGTTGGAGGCTTGTAACTAACAGTGTTCCTCAGGGGTCAGTACTGGGTCCAGGCTTGTTCAACATATTCATCAATGACCTGGATAAGCAGACAGAGTATATCCTCAGCAAGTTTGCTGATGATACAAAACTGGGAATAGTGGTGACACAGCAGAAGGCTGTGCCACCGTACAGAGAGACCTGAACAGGCTAGAGATTTGGGCAGAGGCGAACCTAATGAAGTTCAACAAGGGCAAGCGTAGGGTGCTGCACCTGGGGAGGAATAACCCCATGCACCGGTGCAGGTTAGGGGCTGACCTGCTGGAGAGCAGCTCTGCAGAGAGTCCCAATGGAAAACAAGTTGATCATGAGTCAGCAATGTGCCCCTGTGGCCAAGAAGGCCAATGGTCTCCTGGGGTGCATTAAAAAAAGTGTGGTCAGCAGGTCAAGGGAGGTCATCCTCCTCCTCTACTCTGCCTTGGTGAGGCCGCATCTGGAGTACTGTGTCCAGTTCTGGGCTCCCCACTTCAAGAAGGACAGGGAACCACTGGAAGAAGTCCAGCCGAGGGCTACAAAGATGATCAAGGGAATGGAGCATTTCTCTTATGAGGAAAGGCTGAGACACCTGGGGCTGTTTAACCTGGAGAAGAGAAGACTGGGAGGGGATCTTATCAATGCTTATAAATATATAATGGGTGGGTGTCAAGAGGATGGGGCCAGACTCTTTTCAGTGGTGCCTAGTGACAGGACCAGGAGCAATAGGCACAAGTTGAAACACAGGAAATTCCATCTGAACATCAACCCCCCACCCCTGTGAAAGAAGGTTCACCCAGAGCACGTTGGACAGGAATGGATCCAGGCAGGTTTTGAATAGCTCCAGAGAAGGAGACTCCACAACCTCTCTGGGCAACCTGTTCCAGTGCTCTGTCACCCTCAAAGTAAAGAAATTTTTCCTCATCTTGGGGGCCCTTTGCTAAACCCACTCCAGCTTGCCAATATTTTACCTATACTGGGGATCTGAAATCTGGATGCAGTATTTTGGCCTATCCTTTCCCTCGATCTCCTGGCCATGCTCCTGGTCACACAGCCCAGGATACTGATGGCTTCCCTATCTTCAGGGCACACAGCTGCCTCCTGTCTAGATCACTGACCACCAAGACTACCACAGGGCTGCTCTCCAGCCCAGCAGCCCCCAGCCTGTGCCATTGCCAGGGTTAGATCCCTGCAGGTGCAGAAACTGGCATTTGTCCTTGCTGTATTTCCTGAGGTGCCTGCCAGTACGTGCTCTCATCCTCCTTGAATCCTCTCACTGAGCACGGAGGCCTGGAGATCTTTTCAGTAAAGACTAAGGCAAATTAAGTGCCTCAGCCCGACTCATGTCTGCTGTTATTAAATCACCCTTCCCATTCAGCAGCAGCCCTGCATTTTCCTTGTTCAGCCTTGTTCTCTAATGACCTGTCAAACCTCTTCATTTTTCTCTTGACATTCCTTGCAACCAACTCCAGGTGAGCTTTGCCTTTCCCAAAATCATGACACAATGAAGGCAATGCACATGAATTCCTTGTTTGTACCTGTCTTTGCTGTCACCCTCTGGATGCTGCTTTGTGGCCCTGTCATCACCCTATTCTTTGGATGGCCAGGCAATGGAGCTGCAAATATTGTTCCAGACCAGCCTTCTTTCTCCTGTGAGGAAATCCCCTTTTATTACAGAGGTGCAACACAGGAGACCAGCTGTACCATCCTGCCAGAGACATGTACAAAGGCCTCTGAGTCAGACAGACTGGGTTCATGTCTCTGAAGAAGCTGACAGGATGCAGACATTCCTGGACAAAAATGATGATCACAAACCAAATGGCCAAAGCAGAGGAGGTTCCCAAGATGAAAGATGGACAGCTTATTGCTGCTGAAAGACAAATCAGCCTCTTCAGTGTGTCTTTTAGCTCCTTGTTCCTAATGCTGTAGACAAGGGGGTTCAATGCTGGGGACACCACCAAGTACATAACTGCCACCACCAGATCCAGAACTGGTGAGGAGGTGGAGGGGGGCTTTAGGTAAGTGAAAGTGCCAGTGATGACAACCAGAAAAACCACAGCCAGGTGAGGGAGGCATGTGGAAAAGGCTTTGTGCCATCCCTGCTCAGAGGGGAGCCTCAACACGGCTCTGAAGATCTGTGCATAGGAGAAAAGAATGAAAAAAACCCACTCAAAAGCAAGAGAAACACTAACCACAAGAAGCCAGACTTCCCTGAGAGAGGAGCTGGAGCAGGAGAGCTTGAGGCTCTGGGGGATTTCACAGAAGAACTGGTCCATGACGTTGCCTTGTCAGAGTGGTACTGAAAATGTATTGGCAGAGTGCAGCATGGCATAGAAAAAACCACTGCCCCAGGCAGCTGTTGCCATGTTGACACAATCTCTGCTGCCCAGGAGTGTCCCATAGTGCAGGGGTCTGCAGATGACAATGTAGCGGTCATAGGCCAAGATGGTCAGAAGAAAATACTCTCCTTCAATCAAGAAGAGAAAGACCTGGGCAGCACACCTGTAGTAGGAAATGTGCCTGGTGTCCCAGAGGGAATTGGCCATGTATTTGGGGAGAGTGGTGGAGATGGAGCCCAGGTGAAGGAGAGAGAGGCTGAGGAGGAAGAACATGGGGGTTTGGAGGCGGTGGTCACAGGAAATGATGAGGCTGTTGCCCAGGAGGGCAGCCAGGCAGATGCCCAGGAAGAGCCAGAAGTACATGAGCTGCAGCTCCCGTGTGTCTGCGAATGCCAGGAGGAGGAACTGGGTGATGGAGCTGCTGTTGGACATTTACTGCCTCTGAGCATGGGGCATTGTTCAAGCAGGAAAAGACAGTGAGGAGTTAGGGGAGATTTAACTGAGCAAAAATTAAAGGAATTTCTCATGAATCCTCCCGCTGCTACACTCACTCCCTTTTTCTTTTCCAGGAGACCTTCTTTCATCTCTGGAGCTCTGGATTGTGCTGGCTGAGTGTGCCCTGAGGAGCAGAGCATCTGCGGACTGCCTGCCCAGAAGCAGCTCCGGACAGCTCTGCAGTAGTGGGTTCATGGGAATGCTAGGGGCAGGTGCCAGGCCTTAGACGTTGGGGAAATCACACTCATGCTTCTCTGAAAAGCCAGCAGGCAGTGCTGAGAGGAGAGGGATTCACTACAGACCATTAAATGTCTCACCTTTTCTCAAGGTCTCTGCACCCCACTTAGAAGCCAAGGACACATGTGGCTCATTTCCACCAAGCCAACAGCATTTCTTTGGTCGTAGAATCTCTTGTGCTTCTCCATGGGGCTTTCAGATAACACAAAGGTACTATGGGGCAGATTTGCATCCTGAAGGGCATCTCACAGCTTGGAAGGACACCTCAAGGAGATAGCCAAATGTCCTGATGATGGTATCTCATTAAGGGATGACATCAACATCGCTGGGCAGCTGCTCTCAGCCTCTGTGCTCTTTAGAAGGAAATAGGCAAGATGCTGGAGAGCTGTATTACAGCTCTGCTGGAGCTCTGGCTGCAGAGGAGGTCGTTCATGCTTTGGACTCCACAGCCCTGAGGGCATTGGCTTTGCTCAGTGGGAAAGAGGCAAGGGGGCTTGCTCAGGGGAAGGAGTCTGCATTGGAGGGGATGATATGCAATTTTCTGAATTGTCCCTCCCACAACTTTTCTGGTTTTAGTTTCCTCTCATTCCCTGATCATATCCCTGCTGCCTGTAAGTTTTTCTCCTTGGAGATATTTCTCTGTCCCATGCCTTTGCCCCATCAGTGCTCACAGCCCCCATTCCGGCCTCTCTGCACTCATCTTTGCTCTACAGAAACCTGCCTGTTTGCAGGTTTCTGGCTGGGCGCATGTTCATGCTTGCAGGTGGAAAAGGACAGATCAGAACAACCCTGAGGGGCCCAGCAAAGGTGATGCTAGTGCTATCCACATGCAGAGGAGAGGATGAAGGCACTTCAGGAGGCTCCTAACAGACCTATTATCATTCAAATTTATGGTCCAGGACTCTCAGTGACTTGTGCAAAATTGAGAGCTCCTTTTCCATTTCTTCCCTTCCCTCCACCTCTCAAGAGCAGGAAACTAACAAAATCACAGAGCCTGCAAAACTCTTTATGGTAAGTCCTGCACTGACCTTCCTCTTGAAAAGGCCCCCAGGAAATGTCCTGGGAGTGATGTGGAGCTGTGAGCAGCCCTGACCCATGCAGAACACTATCAAGAGCAGAAGGACCCTGTCCTGCCAAGGGTCACTCCTTTCACCCACAACTTTTCTCTGCAGTGCTGTGGGGAGTTTTCCAAGCAGCCTGAGTGCTGACCCTGGCAGGCAGCAGAGTCTCCGCCCAGCACACAGCCGCCTGGGACGTAGAGACTCTGAAGGACAGTCCTGGCCACCCCTGGTGCACACTTAACTGCACATCCCTGCAGCCAACCCCTGGAAAAGGAAGCTGTGATGCCCTGTCCTTCTGAGGGTGCAGCAGGGATGTGCTGCTCTGGAGCCCATCTTCCTCCTCTACTGTAGAGAAATTGTGAAAGTCCTCCTGGCAGATTCCATACACTGTGGAATGTGCCAGCTTTAGGAGATCCCTCCAGAAACTGCAGCTTCGTTGCCCTGCACCCACAGACTTACCATGTAGAGAACTGTGAAGATTTCTCACCCAGTGAGCTCTCAAGATCCTCCCATTCTCCACTGCCTTTGACACTTTTCTGCATTGCTCATATCCCTTCAGTGCCTGCAGGCAGTGCCCTCAGCCCTGCTGTGCTTTGCAGAGGAGCTGCTCCTGGGCAGAGCTGTCTCTCTGAAGCACTGCCTGGTTGCAATGAGCTCCCTTCATCCCAGGAGCCCAGCCCAGCTCAGAAGCAGAGGACTAGCACAAGGTGCCACTTTCTCTTCCCCCTCTGGGCTTCTCCAGGTGTCCTTGGGGCTGCAGGGGAATGTACCTTGAACCAGGCTGAAGTAATCACTGATGCTCCTTCCCCCTCCTGGGGAGAGATGCTTAGTTCCAGCAGGGGGCATGAGAATAAACTTTTATTTTCTCTGCATTGTGGAAGAAAACCAGGAAGGTTACAAGGAGAAATTTATTCAAATTGAAGTGATTCAACTGAGTCAGTTGAGGCATCTCATTCTGGGTTTGTAGTCCCATGCCTGCCACAAACCTTCAGCCGGTGGGATTCCTCTTGCCTCAGTCCAGGTGTGCAAAAACTAGGCACCTGCAAGCGAGCTGTTTCTCTCATCTGTCCTGCTAATTAATGGAGATGAAGGCCAGGAGTGACCTGTTCAGATGAAACAATTGGTAGCATTTGAGGTGGGAGAGGAGGTCCAAGATATATGTAGGTAGCTGCAAGTTCTGATGGAGTAGCTCTTAGAGATAGGACAGCATCTGGGGGCGTTTTCTGGGAGGCTGGTGGGGCATTCCTTTGGCCAACTTAAAAGGTGTCTACAAAGAGGACAGAGGCTTTCTCTTCACAAGAAGCCCCATGAGAAGACAAGGGGCAATGGGTACAAGTTGCACTGGGAGAAATTTCATCTCGACATAAGACATATTTTAGAGTGACAACAATCATTCAGTAGAACAACCTCCCCAGGGTCATGGTTGAGACCCCGTCACTGGAGGTTTTCAAGATGTGACTGGACAAGGTGCTCGATAATCTCACCTTTCCTATGAAAGTTTGGACAAGATGATCTTTCAAGGTACATTCCAAGCCCAGGGGCTGTTCTATGATTCTGTCATTCATGCTGAAATGACAGCAGATGCCCAATTTAATTGGCAATGGAATGTGTTCCTATTCATTATGTTCATGGCAGCCTCTTGAAGTATTCAGCTGACCAAATGGAGCCATGTGCCATAGGGGGAGCTCAATCTCTCTCCTTATATTCTCCATCAGCTATATTTTCTAGAACTCCATTGAGTGTGATGGCACTTGTCTCATGGACATGCCTACAATGCCAAATGCCATTCATGGCAGATACATAATTTTATGTACAGGGAATTAGGCAAAAATTCCTGCAGGGATGGCTTGTCAAAACACAATAAGGAAGCATACAGAGGGTGGAAGCAGGGACAGGTACCCTGGGAGGAATAGAGAGACGTTGTCCAAGCATGCAGAGACATGCAGAGGGTTGGGAAAGCCAGAGCCCAAGTAGAATTCAATCTGGTCAAGGACGTCAGAGGCAACAAGATAGCTTCTGTAAGAACATGGTTGATAAAAGGAATGTTAGAGAAAATGTGGGCTCACTGCTGGATGAGGCAGGGGACTCTGTGACACAGGATTTAGGAAAAGCTGTGGTATTGAATGCCTTCTTCACCTCAGCCTTGATCAGCAAGACCAACCTTCAGGAATCCAAAGATCAGGGGGAAGGCTGGAACTTTACCTTTGAACATCCAGCCCAGCACTGGCCATCGGGGCACCATAAGGAGCTGTGCTCGGGTACCAATTACCTCTGAAGCAGCTCCAACTCCTTCACATGCTGCCAGAATTTCTTTCCCAGCTGGGATATGGTTGGCCTCAGAGCCTTTATATCCTTGACCTCAGAATCCTAGGGGTCGACCTCAAGTCTCCCCTGGTGCCTTCTGCGAGAGGCTCCAGGTAGGGCCATTGTCCCCAGCTGCACCGTAGAGGACATTTTTAATATCCCATCCTGTTGTCCAAGGGCTACTGCATGCACAGTCTCTTGTTTAATTTGTTCAAAGGCTTGTTGTTGTTCAGGGCCCCAATAAAATCATTCTTTTGATTCACTTGATATAGAGGTTTCATAATCTGACTATAACCTGGGATATGCATTCTCCAGAAACCCACAATGCCTAAAAAGGTGGGATGTAACTGTGATTTTATTAATCACATCCATTGGGATTTGGCGACGCCCATCTTACTTCTTAATTCCCAAGATCTCTAGTGCAGGTCCCTTGACCTTACCTCTTTTTACAGCAAAACCTGCTTCAGAAGAATTTTGGTTATTTTCTGACCCTTCTTTAAAACAGCAACTGCTGTGTTACCCCACACAATGATGCCTTGTAGGCGTTACAGAGCTCGCCCTTCTCCAGTGCAGTCTGGATCAGTCCATGCAAATAGCAGGGCTGTTGTTCCACCCTGGGGCAGTCCATACTGGACGCTTCTCCAGGTGAAAGCAAGCTGTGGCCTGCACTCTGCTGCTAAAGGAAGAGAGAAAAATGCATTAGCAATGTCCATTGGAGCATACCATTTGGCTGCCTTTGACTCCAGTTCATATTGCACTTCTATCAGGTCTGGCACAGCAGCACCCAGTGGTGGTGTGGCTTCCTTCAGGCCACGGTAGTCTACTGTTAATCTCCCATCTCTGTCAGACTTCCACACTGGCCATATTGGGCTGTTAAAGGGTGAGCGAGTCTTGCTGAGCACTCCTCGGGTCTCCAGCTGACGAACCAGGTTCTGGATGGGAATCAGGGAGTCTCGGTTGGTGCGATATTGTCATTGATGCACCGTGGCAGTACCAATTGGCACCTGCTCTTCTTTAACCCTCTGCAGTTCCACAACAGGAGGGTCATCTGAAAGACCGGGTAAAGTAGACAGCTGTGTAATGCCCTCAGTCTCTACAGCTGCTATACCGAAAGCCCACCAATACCCTTTTGGGCCTTGAAATACTCTCTCTTGAGGAAATCTATGCCAAGGATGCATGGAGCATCTGGGCCAGTCACAATGGGGTGCTTCTCCCATTTATTCCCACTTAGGCTCGCTTTGGCCTCCAAAACAGTCAGTTCTTGAGCCCCCCCAGTCACTCCAGAAATAGCAACAGATTCTGCCCGTTCATGATTTGATGGCAATAGGGTACATTGTCCACCAGTGTCCACCAGGTCTTTATACTTTTGTGGCTCTAACATGCCAGGCCCACAAATCCACGCAGTCCAATAAATTTGGTTGTCCCTCTCCTCCTCCTGGCTGGAGGCAGGGCCCCTCTAATATTGAGCATGGCACCCACGATTAGCAGATGAGTTACTACCTGTACGGGAGAATTGTTCACTGTAGACCAGAGCACCATCCTCCTGGAGAATTCTTTCTTCTATCTGTTTTACCTTGCACTCATGTACTCGTGCCTGTAGGGCTGAGGTAGATTGTCCATTCTACTTCCTTATGTCCTCTCCATAGTCTCAGAGGCAAAATCACAAGATATTTCATAGCGTGTTCTGTTTCTCTTGAGCTGATCTAATAAGAGGGTGTCTTCTAACGGCTGTGATGTGGGTCCATGCAGGGGAACAATGGGATCTTTCCTCAATCCTGGTCAGTTTATCAACAATTTATCAAACAGTTTCTCATTTGTCTTAGCCATTTCTCAATCATTGTCTTGATTTGCTCAGCAATTTTCTTGGTCATTTAATTGGATTTCTCAGACATTTTCTTGGTTTTCTCAGCCAGTTTTTCCACGGCTGCCACAGTGAGGGAAAAAGAGAGAGACTGTCTTCATACTGTTGTACTCTGTTAGCCACTTCATTTACAGTTGGTGTTTTGGCACCAGATCCTCCTAGACCATTGCTGACAATGTGTGGGAATAAATTGATGGTGCACTCTGCACAAACTTCTACAATATTGGTCATTTGCATGGCATTTCATCAGGGTCTACATTCACTCACCAATCACCACAAATCAGCTCTCACACAGCCACGTCTCTCAGGTACTTAATACCTTTCTACATGGTGGTCCATTTTCTTGGGCAGCATTCCAATATCACCCTTAAAGAGGTACCTGCCCTTTACAGCTGACACCAGTCGCCTCCAGAGACTGAGACTGTTTGACCTTCTCCCCACTCGCTTATCGATACCTCTGTCTCTGGCCAGGTTTCCCTACTGCCTAGCTTCTCTACCTTCTAAATCTATGGTGTTGGCCCCATTATCCCAGCATTGGAGCAACCAGGAGATAAGTGTCTGACCTTCATGACAGCTAAAGTCCTTCCTCATATTTTGCAAGTACTTCATAGAGAAGGATTTGGCAATTACCACTGCATCTGATTCCTCCTCCTGCGTTGATGCTGCCCAAGAAGGACTCTCTCCCTGATCTGCTTTAGGACCCTTTCCTTTGCTTTAGAAGGACCCTTTCCTTTGCTTTAGAAGGATCCTTTCCTTGATCTTTGTCAGCAGAAATCTCTACCATGCTATCTGGCTTGAATTGCTCTTTGTTGTAAAGGGCAGCTGACCTCCTTTTTTGCATCGTGGTCAGCGGGGCAGCTTGCACCCATACTGATGGAGTTTGAGTAGCAGTGGTACTCATTGTCATAGCAGCTGGAGTAGTGACAGTGCTCATTCTTGAGGCTGGAATAGTGGCAGTGGTCATTGTCAGAGCAGCTGGAATAGTGGTAGTGGTTGTTGTCGAGGCTGGAGTATCTTGTGCCAGTGCAGGTGGTAGAGTGGTTTGTGCTGATATAGGTGGTGGAGTGGCTTCTGACGATATGGGTGGTGGAGTAACTTGTGCCGGTATGGGCGGCAAGGTGGCTTGTGCTAGTACAGGCTGTGGAGTGGGAGTAGCAGCAGCATATGTCATACACCTACTCCTGTACTGATATTTAGTAAGAAACCACCTCTGCAATACATTCAGGAGAATCATCAATAAAATCATGATTTTAAGAAAGTAAAAATGATTTCTGAAATCCAAAAGATTTCCATCCCCTAGCTCTAGTGGTGTCAATTTGGCATAAACATTAAAGGGTGAGGTAAACTTTCCCAAGGTAAGATTGAAAGTGTAATTCGTAATAGAATCCATTACATGATGCCCAAGATAGTCAGGTAAAGCTGTTATCCAATTCATCATATTATAAGTCTGCATCAAAATCCACAGCAGAATAGCATGTTTAAACCACTGCATGCAAACACAAAGAGCAAATAAGCCACACAACACATTTGGAGGTTAAGGAGCATTGCATCAATTAACTTTAAACAAAGCTCTCTAAAGACATGATACCACATTTCACTTAAGAACAACAGGATGTGAGCTGTCTGTTTTCATTTCCAGCCCCTTAAGACTCTCATGGAAAAAATCCAGTACTTTCTCAACTGAGTAAGACAGAATCTGAATGATTCAGGCAATCTATTAGAGCCCTGGTCAAGCCCCAGTTGGGCCCCACAGTGGGCACCAATAGATCTGTCATGGTTTGGGCTGGAATGGCCACTGAAATGAACAACAGATGTTCTCTCCAACCTCTCCATTCAAGAGAGAAGGATGAGAGAGAAAGAGACTTATGAGTTTAAAAGAAACTAAACTACTTTAATGAAATATTAATAATAAAGTAATACTAAGAAAAGATAATAATATTAAAAAAGAGAAAGAAAATAATGAAATATATACAATATTTGAAAGACCAGTATCAAGTTCCCAGGATGATGATCATGTCACTGAAGGCACTGAGAAAGTCCCAGACTGGACTCAGCAACAGATGGGAACTGGATTCAGGAATGCACAGATTGGGATCAAAGGCAGACAAACAGACAGGGTCCTCCTTGGACGCCAGCCATAGAAGAAAGAGGGATGACCCTTTGATCCCTCAAGCTTTTATACTGAGCATGATGCAGATGGGATGGAATACCTTGTTGGTCAGTTTTGGGTCACCTGTCCTTTCCGCTCCTCCCCACAGGTATGACCCTTCTATGCTTCTGCAATTCCAGCCCTCCAATGGGTCTTATAACAAAGTTATGTGACCTTGACCGTTATAGCAATAAGTATAAGCAAGAGCCTCTCTGCATACCGTTCCTTGGCACAAACAGTAAACATTAGGTCTTATCACTCTGGAAGTGGACCACTGTCTAAAACACATGTTGTTAATTTCAGAGAGTTCAGTTAGTTAGAAGAGGATTAGCTTAAAAATAAAATTACTGAAAAGAAAATTGTTTCTGTCTTACCTCAAGGCAGGACAATTTGAATGGAGGAGAAAGACGACTCTGGTCCCTCTGGCAGGAGCAACAGCTTCTATCTACCCTCAGGAGCAGAGATGAGGACACCAACCCCTTGGTGGGAGAGACCACAGCCAGAGCCGGTGCGTGACAGCCCCCAACAATTCCAGGGAGAGTTGAGCAGATGGGACCACCATGCTATAGTGTCAAGGAAGCTGAGACCTGAGCCCTGAGGGATACAGCCCCTTGGATTTCCTCTGACATGGGCATGCCCTGGGATAGCCCCAATGCCCGGTGGTTTTGGGCAGCCCCCAGCATGTGCCTGAAGCTTGTTCCTCATTGAAGGGGATGGTGGGAGCCAAAGTGAGCATGGGCGCAGGGGCAGGAGCAGGCAGGGGCACTCAGGGGCAGGCAGTCTCAGACAGGGTGTAAGAGGAAATTTTTCCATGCTCTTGCAATGTCTGTCCACCATGAGCAAGACAAAGCCTCCCAAATCTGGAGCCATACAGAGCCTGGGGTAGTGTTCAGGGCTTATTCCAGGGGTTTTCCCTCCTCGGATCTTCTCAGGCTCCAGGTGGCATGTCTGGTTTGTCCTTCATCTAGGAAGAGCATGCAAGAGTGAAGAGGAGGGAGAGGGGAATAATCTGGAGGGCAAGACTCTTCTCCAAAGCTTTCTAATGTGCCCTACCTTGGTTGGACAGGCCAACAGTTAAGCCTTAGAATGCCCAGAGAAGTCTTCATGCAGTTGTCCCATCAGAAAAATTCTAACTTCTGTTTCTTTCTCACTCTTGTTTGCAGACTGTCAGGCTAGTGGGCATGGGCATCATCTACATCAGGGAAAAGGACGTTTGTAATGAGAACAAGGCAAGCTTGAAGATTCAGAGACCCACATTCCACCTGGACAAGCCAGTTCTGGTGAGGACTAAGCCCTACTATGAGACCAGACCATAGCCTGGTAAGAAGAGACCTTCAGACCTGTGCTTCCCCCTTCCTCATGGCTGGGGTCCCTGCCACCAGCTCTGCAGCCCTTCCAGACTGCTGTTGGAGAGCAATTTCTTGGAGGTGTTCCTGTGAATCTCCCTGCAACGATGAAGTTGATGGTTCCCATTAATGACACCCCATCCCTTGGGAAGGTGAGCACCAGCGTTTTTGCTGGCTCCTACAGCCGACTGGTAGTTAAAAGCAGCTGGACAGTAGCTCAGCTGTCAGCAGAGATGAGAGGGTTAGCATGCCCCAAGGCAAGACATGGCTCTCCTATGACATTGGTGGTTGCCATGGGGCACCACGGGGCTCGGAGTGTGTCTGGAGCGTCTCTGTCCCTCAGATGGCCTCCTCTCCTCTTGGAGAGGAGCAGCAGTCTGCATAGGAACAGGGTCCCTCAAACACAGGACATTTGCTGCTGAATGAGGAGTTGGTGATTAGGGGACTAGAACATCTCTTATGAAGAAAGGTTGAAGGACTTGGGTCTTTTCAGTCTGGAAAAAAGACGACTGAGGGAGGATCTTATCAACGCTTATAAATACTTAAAGGGTGGGTGTCAGGAGGATGGGGCCAGCCTCTTTTCAGTGGTGCCCAGTGACAGGACAAGAGGTAATGGGCACAAACTTGAACATAGGAAGTTCCATCTCAACACGAGGAGGAACTTCTTTACTTTGAGGGTGACAGAGCACTGGAACAGGCTGCTCAGAGAGGTGGTGGAGTCTCCAACTCTGGAGCTATTCAAAACCTGCCTGGATGCATCCCTTTGCAACCTGCTCTGGGTGACCCTGCTCTGGCAGGGTGTTGGATGAGATGATCTCCAGAGGTCCCTTCCAACCCCTGTCATTCTGTGATTCTGTGATTCTGTGTGGTGAGATGGGAGGAAGGTTGGTGTGCTCTTGAAGGGTCATTGTGGTGAAAGGTGATGTGAGTCTGCTGAATTGCTGATCAAGTGATTTTGTTGTTGGGTGGTTTCTTTGCCGAGGCCACCTTCCACCTCTTCATCCCCGAGAAAAAGGTCTTGACATACATTGAGGCAACCATGAAAGTCAACCATGAAAGGCAAGGACTTTGACTTTGTCTTCAGACAAGAACTTCAGCATCCTTGTGTGCTGAGGAAGAAGAGTGGTCATAAGGACCTTTAAAGACCTGCTCCTAAATGTGAACAAGACCAGGATCAAACACTTTCCTCCAAGTGAAATGAAATAGAAAAAAACCCAAACAAACAAAACAAAAAACCCAAACAAAAAGGCCTAGATGTCATCATTTTCAAATGGAATTTGGTGACGCTCATTTCCTAGTATTTATTGCCAGCTTATTGTAAGTTCTGCTTTGCAAAACCAGAATCTTGACAGCAGCTCAGCTCTCATGCAGGTCTGGGAGCAACTTCTTAGTGGGACCTGCAAGGGACTGTGTTGCCCCTTATTGAAACAACTGGTACCTTCTTATTTGCAGGTTTGTGTACAAAAATGAGAAGTCTGAAAAAGAATTGCCTGAAAAGGCTTCATGATGAGGTATCGTAACAATGCACCGATATTGTATAGAGATGCAAGAGTGTGTTGCCCACATATGACTCCACCTCCCCAATACAAGAGGTTCTCCAAAGTGACCAGCATGTCCCAGATCACCCCCTTTTCCAAATGGGGGCCCAAGCAAGGAAGAAGCAATGGGGCAGGAACTGCTCACGGAGCTGTGTGGTCCTGTAGAAAGGGAGAGCTGGGAGAGTGGTTCTCAGAAAGGGCTGAGACCGTCCTAGGAAGCCTGACTTCATGGGCTGATGAGTCCAGGCTAGGCGCAGGTAGCACACACCTGCATAGATGGCACGTCTGGCTGGTGGGAAGTGTCCCAGAGGTGCAGCTGTGAAGAGCTTCCTGGTTTTGTGCTTCCAGTGACTTGTACTGGCAAGCACCTGGTCTCCTGAGGGCGTCTTTCCCCTGTTCAGACAAGGGCCTTTGGTCTCACAGGAGAAAAGAGAAGGGTTGTGGTTTAACCCCAGCCAGGAACTAGGACCATGCAGCTATTCACTCATTCCTGCTTTCCCCCCGAGTAGGAAAGGGGGAAGAGGGAGAAAAATGAGGAAAAAACCCTCGTGAGCTGAAGGAGTTTAATAGAACAGTAATGGAGGAAAAAATACTAATGGGAAAAGGATATACAAAATAAGTGATGCAATATGATTGCTCTCACCACCCAATGATTGATTGCCCAGCCCATCCCAAGCAGCAATTGCAGATCCCTGCTCCCTGGCCTACTGCCATTTATATACTGAACATGACATCTATGTTATGGAATATTCCTTTGGCCAGATTGTCCTGTCTATGCTTCCTCTCAGCTTCTATGGAGAGCTGAAAAAGTCCTTGACTTAATATAAGTATTATTTAGCAACTACTAAAACAAGATGTCTTATCAACATTATTCTCATACTAAGTGCAAAACACAGCAGCTACTAGGAAGAAAATTAACTCTATCCCAGCTGAAACCAGGACAGTATCCATCCCTTATTCTATACCATCTATGTATTGCCCAGGTCTTACACTTTTCAGTAAATCACCGCCACTTTTCCTGTCTTTGATATATAGATAGATATCTATACATATACAGACACAGATATCATTCCCTTAGTCAATGGATCATCCCTCTAAAAAGTCCGTTGAGTTCATTTAGTCCAAGATTGTGGGCTCAATCTCTTTTAACAGTCTTTCAGGGCAGGAGAGGTGTTGTGTGGTGTTGAATTGTTGCATACTGCATCTGGAGCTTGCAGCTGGTGTATAACCCATACCCATGGTCTGCGGGTTGAAGATGTCAATCTCAAAAAAATTGCTGGGCACCAGTTGCTGAGGCAAGTTCTGGTTCCATCACTTTACTCGGTTTCATAAAAGTTCATTCTTCATTAATATGGGCGATTCTTACTGTAATACCATTGATATAGCATATACCAACCATAATAGTGATGACATTTAGCAAATAACATAATAGAATTTAATTCATTGGCTGTTCTTACCCAAAATCATATCCCCTTGAAGTACACATCAGACTTCCCATCCTTTTGCATCACCCATCAAGTGCACCCAGGTCCTTGAGCAAAAGCAATCCCATGGATGGGTTTACCTTTGTCCGTGGCAGGAACCACCCAGACTGTTTTCCCTAACATATTTTTCATGCGCACTAAGGGGACTTCATCACCTTCCACAGTATGTGAAAGTTTTGTTTGGGCAGGGCTAGGTGGCCTTTGCTAAATGTGCATCCCAATATTTGAAGGTCCCATCACCCAGTTCTCTCAGTGTAGTCTTCAATAGTCCATTGCATCATTCAATTTTTCCAGAGGCCAGTGCATGATAGGGGATGTGATATACCCACTCAATACCATGTTCTTTGGCCCAAGTGTCTATCAGGTTGTTTCAGAAATGAATCCTGCTGTCTGACTCATCTCTTCCTTGGGTGCCGTGTTGTGATAAAACTTGTTTTTCAAGGACCAGGATGGCGTTCTGGGCAGTGGCATGGGGCACAGGGTATGTTTCCAGCCATCTGGTGGTTGCATCTACCATTGTAACCACATGGCATTTGTCTTGGCAGGTTTATGGGAGTGTGATATAGTCAATTTACCAGGCTGCCCCATATTTATATTTCAGCCATTGTCCTCCATACCAGAGAGGCTTTAACCATTTGTCTTGTTGAATTGCAGTGCACATTTCACATTCATCAATAACATTCATGATAGTGTCCATGATCAAGTCCACCCCTCAATCACAAGCCCAGCTATATATTGTGTCTGTTCCTTGAAGGGATACCTTTCCTTCATGGCTAGCAGAAGTTGACTCTGGAGGCTGAGGGCTTGTGTCCTTTTTCCAATCGTCTCACCAATACTCCCTTCCCTGGAAAGAGACCCCAGCTGCTTGGCTTCCCTACTCTCTAATTTCAAGCCATTGATCCCCTTATCCCAGCATCGGAGCAGCCAGGTGACAATGTGCTTGCCCTGATGACAACTGAAATCTTTTCATATCTTGCAGGTCACCCAGGGATAAGAATCATGTGATTCCCTCTGGTTCTTCCCCCTGTTCTTGTGATGACCGTGGTTCATCTTCACCCCTGTGATCTAATTTTTTTGTATAGTTCTTCTTTTGTATCAGGGCAGCATAGGTTGGTTCTCTAGTTCAGTAGGTGCAGTGCCTGTTGCTGAGGTTTCTGTATCCACAGTGCCTGTCAACAGGGATTGAGTAGCCACGGTGACTGTCACTGGGGTTTGAGTAGCTGTGGTGCTCATCGCAGGGGTTGGAGTAGGTGCAGCATGCCCACATCCACACTGAGCACCAGTAGCAGATGGGGTGGTATTTTTAAATAATTATTTAACCTTAAGCAAGACCAGAAACACATTCAGAAGACCTAGCAATATGAGCAGGCTGGTTTGAACATCTCAAGGATATTCAAAATTCTCAAGAGCGGTTGTAATTAGCCCGGAAGTGAAGGGGGAGGTGAAGGAAGAGATCTCCCCCTCAGACTGGGTCTCCGAGAAAGGGTAAAAAGTGTAATTACTAGTAGCTTCCGCTAGATGGCCCCTGAAGTAAGAAGATGAAACCACCACTGCCATTCCGCCCCGCGTGCCACCATCCACCACTAATGAGTTCAGAGGCGGTACACACAATTTTATCATATCATAAACCAGCGTTACAAAGTATAGCAAAATTATAATCTAATCCCAGAGGTGATAAACAGCACAACAGGGAACATATACAGCAAATGAGGTGTCACAAACCACAACCCCAAGAACAAGCACAACTTTGAGAACAAATAAATCAACATTGTGACCAGCCCCTATTAACCAAATATAATGAATGCTTATAATAAGTTTATTCTAACATGCTCTGGTCAGATTTGTTGTTATCTCAGCCTGTCCAGCATGACATAGGGTGCCAAAAAGGACTGTCATGCTTTAACCCCAGCTGGCAACTAGGACCATGCAACTGTTCACTCACTCCCCATCTTCTCCTCCAGTAGGGTAGGGAGAAAAGAGAGAAAAAGGAGAAAAAATACCTCATGGGTTGAGATAAAGACAGTTTAATAGAACAGTAATGGAAGATGATGACAATGATAATGATGATGATGATGATGACGATGGTGATAATAATAATAATTAATAATAATAATAATAATAAAAGAATGTACAAAATAAAGCGATGCAATACAATTGCTCTCACCACTCGATGTCTGACTCCCAGCCTGTTCTGAGCAGTGATTGCTGAGAGCAGCTCTGCCAAGAACCACTTGGGGGTCCTGGTGGATGAAAAGCTGGTAGACGAGGCAGCATTGTACGGTCACAGCCCAGAAAGCCAACCATATCCTGGTCTGTATCAAAAGAAGTGTGGCCAGGAGGCTGAGGGAGGGGATTCTGCCCCTCTACTCAGCTTTGGTGAGACTCCACCTGGAACACTGTGTCCAGCTCTGGAGCCCTCGGCACAGGGAAGACATGGAACTGTTGGAGTGGGTCCAGAGGAGGGCCACAAAAATAATTGGAGGGATGGAGCACCTCTTCCATGAGGACTGGCTGAGAGAGCAGGGGTTAGCAGCCTGGAGAAGAGAAGGCTCGGGGGAGACCTTATTGCATCCTTTCAGTGCTTAAAAAGAGTTTACAGGAAAGATGGGGACAAACATTTTAGCAGGGTCTGTGGCAATGGGACAAAGGGTAATGGATTTAAACTAAAAGAGAGTAGATTTTTGCTAGATATAAGGAAGAATTTTTTTACAGTGAGGGTGGTGATACACTGGCCCAGGTTGCCCCAAGAGGTGGTAGATGCCCCATCCCTGGAAACATTCAGGACCATGTTGGATGGGGCTCTGAGCAACCTGATCTAGGTGAAGATGTCTATGCTCAAGATGTCCATGCTCAAGATGTCCCTGTTCCAACACAAACTATTCCATGATTCTATGATCCCCGCCCCTTGGCCAACTCCCATTTATATACTGAGCATGATGTCTATGTTATGGAATATTCCTTTGGCCAGCTTGTCCTGTCTGTGCTCCCTATCAGCTCCTATGGGGAGCTGAAAAAGTCCTTGACTTAATATAAACGTTACTTAGCAACTACTAAAATATGTTTTATCAACATTATTCTCATACTAAATCCAAAACACAGCAGCTAATAGGAAGAAAATTAACTCTACCCCAACTGAAACCGGGACAAGGACAAAGGTGGAGACTGCAAGCAGGTACCATAAGGTGAGGCTTGGGTCACACCTGAGCAGCACAGTTCATGGCTGTCTTGTCCTGGGTTTGACTTGAGGGTATTTCCCAGCCCAGACATAACCCTGGTGCAGAACTGCCTCGTGCTACCTGCATGGGGTTGGTCCCTAAGCACCAGCTGAAGAACAGACTGCTGCTGTTCTCACACAAGGTTCTTGTGCGGTGTGTTTGCAGTGACCTGCCGCCAGTGGAGGAGAGCCGGGCAGAGAATTGCAAGGAAGTCAAAGTGACGGAGCGTCCTGAAGTCAAGCTCCCTGCTCTGGATACTCCGATGGGAGCAGCAGTGGTAGGTGGTACAGGTGGATGTAGTGATGGTGTCCCACATAGGAAGACATGGCTCTATGGAGAGGGTGTCCTCAAAGACACCCCCTACACCCCAGAGGTGTTCATCCCATCACTGCTTCTGGCTCTTCCTTTCCCTCTGGGCAGTGACTCCATCTGTTCACACCACACTTGGTTTTCCACATGGACCCTCCTGGTTCCCCAACTCCTGCCCCAGGGTCTCTGCTGGTGGCACTTCTCCTCCTGGCGGGTTTCCCACGTGTTCTAGGAGACTGCAGAGGGCTTGCAGGCCCCAGCTTCCCTTGTGTCACCTTGTCCAGGCATGGGAGAGAGGCAAGACCTGGGCTCAAATGGTCCTCTTCTTCCCACCCAGACAAAGCAGCAGTCTGAAATACCCCAAGTGCATCGGCCTGACTCATCACTGTGCTTCCCTTGGCTCAAAAGCACCAAGCAGGAGAGGGCTAAAATACAGCCAGGATGGGAGAAAGCCATCGCCTGGGGCAAGAGAGATGGGGACGAGATGCCTCGCTGCTGTCCCCAGGCAGTGAAGGGGATAACACCGGCCCCTTGGCTGGAGACACCAAGGCTGGAGTAAGTGTGCAGCAGCTCCCAACAAGGCCGAGGAGAGTTGAGTAGCAGAGGTCACCGATCTGCGGGCTCAGGGACCTGATTTCCCCTGACACAGGCATACCTGAGCTCAGCCCCAATGGCCATTGTCTTGGCAGCCCCAGCCTGGGAGTGGAGGCCAGAGGCAGGCAGAGGCTGGGTCAGGGTGCGAGAGGGAATTTGTCCCTGTTGCAGCATCCATCTACAAAGAGTAAGGCAGGTCCTCACAAATCTGGGACCATACAGAGCCCAGAAGAGGTGAAGGAAGGCCGTGGAGGTCAACAGGCTGTGGGCAACAGCCCCAGACCAGTTCCCCTGGTAAATATCTCCAAGCATGGGAAGCATTTTTCTCACTGCAGCATTTTCCTCCCTTGCCTGGGCAGTAGTACCCAGAAAGGACTGTCTGTTTCCGACAGCTGGGTGGCAGGAGAACAGCAGGGTCCTGGGGCTGTGCCCCTGGGTCAGACCTTCCTTCCAGCCCAAGGGAGGTATCTGTAGGCAGAACAGGGGCAGGTGGGGACAGGGGTGGGTTCCTCTCCTGGGTTTGGCCTCTTCTCTCCCAGCTCTTGGCCCCAGGCTGATGGGCCTGGGCCTGCAGGGCAGGGGGTGTCTCGGAGACCACAGAAAGCTTCCAGGACCAGACCTGGTGGGCAGCAGTTCTCTGCCCTCAGCTCTGTACATCCAACTGAACACCTTTTGGTTTCTCCTTTAGTTTTGTGAAGAAGATAGAGTTCTGAGACACCAATAAAATGTACAAGGACAGCGCAGCAGTGTGTGGGATATGAGCACAGTGCTGCCTTCTCCTCCTCCTCCTCCACAGCAGCAGAGCTCTTAGCAGAGTGGGGCCTTTCCAAACACTGTATTCCTCCTGGAGATGCCAAATAAAGATGCCGGAGCCCTTCCCAGCTGGAGTCACCAACCTGTGCCTAGCAGGACATTCAGTGGCAGGGCTTTAGAAAGGACGGGCTGTTAAAGATCCTGTGTGCTGGCCCATCCTTGCACACAAAAGCAACTACTGTGGACACTGCTGCCTGTCCACAGCACGCCCTCAGAGTGACTGTGCATATGCAGCTCAGCCTAGTCTTGCCCAAAGTGGGAGCTGAGCAGCTCAGAGAGGAGGAGAGGAGATGAAGGCATCCAGGAAGGGGAGAACAATGCCCAGCAAGGTGGATGAGGGGTATCTAGAAACAAGCGGATGGGAACTGGGGGCGGTCTCAACTTGCCTGGAGGGGAAAGGCACAGTGGGTATGGGATTGCAGCCAGAGGGTAGTGGTGTGTGGCAGACAATGGAAATGGAGAAGGGGTGAGCATGCAGCGAGGGAAAGACAGGAGATCTGTGCTGTGGTAATGGGTAATGAAAGGGATTTGAAGAGATATGGTGGTAAGCAGAGGGTATCTGAATTTGCAGAGGGTATCTGAATTCACAGAGGCACTGTGAAGGGTGTATGAGCTTGAGTGGATGGAAAGAAGGGATTTTGAGCCTCCTTAGAGGGGAACAAAAGGGACTTCATGGTCCAAAAGGGAGAATGAAGAGGATGGGAGCAAGAATTAAGGAGAAATTGGAGGGTCAGTGCACACATGGATGCTAAAGGGAAGAGATGATAACAGATACTTTGGGGGATCTGCATGCTCATGAAACACATTGAAGTAAATTGTCCTGTAGGGGAAACAAGGTCTTCTGAGTGAGCAAGGCAGGTAAGATGTGAGTGCTCTTGGAAGGGATGAGATACCATCTGAGCAAACACGGAAGATATTGGAGAGGACCCTATTGTGATAGGGACTGTGACTGCTGGGGAGCCAGGGAAGGGTGTTGGTGACTGCTAGTTTGTGTATGGTTTGCTTCTGACTGTTGGCATGCCATGGAGGTGTCAGTGATCGTTGGGATGGGAGTGGGGTGCCAGTTGCTGTTCGAGCTGATGCCTCCCCCACCCCCTGGGTGCTGTGTTTCAGTCAGCAGCACTGAGCACCAGGTTTTCAGATGCTGTTTGGGAAATGCTCCAGCACAGGGGTGAGCTGCAAGAAAAGAGCCTGAGAGCATGAGCACCAAGGCCTGTGGAGGATGCCAGGAGAAAAGAAGTGAAGAGAGCACTGTGCTGGATTTACGTGGCAAGGTTTTGTTGGGGGGTGGGGTGGGGCTGCAGGGGTGGCCTCTGTAAGAAGAAATCAGGAGCGGCACCTGTGTTGGACACAGCCAGTCCCAGATGGCTGCAAAACAGACCAGTCCATCAGTGAAGCTGGTGGCACTGCTTCAGTTTTATTCTTCAATTTATTTAAGAAAGGGTAAAAAGTGCTGCGCAACAGCTGTGAGAGAAAGGAGTGAGAAAACTGTGAAAGGAACAACCCTGTAGACACTGAGCTTGGTGAAGGAGTGACAGGAGGTGCTCCAGGCACCAGAGATTTCCCTGCAGCCCATGAAGAGGACCATGTGTAAGGGACAGACTGTAAATTCCCTGCCGAGGGGCAGGAGGCCCTCCAAGCCTTCAGTGGAATGCCTCAAACACTCCCAATGAAATAAATAATGCAGGCCTGGCCTTCAAAGAACTGATAAGGCTCACACTTCTGGCAGCTGAAAGTGTGGGAGGACTGTCTTGTGAAGACAGGATAGTTCTGCCACTCGTGTGGTGAGCTTGCTAGTTCTCAGTTCTCAAGGCCATTGTGTCCGATGAGTGACCTTTGCTTCATTATCCGTGAAATTCATATGAAAACGCACACCCCTGCATATGCTAATGAAGATTATAGAGATCATGCTAAACATGTATGACTATGGCACTCGTCTCTCCACCCAAATCATGCTACACGTCACCTGGGAGAAGGGAGAAACCTGAGACGAGGCTGTCCTCAGCAAGGGGGGTGGACCGTACTAATTCAGCAAACATAAAAGAGGAAAATAAGTGCCCCTAGCAGGGAACAAAGAAGAAACAAAAGAAGATTGTGCCTGGGAAGATTCTTCCCAAGAAAGAAGATTGTTCCTGGGAAGATTCTTCCCAAGAAAGAAGAAGATTATGCCTGGGAAGATTCCCTGAAAAAGACGCTGGAACTAGGACCGGTGATCTCTTTATCTCTGTCTTTTTTCTCTGTCTTTTCCTTTCTCTGTTCCTCAGTTTCTCTTTTCTCTTAGAATTGTTAAGTAACAACCTTAAGTACCGCTTACCATAAATTGTCGTATAACTGTTGTTAACTGACAGTATGTATATCCCATCACTCACCATAATTTGTTTTATACCTAACCAATTATTGTGGACTTGTTAAGACCTATACTAACCATTTTGGTAAGCTCATGAATGTTTCTATATGGACCTTGAGATTTATCTCACCTTAGTCCGCACCGTTGAGAATTTACGCATCTGAAGTCACTTACGCCCCCTCTTTACTGAGAGTGGGACGTGACATTCTAATGGCGTCATGGACAGGATTTTCTCGGTGTCGGAAGGTCCTAAGGGAAATGATCTCTCAGCTATGAGCCAGGAGAGGTTCGAGCAGGGTTTAGTGCTTGACTGCTACCTGTATTAAGGGATACCAATTCTCTATCTGGCATCGGACAGGGGAGATCGGGAAGCAGCCTCTCAGCTATAAGCTGGGAGAGGTTCGAGCAGGAGCAAAGGTCTGACTGCTACCCGTTAGTGTAAGGGATACTGGTTCTCTATCCAACTGCGGACAGGGAGAGTCCGGGAAGTGGCCTCTCAGCTATGAGCCACGGGAGATTTGAGCAGTAGCAAGGCATGACAGCCCGAGAAATGTCTGTGCTTGACTGCTCCCCAATTTTGGAAAAATTGAAGGAGTATAAGGCGTGTCCTACTCCACCGGGAACGGTCTGGGCCCATGATAATTGGCATAATCCAAAAGCAGTGGCAAGTCATATCACTACCCTTGCGAAGGAGCGAAAGTTGCGGTTAGGTAAAGGAAAAGCTATAGTGTGTGCGGTATTAGGGGCAGCACTTACTGCAGCCCAGGAGGATAGACGTTTGAGCAGGAAAACAGGAGAGAAAATAAAATTCTTGCAAGAGCAAATTGAAATTTTGCAAAATCAATTAGCCGTTGAGCGCAACACCACTCGGCGACTCCACGTGGCTCTGTCAGATGCCCTGGACCGAGAAAAAACTTTAAGGTCCGAACTAAAAGAGAGTGAACGAGAAACCCATGACCAGATGAACCTTAACCCCTTCTCGGACAGTGAACCGGGACTTACAAGTCTAGCAAAATTGACGAATAGACCTCTGTATCCAACAAAGGAGTTAGAGATGAGCAGAAAAATTTTTTATCCTTAAAATGAGGAGGCAACGTTGAGACCTCTGATTAAGACCAAGACTACTGATAATGGTCACGTGGGGGGAGGGGGGGGGTGGGGGTGGGGCACAAGTTACCACCCGAACAAAACCATATTCAGCAACTGAGTTATCTAAGATTCAAGAAAAATATACCTGCCTAGCAAAAGAGACTGAGACAGAGTATGTGTGGAGGGTGTCATTGACTGGCGGAGACCGGATTTTATTGTCAGAAGATGAGGCACAAGGGTCCTGGGGGCCTGGGCTATTTTTGACCACTGACAACCCAAGAGAACCATGGTCCTTAACCCAACAAGTTGCATATTGGGCAGGGGAGTTAGATCCCATGGAACGAGGTGACCCCATGTGTATTGAGACCCTGACTATTAACCACTTAACCGAAAGTCTGCAAAAGATTGCCTGTCTCCAGCTGACACATGACAGACGTTTAGTATCTTGGCAATTGTCTCTGATGTTACTAAACGCAGATCCTGACGGAATGACTTCCCTGATCTGAGGCTTGCTGGACTCTTTATATGCTATCCAACTCCAGGACCGTTTGTGGGATGCGTTAGCTCCGAGGGGAGGGAGACAGAATCAGCAGGGGAGACCTATGACCTGGGTGGAGGTAGCACAAGAATTGATTAGATATAGCCGAAGGATGGGCCTTATAGGGGAATCGGGTAAATCTAAACTCGCTGTGTGTAGAGTAGAACAACAAGAGGATCGCACCCCCCCACAGAACCTGGGGGCAAAGAGAAACCTCTTGTGGACTGAAGGAGTTAAGGAGGGAATTCCCTGGGATGTGATGGATGGCCTACCCAATGCAGCCCTAGAGAAGCTCGTTCAAGCCTGGAAAGATCAAAGGAAATTATCCCTCAGGACAGAGCAGCCTCTGCGGGAGAAAGGCAAAGCAGAAATGAAATGTATCAAGGTGGTGCTAACTGTCCCTCAGACACCAGCTGCCCCTGAGGAGGACTTGATTGATCCCAAATCAGGAAACTGGGTGAACCATTCCCCAATAAGTGAGCCACGGGATGGCCAGTGCATTCACCTAAGAAGGCTCACAGACAATAATAAGGGAGACTTGTTAATTACCTTTCCCCTTGGCCCGTTCAAAACCCCAGTTACATTTTTAGTGGACATCGGTGCTCAGGTCTCGGCACTCCAAGCGGGTGTCGCTGAGCAAAATGGCATAGTTGCTGATAAAAGACAGATTTGGGTTACAGATGTTTTTGGAAACTCTAAGCCACAGCCAACGGCCCAGGTTAAGTGCTGGTTACCTGGAAACAAAACTGCAATAGAAGCTCTCGATATTGGGAACTTTCCCCATGAACATCTTGGGACTTGATCTTTTAAAGGGACGAGCCTGGGTGGATTCAAAAGGAAGGGAATGGAAATTTGGGCTCCCTACTCTCTCTATGAAACTTTTACAGCAAGCACCTGCATTTTCCCTCTCCAAAACTGTTAATGTAGAACCCTACACCCTGCCCCTGGGAGAAAGGAAAGGGATCATCCCAGTGGCAGCTGAAATACAAGAGCAAGGGGTAATTATCCCCACACACTCACCCTATAATTCCCTGGTGTGGCCAATCTGTAAGACCAATGGGAATTGGCAACTGACAATTGATTACCGGCATCTGAATGCCAACACAGGCTCCTTGACAGCTGCAGTGCCTAACACAGCTGAAAGAATCATACAGCAACAACCGATCATCCTGCAACAACCCATTAAGGTCTTGAAACCTGTGCTGGCTGGAGCCCCCTCCCCTGTGAGGATTGCACAGCAAGAAACGGTGAGGAAGTGGTATGCACAATTAGATCACTATTGCCACACACAGCAGACAGAGGAAGGAACCCCCAAAGTGCTCATAAAACTTGCTCCTCCATTTGAACCCCACCGGAAGAATGGTTAGGGTTAGGGTTAGGAATCTGTTGTTGGCTGAAGGAATTGAGAAGCTTATTCGAGCATGGAAAAAACGAAAGAAATTACCCCTCAGGAAATCTAGCGAGATGGCAGTAATCTAACAGCAGTCCAGAAAAAAAAAGAAGGGGGGGGGTGTGTGGGAATCAGAAAAAAAAAAAAAAAAAACAACAAAAAACCCCCCAACTTTGTCTCCTGCTGCCTCCTGTTCTATGAATCTGTTTGCTCCTTTTTTGTGGACCTCTTAGAGACACTCCACAGAATGACTGAACTCTTGCCTTCTTAACCCTTTCATCACTGTATTACCATTGTTTTTTATTTTTTTTTAAAAGGATATAAACCCTGAAGACTCCCATCAACATATATGTGTGGGCAGCCACTGATGCTCACAGGAAGGACCATCGGATCCACACTAGGTGGATCGTCCCATCTTTTTAACTATTTTCTGCTCTATATATGTTATAAACAATCATCATGGGACTTATATTTTTGATTGTTAAGTGGGTTATTCCTTGCATTGCTTGTCTGATTTTTATTATGCTTGTTCTTGTACTTTGATAGGGAAGGATGGTATGGGAGAAATTTGTATTCTTACTTAGTGTATGTATAATCTTTGCCTCAGTGTGTTGTAAATTTGAATCCCAGTTTTGGCATGGGAGTCGATACAAAGGTTTATGCACATTTGGAACCATAAGGACTAGGGGATGTGCATCACCCTCCCTAGTTCTGCACCAGAAGGGTCCAAATTTACCATGATTAGTCTAAATCTTACAAAGATATTGAAAATAAATTTAAGTCCCCTTTTTCTTGATCAGAAAGAGGGCCAACCATGGAAAAGTAACAGGGTGTGGATTTTAACACTCAAGGGCTTTTGTATCAACTTCCGAGCAATTCTGTTTGAGAATGTTTATGGAACCAAATTTGTTATCAGTCCTTAACCAATAGTTCTAGTAAGTTGTATTCCCAGTTAAATATGTTTAGATATGCTTTTGGAGAATTAAATGCACAGGTACAAGAAGTCTCCAAGATGACGCTCCAAAACCGATTAGCATTGCACATGCTGTTGCTTAAAGAATAAGGAGTGTGTGGCATGCTAAATCTGACTGAAGGAGAATGCTGTATTACCATCCACAATGCCACTACCTCCATAGAAGAAGCCCGTGCAAGGATGAAGGAAGTCACAGATAAGACCAAAGAATTGTTCCAATCGCTCCAACTGAAGGACTGGTTCAATGGACTGAGTCCTGGATCATGGATCCCTTCTCTTTTGCAAACTTTGGGACTCACTGAAGTCACTTACCCCCCTCTTTACTGAGAGTGGGACATGACACCACGGTAAAGCAGGGAGTCCCTGCAGCCCATGGAAGGCCATGGTGGAGCAGATATCCACACTGCAGCCCATGGAAGACCCTACACCAAGACAGGTGGATGTGCCCTGAGGGAAGCTGCAGCCTGTGGAGGGCCCATGCTGGAGCAGTCTCTTCCTGAAGGACTCTACCCCATGGAGAATCCCCACGTTGGAGCAGTTCTTGAGGAACTGTAGACCATAGGAAGGACCCACATTGGAGCAGTCCCCAGCAGTCCCTGGGGAGGGAACCCATGGGAAAAGTGTAAGGAGGAAGAAGCAGCAGAGAAGTGATCTGAACTGACTGCAACTCCCTATTCCCCATCCCCCTGTACCACTCAGGGTTGGGGGGAAGAGTTAGGAGATTTGGGAAAGAAAATTAAGTTAAGCCTGGGAACAGGGCAAGTAGGAGAAGTATGTTTTAGTTTTGTCGTTGTTTCTTACCATATTTTAATTGCAATAAATTAAATTGACTTTTCCCAAGTTGAGTCTGGTTTGTGCATGATGGTAATTGTTAGGTTATTTTCCTGTCTTCCTCTCAACGCATGGTCTTTTCTGTCTAATTATCTCCCCCTTTCCTGTTGAGGAGGGTGAGTGAGAGAGTAGCTGGGTGGGGGTGTCGCAGCCAGCCAAGGTCAAACCCACACAGGGACACTGGGCTTGATCTCCATCTTGTTGTCAGAGGACTCACCTCAGCCCTGCAGATAGGCAGCCTTCCCTGGCCAGGCAGGCAGGACCATCAGCAAGAGCAGGGAGGAAGGAGCGGAGGGGATGTGGCAGGCAGAGCCCTGCCTGAGGTGAATGTCTTTCTGCTACTGCTGCTGCCTTATCTTAGGTGGGAGGTAAGTGCAGTCCCTGCATGTACGGTAGTGTGTATCCCTTACTCCAGGCCTCTGGGTTGTGCCTTCTGGGGCAAGGCCTGGGAACCTTACGTATGTGTTTCATTGCCCTCTCCCAGTCCTCCATTTCCCTTTGGGCACTCAGAAAGCTGTTACCCCCTACCCAGGAGCACTCTGTGCAGCTTTGGGCTGCACCTCAAAGAGCTTTCCAGGCTTCTTTCAGTGCTTCCATGAGCCCTCTGTGTGCATTTAAGTGCATGGGGAACCCTTCTGTGTTTGTTTTGGAGCCTCCCTGAGCCTGTCACATGTTTCTCTGTGCCTCCAGAAACCTTTGGTTTGCCTTTGGTTGTGCCCCAGAGCCCTCCAAGCATGTCCGGGTGTGCCCAGCTGCTGGGACCTACGGAGCTGGAAACGATGTCCTGGATCTCATCCACAGGAGCAGTTATGACAAGGGTTGATTTCAAAGACTGCATGGAAAAGCTGGTGCCACCTCACACACTGAGGTGGAAGGTGGCTAATGCTCCACTGTGAAGCTACAGCCTCACACACCTCTACCCTCACCATCATCACAGCCTTCTCCCTAGACCTGCACTTCTGACCTGAAACTGCTTACCCCAACAGTCCCATTGAGGATCAGCCCCACAGACCAGAAACCGCCCCAATCACTGTCCCACAGAAAAATGACTTCCCACTCCCCCCTCTCAAATCTTCCCACTGCAGCCTACCCCACTGCAAAGCAGCTTCTACCTAAGCCCCTATCCCAGAGCCACTCACCAACCACCCAATAGATCAAGTGCCCCTACACAGCCCCATGACAGAGAAGCCATCCACACACAGGACACACACACACCACACACAGAGTCCCCACAGCCCCGCAGTTGCCCCTAGAACTGCCCCACAGCCCCACAGCTACCCCCCAGCAGCTCCCACAGGCCCCACAAGGAGTTTGTCTCTTGCTGGGTTCTGGTTTGCCATGCTGGCTGCCCCCTGCCCAGTCCTCAAAGGCCCAAGGGTTCTAATGGCACTAGAATAAGGGCTGAGGGGGCTCCAGCTGTGGCTTGCAGGTCCCTGGGGACCCTCAGGGCCTTCCCTGGGGCACCTACCTGGGCTGGGGAGGTGGTCAGCAAAGGCTGAGGGAAGGGGAATTAGAAATGGGCCCCAGAGAGGAGCTATCTGTCTGCTTGCCTTGGTGGGCTGGGAGCAAGGCATGAGGGGCTTCTGCTGTGTCAGTGCCCCTGATGTGTCCCCCTGCCCCTCCAGCATGTGGGAAACTGGGACTAGGTCCTAGTGGGTAGGTGATGGGGCAAAGTCTGTTCTGTGGGATCAGGGATGGCTGGGACAAGGGAGCTGCTGGTCAGCAGGGGTGGTCACGGTGCCTACCCATGGCAGGGGTTAGTCATGAGAAGTGGGTTGTCAGGCAGATTCCCCAAGGCGTAGGGAACCAACACCCCAAATCAGGCCAGTATGGTGCATGTCCCCTGCCTGCCCTTCTGGACAGCAGAGCATAGCCCCTCCAGAGTGTGAGGCCTGGGCAGGGCAGAGCCCTTGACAGGGCTGGGCCTTGAGTAGTGCCCAGGCTGGAGAAATGGGCTGCCAGAAGTCTTGTCCTCTTCAATGAAAGGAAATGCAAAGTCCTGCTCCTGGGGAGGAATAGGCCCATGCACCAGTAAAGGCTGAGGGTTCACCAGTAGCTTTACACCAACTTGGTCTTGGTGGGCTCAAGTTGAACATGAGCCATCAACAAGCCCTTGTAGCAGGGAAGGACGAGGACTGCATTAGGAAAAGCTTGTCCAGCATGTTGGAAGAGGTGATCCCTTCCCTCTACTCAGCACTGGTGAGGCTACGTCTGGAGTGCTGTGTCCATTTTCGGGTTCCCTAGTAAAAAAAAGATGTAGACACACTGTCTTTTCAGCATACTTAAAGATCCAACTGGTATCAGAAATCTTCTTATAGCTCTTTCTCTTGAGCTCTCACCCTTCTCATGGATAAACTCAGGCTGGCTACAGGTTGAGCACAAAAAGTATTTAGGGGCCTAGTCCCAGATTTATGCTTGCTGTAAATCTTTTAATTCAGAGGCACAGCCTCAAAAAAGTCATTCCTGGAAGTAATTAAATGTGTTAGGTGCCTCTCTGTTTCTTCTTAAAGATCCTGTCTGCTTAGATATATGCCCCCATCAGCCCTGCCCATGCCTAGAGGGGTGCCATGTGGGACCCCTCGTAAGACTCCAGGTGAAGACATTTGACAATTATTGTGAGGAAAGGCCCCATTTCCTCTAAAACATAAGTGATTCCCATCAATTAGGAACAGGGTACCAAAGAGGGGAGACACATGACCTGAGTTTTGACAGGGAGTCCTTTTTTTCCAGGTACTTGGGAAAACTTCTGAGTTTCAAAACTTATAGGTGGACTGGATGAATCCAGACAACAAAGTCCAACAGTGACACTCAAGGGCTTAACTTAACTGGTATTATCTTAATATTGTCTAAACAAGACACAAATGAGGGGTGTAAAGTAATGGACCAAAACTGCTATCAGAGCTTGACATAACTCTTTGATAAACGATTAAAAAAAAGTGTAAGCCCACCGTAATTCTGTTTGGAGCTTTTTAAAACAAGATGGAAGAGAGAGTGGGTACCTCTTGACTGTCAGAAAGCGGTGGATCAGAAGCACTGGGATTTTGCACTATGGCACTCCATCAGCATGTCAAGCATGACACTGATGAAAAGTGGTAGTCCATGCTCTGACAGGTGTCCTAACCTAGAGGTTTTGGGAACCAAGTATGCAATGGGAGGTGGGATTTCAGTTGCCTCTTTCATGCTTCTCAATATACTTTTTCATTACCTACATGTAGTTGCTTTCTTACCCTCAGCTTCACCTAATTGGATTCTAGGCATGTCTGTCTCTTGTGACACCTCTGCAAGCTCCTAGGAGGAGGTTGTTGCTACAACCCTCTGCTATATACCCTTGACCAATATTAGAGTAATTAAAGGCACAGTGTGAATTGTTCTGGAGTTGCAGGTGGTGCTGGCTGTTGGCTACGGCAGCACAGAAAACAGAGAAAAGCATAGCAGCAGAGAAAGCAAGCTCATTTTGTGGTAATAAGATGCCTCTAGGGTTCAAATTTTGTGGATGAGGAGCCAACTGGACTGGTAGAGAGGAGAGAAGCAAAGTCTATCAGTACACAGTCAGCACTGTCAGCTAAGGGGTAGCTTCAGCTTTACTGAAATTTTTGGGGTATATTGAACGAGAGAAGTCCCATTCCCTCCCTAGAAGCCCACTGCTGGGAATTACAGGCTGCTTTAGTTTCTGGAATTTTATACCAAGCAGCATAGTGGTTTTCACTGTAATCTTAGCAATAGATTAGAATACAGCAAGAACTAATTAGAGCCTTTGCCAGCATAAAGCATTGCTAAAATTTGAGAAAGTTGCTTAGATTGTGGACTGTTGCCCTCTACTCTGCTGGTATCAGGAAGATGTTTGACGTAGTGTCTGTTATTACTCCAAAGCCATAATATGCCAGAAATCATTTACAGAGTAAAGGACCTGAGAACTGGCCGAGTGAGGCATGTTGATGCTTCATCTGGTGATATTACCATGTTTCTGAATAAGACTGAAAGTCACAGAGAAATAGATTTGATTCATGGCAGCATTTTTCCTTAGTTACAAATCCTGTGCGTTTCAATGTGTGCATTTTAATTTTGTGCTGCAAAAAGCAGCAGCAAGATGATATTTTATATCTGGTTGTATGGAGGCACAGCCTATGTTCATTTGCCTCGGCCCATTGCTACCATCCTAGTACCTGGAATCCCCAGGAGAAGGAACTGACTGGCCAGCAATCAGCGCAAGAGATCAATTGTTTTCCTATCTCTTTCCAAATCTCTCTGTTTCTCACAGCTCTGCAGAAGTTGGCCAGAACCCTGAATACACTCCCCATACGGAGACTGAGTTCAGATGTTTGCATTAGATCCATCTCTACCATTTATCATTGTAGGCTAGAATGTTTTGCCTGCCTGTGTCATGGCCAGTTTCTCAAAGTGGGAAAGACTCGTAAACCCCAGGATCTGTCTGGGTGTGACTGTCCTACTTTGCTAATGAGGAGATAACTGATAGTCCACTGTGGGTTATTATATGTCAATAAGGAGTTTAGATTAATGGATTACCAAGAAAATGTTGTATGAAGTCTTTATAAAGCTCCAGCTTTGCACAGGGAGCATAAAGCTCTGACTGTTAGGCAGTCCGAGTGCTAAGAAGAAGAGAGAAAGTCTGAGAGACACAAAATAAAGACAGGGAAAGAGCAAAGTCAGAAAAAATAAAATATATTCAGGTTAGGAAAGGCTAGATTTTGCAGACATTATGAAAGGCTTTCTTTCCTTTACAGTCCTTGCAGTCCTCTTACTGGTGCACAGCTCCCAGGCTGTCTATGTTAAGGTGAGTTTTCTGCTCTTTAATTTATTGGTATTACAATTTCAAAAAGTACTGATATTATGTGAATGTTGTGGCTGCAACAGGAATCCTGAACTAAACTAATAGACCTGAAATTTTGCTTACTCTGGCTTGATATCCAACTTCATCTTCCTGTGGTTCAGTTTTGCTTTCTGTAAAAAGGTATTACTAACGTGCTGATGCAGTTTAATTAACTTCACCATCCATATCACTGCTCTGGAATCCCTTGCTGACTGAGTCATTGCATTTCCAGAGTTTTCTTTTGCACATAACCCCGGGTGTTGTGAAGCTGCAAGAACTGGGGACACCTCCGATTTTAGAGAATGATGTAAACAACATGTGACAAAAGAGAAATCGTCTTGTCTTGCCTACTTCTAGGCAGGTAGTTCTTTATGAAAATGATCTGCAAACTTATGTGATGGAGCCTACACACATGTCACATATTAGAAAAAGGTGAAAGAAATACTTATCTGGATCCAATGAAATATTAATAGGCAGATAAGCTATTAGAGGAGGCTATATCAAATTTTCCAAAATACACAGCACCCATGACTGATATTAAATGCAACATGGAAGCAGTTAAGAAGACACTTCTGTGCTCTTGTCTGTAATTGGGAGTGTGTTGGATCCGTACACACTCATCCTTAGAAACAGTTTAGGAGATTTCAGTTTGATTGCAATGTAAATAACTTCCTCAGAGTGCCAAGAGAACTAATATTTCTCAAGCCATTATTGACTCTCTTTATATGTGCGCAGTAGGTTTCCAGGGATAGGGTACTATCTTTGTGCCTTGAAATATCCTCTTTTTCTCCTTCAGATGTCAGAAATATCCAGACATAGCAGGTTTAAGGTATTCCTTTCTTCCAAAATGTTCTTTAGTATTTAGAGTCTCCAGGGGAGAAGTAGGTTCATACTTAATGAAAAAAAAAAATCTGTTTTTTACTTGGAGGCATAGAAAAATAACTAAATAAGAATAGCTCTTTTGAGGTTGGGTAAAAGTGTAGAAAGTGCAACTCTAGAGTTTTTGCTCCTCTTTGTAGTTTGAATTCTTACCTCATTAATCATTAAATCTGCATTTCCCCCAGTATATATGCAGTGTACTCCACATGTGTGTTGCACTCCTTTTACTCAGTGCACAAAGTTGGCTTATGGCCTTGTTTTCTGTAATTCTTCCTAAGACTTCCCTTCCTTCTCCCGTAACATGTCAGAAGTCCTTCATTTAACAAAATATTTTGCAAAGCAGAAGTGAAGTTCATTTGACTTCATATCATGTTTTTGAAGATTGAGCAACACTGTCTCAACACTTGCCATCACAGATCTTGATGGATATGATGGAAATGGAAGGAAGGTGGTTTAATAAGTGTGGAGTAAAAACAGAAAAACTACAGACATGGATTATTCTGGCTTGCACTATTTCTGTAGTAAAATCTCTTAGTTCAGCAACAGAGTATGCACTTTCACCTTGGAGGGAAGACACTGCCCAGATTGAGCTTTCTAATACATCTTTCCTATCTGAGGTGGTGGGGGGTTTTGTTTTGTATATTTTTGTTCTTCATTTGTTGTTTTTTGTCAACAGGACGTACACATCTCAGGGTTCATTCCTACTTTCTGGTTTATCTGAAAATGTACCTGTGGAAATCCAACTTTTTTTAGTTCTCTGTTTTATGGTTTTAGGTCTGTGACCAATAGCTGAACCTAGAACTGCATTTATACAGGAAAAGTTAATTTTCTATAGACAACCATGACCGATAAATTAACCTGAGTAAAATCATAAACTTATTGCAAGCAGAAAAGAGTTTGACTTTGTTCTGTAAATGCATGTCCAGAGTTTCTCTGGGATTTTTGGGTTTTTTGGGGGTTTTTTGGGTTTTTTTTTTTTTTTAATTAATTAGCAACAAAATCCTGTGATTCTGTAAAAAACACCAACAAACCAAAACCAATTACCTTCTCCCCATCTCACACCACTGAACACTGGGCTCACGAGAGTACAAAACAAGTGACAATATTTGGTCTCATGCTGTATCAGAGTCACTTCACTTTATTTCTTTGAATCAGTAGGTGTTACTTGATCATCCTACTGACTGCAGTCATTAAACCAGGTTAAAACACATGCTAAAGATCAATTTGAAAATATTTATTTCTCTTCTAGGTCAAGCTCTAATTATCTGCAAGCATACATCTAGTTTAACAGTTGCAACACCTGCAATTTAAGTTCATGACCTCAGCAGTGGGATTCACTTTAATCTGAGGGAATGAGCATTAACAGATGTACAAGGTCTATCAATCTAAAACATGGAGTAATATTTCCCAGAATACTACCCGAAGCTTTTGGTATGAGCTTTGAGTCAGAAGTATCATATTTATACTGCCAATAACTTGTGTTCCATTAATTGTGTGGACAAGATTTAAATTAATGGAAACTTGCCACAGTACTTTGAGGTGAGGGATTTCAGCTCTTAAAAATGTGAAATGTGAAGGAATAGCTCCTTTTGTGTGCCTAGAGTCTGCCACATGACAGCCAGCACTTGAAGTTCTCTATTGGTGTCTCAGAAGAAACACTGAACAAAATAAATTCCCATTTACCCTCATTCAAGTTATGATATTGTAAATCTCTACCACATAATGCCCAGTCACCTCCCTCCTAGGGTGAAGATTTCCAGCCTGTGTCTTTTGACCACAGATTTTATGAGTCTCTCTCATGGGAGTGAGAAATGCGCTAGTTCTGCCTCTGTTGACTGTGATACATAACAAAAGCCCCGACTAGTCAGCCAGGTCTCACTGCAGCTCTGAAAAGTCTTTGCCTTGAAAAGCTGATCATTTTGCCTTCAGTCAGCACCGATTTTATATGGTCTTTGTTTCAACACTGTCTTTTCACTCTAGTATAGCTTTTCGGCAGAGCTCATGGTTGAAAAGGAATTAATTTTCCTAAGGATTGACTTCCTGATGCGTTTTTTTTTTTTTTCTGGTTCTGTCTACGTAGGATGGAGACTTGAAATTTTCCCTTGGGTCTGTGAAGAAGCTAAAGGAGCTTATGGATGACAATAGACACATTAACCCTCGTATGGTGGTCTCAGTGGCTAGCTATTCTCCATGTGATGAAAAAGATCTCCCTGAGGAGTTCCAATCTGTGTGCAAAAGAGAAGATGCATCCATGATTTTTGAGAGGCTGAGTATGTAGCACATATTGCATAGTTGCCATTTTTATCACACTTTTCAACCTTAAACATTCAAATAGCAACATGCAAAGAAACGTAATCACTGTTCTGTTACTTCTAAAGCAGCTGAGAGAGTCCATGCTGCCTTTTTACTACCCCTCCTACAAGGGCTGGACTACACTAGCTCTGAGCCTCCTACAAGAAAGTTCCTGCTGTGCTGAGCTTAGCTGTAGGTTGTAAGGTCAGGCTTCTGTAACTATGAAAAAGCTTCCTCCAAGTAGTTGCACACTAACTTAGATGACTTTCAGTGAGAGAGCTCACTATCTCCTATGGCTTATAGGAAAAGCAGGGTTATATCACTCAGTTCTAGCAAACTATGAGTTGTGCAAAGTTCTAATTGCTCCCTCTAATCAGTGTAGAAGTTTTTTTCTAAGTAGCCTAAAAGAGGTGTGAGATACAAATGAGGTGAATCACTCTTTGGCATGATCGGTCTCCACGACACACACAGTGAATCTTGAACTGGCTGCTAAAGTGTTTGGTCTTTTAAATTGTGTTACATTTATCTACTGTCCAATATAATGGACACTTTAGGAAGAAATACTACCAGTATAACAAATGTTGTGATTCTACGAGCCACATCCCCACGACCCTCCCACAAGATGTCCTATTATTCTCCTTTCTCCACACGTTCATACTATTTCCCCAATGAATTCAGGTTTAATTTCATTCTTTAAGCCAGATTTTTGCAAGAACTAATTTTACTTATACCAGTAATAACTTCAAGGAACACTAAAACTCATAAAACAGTAATGGAAAGGAGTCTCCAAATCCCTTGATATGTGACTGTTCTGCAAGAAACTCTTTTGCCATCTCATTGAAACTCTCTCTTTTCTCTCTAACAGACCTGGCTGTCCAAGAAGATGATTTGTGTGAAATCTGTGCCAATGCTGCCTGTGCAGGTTGCGTTTGAATAAGGATGAAACAACCCAAAGAAGATGTGTCAAGCTAGGAAGTTTGTGTATTCATATTGCAAGATCACATACTTTCACAAATCAATATTTGGTTTCCGTCTCCACTTCAGTCAATCTGGAGCTGCTAGCTCATGTAGACATACCAAGGGTAGTCCTGAAGTAGTCGGATCAGGTGCCACCAGCAGTGCAGTTCTGGCAACAAGGAGACTGTAAACCTCATCGGAGAGGTTTCAGTTCTGCATGAGTTGTGTCACACTGGAACAAAAATGTCCTGGGCACAGTTTAATTTTCCACTATTTTGTCTGGATTGGAACACGATGGGTGAAACTGAGCAGTCTCCTGCAGCCTTTTTAATATCTAAATCTGCCTGTGATTTGATTTCCCCTACACGTAACACCCACCAGTATTGGGTTATCATCTTTTCCAGCCCATGCTTTCCAGAGTGTTGGATAACTATCTCCATACCTGTAGGCCTGCATGTGACATGCGTATGTTTGTACCAGAACTGCAGCAAGTAACCTGGGGACATGTTACTGGTGTTTATCAACACTTTCATAGCCAGAAATTTCTCAGTCTGTTACTTGTACTAATTGTTGCCAGTTTAGGGAATGGATGTACAGGAGCACAGGAACAGTTTCAAGATAGCTGTATGGAAGCTCTCTTCTTCTGACAGATACTCATGTTCATTAAGCTCTATTTACGAAAAAAGGAAGTCCAACAAACTGCAATGCTGGAATCACTTTGAAATTAAAATATTGCCTTGGTTTTATTTATTGGTAGCAAGATTGTAAAGAAAGGATCTGCCCATGTTTATATGCTGTATATGAAATAAAAGCTAGTAATAATTTGTGGGGGTTTTTTTAATGTTTAATGGGGTTGGGGGTGGGGTTTGTTTGGTGATAGTCTGCTTGCCTACTTGCTTTTCTCCTATATAAGGTCTTTCATGTCTGGGTCTTCACTGGAATAAAAGGTATCTTGTTAGTTCTTTCCTGAACTTAAAACAATTTGTGGTTCTTATATGGATCATAGTAATACAAGTCTAGATCATAGCCTTTAACTTATTTCCTTTACTTTTAACCGTTGAATTATCATCTCCATTTCATATATACAGGACCCTCAACTCAGCAACCAAATTCTCCGAAGACTGTCAGTGCTATAAAGCTAGGCACTTATCCCACAAACTTGGTGCCTAATGCACAACTGATGTTTGAAAAAAAAAATCATGTTTCATTTAACAGAAAAACTATGTGGCTGCAGAAAATAATTCCTCACATCCAGTATGTTGACTGCTCCAGGACAAAAAACATCCAACAGCAAATGCCAAAGAGAGAGTTTCATACTAAGGCTCTTCCTGCTGCCTTGAAATTGATACATCTGAGAAACTGGATTCCGTGACTCAAAACACTGCCTGGGCTTATTTTAACCCTAAAGTTATTTCTCTGCATATGGAATTGTGGCTTATTATTTTCTGTTAAAACTAACTTGAAAAATCATTCAGTCTTAGTGCAACAGCTTGGAACAGCTCATGTAGAGAGGACATGTAGAAAGGTTATTCATTTTGCAAGGAAGACATGCTGGCAACAAGACTGGAACCAAGACTTCCCTGCTGATATGCTGCCAGTGTTCAATCCGTGTGAGAGGGCTGGACTGGGGACCCTTGTGTGTGTTCTCCCACAAATCTTCTGTCCCTTTGTATACAGTGCCCTGCCATCAGCAGGAGCACCACAGACTGATTATGGCCTAGTGTGTAGAGACTGCCTTGACATACAGAAAAAGAAGGTTAAAACAGGGACTCAGACTTCCATTTTTCACTTGTTGGATGAGATTTCTAATGACTGGGGTATTACATAGAAGGAGGGTTGTGTCCCTTAGGGGGAAGAGGGTAGACACACAATAAAAGAAACAAACCAAGAAAGCCAAGAAACAACAGGCAGGAGTGAAGTCCCAGTTTTGTAGCAGGCTGTAGTAATCCCACTAGTGAAACAAAATTTTGAGGACTGTGTTTCCCAACAGCCTCTGGGAACTGGGGCTGTAGGCACAGACTGCTCAGAGCACAGCAAACATTTCATCAGGCTGGGTCACCAGCTCAGCTACCAACCCACTGTCATCTGCACACAGTCTGTGGGAAACATGCTGCAGGCTTCATGCTTGTGCAGAAACCCCAGGGTGACCTGCTGAACTACTAATGCTGCATTAACAGACCTACTAGTCACTGGAGGGGTGCGTGTATTGGCATGTTATTACTTTAATGGAGAAGATTTAGTTGCTTTAAAATGTAACTCCCACGGCAAATGTTAAAAGTGCTCCTCCACACAGGAAAGCTGCTGTCTCCTCCTCTAAGCCTGTACTCATCAGCATCACCTTCGAGGCCAGCATACCCACACACAATGAGAAAGTGAATGAAGGAATGTTCTGGTTTCAGCTGGGATAGAGTAAATTTTCTTCCTAGTAGCTGCTGTGTTTTGCACTTAGTATGAGAATAATGTTGATAAGACATCTTGTTTTAGTAGTTGCTAAATAATGCTTATATTAAGTCAAGGACTTTTTCAGCTCTCCATAGAAGCTGAGAGGAAGCATAGACAGGACAATCTGGCCAAGGGAATATTCCATAACATAGATGTCATGTTCAGTATATAAATGGCAGTAGGCCAGGGAGCAGGGATCTGCAATTGCTGCTTGGGATGGGCTGGGCAATCAATCATTGGGTGGTGAGAGCAATCATATTGCATCACTTATTTTATATATTCTGTTATCTTTTTTTTTTTTAATTTTCTTCTCTTCCATTACTGTTCTGTTAAACTCTCTTTGTCTCACCCCATGAGGTTTCTTTTTTTCCTGATTCTCCTCCCCTTTCCCGCTGGGATGGGGGGTGTGAGTGAATGGCTGCATGGTTGCCTGTTAGGGTTATACCACGACAAGGAAGAACAAGATAAATTTCAAAGCAATATCCTCTAGTTTTCATTTCCTTTATTGACAGAGATAAGACAAGGTCTTCGTCTAATCACAGCCTTTTGCTCAGAAGCAGTCAGCTGCTGGGTCAGTGCAGTTATCTCACCTACTTGCACCGTTCAAGGGTAGAGGGGAGAACCATCCTAAATTGTAATATTAGCCAATATCACAGAATCACAGAATCTTCAGAGTTGGAAGGGACGTCTAGAGATCTTCTAGTCCCACTCCCCTGCTAAAGCAGGATTGCCCAGAGCACATCACTCAGGACTGCATCCAGGGGGGTCTTGAAAATCTCCAGAGAAGGAGACTCCACACCCTCCCTGGGCACCTGTTCCAGTGCTGTCACCCTCACCGTAAAGAAGTTTTTCCGTGTATTTGAACAGAACTTCCTATGTTCCAACTTGTGCCCATTGCCCCTCGTCCTGTCATTGGGAACCATTGAAAAGAGTCTGGCTCCATCCTCCTTCAACCCACCCTTTAGATACTTGTACGCCATAATAGGGTCTCCCCTCAGCCTTCTCTTCTCCAGGCTAAAGAGTCCCAGCTCTCTCAGCCTTTCCTCATAAGGGAGATGCTCCGATCCCTCAGTCATCTTAGTTGCCCTTCGCTGGACTCGCTCCAGCAGTTCCCTGTCCCTCTTGAACTGGGGAGCCCAAAACTGGACAATATCCTCATGCAGGTGTCAGATACCCTGAGATTAGCAACATATTTTTAGTCTATTTTTCCTCCCACAGTCTCGCCTCAAAGTATGTTCCAGGGCAAGCAAACTTAGACTGTTAGCTGATGTATGTGTACAAGGGCCTGCCAATGCCCAGTGAACAGCTATCTGTGAAACTCTCTGCTTCCATTTGCGGCTCCACACTCCTTGTCCTGAACCACAGCAGACATTCATAAACAACCTCTGTGGCAGGGTCATCTGTGCACGAGAACTACCTTGCATCCCTGCCTAGATGAAAGCACAGACATGCCCCAGAGTCATGGCTGTGAACTTCGTGGTTTGGCGGACTGAAGAGGCTGAATTTTAGCATGGTCACTTGGATTGTAACATGGGAAAAGTAACAAGTGTTAAGCAAATGTTATATAAGCTCATTCTAATTTGTTGGTCAACATAAAGAAACTCTAAAGAGGTGATTATTCTCTTTTGAAAAAACTCATTTCGAGGTAAGGATGTAACACAACTATGTGGCATAAACACACTGATGTCACTTAGGAAAGAATGAACAGTTGCACGTTAATTGCATTTGTTCTTCTCCATTTTGATTTACAATTATCAAGGCACAGAATTGTAATTTTTGGAGTTTTTGAGGACATTTGTGATACAGGACCTGATAGCGATTTTACATAAAAGAACTTGTATTCTGTTTAAATGAGAAGTCTATTAAACCACACGTAGAGAATGATGCTATGAATTGGTCCCATATCCTTGTCCATGCTAAGAAAATAGACTTGTAACAACAACAAAAAAGCTCTACACACCCTTTTCAGGATCATTGCTTTAACCTCAAATCAATGTGAAATGTAGTATGAGATCTTAAATAGAATCAACATGTAAAATTAAAGAAATTTGAGTCATAAGAAAGGGAAGCTGTCCCTGATTAAGCAGCGTCAGACAAATTCAAGTGTAAAGAGTTGGGACTGTTTTCAAATGCTGTCTGCCTTTTTTCCTTCCAAACTGAGTTGAGTGGATCCCGTTCAAAGCAAGTTTATTACACAAATTCAATCTTGAATTTTAGTACTTCCCCACCCCTAATTTAATAGCTCTTGACTTTCAGAAAATATTTTAGTGGGCAATTTAATGCAAGAGTCCCACAAATATACACTAAAAGCCATTTGATAAGCCCAGTAACAGGGCTGGACCTGCTGCCTTTGCACGGTCTATTGTATCAGAAGTATGCAGTGCTTCCTTGCTGATCTATGGCTCTTATTGCAAATTGAAATTATTGCCTTTGCTCTGCTCTCTCTGATGTTAATGGATACATAATCAGATCATTGAAAGCTGAATTTATCACACAAATTTCCTGCAAAGAGCTCTTCTAACATTTTTAGTACTTCCGTTTCATGTTCACATCATTTGAGAACAAATTTTACTATGCTATTTAATTCTGATCTTAAAATGTGATTTTAAATTTTGGTCTAACACTGGATTTAAAAAAAACATATGAGAGAACACCCAAGAAATATCCATTTTGATGCTGGGCTATAAAAATGGAAGAATCTTCCAAGTTTGTACCTGGGACTAATAAAAATGGGTAGTAGTCATATATTCCCTTATATGCATGAGATTCAGGGGTTCTCTCTTCTATGATTTTGCAGATTATCTCCTGAGATTTGGGGTTTTCCTGAAAGTTCCACCTCCTCGATTTATGGGATTGGAGAAGAGTTTCAGTTTGTTTTTAAGACAGAAAAGTGTTTAAGCTTTTTGTTTAGGAATGAAAGGTTATTGTTATGTCTTCAGCACACATTGGAGCACAAATAATGTCAGCATTTTATTATTTTAACAAAATCTGAGAACTGGTGGGCCAAGCTGAAGATTTTTGAGAGCTTAAGTACAAGTGCTTCCCCAGGAAAGAAACCTCAGTGCATAGGTCAGAGGGCAAATGCCAGACACTGATCAGCATGGCCAGCACCATGAGGGGATCAGGACCCTGGGACATTCTCTATCTGGAACCTGCTGCCTAGTTTAGAGCATTTCACAGCCAACAGAAGAACAAATCTGGATGGACAAGTAGTTCCTAAAGTCCCCAAGTGACCGAACTGAAAATGGCTTTTCCTCTAGCACAGAAGCCTGCCAGGGGATATCTGTCATACATCATGGACACGCAGAGGCCCCATTCCAAGGACTGAGTTACAAATTCCTTCTCTCTTCCTCCTCTCTACATGTGAACCCAGCTCTCAGGGAGCTGAAGGGGGAAGAAAGTAGACAACACGCACATCTGATCATGACGAAATCTCTCATGGGTAGAAAGAGAAGCACAGATAAAGAAAGATAGCATGGAGAAATGCTCCCGCATCCTTGCAGCCACAGGTGTCAGGTTTTCCATTTCTGAGTGTCTGTGACATTGGTGCTGTGCATACCCTCAGCCTGCAGGAGCAGAGCCAATAATGCCTGTAGGAGACACCGTCTTAAACCCAAAATGCGCTTCACTCCACTAACATGGAGGAGAGCCATGTCTGTGCTCACTCTGAAATGCAATGTCAGAGCAGCTGAACATCCCTCACCAGCCAGAGTCCTGACTGCGCATCCATACACTGTTGTCAGGGGTTAGAAAGGTCTGAAGGCATTCCCTATTGGGATATTGGGAGCTTGGAGGTCAAATGGAGAAATGTTTCTCCCTATGCAGCTGTTACCTGCTGCATCTGTTATCAGATCGTGTCGGAGCTGACTGGTGCAGAAGCCAAAAGTGGCAAGTTATTGTTTGACAGAGGGACGCCATGTCAGCTACGAAGGAGTGACAATGATGATGACTGGTTACTCTGGCACAAAATAGAAGCGTCTGATCATGCACTCCTTCCTTCCAAAGACCACAGAGCAGATCCTGCACTGCATTTTCAAGGTCTTTTGGTGCCATCTGCAAGGGCTCTGAGGGAACTAAGTAAGTTCTAATGGCCCTGACAAGGTCACTTGAGGCCTCCACCTGTTGTCTAAAATCTAGATTCTTTTAACCTGGTGTGGAAGAAGGCAATATATGCACAGAGGTGAGATATTTGTTTATTTAATTTCTGTGTGGAGATGAGTGCTAGGTGGTTCTTCCACAAAGCTAGCACAACATGATAAACTCAGAGTTAAGTATTTATACGTTTCGAGTAACAGCTAAACAATAGTTATCAGTACTTTCTACAGTTACACTTAGCCTTTGGTTCTTGCTGTGCCTTGTCTCTACTTAAAGTCACAATATCCTCTCTATTTACTAAGCATGCTTCATAAGGGGCAGGCTTTTGTTAGTAGCTGGCTTTCCCTACCTGAGGGCAGGTTCTTTACTATGTTAATTAGGATAGTTCACTCATAGTTCAAGCAACTTCTTCTTTGACCTTGTTAGCAGTTGTGTTACCCTTGAGCTTGCTTGCAGGCCCTTTTCAGATACTGAAAAGCTGCTTATAAGGTCTCCCCCGAGCCTTCTCTTCTCCAGGCTGAACAACCCCAACTCCCTCAGCCTGTCTTCATAGGAGCGGTGTTCCAGCCCTCTGATCATCTTCATGGCCTCCTCTGGACCTGCTCCAACAGGTCCATGTCCTTCTTATGTTTGGGGCTCCAGAGCTGGACACAGCACTCCAGGTGGGGTCTCACCAGAGCAGAGTAGAGGGGTAGAATCACCTCCCTCACCCTGCTGGCCATGCTTCTTTTGATGCAGTCCAGGATATGGTTGGCTTCATGGGCTGTGAGTGCACATTGCCAGGTCATGTTGAGCTTCTTGTCCACTAACACCCACAAGTCCTTCTCCTCAGGGCTGCTCTCAAGTCATTCTCCACCCAGCCTGTATGTGTGCATTGGATTGCCCCGACCCACGTGAAAGACTTTGCACTTGGCCTGGTTGAACTTCATGAGGTTCACACAGGCCACCTCTCAAGCCTGTCCAGGTCCCTCGGGATGGCATCCCTTCCCTCCAGCATGTCAACCACACCACATAGGTTTGGTGTCGTCAGCAAATTGGCTGAGGGTGCACTCAATCCCCCTGTCCAAGTCTCTGACAAAGATGTTAAACAGCACTGGTCCCCGTACTGGCCCCTGAGGAATGCCACTCATCACTGGTTTCCACTTGGACATCGAGCTGTTGACCGCAGCTCTGACTGCAGACATCTAGCCAGTTCCTTATCCACTGAGTGGTCCATCCATCAAATCCATGCCTTTCCAATTTAGAGACCAGGATGTCATGTGGGACAGTGTCAAACGCTTTGCATAAATCCAGGTAAATGACATCTGTTGCTCTTCCCTAATCCACCAAATCTGTGATCCCATCACAGAAGGCCACCAAATTTGTCGGGCATGACTTGCCCTTGGTGAAGCCATGTTGGCTGTCACCAATCACATTCTTATTTTCCATGTGCCTTAGCAGAGTTTCCAGGAGGATCTGCTCCACGATCTTGCTGGGCACTGAGGTGACACTGACTGAAATGACTTTCATTTCCTGCCTCCTACTTTCAATGTGATAAAACTTACTGAGTTAGGATACAAAAAATTGTCTTGTCTCATTGTCGTGGTTTAGCCTCAGATGGCAACAAAGAACCACGAGCCGCTCGCTTGGATCTTCCCAATACAGGATGAATCAGAAGAAAAAGGCAAAACCCTTGGGTTGAGACAAAGGTAGTTTAACAGAACAGCAGAGGGAACAAGAAAAACAGCAACAATAACATGAATAGAGAAATATACAAACACGATTACGGAACGGCCGCTCCCCCTGCTCCCGACTGCACCCGGGACGCCCCAGCCCGCTCCAAGCAGCGATTTCCTGCCCCCTCCCCCCCTCCCCCGGCAGCTCAGGGTGGGCATGACTCACATGGCATGGAATACCGTGTCTTGGGGAGAATTAACCCTATCCCCGCCGGAACCAGGACACCCATTTACTGAGTTCTCTTCTGTATGGATGATAAAAAAATGTTCTTTTTCTGAAGATAAAAATAATTATTTACCTTGTCATGACACACAGTATCTTCTTTCAAATTACTTCTGCATTTCATTCAAGTGAGAGAAGTTTTTATGACTACTCCTGTCTCCAGATGGCATTTCTCAGACTGAGCTTCACAAGTTAAGCTGAGGTTCATCATATCCTTTCTATGGTATCACAAATGCTTTGCATTATTTCAGGTGGTCATCTAGGGTTGGAGTCATGGAACTATGTTTGGTACTGAAAGGGACTGCATTCCAAATACTTCTGGGACCTATTTCAAAAAATGGGGAACCAGGGAGGAGGACTTTTACACATCTTCTGAGCCATCTTCTTTTGCTATACAGCCTCTGAAGGCAATGAAGTGGGCTAGATAAGGAGAATAGGGGTATCATACAGACCTACTGTTCTTCCCAATAAAAGATTTTATGCTCTAGCATGTCACAGACTGCAGCTGGAAACCTGAGTAGCTTCATAAACACAACCAGATGTCGTTGTTTCTTACAACAATAACCCTGGCATCAAGCATGCACCAGATCTAGGAAAAGAACCATGTTCACTTGTGCTGTGGTGAGGGGTGAACCAGGAACAGGCACACTGTCTGGAAGATGTACTCTGGCTGGCACTGGTGAGAACGTGTACTCCTTTTACCATGTCCCAAGCTGTATTTGCTTAGGAAAGAGCCCAGGGTGCTGAGTGCAAGCTAGCCAAGGAGTCACAAACATGAAGTAGACATGAAAATTAATACTGAAATGGTCCAGTAAAATTTTCTCCTGGGAAATTTCTGGAGGGACCATTTGACCCCTTAATACTCAGTCAGAAATCCAGCTGATGACTACTCTGAACTACACATTGCCTATGAAAATCAGCCACTTTTGCTTTTGCACTTAAAAACTGGTTTTCATTGGCTAACTTGACATTTTAACCTTTGGAAATTTGGACTGCAGGCTGTGCCTTGAGCTAAATGTCCTTCATATTTGTGAAGTGAGATAAAATAATACTTCCCTGATTCAAAAAGGATTGTGATGCACTGTCAAGAAACAGATCTCACAGCATGATGCTAGCAGTTGGCTCTGGCTATGAGTGAGAATTCTTACATGGAGTGTGAGACCAAGCAGCCTAGGGGCATATGCAGAAAGCCACAGTCAAAAGAGCATTTGTGAAGCAAAGATCTTTTAAAGTCTTTCTCAGTCATTGCTTCTGTAGAACATATTTGACACTGGTAGTATATAGTCTTCCTACGTGCTTTTTACAGGGTGCCAGTGGTAAACAAGTGATTCCCATCATGTAAGTTATATTCCCCTGGTGAAAATCACACTCTGAAAAGGAGCTATGACCAGATCAAAAATAACATGTGATATGCTGTAATCCATTCTTTTTTTTTTTTTTCCCAGCTTTGCATTTGTTTTATATGTAAGCAAGTGTATACAATTTCACTTGTGAATGGCAGGCATTTCAGTTTGTGGTGCAGATGGAACATGGATAGCAGCATATTTTTAAATGACCATAAGGCTCAATAACTCAATCTCCTTTAGGAAACAGACAGACTGTATAAACTCGGAGGATTCAGATTTACTTCTGAGCAGAGGATTACCATAACCACCACCATCATCCTGCTGAAAAATTGTCTGACTTAAATTTGATTTCAGAAGTGTGGTAGGTCTTGCCTGCAGAGATCAATTTCTAACTGTACATAGTATCCCCATTAAGTACCAGCAGATGCTGTAAGGTATCAAGTGCCACAAAGTTGGAAAGGAAAAGAAAAAGAGGGTGCGAGGATGAAGGAATTGTTCTCCAGTACAATGAAGAGATCAATCCTTCAATTACTGAGACCACATAAAACGTCTTAGTGTGATGTCTTTTGAGAGTTCAAACAATTTAATGTGTTCATTAAGCTGATACAATTTAATTGGTTCATTTGAGGCATCTATATGAAAATTACCCCTTATAGGTTAACAATAAAAAGAAGAAAAGCAAGATTTTCTTTTGGGGTTCCACATTCTGGAAGTCTGAGAGGGAAGGAAATGAGAAAAGATCACTTTTTCTTTCTAGCAGAGACTGTTAGTTTGTAAATGCTTGGACTCAGTCTTGGTCATGGAAACAGGGCCACTGAAGTGTGGTGCATGCTGTCTCTCTGTTGGAACCGGGTTTTGTCACCCCTTCCCATAGCAGGCATTATGCAAAGACTGTAGTTTGGTGAGAAATGCAGAACTGCAGTCAAACGTGCCTCTGTCAGCTGTTGGGAAGGCTGTGGATAATTGGGGTAGTCTAGATGCCATCATCTTCCATGCTGCAAATGCTTCCCTGAGGGTACTCAGGGCCTATCCCAGTGGGAAAAGAGTGTGAAGCTTTGCATTAATTTTCTTCTACTACAGGGTGTGTGAAGGAGCCTCTTGTCGAGGCAATGATTTTCCACATCCGGATGAGGCTTAACTAGTGGAAGACATTTCTTACCTGCATGATCAAGTTTCACATTCATTCATCTGCTGGTGGTTCATTCATCTGCCTGGAGAAGAGAAGGCTCGGGGGATCTTATGAATGTACATAAATTCTTGAAGGGAGGATGCAGAGAAGGCAGAGCCAGGGTCTTTTCAGTTGTGCCCAGTGACACAACCCGAGACAGTGAGCACAAACTGAAACACAGAGGTTCCCTTGAACATCAGGAAATGCTTTTGCACTGTGAGAGTAACCAAGCACTGGAGCAGGTTGCCCAGGGAGATTGTAGAATCTCCACCTTTGGAGATATTCATACACCATCTGGACATGGTCTTGGGTAACCAGCTCTGGATGGCCCTGTTTGAGCAGGAGGGTTGGACAAGATGACTTTCAGAGACCCTTACCACCCTCAACCATTCTGTGTTTCGATGATTCTGTGATATAGTTGATAATATGTAGCCTAGTGTACACGTATATATGATATCTAATCATACCCTGCCTAGTGAATGCATGATTTGCAGATATCATCCAATTATAAATATCCTCTCAAATGGTTCATTCTCAGATATGGACTCTTATATCAGTTTGAGGCACTTCTTGACCTTTGAATGCCTCTCTGTACCTAGGGAACAGAAAGTCCCTTTACAGTGTAAAACATCTTGAGCACCTCATATCTCTGATGTACACAATGATATAGTCACAATGGAAACAGTTTCAGAGACATCCAAAAATAACACAGCAGATCAACACTTTGATCCCAAATGGCAGCATTTTCAACAAGCGTTAGCTACTCCTCACAAGGTCTCTCTCAAAACACTCAGCATGTTTTGTCTACTTCCTTTGTTCGTATTGTTAACAATTTTCCAGGAAGATTCAAGCAAAGAAACGGAGTTGTTGCTAGATAAACATATAAAGTAAGTTCCTATAATGAGCAAGCAGTAATGAAGCAGCCATAAAAAGACTTCCTCTTTTGTAAATTGGGAAGAGAGTAGAACAACGAATCAGCGTGAAAAATGTTTCTAACTGTCCATGCTTGTGTTTGATACTCTGCTTTTTACATGCAAGGACGTGATAAGGAGTTTTGCATCATGGACATCATGTACTGCATATGCCAACAAATCTGCAATAAAGTACCCAAGTCATGGTAAAAGAGTAGAATATAACATCTCCCCTCCCTGCTGGTCTAGGCATTATGGAAACTTATGCAGAAGAGCTTTCCTAGTTATTTCTCATACCATATTCCTCACGATCTTCCCTGAGCCCATGGGTGGAAGACAGATGTGATCTTGGAAGGATGTGGTCTTAAGTTAATGATTGTAGTTAAGTTTATGACTGTAATGATTGTGATTAAGTTAATGATTTTGGTCCTACCTGGCCTTGAGGAACAGGTGACCAAAGGGAGTAAACTCCTGAATGTAAAACCTCTTCTGAGCGGGAGCTGGGAACCCTCTTCAATTCATGTTCTCCAGCTGAACCGGTGGCTTCTCAAAATGTTCCTGACTGGAATAATTAAATTACAGGAATAAATGGCAGATTCTCAGTGAAACAAATATGAGAGAGGTGAAGGAAAGAATTTTTTGAAATCTAGTAAAGCCAGCTGCATTTTGAAATTTAATAAGCCTTTATTACATAACCATAATAAGAGTGTCGTATCATATATTACCTTTTGCACAAGCTTTTCTTCAAGGCCAAAAAGTCACACATGGAGATTAAGAATGGATTTCAAAGTCTGCAGCTGATAACTACAACCAGGAGTTGTCTACACATCTTTCTTTATTGCATCACATGTATACTGGAACATGCTAAATCTCCATCTTCCTTTTATTCTATTTTTTTTTTTTTTTTTCACTAACAACTGGACTTTTGGATAAACCTTGGAATCACAGAATGCTAGGGATTGGAAGGGATCTCTGGAGATCATCTAGTCAACCCCCCCTGCCAAAGAAGCTTCACCTACAGCAGGTTGGACAGGATTGCGTCCAGGCGGGTTTTGAATATCTCCTGAGAAGGAAAGAGCTGCCAGGTCTGTGCCACAGGTCTGTTCCACCAGGTCCAGCCAGTAACAAGACTGAGCGTGTATTCACAGTAGCTGCATGTCAATTCAGTAGCTGCTCCTGAATCTTTGCTCTCTCCCATTGTCTCCCACGTGTGGGCACCCACACACAAAAACAAATCTCTCCATTGACACCCACACACACCCACGGGTTTTATGCTTTAAACTAACAATTTCTGCTGTCTCAGGCATCGCGTACCTGGGAAAACAAACAAGGAACCTGAATCACAGAATCACAGAATGGTAGGGGCTGGAAGGGACCTCTGGAGATCATCTCATCCAACACCCTGCCAGAGCAGGGTCACCTGGAGCAGGTTGGACAGGATCATGTCTAGGTGGGTTTTGAATATCTCCCAAGAAGGAGACTCCACCACCTCTCTGGGCAACCTGTTCCAGTGCTCTGTCGCCCTCCAAGTAAAGAAGTTTTTCCTTATATTCAGATGGAATTTCCTGTGTTCCAGCTGATGACCGTTGCCCCTGGTCCTGTCACGAGGCATAACTGAAAAGAGTCTGGCCCCATCCTCTTGACACCCACCCATTATATATTTATAAGTATTGATAAGATCCCCTCCCAGTCTTCCCTTCTCCAGGTTAAACCGACATGGGTCTCAGGCACCTCTGCTGTTGTCCATGACCTTTCAAAGATAATGGAGAGCAGCTTCGCAATAACATCTGCCAACTCCCTCAGCACTCGTGGGTGAATCCCATTGGGGCCCGTGGATTTGTGGGTGTCAAATTTGCCTAAATGATCTCTAACACAATCATCCTTGACCAAGGGACAGTCTTCCTTTCTCCAGACTCTCTCACCTCCAGGGTCTAGGATTCCTGAGGGCCGGCCTTAGCAGTAAAGACTGAAGCAAAGAAGGCATTCAGTAACTCTGCCTTCTCTGCATCCTCCATCACCAGGACACCTAATTCATACAGCAGCGGGCCCACATTTTCTGTAGTTTTCTGTTTACTGCTGATGTACTTGAAGAAGCCCTTCTTATTGTCCTTGATAGTCTTGTCTTGGGAGTCAGCTAAGGAATATTTGTGTCTACTTTCTTTGGCCTGGCTTATTCCCCAGTTGGATGGGATGGCATGAGTATTGCCATTTTGGACACCAATCCCACCCCCCATCCCCCCCAGTCCTTCAACTCCAAGCATAGGAATCCAGCATGTTCCTTACAGGTCCACTTAACCACCCCAGGCTGCTGAGGAAGAAAATTCTCAGGATGCATCTCCCCATTGCAGTGCAGCATGGCTACCTCTTCCATTCCCAGGCTCTTCTGGATGAGAAAATGGTGGCATCTGCAGGCATTTCCTATTAATGTTTAATCACTAATGAGAGTATAGACGTCAGCTTGTTGCTGATATCTTTCTCCCTTTCTCATATGAGTTTTACAGACAATCAACTCTGCTCAGGGCTCTTAGGAAAATCTGTATCTCTGTACGTAATAAGTACGCACAACATGTAACAAGAAGGCAAAGGGCAGAATAAGGCAAGAAATCACGCAGAAGTGCTGTGAACAAATCCTACAAAGAATCTATAAATATTTCCATGCTGCTTCATGCTGTCTGTCTCTAATCACAGGACAGGTTGGACCACTGAGGTCCTCCCTACAGTGCTAACTAGACTCTTTAAAGCCCAGAAAGTTTCCCTATCTGTGATTGTTGCCTGGGAAGAGTTCGAAGAGTGATAATGAAAGCCAGTGAATCAGAAGGACCCATGATTTAGCTACAAATCACACTTTATTACCCATGTCACAAAATCAATAGCCATTAAATCAGACCAATAAGTTCAAAGAACACCTCATAGGAGAGAAATAGATGTCTTCTGAAGATGGGACTTTTTTAGAAGAGTAACAAAACATGAATACTGGTGCAATCACACTTTAATCATTCTAGCTGATCACAGATATTCTTTGTACTTTTTTTCCTTGGTACACACATCCACTTACTTTAATATCATAGAATCATAGAATTGCCTAGGTTGGAAGGGACCTTTCAGATCATCGAGTCCAACCATCAACGTAACTGACAAAACCCACCACTAAACTATATCTCTAAACACTAAGTCCACCCATCTTTTAAATACCTCCAGGGATGGTGCCTCAGCCACTTCCCTGGGCAGCCTGTTCCAATGCTTAATAACCCTTTCTGTGAAGAAATTTTTCCTAATATCTGGTCTAGACCTCCTCTGGCTGTTTGAGGCCATTTGAGGCCATTTCCTCTTGTCCGATCGCCTGTTACTTGTGAGAAGAGACCACCACCTCTCTACCCCCTCCTTTCAGGGAGCTGTAGAGAGCGAGAAGGTCTCCCCCCAGCCTCCTTTTCTCCAAGCTGAACACCCCCAGCTCCCTCAGCCGCTCCTCACAAGGCTTGTGCTTCAGAGCCCTCACCAGCTTCATTGCCCTTCTCTGGACCCGCTCCAGCACCTCAATGTCTTTTTTGTGCTGAGGGGCCCAAAAATGGATACAGTACTCAAGGTGGGGCCTCGAGATGTAAGTGCACCGGTGCCGAGCACAGGGGGCAATCACTTCCCTAGTCCTACTCACCACACTATTCCTGATACAGGTCAGGATGCTGTTGGCCTTCTTGGCCACCTGGGCACACTGCTGGCTCATATTCAGCCGGCTGTCGACCAACACCCCCAGGGCCTTTTCTGCCAGGCAGCTCTCCAGATGCTCCTCCCCAAGCTTGTAACACTGCATGGGGTGGTTGTGACACAAGTGCAGGACCCAGCACTTGCCCTTGTTGAACCTCACACCATTGGTCTCGGCCCATGGATCCAGCCTGTCCAGATCCCTCTGCAAAGCCTTTCTACCCTCAAGCAGGTCAACACTCCCACCCAACTTGGCGTCATCTGCAAGCTTACTGAGGGTGCACTCAATCCCCTTGCCCAGATCATTGATAAAGGTATTAAACAGAATATGCATTCTCATGTCTCATTGATGACAAACAGATGTCAGTCGGATGAAATACACCTCCATCAGGTATTCTGGAGAGTCCAGGACAGCAGCAAGTGTCCTGAATTCCCCATTCATGTTTACATTGAAAGGGAATACTATGCAATTTTTCTGCATTGGAAGTTTCCCATGTCTCAACAAGGAGATATTGCTTGGGTGCACTTACATCTCCAAGTTCAACTACAGACAAATAGATGAAAGTAGACATCAGCACATCTCTGAGAGTGAAGTCTGTCACTGATAGTTGTGTAAGGAAAGATGACAGTAGAACAAACTTTGTATACACTCGATCTTTGGGAATTGCCTCAATATAACCAGATTTTCTCAGTAGCAGCCATGACCTTGCTTCTGAATGCTCATCCAACATCCCAGAAGGATTAGAAATACAGTTCTGTAATCAGGTTTTAAGCAAGCTACAGGGTTTTATGTACTGACCTGAAACAGTTTTAGACTAATTTTGAAGTTTAGAACTTCAACCGTTACATGCAAATCGAACTGTTACTTCCGTACATTGCACTATTTCTGCTCCCTTATTAAAGGATTGACATTCTTTTAACAGGGAAAAAAGATAGGGAACACTAATACATACTTTTCTGTGGCTTCTTTTTTAATTATTTGGGAAAATTTTCTCCAATTTATAGGATGCTTTTGGTAATCATAACAGTGTCCACATCAAGCAACACAAATTTATCTGTACACTTCATTCATGAGAACACATGCAAACCAGTTATATTTATTTGATCACGATAAAGCAGGGCTGCAGATTGCCCAGTTGGGAAAAAAAAAAAAAAGAAAAAAAAAGGAACATTCTGCTCCTCTCCTCCTGCTCGTTACTGAAACTGTCCTATTCCTAGGTATAGCAACAAGGACTTGAGAGAAATAAGGGCCTAGCAAATCGAAAGGAGATTTAGGGCTAAGTCCCAAAGAAAGAATATGGGATAAAGATTTCAAGGGGTTTTATTGATTGTGGTGGCAGGTATTCCCTTTGTTAAAAATGTCCTCTGCTCTTTCTATGAAGACAGCTTGAACCCTTCTTTCTGCAGCACCAACTCTTTTGGCAGTCCCCAGTAGTCAATATTCCTCGCTTACAGCCCACAGGTTACCTCTGCGCTACCTGTGCCCTCTGCTCCAGGGAGCAGCTTGGGCCCAGACAGCAGGTGACCAGAGCCCTGGGCACCTTTGTTGCACAAAACCTGCATGTTGCTCAGAGCTGAGATTATTCTTAATGAAAAACAGTGGTGACTATCTATCTCACCTGCCTGCTTTGAGAGACCTTCTAAAGGTAGTCTTCCTCAGGGAGGTTGCTTATCTTTCTCTTGGCTATGGTGTCACATGACACTGGCATACCTTGACACGAGTTCCTCTCTTGTAGAAGGATCAGAGATAGTTACCTAGATATAAGCTTTAGGGACCTTCTTTTTAGCTCCTGTATAGCTCCTAGTAAAAGGGCATACAGGAAGAGCAAGTGACATAAGGCTCTATCCTCACCCTTTGGATCCTCGCGGTCTCTGAAATGGTGTCCCAAACTTCTCACACCTATCAGACAGGGATGTCTTTTGAATGAATGAGGCCTTCAGAATTTCATGTAGAGACCACAGAGACATCACTCTTCATGTAATGATTTGTCATTAGATGTCTGTGAAGGTCCTGCCGTCAAAGGGATTTACATCACCCAAATCAAGGATGGTGAATGTCATATGTACACAAGGTACAGGCTAACTACCAAGAGGAATGGCTCCGACAACAGGCAATCATTTGGAGGCACAAAAATGGATTCATACACAATATACATGTTAGAGAACTGCTCTCTGTTTTTCTCATTCATGACAGATGTGTCTGACAATGTGGTTGCTGAAGAGAAAGAAATACCATGAGTAAAATCAGAAGGTCTGATGTTCAGCTGAGTTAAATTTTGGTCTGTGTCAGGCTAAATCCATTTCTGATGATGATGAAGAAAAGCACACCAGGAACGGAACATCATAGGTGACCTGGCCAAAAGGACCTGACGCTGCGGCAATCAGTCAGCACAGGTCCAGCATCAGGAGCTAGCTCCCACCAGGGAAAATGAGGTGTTAATCCCCTTAGCTCTTGTCAGGTCACATATTTCTGCCAAGTCGACCTTGAGAATTTTGTATTGATACATTCTTCCTTTTGAATTGTTACCTCTTTGAATTGTTACCTTTTGAATTGTAAAAGCCTTCTCCAGAAGGACATCAGCCAGCACTTCTCTGCTAGCTGTGTACCTAAACCTTCTGGAAGTGGGTTCAAGCAATGAGGTATACTTCTTACCTATTTGTTTCTCCTTTCTTGGGTCACATAAGGCAGGAACCCACACATTATCTGGTTTCCATTCAAGTTTTTCACACCAGTTCAGCAGCAAAGACATTGTTCAGGATGTCTTACCACTTAAAAGTGGCACCATTTGGCTCATTAGAGTCACCCACTATTAAGAAATTCCCAGTCCTCCCAATTGGAGACCTCTGTGTGTGTGTGCCCGCTTACATGCATTATATGTATTAATTTGAGATTTGTGCTTTTGCTCACATATATATGTATTGATTTGGCATACCTTATAGTAAATTAGTCTGAATCTCACCATCTTCAAACCTGTAATTAAGTTGCTGCTCAGTTATTTTGTAAATCTTTAATTAGGTTAATGATTAAGTGCTGCTAAAATTCAACCTCTTGATCTACCTCAAATCACTAATAAATTTTGAATCGTTACTAAATTGTAACCATGTCAAATATTTCCATCCATGACAGCAGGAGACTGGATACACTGGGAAGCTGACGCAGTGACAAAAAAAATAGCTACTTTCTGTGGAATTGGTTCCCAACTGCAGCTCACTGAGTAGTTAGACAAGCACTAAAGAGAGGCAGAAGCAAGAGGCTATACATGGGGATGATTCCATCCAGCAGCATGAAGAAAACCCTCTTGGCAACTGCATAGAGTTCTGCCAGACTACAGCATTCCCATTACTGCTGCCACAGCTTACCAAACCTGTTCCTACTAGGGTGCACAAAAAGTGTGCAATAGTGAGTATTTTATAACATTAGCAAGGAGAAGAAATGAATTCCTAACACAGATGGATATTTGCACAGAGGGAAAGCTAAGTGATAAAAAGGAGGATTTTATGTCAAGGGGGTAACAAAATGTTAGTTAGATAAATTCAAAGTTTTAGATGCGATTTCTTTTTAGGGTGTGTAACTAAATATTGGAGCAATTTGCAAGGGAGATTGTGTGTCTGCTATTTACAGTATTGCCTGAATTATCTTTCTTAAACACATGCACTTCCTTAACCACATATGTGTTCTTCCTTAACACATGCAGATCTTCCTGTAGCATATGTTAAATCCAGGTTCAGACTAAGTGTGCAGAACGGTGTTTTAGGCTTTAGAATCTATGAATTCTTGTTTCTAAATCATGATCCTCTTCCCTTATGAACCAGAGGGAGGAAAACGCTCTGTATTGCCCCGAAAACCTTCAGTCTTGCCCCTTAGCAACAATATGGCTCACAATCCTCAGTCCTCTGCTGAGTTAAAACACTTTTTTTTCAGCTTTCACCATTGAATTAAGGTGCTTCAAGGGAAGGATTGCCTTCTGTGCTGTTTTACTAGGACAGCTTCAGAACAAATGCACTTCTCCCAGGATCTAAATACCCACAATCACAGTCTTGCATAGGTGTCTGAGTCTGATGGCTCCAAGGTCTGGTCAGGGGGCTTGTGGTCAAGCTACAGCCATGTAAAATGTTTTCAAGCTTTGCTCAGAACTACTGGCCCTGCATGAGGGAAAGTACCTGGTCATCTTGTCTCTATCTTTCGTGCAATGCAAAGTAAAATTTAGTGTTCCCTGAATTTATGCAATGGCTCGGTTATGTTCTCTTTTGTGTTCTCTGCTCCTTTGCTAGTAACTCCCAATATTGGACATTTTTTTTCCCAGCTGTTGAGCAGTGCGATGACAGATTCAATCAACTATGTAATTCCAAGAACAGCTTCTTAAAGCACTGGTTAATTCAGAGACTTGAGCATGGTTGCTCTTCCCTATGTTCATCACTTTACACTTATTGCCTCTTATTCCCCTTATCATTTTATTACTCTGTAATACGGTATTATGATGTCCATCAGTATCTCTATAATCATCAGTAATCAGTGATTTTCCCTTTTCTCACTATTATAGTGTGCACAGACTTTTGTGCCTGCTTTCTCTTAAATATACCTTGTCTTTCCCCCAGAATTTCTCTTACCCTTCTCATCACTCTGCTTAGCTCTTCCAAATTTCTGCATCAGTCTCCAGACCATTCCTGATATATCCTTTTACTTTACTTACTGGTCTCCAAAAGCTGCCAATTCTGGTCCTTCTTCCTATTGACAACCAGTCCTCATTCTCTTTTCCTTAGTTTTTAGAGCTTGGGTTTGTTTGGGTTTTTGTTTGTTTTTTATTGTTTGGGTTTTTTTTTTTCCCCAAGATTCTTCTGTGCGTGCCTCTTTTCCCAAATTACTTTATGCCTTTCCTTTCATTTCTGCCCTTAAGCTCTCTTGGTCCTTATGTGATTTACCTGCCCCTTTATCCTTCTATTCTGCTGAAGCTCAAAACTCCCTGGGACAACCAGATTTTCTTTTTCTTAATTTAAAATCTATCAATTTCTACATATTTCTCATAGTTTTGGTGTCTCCTCTAGTTCTAGCTACCAGTGTTCTCCACCAAACAGCTGTAGATCCTATTAAAATTCTAATCTCATAATTTCTTTCCCAATTCCCACCCACATTAGCCTCTAGTCTCATTCCTGTATCCCTTCTATTCAGACATTTTTGGCCTATCTGCTTCCATTCCCATTAACCTCTGTCTTCCCACCCATCTGGCCATTACCATGTCCTGGTTTGCCCATGTTCTTCCTGTATTTCAGAATGTCTGTTAATCACTTTTTTTCCCCCCTAAAGGTTTTCTTTTTTTCAGATCCAGGCAAAATTTGAGACAAGCAGAAAAAAGTCATTTTACTAGCAAAAACATTTTCTTTCTTTCAAATGCTAAAAATGTGAAGGCTGAAAACCATTTCTTAGTTCTTTTTGTTTAATATGGGTGAATTTCTGTCTTGCCTCCTCCTAGGAGAACAGTTTTTGCTAATCTAAAATGAAGCTTTTGCTGAGGAAAGGAAATTTCAATGTCAAGAGCTTATGCTGGGAAAAATGCAAAATGATTGCAAGCAATTTTGATGGTATTGGTCTTATTCCTGCGTGGTGCTCTCACTCCCACCAATCATGCAAATGCAAGGAACCAAAATGAATGCTCAGCAAACACTGAACAGGCAAAGGTGCGGCTGTTTTTGAGTAATATTTTAACTACAATAAGGGTCAAATGAAGTACCAATGATGACGTGACTTGGTTTATAAGCAATAAAAAGCCTATAAAACCAAGGAGTATTTACATTAAATATTTTGTATGGCTGACATGGATTCTGATAAAAAAAGAGTAGGGTCTAGATAGAAATAGTCTTAGATCTTTCCAGGCGATTATCTTGTTTTTTTCCGAAATCTGAAAGACAAATTCAGTGTGCTCCTCTGTCTGGGATATTTTCACTACTAGACACTGGAATCAGAACTGATGATGCAGGTCTTTTTTTGGTTTTGGTTTTTTTTTGTTTTTTTTTTTTTTTTCAGTCCAGTCATGGTGAGATACTGTTTGGCCAGATCAGCATCTTTTCTGCTTTCCTGTTCCAGTGGATGAGGGGATACGCTGAACCTTGATATTCCTCTTGCGGGGGGAAGGCAAATGGCTGTCAGGACTCTCTCTCGCGAGGAGCTGTTCTTTAAGGGCAGACTGTAGATAGTCTGCCTGAGCTCTCTCCTGATCTAATTGTCCCTTTAGATCCTTCACTTGTGCTTGCAGGGACTGGACAAAGGCATGTAAAGATTGTATAATTTGGGATTCAGCACTACGTTGCTGGTCTTGGGCTTCTACAGCCGCTACCAGATCGGCACCTAAGACGGCGCATTTCCCTTTTCCGGGCCGGAGTTTAGCGTCCTTTTGCAAGGCGCCACTTCAGTTGGTAACACTCAGCAGATTATGCCAATCATCTCGTGCCCAGTCATTACCTGGTACTGAGAGGTGCACATTGTGTTTCTCTGAAAGATTATGCAGCATGTCCCTGCTATTTTGTGACGCCAGTTAAAATGTTACATCCCGGTCCGACTACATTGGGCCCAGGAAAGGTTCGCAATGATTCCAAACGTGAGATTAAGACACAAATGAGGTCAAATGCCACTCACTGCAGGTTTATTGTTGTTTCCCAGCAATAGTCACCGAGACGAGTGATAGAGTAAAGGCAGAAGTAGAGGAAAGGCAGAAAGGAGAAGCACTATTACGGAGCACAGCAAGAGTATAGTCACCACCAGAGGCACAATGGTGTCTTGACGGTCCTCTGGAATTCAGCAGTGTCCCATTGATCTGTGGTTCTCAAGTCATGATGGTGGTGGGGGTCCCGGTTTCCAATTGTGGTGGGTCACCATAACAGTTATAGTCCAGGTCGGTCCATAGCTTGGACCGTGATGGTGGCCTTTGTCCAGCTAATTGTTGTTTGACACGGTAGCCATATGAGGTCTTCCTGCCCCCTGCTGCTTGGGTAGTGCATGTCTCAGCACAGTCATTATGCCTCAGCAAGTTTGGGGTAGACAGGGTCTGGCCACTCTGATAACCAAAGGCCTACACCCTTTTCAGCTGGTGGCAATCTTGGATGCTGACCGGTAAGCAAAAGAATGGTCTGCAAAAGGTGCGAAATAGACTCAAGCAGGCTTCTTATTGGTCCCTAAGCCTGCCGTCGATTGGCAGAAGCTTAAGCAAGCTTTGAGACAATTATTTTGATGTTCCAGTCTCTCAGAGTGGTTTAATATGATTAAGTGAAGAGGAGGCAGAGGAAGCAATCAGGGAGACTTTTGGGCAAATCACAGGACAAAAGTCACACACAGTTCTGCACAAGGTGAGAACATTGCCCACTTTTGGTGTTAATTCTCAGCATCTTTTGCCATTTGCTACTAGAATGCTGGTGACAGCTTTCTTCCCAGTGCTGGAAGGAGCATAAAATTGAACTTTCATCTGTCTGAGCAGAAGGAGTTGCCACAGAATCCTTCCTAGCAGAAGATCTGCAGGAACTTAAGAAGGAATGAACAACATGGCACAAATGCTCCGGAACAGTCTTGAGGACTCATTTCTATAACAGCACAGAAACTAGCAAGAAACAGTCTCTACCCTATATTCTTTAACATAGGTATTTTCCTGTGGAGGGATTTTGGCTTATATTTGATACCAGAATCCTCCCATAGGCTACCTTTCTCCTGAATATGGGTAGATGAGACACAGTCTAAGGAGAGAGGGCAAAGAGGTGAAGGGCAACCTCTTTCGAATTGTTGTTCTAAGCTCTTTTTGACTATGTCTAAAAGATCAGCTTAGGATTCATGGAACCACTATGTACAGGGGTACATCCACATAGTTGGTGCATATTCTGCATGTTCTTCATTAAAAAAATTATAAAAAGAGAAGACATAGAAACGTACACATTGCCCAGAAGTCCATTTCCCTCAGTGGCCTGTCTTTAACAGCAGCAAGTTAGAGGCAGCTTTGGACCAGGACAAGAACATCTAGTGATACCTCTCTGATGCTTCCAAGGATCTGTGTCTCAGTTTGCTTATGAGCTAGAGTTCTACATTTGCCTTTAATAGCTCTTGAAGACACTTTTGTATTTACTGAAGCTTGTACCAAGTCCGTGTGCTGCACAGTTTAACTACTTGTGGATGAAAAAGAAGTTTTTGCAATTATTTTGAACCAACTGTCTGATCATTTCACTGAATCCCCTTTGTCTTGTATTATTAGGCTTTTCATGTTCTAAAGCTGTTCTATACCTTTGATCATCTTGTGCACTCAGACTGTAAAAGCATCTAACATCTTATGATTAGCATGAATGAAGTCTGAATGGACAGATGTGGTTGAGTAAGCACATAAAGAAACAGCAGAACAACACTTGAAAGATTGACTGCATTGACAACAAAGGCTGCCAGTCCCAGCAATAAAACTGATGAACACACTGCTTTTGGGAAATCTGGAAGGCCTGAACCCTGATAAGTTCATAACATAGATAACTCATCTATGGAAAGCAGTGCATATGCAGAACATCACACATGCTATTCCTTTTTCTGCTAGAAACAAGCAGGAAGACATATTCTACCAAAAGACTACCCCATAGTAACTGTGGACATCTGCACCATATTGAAGATGTGACCAAAAACTGGTTTGTCATTGACAGTCAAGAAAAGCCTTAAAGATGTGATGACAACTCAACAGCCTGTGTCCTTTATCATCGATGCTTCAGCCAACTGATCTTGTCCAGACCTTTGGGGTAAACACATTTTGGTGCTTGTGAATATGTGGATGTGACATTGTGTTGTAATGAAATCACTCCCTTAGATATTTTGGAAATGAGTATCACCTCTCCCTTCTACAGTGAGTTCTGTTACACTAATTTCTTAAAAAATCATCATGTGGCAGGGTTGCAATATAAAAGCCGTCATGTTTTTTCATAGAAAGATGTCCAATAATTCTGAGGTGATCTATGTAGGGAGCACCTAAATAGAAAGGGGGGAACCATCTGGAGAAGTTTGGAAGGAACTGATAGGGGGCTGCAGCCTGCCACTTTGGACAGCAGCGCACATCAGGGCTACCTCTACCTGCAGAAAATGCATGTGTCAAGGACCCTACAAACTATTCTGAGAAGGCAGCTCCCTTCCCTTCCTGTCTTCCATGCCTCTCTTCCCTTATGGGTTTGTATCCATCTGTTGCAGCACTCCAGTTGCATCCAATGCCATCAGCCATTGCAATAATATTGTAGTTCCGTGACTGTAAGTGGAGCTCTAGTTCTTGCAGCTCATTTCCCAGGGTATGTACATTTGGATACATACACTTCAGAGAGGCTCCCTTTGCCCTTGTCTCTTGTACCAACCACCCTGCATCCCCTGCTTTTCACCCCTCTCTCCTCTTGGCTGTAGTCTCCAGCCATTCCTAGTATAAAGCTCTCCTCAACCTGCTCTCCTCAGACTGGTCTCAGCTCTCCTCAGACTGGTCAACCTGCTGGCAGAGCTACTTTTTTGTGAGGAGGATCTCATCTTTCTACAGCAGTCCTTGATCCTAAACGAAGGTCCCACGGTTGCAAAAGCAAAATCCTTGAAAACACAGATAGCTGCACAAGGTGTTGATCGTGCCCTCAACCCTTACTCCCAGAGCCATGTAGTCACTCTGATGTATTCAGGCTCTTCCGCTACACCTTCTCATTTGTGAACGTGCAGGTGGGCAGTATGTGGTTGCAGTCCAAGGCCCAGACAAGCCTCAGCAGTCTCTCTGCTATGTGCCAGACCTGAGCCCCTAGCAGGCAGCAAATCTCCCTATGTAGTAACTCAGGTCAGCAGATGGTCACCTCCCACCACGACCACTTGCTTTCTCTTTGTGTAGATGCATGGTTTAGGACTAGATATCTCTAATGCTTCCCAATACCTACCTGTCTTTACCTTGTTTGTAACCAGGGCACTGAACCTATTCTGCCATTGCACATTTGCAGGTGGATAACGAGCCTTCCTCCCATTGCCAGAAGTCACAACCTTCCAGTCATCCCTGTCTTGGGAGTCTGAATTTGCCCCACAGCTGATCACAGACGCTGGCTGCTCCTTATTCATCCTAGCTGGGGGTTCAGGGTCCTGTCTCTTCAGGTTATCAGTGAAGATCTGGTCAATCTCTTTTGCATCTTTCTTGATACTGGGAAGGATGCCCACCTCCTCCCCCAGCTCTTTAACTTGGCAGCGTAGCTTTATCTTTCAAGGGCTTGCAGAGTGTCATTTCCATACACACCAGTGCTTCAATATTCAGAGCCAAGAGCTGTTCATAGATCACTAGATAATAATTCACAGCCTTAACTGCAAGACTGCCTTTTCTAACAAACAGAAATATTCAGGCAAATGTCTGCTGTGAAAGAAAAACATTCAACACCAAATAAAAATGGGATTGCATATCACAGGAGGAGACTCAATGGAGCCTTGTAATTTTAATCCAACACTGTATTTTTGGCCTGGTTTCAGGCCCATTCATACTGTCTCTCTTTGACTATCTATCCCTGTCAGGGACCTTTATAGCTTGGGATGCCTTGCAGAAAAAAATTGAACCCATTAGAGATCTCAAGGGATCAAATTTCTGCAGATTTGTGCAGCAGAGAAACTGCGTAGAGGCCATGATGTCCCACACAGTGAACAGAGGCAGCTTTTTGAGTTCCATGGTTCACCAAAAAGAGCTGAAGGTGACTATTTCTAGGAGGGGAGGATTAAGGATAAGAGATGCAAGAAGGAGCTAGAGTAAAGAGTCAAAGAGAAGCCACAAAGACACATGTCCATTATAAAAGTAAATTGCACGCAAGTGCTGCTCGTTTCCTGTGACACTTCGCATCCCAGCTGCTATGTTCAGTGAATGGTTTTCACCACTTCAATCCTTGGATTTTGCACCTGAATGAAACTTGGTGTGCAAATGTGCCCCATAAATTATTATCTCCAACAGAATAACGTTTGATATTTTCAGCGTTTCTTGAGGTAGCTGCATACCCAGTTTTCCTTATTTTTAGTTTAGCCTTCCAGCACTGAACGGGGCCTGAAATCCCCAGCCCATGCTTTTTTTCTTGTATTTAGTCACGATAGAGCTGCTTTCACTTAAGAAATATGTTATACATTGTGTTGCCTTGTCGAGGATTCAGCTTTGAATTTTATACTTTATGGGACTTGTCTGTGAACCTGTTTGTAACTGCAACAGCTGTGTGATAACAGTGACTTTTTCTTTATAAGTTTATAATTATGACCTTGACTTTCAGATAATATTTCGTTGAAACTCCCAGTGTCTGCCACACCCTCCAGGTTGCATTCTTTGCCTCTTTCAAAGGCCACGCATGTGACTTCATTCGCCAGAAGTGCTTATTTGAAAAATTGCAAATGTGCCCCCAAGTCATAGTCTAGGTAAAATGATTGTCAGGCAAGCTCAGGCCCTGCAGTAAGGCACGCATTTATTTTTTCATATATTTGACTCAACATCATAGCATTTTGCACCAAATATAGTAAAAATGGAAGGCTGGCCATAACAGTGTGAGAAGGCTGGTTTATAATAATATAGGATGTGACTCTAGCAGACAATGCTTCATTGAATGCGACCCCTCCATGACCAGTGCCTTGGAAAAGACAATGATCTAGTGACTACCTCATGGGAGAGAGTAACTACTGGGTGCAATTTTCTTTTAACATTTGCCTGTAACACTAAAGAAATTATGCATCCAGTATTGATGTAGTGAAAAGCACTTTGGTATTGGGAGACTGAGAATACAGGCACACAGCTAGCACCAAAGGCAGATCCTGTTCTGAAATTTCAAAATTACAACACCAATAATTTTTTATTTTTTAAAATATATATCAGGAATAAAATTTTTATTCAGAAAGAAATGAAATCCAAATGCTACTTTGTGCATTGTAACATAAAGAGTGGGTGTCAAGAGGATGGGGCCAGACTCTTTTCAGCCCAGCAACAGGCCCAGGGGCAATGGGCACAAACTGGAACACAGGAAATCCCATCAGAACATGAGAAAAAACTTCTTTACTTTGAGGGTGACAGAGCACTGGAACAGGTTGCCCAGAGAGGTGGTGGAGTCTCCTTCTTGGGAGATATTCAAAACCCACCTAGACATGATCCTGTCCAACCTGCTCCGGGTGACCCTGCTCTGGCAGGGTGTTGGATGAGATGATCTCCAGAGGTCCCTTCCAGCCCCTACCATTCTGTGATTCTGTGATTCAGGTTCCTTTTTTGTTTTCCCAGGTACGCGATGCCTGAGACAGCAGAAATTGTTAGTTTAAAGCATAAAACCCGTGGGTGTCAATGGAGAGATTTGTTTTTGTGTGTGGGTGCCCACACGTGGGAGACAATGGGAGAGAGCAAAGATCCAGGAGCAGCTACTGAATTGACATGCAGCTACTGTGAATACATGCTCAGTCTTGTTACTGGCTGGACCTGGTGGAACAGACCTGTGGCAGTCTTGCCTCTGTTGGGGCACCAGATTTTGCAGCTCACTACAAGAGGATACATCAGAAAAGAGCCATAGCAGCTGAATTATCTGGGGACCGGATTATCTCCAAGGACGCACATAGCATGTGTTATTTGTGAGTACAGCATGTCAGAAGATAGCTGGGTTTGAAAAGAGGCTGGACAAATTAATACTTAAACATAGTCATGACAGTGTTTATTAAACATCAACATGCTTGATATTAAATAAAATCCAGAAGGTAGGAGCCCTACCTCAAAGAATTTATGACAGGGATAATATTTGCTCTGTGTAAAATAGGGGCAGTTGCAGATCCTGTTTCCTGAGGCTGGCTGATTACTCTAACATCAAAATTGGCAAATGGACAGGTAGAACTGCGTGAGAAAACACTCTCATTTGCAGTGAAGCTTTATGGGAGGGTGTGGGCAAAGGCTGCTGCACCCAGTCAGGTAGTATTCAAGTTATTGGAGCCTTTTTAAAGCCATTACTTTCTCTCCTAACAGTCATCGTCTCCTTAATAAGAATAACAAACCCACTCCAGTAACACTCTGGCAAGCAGGGCTGAGGAATATTAACATTTTTTGAGTGATAAAGCTCAGCACCTAACTCTGACATCATCTTTCAAACATGCACCAGCCCTGTGGCCTGGGTGTACCAGAAGATGCCTCCAGAAAGCTCTGCCAGCTGCCCTGTGGTCCGCCACAGCACCCAGCAGCCCACGAAGATCATCCGTCCTTGTGGGGCTCCTCAGTGTGCAGTTCTGGAAGGGGATATTCCCCGACCTGGATCACAGTGAAGAGGTGTCCTCCACCTCTCAGTGTCTCTCCAGGGCACAAGTCAGAGGCTGATCAGAAAAGCACAGCGTGCCTCCAACTAGCAGGGTTCTGCACCTGAGCCTTGAGAGTGAGAAAGTCCATGGGCTGCGTGACAGAACTGCATAAGGCAAAGGAAAGCATAAAGAAGGGATTTGTGCTGCAACGTTAAAGATCAGGATGTGGAATCAGATAACCAGACACATAGATCCACTGGTCTGACTCTGGAGATCACCTTTAGAAGTGTGCAGCTGCATTACTGTGTCTTAATTAGTAGGTCTAGTGCATTGGGAATTAATGGAGAGACAGAGAAATGCAAGTACCAGCAGGATGCATGCTGCTTCCCTGGAGCTAATGAAGTTGTGCCCAATGTGAAACCAGAATAGTTCACACTACTATTGATCCACACGGATTTATAGTGAGCTACAGATCTATTGATCCACACAGATTTACATTGAGCTTCCAAAGCAGAAGAAATTCTTTCTGAGTCATTCCTGGGAGATGCATGTCTAACTTATTCTTCAGGGCCTACAAGAAAGGGGAATTCCACAACTTTCTCAGAAAAGTCCAAAGCTTCACTGTATCTGTTATTTAAACCTTTTCTCTTTGAATCAGCCTTTTGCTGCAGTTTAAACCTGCTATTCCCAGTTCTGTTCATGGAAATGGAGATCAGACCAACCTTGTTCTCTTTCATCAGCTGCCTACAAACAAAAGGGCTATTTTCATCCTCACCCCTCTCTTATCTTTTTTCTGCTTATTTTTGCTGTCCTTACTTACTGGTCTGTCCCTTCACGGACACTCACGGTCCTCTCTGGAGTCATACTAGTTGTCCAACATCTTCTCTGAAGTGCAACTCTCTAAATAAATGTAAAAGGTTAATCCACACACTCTGAGGCAACAACCGCCAGCACCCCTTGAGCGACTGGTTTGATACACTCATATCTTTAACTGTTAAGTGAGATCTGTGTAATGATATAACTTGAGAGGCTCTAATTAATACTACTACAAAAAATAGTGTTACCCCACTCCATTGATAGAGCAGCAGAGAGGCTCAGCTCCTATGTGAAGAAGAGGCAGGCTGGGGGTGTTCTTCCTGTAGGATGTGAATTGTATGAGAGATCCCACAGAGAAAGAAGGATCTGTGTCATCAGAGACTGTAGTCTCAAGGCTATTAAAGAAATGTTCTGCCAGGTCTCTAGTTCCAGAGAGAAAATCAGCTCAGTGAGGAACCGCTCATCCTGCTCCTGATCCAGAGTCCTTTCAAACTGGTGGAAAATTTGTTGCATACTAGTTTCGACAGGATAAGAAAGAGAATCACCACTAGAGGAGGAAGAAATCTTCAACCAGGCAGTGGTTAGGGTTAAACACACTTTTGTCTGTAATCCCTAGACTCCTGAGCACAAGGTAACTGTGCCTGCAACGTGACTTTCTTACCTTTATCCTTCCCTTAGGTGTGCTGCTCTGCATTGCAATACTGCTCTGCATATAACTCTGCATTTGGAGATCAAAACTTGAGCTGTGTGGCTAGTAATACATTTTAAATAATGCCTTGGGAAGAGAAAACACAAGAAGAAGTGCTCACAAACAAGCAGGAAACGAAAGCATTGATAGCAGTTAAGTCTCCAGTGCTGAGATGATTGCATTTTGTGTGGTACTTTGGGCAGGCACAAACTCACTCTGCCACAACCTAGGCCAGCTGGAAACCATGAGTAGAGAAGCTCAAACTAATCTACTCTGCCTCCCAGAAAAGTGAATTATTCCAGGTTCTATGTCTTGCTCAGCATGGTCATGAGATTTTTAATCTGCTTTGTGCACAGGCACAGTGAGCTCCCATCTGTTGTAGAGGCAGGCACAGCAAGTGGGCATCTAAGGGAAAACCGGCATGTAGAGATACGAGGAGGAAGAAGCACCTGCCATCTTGTGTACCATAGGGATGTCCAGAGGAGGAAGAATTTGTGCTCTCACCGTAGATTTTTGTTTTTCACAGCTGTCTTCTTACTTTCTTCTATATGAATTAAAAAAAAAAAAAAAAAAAATTAATCCAAAATCCTTTGGGAAAAGTCAGTTTTACGGCATCAGCTTCTCTGAGAGTAACTGACTTGCAGCCATCCAGGGCTGGAACATGTACTTCTGTTTATGTAAAATTCAGAATCACCTGCAAGTTCCCCAGAGCTTCAAAGAGCAAAGGTGGTAACTGCTTGGGCAAGTACTGGGAGGATGGTTAACTGGGCTTCTCAGGCACATCTTGTAACATACAACAGACTGGGAAGAAAGAAACTAAACAGTCCATCACCTGTTGATTCACCAAATAGCTGTTCCACTAGACAGTTTTTCTGTGTAATAATGCAATGCAGAAAATGGACTGGGAATTATAGAAGTACCACTGTGAATAAACTAGGGTCTTCTCCCTGGGCAAGGAGATTGCCCACTAAAAGCTACAAAACTGAAGTAGATATATATGAAGCTTTTGCATGCAGTTATTTGGAACCTGCTGGGTGCCTGTGTTTTTCTTTTGTCCTTCAGGTTGCATAGAAATAAAAGCTATAGCAGGAAATGTTACCCATGGATACATCTCCAAACGCAAACAGAAAACACAATCTTCAGTCTAAAAGCCAGAATATGAGGCATGATACATCATGAAAGCAGAACTTGTGGCTAATGCTTCCTCTGGAGTTTCTCATGCAGGGTTTTCCCATGCACAGTCTTTCCAGTGTCTAGGAAGGCATGTGCTCTGCAATAGACTTGTCATATGCAGACAAAGAAATTTTCAATGTCTACTTCACACATAAATTTCTGTTGTCTGAAACAGTGTGAATTTACTTTGCAACTTCCCCACAGACTTGGTGCACACATAAATTCTGTCATTTCTGTTTCCCTTTGATTTTGAGGTAATAGGAGGTAATGGGAGCTCATAAGTGAGACCTTTTCCTGGTGAAATGAACCAGAATAGTCAAAAAGTTAGAGCCCCTCATTACAGGAAAGACATTGAGGTGCTGGAGAGAATCCAGAGAAGGGCAACGAAGCTGGTGATAGGTCTGGAGAACAAGTCTTATGAGGAGCCTCTGAGGGAGCTGGAGGTGTTCAGCCTGGAGAAAAGGAGGTTGAGGGGAGACCTTCTCACTCTCTACAACTACCTAAAAGGAGGGTGTAGCGAGTTGGGGGAGTCGGTCTCTTCTCACAAGTAACAGGTGATAAGACAAGAGGAAACCGCCTCAAGTTGCGCCAGGGAAGGTTTAGATTAGATATTAGGAAAAATTTTTACACTGAAAGGGTTATCAAGCATTGGAACAGGCTGCCCAGGCAAGTGGTGGTATCATCATCCCTGGAGGTATTTAAAAGACGGGTAGACATGATGCTTAGGGACATGGTTTAATGATGGCTTTGTCAGAGTTAGGTTGATGGTTGAACTCGATGATCTGAAAGGCCCCTTCCAACCTAGGCAATTCTATGATTCTATGAATCTGTGACCTTCCATCTGGCCTGCCACACAAAGATGAAGAAGGAGCATTTCCCAGTCACTACGCTCTGCAGTAAAAACTTATGCCTAAAGTGAGGTGCTGCAAAAGAGATGCTTAACTCTGATTTAAACTAGCAGCATTCCTTGATCCATGATCAATTGTTCCAATGTGAAATATTGTAAGAATGCAAAAATGTCTCTCAGTGTCCTAAGTACAGTGAGTTGACTTCCTTTGTACACATTCTTTAAAGAATAAATAAGCTTAGATTATTTTTTGGCCATTCACCAAACACCTTGTTTTTCCTGCTGCTTTGAATAAATCTCACCTATTAGAAAAAATCTCACCCAATGAAGACTCTTGACCTCATAATAATGTCCCAAGTAAATGAAAGACAGATTCTTAAGGCAAGGTGTCCAAACTTCAAGGCATTCTTAGAACTCTTTCCCCATAATCCACCTTTCTTTTTGTTTTGATAGATGAACACCATCAGTATGCCTAATAAATGGGATAAAACAGAGCTGGAGAACTACAGAGAGAGGACCCCTGTATGTTCTAGAAATACAACATATCAGCTGATACAGGGATGACTGATGAAGAAACTGATAAAGCAAAGAGATATTTCCATCTTTGGCTTCAGAATTAATCTTTTGCAACAGATGACACTGTGGTCTAGACAGAAGATAAGCTTTAGAGTAAGCAATAAGTCCTAGGTTGCATCCATTCTTGCTGACTTTTAAAGGAAAAATAAGAACGAAAGCATATCAGCAAGATGATATTATTAACAGAGTAGTGGTGAATTGGTGGACTGACTTTTTCCGAGATGGGCGTAGGCAAACCATGACTTCCCTGATTTAGTGTTGCCAATTGTCCTGCTCCAAGTGCAAGTTAGAACCAGAAGCTCCAGAGGTCCCTTCCTACTAGCAGTAGGGCAATTCTGCAAAACAATTAAAGAAATTAATCTTCATCCTGGAACAGAGAAGACCAAGGAACATAGGAAAGAGGAAAGAAAGGTAATGAGCAGCATGGAGAAATTTTATAGGATCTAATGCCTCAATGTCACTTCTACACACAAGAACTAGGGAGCGCCACAAAAAACTACTGGGTTGCAGGTTCACAAGTAAAAGAATTTTTCTGTTCCCACATGAGTTAATTAAGCTGTGGACATCCTTGTCACATGCAGTAACATATGGCAAATATTTACATGAGTTTAAAAAAGAGATGAAAAAGCTTGTGGAATATCAGTCCGTGGAGGGCTACTGAGCAAAATGCACACTGTTGTGAGAATTACCACAGGAACACTACTTTACGTTTGCGCAATTCTTTCACTTTTCTTTATGAATCAGATGGCTTTCCAAATGTCTTGACCAAAGCCATCCTCACTTACATAATGTTTTTCAACAACCTGGTTACTACCTTCTTTCCCCAGCTGGACTACATTGTGATGGCACTGTTTGGAAGAATCCCATAGGAAAGATTGTGATTTTGGAGATGAAGATGTTATTTTACAGTATTGATGTCTGATTGGCAATCCACCCCACCTCTGCTGCAAAGGAGTTGGTTTGTGTTTCTGAGAGGCAGTGCAGAATCACCACCAGTGGAGAGGCCATCAGTGAATAAAGTGCAGACCTGTTCCCATGACACTCACAGAACCATATTTTTATCAGTTGAGGCATCTGCTTCAATCATTACCTTGTTATTGCACGGGGACTGATAACATAGAATGAAAGCTAGGGAAATAACAAAGCAGGTCATAAAACAAGCTCACCCTCCAGACTCCAATGTCCAAGGACAGGAGTTTCTGGCCATAAGTGCAGTTGAACTTGTTCAGATGAAATTACAAGAGCATACTTTGAGACATATATATGATTACAAAGCAAAACAAAAGCTTTAGACCCATAAGTGATACAGGTACAAAAAAAAAAAAAAAAGCCCAGGGTCTAAGCTGGTTACTAAAAATCACCATCAAATGACCTAGAACATGAGACTTTCCCCCATATGAAGTTTTGCAGAGAATAAACTAGAGCCATGAGAGCCAAAGATGAACCATCTTCTAAGAAACTGATCTTTTAAAGCACACTTTGAAAATATTTTTTTCTCAACTGGAAAAGAAAGGCTAGAGAATGAAACACCCAAGTGTAAATATAGTTTTCCTTATACAACCGAGGAGTCTAATTTCTGCAGGACACACAATTAAATTAATTTTATTTTTATTTCTGTATCAGTCCAGCAGGCTGGAGATGTATTTTTCTCCTGGTAATATGATCCTATATACAGCTCCCATAATATACTTGCACCTTAATTCCTGCTTAGATTCTGAGGCATTTCTCTGGGTACTAAAGAGGTAGGAAACAGAGGCTTAATTGAATTAAATAAATAGAATGGTCCCCACTGACTGTTAATTTTGTATCCATGCTATTTAGCATCAGCCCTCTAAAAGAGCTTGCTGAGATCTTTCAGCTTGTGACTTTTTTGCTGAGCTTTCCAGGGAAACAGAGTACAATTACTGGAGCTGAGTTCCAACCACAGCACCACGTTCTCTTCACCATCATATACAAACCCTTCACATGTCATTCTACAATCATACGTGTTTGGTGGGTACAGAAGAATAATGTTAATTTCACTCTTTTGGTCTTACCTGAGAAAAGGGTTCCCGTTCCACCCAGCCATTCTTTTCATGGGGACACTGGTGTTATTGGTAAAATGGACGATACTGTCCCCTTTCTGGCACATTCACTTATATAGTCCAGAACTTTCAGTTCTTGAGGCAGAGCTTGACTTTATTCACATGATAAAACGCTATTTAACAGCTACAGCTATTCTCACGTCACTGTCTTTTGACTTCTGTGACATCATTATCATTCCCAGTAGCCTTTTCTCAAAAAAAAAAAAAAAAAAGAACAAACCAAAAAAACCACCAAGGACTGAATAGATTTTCAGAAATTCTGAGAACTCTGAAGCTGTTCTCATCTTTGGGGACCTTGACAAATGGTTTGTCATAAAATGCAGTGAATTGAATATGCATAACCTAGCAATGGTCTGTTTATGTACCTGTCACAGTGGCTTGAAGTAGTCCTTAATTTGGGGTGAGATGCCACTCCACATTGTCAGGTTATACTTATATGGAGCAGACGTGCTGCACATAGATGTGTTCATTTGCTGAGAGTGCAACATCTTGCTAAATAAAAATGAAGCGTAATTTTAGCCCAAGGTCATTATTGCTATTCCTTATTTCATGCTTATTATAAAAAGGCCATTGACTGTATCTCAGTGGTCCTAACAACTGCCTTGGGATTGTTTAATCTAAGCTTTGGCTTTTCCCACATCTTATATTTCTAATATTTTCTCCTTCTGCTTCATAAGATTAGGCTTTTTGTTAGGCTTCATAGTACAATGACGCAAACCTTTCCAACTGATTTTAATATTCTGACTAAATATCCTTTTTTGCTGGCTTGTGAGGCTAATGGACACCATTGTGGATTTTTGTTGACATGTACCTAAAGGGATTTCTGTAAGCTTTCAGTGTATGCAGTGTAAATGTAACCTGATGTTTAGGTCTCTTAGACTAAGACCCAGGAATCATGAACAATTGTGACAATATTGGTATATGGACCTACTTTGTCATATACTGTTGCATTGCAAGAATCTGGAACACAGTTTTTCCCTGCACACATAGAAAAAGTCACTAAGAATGATGTTTAATTAGACAAAATCTTTAAAAATAAACAGGAAGGTGAAAATCAGACCTCATTAATTTTGAAATAAACCCTTGCATGAATAAGTGACTGTCATAATCTCTGTGTAACTTGACATGTTGACCTTTGTGTGTATTTTCATTTGAAGATGAGTGGGTTGAAAAGACAAAACCATACAAGAAAAATCCTCCTAGAGACTGAGATTCAAGGATAAAAATACCATATATTACTCAAAAAAATCACCAAATTGCACATTGTAGAAAGCTTGCAGGCTCAGCTGGAAACATCACACTCTGAGCACGGCTTATATGCTGTTCTTTTGCATCTATTACTTTTTCCCGTCCTTTTTGATATAGGGATCATAAGAATGGTTCTTCTGGGTGTGAGCCACCTGAGGACATGCCTTGCTGCTGACCTTGCATCCCATTGCCAATGGCTGGAAGGAGGAGGCCATCACCAGCACCTGTCCTTCATGTCACCATCTAATTAAACCACATGGAATGAGGGTTAGCCTCACTGGGTGGGGCTTGCTGGGAAACCTGATGAGGGCAACAAGACGGGGTCCTTGGAGGATGGACTACAGGAGACTGGATGGAGCAAAAGAAAGGGATATTCACGTAGGGGGTTATTATCTTCCTCTCATGCCCGCCTTCCTGGCTTTTCTTTTCATGCAGTTGCCCTGAAACCTCTCTGCTGAACACCTGCACAGATATCTGTAACTAGATTGGGTACTTGGCTAAGGTACAAACTGAGCAAACTTAAACCCAAGCATCTCTCTCCTCCTCTGGGATGAGAGTCTCCTCCATGTGTGCTGCCGGACCTGTAGCTGCCTCCTGACAGCATCCAACAGGTAGACCTAGCTGCAGTTATGCAAAAAGCTCTGGAGAGAAATGCCACAACCGAAATATATGAATCCATTAGCCCTGCTTCAGAGTGGTGGAACTGGGTCTACTCCAGATATCTCTTTGACATCTTCAGTGTCCAGGTAGTCTTCTTCTCTCCTGAGGGATAGGAAGTCACAGAAATGGTGGCAGCTCACCTATTGCACTGCCAGGTCCCTGTGGTGGAATTACTGTTAACCTCATGGTCTGAGTGGCTGCAGCAGGAAGCATCTACCTTCCCTGGTGTTATCTCCATGGGCACCTAGTTCTGGATGGGGATTTTAACTTCACCTTATGGGGGTTGGATCAGGACAGAGAGGTATCAGGCTTTAGCAGATGCGTTCAGGTAGATCACAAACCATATAGCAGATTTGGCAGCCAAACCTATACAATGCCACCTCTTTCACTTGTATCTGGGTGGGGAGCGGCATATTGAGCCAGTGTTATTGAACTGGTGTGTAATGCTTTAACATCATGTGAGTCTGACACAGGCTGGCCTCTTCACAAGCTGCTGCCTCATAAGCACAGCTTTTTGTGTTACATTTCAGCGCTTGGGATCAGTCTCTTGGCAGTTTAACAAAAACTTGGCAGAGGATGTGAGCCTTCTAATTGCCCCGTAGACTTCTGGCTTCCTTGCAAAAAGGAGAGGCACATGTTTCTCTCAACCTCAGCAGTGGTGAGACCTTTGCTGCCACCCACTAGGGCACATCTTATATTCTTACTCCCAGAGTATTTGAGCTACCAGCAGTGATATTGTCATTGTCTTCGGTCAGCTTTTGCACTGGCACCTCCCTTGGCCTTCCTGTGTGAGGATGCTCCCTCCAGATGCGTTCTGACACTCCTTGCAGCCTCTCCAGTGGAGCAGTCCACTCTTCAGCAGGATTCCTGTTGTGCTGCACACTCAGAGAATTTTGAGGCTCTCTATGCTACGGACAATCATTGTGATCCAGTCAATTGACTGATGATGGAAAAAGAGTGGTCAGCAGAGGGTGAGGTCCTTACCACCTTAGGGATGAAGTGTGGCAGGAAAGAGTAAGTCCATGGATGTAGTAGTCGAAGAGGAACTGTGGCACTGGAGGTGGAGATGTCATGCCTGCCCAAGACAGGAGACATTGCTGGGAATCTGGCAAACAAAGCTGATGGCTGGACTGGGTCCGCAGGGGCAGGCCTCTGAGGACAGTGCTTGTGCCCTCCCTGGGCATGGAGGAGGGCCCTGCAGCAAGGCAGGGGAGTCTCTGCCTGAGCTTGGCAGTGTTTCCGTCTCCGGGTTGCCTTTGTAGGTGGGGAGAGACAAACACCTTCCGTTGTTCTTGCCCTAACACCAACCATATTAAACAACAAAAGTATGTTGATTATTTCCTAAACAATTAAAACACGTGCTTACCTGGGCCCAGGTAAAAGATTTTCCACCACAATACAAAAGAATGACTAACAAGCCCCAAAATGTTATTCTAGCCCATTTTTAACAACATTACCGCAGACAGTCTTGCAGACATGCCAGAACGGGGTACTGTGACCTCATTCAAAGCATTCCCTCCAGCCACAGACGCTGCCTTCAGCTTTCGATGAGTTATTTCCCTTTCTCTCCCTAATTAGACTAGATTTTCTGGTTCTGTTCAGTGCGACTGTAGCATAAATAGCTGCTCACACATGACCCTACCAGTGTCTGTTCAGCACCCTCCCCTGCCATCTCAGCTGACCCAGAATTCATTCTGAGAGCCTCTGGCATTTGATAATATTTAGCAATAGATCATATGGAAGGTGTTTTGTGATTAATGGTATTTGGAAAAATATCATATAAGCTGAGAAGTCTTACACTCTGTCTATTCACATGCCAGCAAGTGAAGATTTGCAGAGTGAGGTAATGTCTCTTATTAAACCAACCGATACAAATTGAAAAAAGATAAATACTTTGGAGCGTTCAACATCGTTTTCAGGTCTTAACCAGAAACTACAAATTTCTAGCTAAGTTCTGTCTGAGAATGGCTGTGCTGAGTTTCACTTGATTTTTTTAATCTGTTTGAAATAAAAGGATGGTTGGTGAAAATGTGAGGTGAGATGACTGTTGTGGGGTAAAAGATATTGTTAGAGCAAGGAGCAAACAGTCGGTGGGAATCTAAAGTTGGTCTCTGAATTAGCTCCATGGTGACCTTGAGGACCGATTGCCCATCAGCAGCTCAAGCCCAACTTTCCTTTCCCTTTCATCCCAAGGGAATCTCCCATGCTCTGAAATTGCAGTGCAAGCCAGTCTCCCAAGGGAAGTCAGGAGACTTGCTTAAAAAATTGTGTTCTTGTTTTGAACTAAAAGCAGATGCTCCTGATGAAGTCAGCTTTTCCCCCAAAATCCTTGAAGGGCTGAAGTGTTCTGATGAATTGGTTTTCCCCAGACGCTGAATGAAAGTGCTAAGCCTTCATGCTCTCTTTCAATCACAGATCCAGATGGATACAGCTCTTACAGAACAGCAGATTTTTGGGGGGCAGGACCTTTTAAACTGCCGGTCGACATAGAAAGAAGATGCTGGCAGTGAAGGAACCTCGGTCCATTAAGGTATAAGCCAAGCTTCATCTACCACCAGCAAGGACTGGACTCAAATTCTGGGAGCTGCGACTGCTAAGTTGGTCTACCACCTGCACATCTGAATGAGGGAGATTAAACATTTTGTTCTTCAGTGAACTTGTTTTCCCAGAGTCAGATTTGGACTGTGTCACTGATCCTGATGGAAAGAAGGCCCCATGCGATTGTTGGCTAACAGCATGCGATGACAGGTTCACCATGTGCTCTTGCTGACCTCTCTAGCTACTAGTTCCCACTGTGTTTTGCTACCTCAAGACTGCACATGGAACAAAGGTTTAGGCACGGTCCTTGTAGCTCACAGAAGGCCTCTCAAACACTTTCCTAATTCCTTTAAAAAAAAAAAAAATTACTTTTGTCTAAGGCTATGACCCATTGCCCTACTCTGAAGTGGCTAATTGCTCAAGACTAATTCCATTTGAGAAGAAAAGCCCTGAATAAGACCCGAAGAATGTCTCTCATTAGAACACTAAGCCAAGAACTGAGGAATGATTCAGTACTTTTCAGTGGAGTGAGCCCCAAGGACACTGCAAACTGGTAGGGAACAGAAATGTGAAGATCATAGAATGATAGAATGGAATCATAGAATGGAATCATAGAATGGTTTGGGGTGGAAGGGACATTAAAGATCACCTAGTTCCATCACCTAGTTCCAACCGCCCTGCCCTGGGCAGGGACACCTCCCACCAGACCAGGCTGCTCAAAGCCCCATCCAACCTGGCCTTGAACCCCTCCAGGGATGGGGCAGCCGCAGCTTCTCTGGGCAACTTGTGCCAGTGTCTCACCACCCTCACAGTAAAGACTTTCTTCCTAATATCTAATCTAAATTTTCCCTCTTTCAGTTTAAAATAATTACCCCTCGTCCTGTCGCTACACACCCTCATAAATACTCTCTCCTCATCTCTCTTATAGGTCCTGAAAGGCTGCTATAAGGTCTCCCTGCAGCCTTTTCTCCCAGGCTGAACAATCCCAACTCTCTCAGCCCGTCTTCATAGGAGAGGTGTTCCAGCCCTCTGATCATCTTTGTGGCCCTCTGCTGGACCCATTCCAACAGGTCCATGTCCTTCTTATGTTGGGGGTTCCAGTGCTGACACAGCGCTCCAGGTGGGGTCTCACCAGAGCAGAGCAGAGGGGCAGAATCACCTCCCTCGCCCTGCTGCCCACGATTCTTTTGATGCGGCCCATGATGCGGTTGGCTTTCTGGGCTGGAAGTGCACATTGCCAGGCCGTATTGAGCTTCTTGTCCACCAACACCCACAAGTTCTTCTCCTCAGGGCTGCTCTCAAGCCATTGCCCACCCAACCTGTATTTGTGCCTGGGATTGCCTTGACCCAGGTGTAGGACCTTGCACTTGGCCTGGTTGAACTTCATGAGGTTCGCACAGGCCACCTCTCAAGCCTGTCCGGGTCCCTCTGGATGGCATCCCTTCCCTCCAGCATGTCGACCGTGCCACACAGCTTGGTGTTGTCAGCAAACTGACTGAGGGTGCACTCAATCCCCCTGTCCATGTCTCCAACAAAGACGTTAAACAGCACTGGTCCCAGTACTGACCCCTGCAGAATGCCACATGTCGCTGGTATCCACTTGGACATTGAGCCATTGACCACAACCATTTGAGTGCGGCCATCTAGACAGTTCCTTATCCACCAAGTGGTCCATCCATCAAATCCATGCCTTTCTGATTTAGAGACCAGGACAGTGTCGAAGGCTTTGCATAAGTCCAGGTAGATGACATCTGTTGCTCTCCCCTGACCTACCAATGCTGTGGTAACATCGTAGAAGGCCACCAAATTTGTCAGGCATGACTTGCCCTTGGTGAAGCCATGTTGGCTGTCACCAATCACCTTCTTATTTTCCATGTGCCTCAGCAGAGATTCCAGGAGGATCTGCTCCACGATCTTGCCAGGTACAGAGATGAGACTGACCAGCGTGTAGTTCCCCGGGTCTTCCTTTTTTCCCTTTTTGAAAATGGGGGTTATGTTTCCCCTTTTCCAGTCAGCGGGAACTTCACCAGATTGCCACGACTTTTCAAATATAATGGAAAGCAGCTTAGAAACTTCATCCGCCAGGTCCCTCAGGACCCAGGGATGGATTTCATCAGGTCCCATGGACTTATGTACTTTCAGGTTCCTTAGATGGTCTTGAACCTGACCTTCTCCTGCAGTGGGCGGTCCTTCATTCTCATAGCCCCCGCCTTTGCATTCTGCAACTTGGGCAGTGTGGTTGGAGCCCTTGCGGTGAAGGCCGAGGCAAAATACTCATTCAGTACCTCAGCCTTCTCCAAATCCTGGGTGACCAGGTCTCCTGTCTCCTTCCTGAGAGGGCCCACATCTTCCCTAGTCTTGCCTTTATCCCTGACATACTTACAGAAGTTTTCCTTGTTATCCTTGATGTCCCTAGACAGATTTAATTCTATCTGGGCTTCAGCTTGCCTTATCCGGTTCCTGACCACTCGGACATTTTCTCTGTATTCCTCCCAGTCTACCCATCCTTGCTTCCACCCTCTGTATGCCTCCTTTTTGCTTTTGAGTGTGTCCAGGAGCTCCTTGTTCATCCATGCTGGCCTCCTGGCTTTTTTGCCTGACTTCTTCTTTCTTGGGATGCACCACTCCTGAGCTTGGAGGAGGTGATCCTTGAATACTAACCAGCTTCCTTGGCCCTTCTCCCCTCCAGTACTTTTTCCCATGTTACCCTGCCAAGCAGGTCCCTCAAGAGGCCAAAGTCTGCTCTCCCAAAGTCCAGGGTAGTGAGCTTGCTGTGCACCCTCCTTGCTGCCCTAAGAATCTTGAATTCTACCATTTCATGATCACCGCAGCCAAGACTATCCTTGAGCTTGACACTCCCCACCAGTCCCTCCTTGTTGGGAAGGACAAGGTCCAGCATGGCTCCTCACCTTGTTGGCTCCTCTACCATTTGAAGAAGAAAGTTGTTGTTGACACATTCCAAGAATTTACTGGATTTCTTGGGCCCCACTGTGTTGTATTTCCACCAGATATTGGGGTGGTTGAAGTCCCCCATGAAGACCAGGGTCTGTGAACACAATGCTGCTCCTATCTGTCTATAGAGGGCTTCATCTGCTCCATCATCTTGATCAGGTGGCCCATAGCAGACCCCCACTGTAACATCACCTGCGCCTGCGTTCCCTTTAATCTTGACCCATAAGCTCTCCGTTGGCTCTTCATCAATCCCCAGGTGGAGTTCCATGCACTTCAGCTGGTCATTGACACAAATGGCAACGCCCCCTCCTTGTCTCCCCTGCCTGTCCTTCCTGGAGAGCCTGTATCCCTCCATGCCAATGCTCCGGTCATGGGAGCCATCCCACCACATCTCCATGATGCCAATGAGATCATAGTCCTGGAGGCACGCGCGTGCCTCTAACTGCTCTTGTTTGTTACCCATGCTGTGTGTTTGCATAGAGGCACTTCAGCTGGGCGCCTGGTGAAGCTGTCTCACTGGCTGGAGCAGCTGCATTTCCTTCATGCTGCTCTTCAGGTGGTCTTCCTTTGGGGTGTTTTATCTGTGACTCCCTGGTTCCTATTGCCTCAGGAGCCCCGGGCTCGTCTCCGTCAGACTTTGAGTGTGCTGCAGCGTACCCAGCACATCGCAGAGCAACAGGTCGAGGCCCTTCGCCAGCGACCCATCCCTCAGACCTTGGAGTGTCATCCCTTGGCTTGTCACGAGCAAGCCTGATAATATCCCCCTCCCCCAACAAGTCTAGCTTAAAGCTTGGTCAATGAGCCCTGCTAACTCATGAGCGAATACCCTCTTCTCCCTTGCAGAAAGATCAACCCCATCTAACGTCAGCAAGTCTGGTGCCATGTAGGCCATCACATTGTCAAAAACCCCAACACCACGAAGCCAGGTGTTGACAGACTGAGCACGTCTGCTTCTTTCAGAGTCATTGCCTATAGCTGGGAGAAGAGAAGAAAAGATAACCTGCACCCCAGGTTCCCTTATTAATTTTCCGAAGGCCCTGAAGTCTCTTTTGATTACCCTCAGGCTATGAGTTGCCACCTCATCACCACCCACATAAAAGAGCAACAACAGGTAATAGTCTGAGGGCTAAACCAGGCTAGGAAGTTTTCTGGTGATGTCCCTGGCCCGAGCCCCAGGGAGGCAGCAGACTTCCCTAAGAAGAGAGTCTGCCCGGCATATTGGACCCTCTGTTCCTCTCCGAAGGGAGTCACCTACAACTACAACCTGTCTCTTCCTTGTAGAGGTGGTTGTTAAATGGGGGGTAGGCCTTGCCTGTCCTGGCAACTCTTCTGGTGTGGTTGGACCATCTTCCACATCACCCATGGGCTGGCTTACCTCCTTGAGACCCTCATACCTATTGTACAGAGGCCCCCCGTTAGGGGAGGTGGACAAGGAGGGGGTTTGCTTGCCACCCCGAGCACGGGCTTTCCTCCATTCACAGCTGTCATTATGGCCACTGCCTTCAGCCTGGTCGGGGGAGGATACCAAATCTCTTTTAGCTTGGGGTTTTTTTGGTGGCTGTTCTGGTCAGAGCCTGATTCCACCAATGTATTTCTTTCTTGCACTCCCTGATGCTCCATAGCCTTTCTACTTCCTCTTTTAACTCTGCCACCAGGCTGAGTAGATCATCCACCTGGTCGCACCTCACACAGCTGTCATCCCTTCTACCATCCACTAGCCATGAGAGGTTAAAGCACTCCCTGCAGCCTGAGACCTGGGTGTCTGCATGCTTCCAGGGGAGTTCTATCTGTGTGGCTATGTCTGCTCTGGTTAGTGCAGAAGACGCAACTTTCTGCCTGGTAGAGACCATGGCTGAACTCCCCTCTTGATCCTTCTGTGCCCTTCTGCGCGCCCTTCCATGCGAACTGCCACGCCATGCTACCCTGTTGCCCATCCTAGTCACCGCGCACTTGCTTGCCACCCTCCCCAGGGACGCCTTTTAAGGGGCTGATGCTGCTGGCCTCGCCCCTGCCTCGTCAGCCACCCTCGCACGAGCTGCTGGCTCCCTGCAGGTCCCTGGCCTTTCCTCGCCTCAGAAGAGCTCAGGAAAAGCCCCTTTTCACTGCGATTGCCTGGCTCTGCAGCGGATGTGCCGGCACTGGAGCTGTTTGTCTCAGCAAGTGACTTGCCTTGGCCTATTGATATCCCTTCTGAAGCTCCCAGCTGGTGGATGCAGGCCCATGTTGAAAGGGAGAGCTGCTTGCCCAAAATTGCAGGTCATATTACGGTGTCGGAAGTCAAGACTCAGGACTGAGATGAGCGGGTTTATATTGCAGCAGTGTATCATCAGTGTATATTGCAGAGAGCTTCAGTGCACTGGCTCTATGAGCACACAGAAACTGAAGGTACGCTGACTGGGCCACCACTTGAAGAGGTTTTGGCTCCCATTTCCCAGGAGAAAGAGGGCGAGAAATGGGAGCTATCAGGGGAAGTTAAGGCAGTCTTCCTTTCTCTGGTAAATCTGTGCCCTGGGTTATGAGCCAGCTATCATGGTCCTGCCTGCTTGTGACCCGCCCCAATCTTTCAAAGCGGGTTGTTCTCCAAGAAAGCAGTCTGCTAGAGATCCCAGCACCTGAGAGCTGGGCAGCCAAAGCATTCTCAGTCGATGAGCAATGCAGCTCGGACATCTATTCCAAGCTTTTCGAAAGAACTGGGAAGGCTCGAGACCAAACATCTGCGTGCTGGGAACTGAGGCTTTCTGATGTTTAGCAACGAGGAAAGCCTCAGCTAGTGCACTTCCAGACTCCGACCTCTGCCAAACAGCTTGTGTGTCCTGAGACTTTCAGCTGGAGGGTCTAGCAAGTTAGAGCAACACCAAAGCCTATGTTTCCCAGCAAATATAACATTTAAAGAAAAGAACAGAACTTGAATACTGAAAATGACTGAGCAGAATCTGGGTAGAATTCATAAAATGAGTGAGAACCACCATTAAGACACAGCTGTGAGAAAGGAAAGTGAGCTCCCAGGTCAGATCTACCTTGTCTTTTGAAGCATAAGGGCTCTCCTTTTAGAAATGTCCTCTAATGGGAGTGGTCTGTCCATTTCTGAAGAAAAAGGCAGAATGAAAGTCAATGTTTTGAAGCTTTGAAAGACTCAAAATTGTTGTGGATCATTTTTTACCAATGAATGCGAGTAGGTGCTAGATCAACTAAAAATCAGGTGAAGTCTCTCTCTGTCTTTGGAAAGGAAGATCTGACTGAAAGGGAAGTGTATTACAGGCAACAGTGAGATAACTACAGGCAGAAGGGACCACACACTGCAGGGCACAAAATACTAACCAGTACCTCAGACTAAATATTTCCTGTGCAAAAGCACAACAGTTTAAAAATGTAGTGTAGGAATAAAAGAGAAGAATCATTGATATTTCAGTGTCATGTGTACATGCCATAGGCAGCTATGCAGGGTTCCCAAACAGCTTCAGATACTGAACCCTGTCTCATTCTGCAGGAAACACAGAGCATCCCTGACAGCCATTGATAAAATGGGGAGAAAGAATTCCTTCCTGAGGCTCCTGGAGCAATCAGTATAATCATAAACATGGTCAAGACACAGATGTGGCACCTTGGAGGCATCAGTGCTTCTGGCAGCCCTGCTGCACCTGTCGTCGGCTCCAGAAGACCTTTCTGGAGCTCACAGGAACTCTGGGCTTGTTAGGAGATGTTTTATTTTCTGTGAATCAATAAACTAACTCCCTTTCCACACATTAGATGTTTTGTTCTACAAAGTCTAAGGAAATTCAGAAGAAGACAGGAAGAGATATGTAGACATTTTAATGATCTCTTCCTATGCCTAATGGGAAGAGGGTTAAATGTTGAATTCCTTAGCTCTTCAAAAAAATTTTGAGAAGTATTGACTGGGGTGGTTACAAGTAGGCATATTAACTGTGAAACTGTCCAGTCCCTGCTTGAGAGTTCTGAATTTACCAGGGTAAATCTCAGGGCAATGAACTCAAGTTGCTAATCTGCAGATGACTGAAACCACCCCTGTGTAATGATACTTCATGACTAGGCATTTTTACATCTATGTGATGCAAGACATGCACGCACGGATAACAGTAACTCCAGACTGATATGCAAGTACAGATGGACAGTGTATCAACTAGTCAAATTAATAAAGCAAATACAATTTACTACTGTTAAAAATTAACAGTTATTTGCTGTGCTTGGGATGTCCTGTGCATTTGGTTTCCATCTATGTCCCTGCTTTCTCAGGAATATTTGCACTTTTATTTGCTTATGAGACTGTCTAAAGTTTGCGGACTGGGTGGGATGGAGTTTTCTTTTCAGAGTTTTCTTTGCCATGGTAACCCCCTAGAACTCACAAACTCACAGCCTGGGATATCTCAGATCATAGCTCTTCAGCTTGAACAAGGACAACTTCTATCAGCCTTTCTGTTTCCCATGCACTTTCACACTTACATGCACTTTATAAACACTTTCTGTAAAATGTATCTGGCCTGTATTGGACTATTGACACTTTTGAACAACTCAGTTGATCAAATCATGCATTTTTAATGCAGCAGTGAGAAGTTCATTGGAATCTTTCTCAGCGTGTCTGGATCTCATTTAAAGAAGTGGAGGTGATGATGTCGGTTCAGCTGGTTCCCAGGTGGCACTAGAAACATGCATCCCAAAAATCTGTCTGTTCTTCAGTGTGCAAGTACTGCCCTGCCATGATCACCAAACTGCACATCTGTGCCAGCCCCAGGATGCCCCCATCTTCTTGCAGAGTGGTGCCAGCCTAGGATATGTATTCAGGACTCACGCCCAGTGTGTTTGTGGCATGGTGAGTGCACATGATGATAATAAAGGACTGTTCTTTTAAGTGGGACACTGTTGTTTCATCAGTTCAGCAGATCTAAAGGTTTCTCCCCCTGAGCTTTGGAGCCTGGAGCTCTGTATGCATCAGAGAGCAGGGAAACACACTTGGTCACCTGCAATGAATGAGCTGAGACATCCCAGAAACTGAGCTTTTCCTTTAGCTTTTGCTTCAATTTACAATGCAGATGTCTCTCTGAGGCCAGTCTTGGTCCAACCTGATTGCTTACAGAGTGAAATCCTGTTCAAAAGGAAAGACAAGGCAAGGAGCTGGAAATTCCGAAAACAAGCCTTAAGTGACATAGAAGAACAGAATAGTTTGGGTTAAAGGCTCCTTTAAAGGTCATCTAGTCCAACCTCCTCTGCCATGAGCAGAGAGACATCTCCAACTAGATTTGGTTGCTCAGAACCCCATCCAACCTGACCTTGAATGTTTCCAGGGATGGGGCACCTACCTCCTCTCTGGGCAACCTGGGCCAGGGTTTCACCACCTTCAGCATAAAAAATTTCTTCCTTATGTACAATCTAAATCAACCCTCTTTTAGTATAAAACCATGGCCCCTTGTCCTACTGCAATAGGCTCTGCTGAAAAGTTTGTCCTCATCTTTCCTGTAGACCCCCTTTAAGCACTGAAAGGCTACAATAAGATGTCCCTGGATCCTTCTCTCCTTCAAGTTGAACCACCCCACACTGTCCTCATAGGAGAGGTGTTCCATCCCTTTGATCATTTTTGTGGCCCTCCTCTGGACTTGCTCCAACAGGTCCATATCTTTTATGTGCTGAGGGCTCCAGAGCTGGACACAGTACTCCAGGTGGGGTCTCACCAGAGTGGAGCAGAGGGGCAGAATCACCTCCCTTGACCTGCTGGACATGGTTCTTTTCATGCAGCTCAGACTACAGTTGGCTTTCTGGACTGCAAGCGCATGTTGTTGGTTCATGTCCAGCTTTTCATCCACCAGTACCCCCAAGTCCTTCTCGGCACAGCTACTCTCAATCCCTTCACCCCCAGCCTGTACTGATACCGGGGGTTGCCCCAACCCAGGTGCAGGGCCCTGCACTTGGTCTTGTTGAACTTCATGAGGTTCTCATGAGCCCACTTCTCAAGCTTGTCCAGGTCCCTCGGGATGGAATCCCGCCCCTCAGGCATGTCAACCACACCACTCAGCTTGGTGTCATCGCAAACTTGCTGAGGATGTACTCAGTCTCACTGTCTGTTGTTACCAGTTTGCCACTCTTGGTCATCAGAGGTGGGTACATTTTTTTTAACCTTCCTTTACTAGCTGACATACCTGGAGAAGCCCTGCTTATTATTCTTTGCATCCCTTGCCAAGTTCAGTTCCAACTGTGCCTTGGCCTTCCTGACCCCATCCCTACACAACTGGGCAGCGACCCTATACTCTTCCCAGGATACCTGTCCCCTTGGTTGCCCTTTGGTTTGACCAGCAGGTCTTGACTCAGCTGTGCCGGTCTCTTGTTTCCTGATTTCTTACACCTGGGGATTGAGAGCTCTTGCGCACTATGGAAAGTGTCCTTTAAAGATCTGCCAGCTCTGTTCTGCTCCCTTGTCCCTGAGGGCAGTTTCCCAGGGGGTCCTATTGACTAACTCCCTGAAGAGCTGGAAGTTTGCTTTCCTAAAATTCAGTGTCCTGACTTTACTCTTCCCCCTGACGCTCACACCCCTCAGGACTGTGTACTCCACCAGCACCTGACCACTGCAGCCCAGGCTGCCTCCAATCTTGATGTCACCCGTTAGCTCATTTGCGTTGGTGCCTTTCAGGTCCAGTATGGCCGCTCCTCTGGTGGGGCTGTCTATTACCTGGCTTAAGAAGTTACCTTTGATGCACTCCAGGAGTCTCATGGATTGCCTACAGCTCACTGTGCTACTTTTCCAGCAGATATTGGGGTGGTTGAAGTCCCCCAGCAGGATGAGAACCTGTGAGTGTGATCCCTTCTGTAGCTAGAGTAAGAAGGCTTCATCAACAGGCTCCCCTTGATTGGGTGGCCTGGAGTAGACACCAAGCACAAGGTTCCCTTTGTTACCTCACTCTCTTATTCTTACCCATAAGCTTTCAACCTGCTCATGGCTGTTCTTGAGAGATACCTCTTCACACTATCCATTTCTTGATGTAGAGGGCAATGCTTCCATCCCTCCTTCCTCATCTGTCCCTTCTGAACAGCCTGTAGCCACTGATAGTGCACTCCAGTCGTGGGATTGTAGCTTTCCAGCAGCACAGTGGCTTCCAGCTCCTCCTGTTTGTTACCCATGCTGCGTGCATTGCTGTCGAGGCACTTTAGCTGGACAGTCAGCCATGTCACCTTCTTAGAGGAACATCCCTTAATTCCTTTGGGGTGTATCCCTCTTGACTGCTATTACCTCAGGAGCCCCTGTATCATCTCTGTAAGACTTCAAGCGTGCTGCAGCGTAGCCAGTAGGTCTCAGAGCAAAAGGCTGCAGGCCCTCACTAGCACCCTGTCCTTCTAACCATTGCCACCGCTTGTCATGAGCAAGCCTGGTATTGCCCCCCGCACCCCTCAAGCCTTGTTTAAAGCTCTGTCAATGAGCCCTGCTAGCTTGTGAGCAAAGATCCTCTTCCTCCTTTCACAAAGGTAAACCCCATCTGACGCCTGCAAGCCTGGCGTCCTGTAGGCCATCCCATTACTGAAATACCCAGAACCATGGTGGTGACACCAGCCACGGAGCCACATACTAACAGACTGGGCTCATCTATTTCTTCCAATGTTGTTGCCTGCAACTGGGAGAAAAAGAAATAACCTGTGCTCCAGATTCCTTTACCAACCCTCCCAAAACCCTGAAGTCTCCTTTGATCCCCCTTGGACTACATGCTGTGGCTTCATCACCACCACATGGAAGAGCAGCAGTGGGTATAGTCCAAGGTCCATACCAGGCTAGGAAGTTTCCTAGTGATGTCCTTAACATGGGCCCCAGGGAGGTAGCAGACTTCCCTAAGTGGAGGTTCTGTGGTAAGGTTCCACTAGTCTATCTCTTTCTTAGAATCCCTGTTGCTCCTTAACCTTTCTACTTCCTCTGTGATGTGATAGAGAGCAGTCCTGTGGAAAAGGACTTGGAGGCACTGGTGGATGAAAAGCTGGACATGAGCCAGCAATGTGCGCTTGCAGCCCAGAGGCCAATCGCATCCTGGGCTGCACCAAAAGAAGCGTGGCCAGCAGATCCAGAGAGGTGATTCTGCCCCTCTGCTCTGCTCTGATGAGACCCCACCTGGAGTGCTGTGTCCAGCTCTGGAGCCCTCAGCACAAGAAGGACATGGACCTGTTGGAGCAGGGCCAGAGGAGGCCACCAAGATGATCAAAGGGCTGGAGCCCCTCTGCTGTGAGGACAGGCTGAGGGAGTTGGGGGGGTTCAGCCTGGAGAAGAGAAGGCTGCGGGGAGACCTTAGAGCCCCTTCCAGTCCCTGAAGGGGGCCTACAGGAAAGCTGGGGAGGGGCTGTTTGCAAGGGCATGGAGCGATAGGACGAGGGGCAATGGCTTAAACTAGAGCAGGGCAGGTTTAGATGAGCCATTAGGAAGAAGTTCTTTCCCCTGAGGGTGGTGAGACACTGGCCCAGGTTGCCCAGAGAGGGGGTGGAGGCCCCATCCCTGGAGACATTCAAGGCCAGGCTGGATGAGGCTCTGAGCAACCTGATCTAGTTAAAGATGTCCCTGCTGACTAAATGGCCTTTAGACCATTTGGACTGTTGGACTAAATGGCCTTTAGAGGTCCCTTCCAACCCAACACATTCTATGATTCTGTGATTCTATGATTCTTGTAGCTTTCCCACCATGCTGAGCAGGTCATCCACCTGTTCACACCTCACACAGCTGTTACCAGAGAAACACCTCTTTCTCTGTTACCAGAAAAAGACTCTGGCACACCCTGCAGACCAAGACTTAGATGGCTGCATGTTTTCGTGGGAGCTCTGTTTGGGTTGCCACACCCTTTCTGGCAAGTGCAGAGGATATGGCTTTCCACCGGATGGATACCAGAGCTGGGGTCCTTCCGAGAGGGTGATGACCACCGATTGAGTTCACCCCTTGAGCTGGTAGAGTGACTACACCCTTCCTGCGCACCCTTCTGTGTGAATGGCTGCACAAACTGGCATGCCAGGCCCTGGCTTGGGCATCACACTCTGTCTGCCCACGCTCCTGGTCACCTGTGCTCCACGGGCTGGTTTTTATAGATGGGGAGTGGGGAGGGTGGCTCGAAGTTGCTCTGGTAACACCCAGGCCTTGTCAGTGTCTCCCATGAGACCTGTTGGCTCCTGGCGGGTCTCTGCACTGCCCCAGTGCTTCCCTACCTCAGGAAAACCCACAGTGCACCAAGATCTGCTGCTGCGCTGCTGGTGGGACTGGCTCCAGAGTAGCTACCTTCAGCAGCTGACCAATCCCTCCACTCAGCACAGCTTCAGTGATACATGTCATTGTACCATGGGCATTGTCAGGCTTGCCTGTGACAGGCTGTGGATCGACAGGCAATGGTTAGAGGGATGGGGTGATAGTGAGGGCCTGCAGCCTTTTGCTCTGAGACGTGTGGGTCAGCAGGTTGAAGGAGGTGATTCTGCCCCTCTGCTCCACTCTGGTGAGACCCCCCTGCAGTTCTGCATCCAGCTCCGGAGACCTCAGCACAGGAAAGATATAGGTGTGTTGGAGCAAGTCCAGAGGAGGCCACAAAAATCATCAGAGGGATGGAACATCTCCCCTGTGAGGACAGACTAAGAGAGCTGGGGTTTTTCAGCCTGGAGAAGAGAAGGCTCAGGGTGGACCTTATTGTGGCCTTTCAGTACTTAAAGGGGGCCTACAGGAACGATGAGGACAAACTTTTCAGCAGGCCCTATTGCAATAGGACAAGGGGCAATGGATTTAGACTGTACATAAGGAAGAAATTTTTTACACTGAGGGTGGTGAAACGCTGGCCCAGGTTGCCCACAGATGGGAAGATGCCCCATCCCTGGAAACATTCAAGGTCAGGTTGGATGGGGCTCTGAGCAACCAGATCTAGTTCATGGCAGGGAAGGTTGGACTAGATGACCCTTAAAGGTCCCTTCCAACCCAAACAATTCCATGATTCTGTGACTGAAATTTCCCTTTATTGGGAACTCACTACTAATATAATTTTAGATACAGAGAAAGAGCTCTGAGGTCAGAGAAAGCATAAAATTTTTAACCTATGGACTGTAGATAGAATTAGGATCTGTCTCTCATGCACATACTCTCCATCTTGCAGCTGATCAGCAGCATGTTCATAGTGGATCAGCAGTTATGCTGCCCATCCTCTTATACTTCTCTTGGTGGCAGCCTGAGTAGATTGGGCGTTGCATGCAAGATGAACTGCTGGCAGGTCATATGACTCATCAGCATAGCTTCATAGAACTGCTTTTTTTATCCAAATGCAAAGCTGGAAGGATGGCGGCTACCTTCTGCTGATATCTCCTGCTTTTAGCCAACCTGCTAAAAGGGTTGGGTTCAATCAAATGAACAGCAAGCCAAGTAAGTCCTGGGAATGCAGCAGCATCTCCGGGGAGTATCCTGGCTTAGCAGGACCTGCCTTTAGCTTGCTGGATCAGGCATCTTTTTCTCACCTTTCCTTGCCTGAAGCAGAGAATGGGAAGGAAGGGAAGCATCTGTCTTGAACATCTCTCCCTGCAGAAAAGTCTTTTTGGGTACCACAGAGCTAATGCAGGTCCAGGAAAAGAGGTGTAAGTTCATGATTTTTGCATGTGTAGTTTGTACACTGATGGATTGGCCAGAAAAACAGAGGCAAGAAGATATTTCATCAGAGGGTACCACACAGGGACAGGAAAGAGAGGAAGGGGCTATTTTACAGTAGGTTTTAGTGACTTCATCTCTGCTCATTGTGAGCTGGACAGGAATTTAATGTGCATTAGTTAGGGAAGTTCCATTTTGTAACTGGTGTAATAGAAAAGTTTTATAACATTATGAAAATCTTATCCTTTGTTCCTAGGTAGGCTAAGATTTACATATACAGAAAGCATTTATGTTTTCCTACCATTGCAAAGACCTGGGTGGGTAGATCATAAGTTACATCACAAATGTAAATGTCCATCTCAGCAATGAATTTATCAAGGTACTTGTCATTGCTTGAGCAAGAACTATGGGAACTGGCTAGGAGCAAGAACTCATACTTATGGTCTTTTTAATAGCATTTCAAACCTTACTTCTGCATTAGAGCAGGCTAGGAGATGCCAGGCTGAGATTTAGAAGGTGAGAACACAAATAACTAGTGATATTTCAGTCCAGATTGATTTAAATGGTTTGTAAGAAATTCACTCATTTTCTTAAAAATATTCTAGTAGTTATTATGTATGGTAATAGGCATGCTGATGTTACAGGGTTGGGGTTAAAGAGGAAAATACACCACTTTCAATATTTCCAGTACATTTTACTTGCTTGTCTTGTTGAATCGGTGCCTCATTTGGACTGGGCTTCATGCACAGATGAACATTACTTTTGGTTGAAAAGTCTGTCTATAACCATAATTTGACCATTAATAGCCTAACTTTTTTTTTTTTTTTTCTGAGCCCAAGAAGCACAAACGAAGTGCTAAAATTAAGTGTTAGAACCCCTTTGAGTAAAGACTGAGGAGCACTTTGCCTGTTTCTCTCTGTGTTTTTTTGGTTGTTTGCTTAGTTTTTTAAGAAAAGGGCAAAAATGATCATTCAAATTCCCTTCTGTAACTTCGGGTTTAGTAATGCATCCTCTTGTAAAAATCCATCTTGAGCATGTTTGCACCTCTCTCCCAGGAGATGGCAGAAGAGTCCTGATGATGGCAAGTAACAGTCATCTCAAGCCGTCATTTTGCTGGGTGACCGTCTGATGTTTAAGGACTGGGGAAAAATCAGGGAGCTGTTGAGGTACGATACAAATGAACAAAACCTCATAGATTTACAACCAAGGCTTTCCATGCTGTCTCTCTTTCATGCCCCCATGCTATGCATATAGTGGTGTGTTATGACTTGATTTCATGTCATATGTCCCTCTGGCTGAAGCAAAGTGAAAAGTCAGTTATAATGCATCAGCTGGGCTCAACTGGAGGTTGTAAAAGGCTGGGCTGTCGTTCAGGAAGGTCTTGGGTCAGGAGTGATGGGATGACGGTGTCAGTTTTTAGGTTAGAACTCAGAGTGCAGGACTGAGTCCCTCAAAATGAGGTCACAATAATCACATTTTACAAGACTGTGGGTGGAAGATGGCAGAAACTGGGACTGAGGGAGCCACAGTGCCTCACGGTTCAAATAAAGCTCCTGCCCTTAACTGCATGCAAAGCAGGATGGTCTACATAAGGAACAGGGCTTCCAGGTAGCAGCACGGGCACAAAGTTCATTCGTTGGACTGGCTGAAAGCAAGTCAGAGCTGCTCCAGCTCAGGACTGACACCTGCTGAAATGTCGCAGTGTGACGTTAAGGTCCCTTGCAGGCCTCAGGCTGCCTGGTCATCCACCAAGCAAGGGTGGCAGTGCATCATGTAATATGGACCCAGCCCATGGAGGTGTGGGGGGGCCAGGTGTGACACAGCCAACAAACCAAAGGGTGTTTTAGATGACCAACATAAAGGGCATGGACCTCACCCTAGCGGTTTAATAGCTGGAATGCTTTTCTGCTGCACAAGACACCTGGTTCAAATCCCTCTCTAATCTGAGACAGACATAGAAACACGCCCTCGTCAGCAAGTTATAGGCTGCTTTCCGGCCAGTTTCTCTTGGTCTACCAGGCTGAACAGTCTCTCTTCATCTCCATGAATATTTAACTATTTCATAGGAACCTGAATATCTTCCGTATGTCTTTAAAACCACTTTATATGAAACTATAAAATCTGTGGTTATAGCAGTAGTTGTTCTGTGGTTTCTTTGTACAAAAGAGTTAAGATTTAACTAGGTTACTTAGTCATGACACTATTTTTTTAAAGTGTTATTTTTGTTTTGTTTTGTCTGTGAGGTCCTTGCATTTACTGCTGCACACCTTAGCTTACAGTCTACATTTGATTAATTTGAGAGTTTTTCAGAATGTCAGAAGCAAAAGGCATTTACTGAATGATACAAAAATCTCCTTTTCTTTCAAGGTATGTAAATACCTGCCCTTTCATTTTAACAAAGACCTTCTATCTCATTTTTCATAGATAAGTATAAAACTATTGCAAATAAAGATTATGTGTGAAAAAATCTCGCTTACTGGATCAAGAATCTAAACTATTTAACTGTTTCCAAGATTAGCAAAACTGAATTAATATTTAAAAAGGACGTTAATCTGTCTATGGCCCTGAAATACTTTAGTGAAGGATTTCTGTTGCTATACAGTAGCTCTGCTCAGCAGGTTTTTTTAAGCATTTAGGAATTCAACATAACCTGACTCTGATGCTGAATAAGCCAGAAAGTTATCTCCACAAACCCTCTTGCATATCAACCCAACACAAAAACACTAAAAGAAAAAAGAGATTTTCAGTATTTTCAAGCTGCAATTTGCATCACCATATGATTCTATGATGCAGGTGCAATTGAATCTGACTTTTGCTTGGAAATATTTCTGCTAGAACCTGATTGGCAGCCACAACACCAAGTTCAAAAGAAGGACCTTAAATTCAAAGAAATTAAAATAAAGCAGTGTCCACCTGGCTCAGCCTCCCTTCTGAGAAACAATAAACCAAAGAGATCAATGAAGAGCATCTTTTGAGTGGGGGACAAGAACAACACAAAGGTAACCTGCTTAATATATATAAAATAACTGTTCTCTCTAAAAGTAACACTTTTGTCTGTTTCCTCTGGCATTTTGATGAGGCAGTCCCTAGTCCCTCAGACTGCTGTCCCTCTCGGGCAGTGACCCCTTGTTGACAGCTAGGAACCGCAGGACCAAAGGCTCTGGTCCAGATCCTCTGAGTCAGAAGGCACCTTCCGAGTTGCATGGACCCGGCCATGTCAGTCCAGGTGGGCTCACGCAGCTTTCCGCAGCTGGATCTGTTCTCATCAGCAATGCAGGCAGCAAACAGAACTCCCCATGACTCCAATGCGAAAGCATCTTCTTCTGTCCTTCCTTACTTTGTCTATAACCTAAGACTAGAGGCCCCCTCAACATAGGTCCACGCAAGCAGAGGTAGACGGCCCACGCTTTACACATCCTCTTCACTTTGAAATGTCTTCTGTGTTGTTGCAGACTTCTTGTATGTACATATAGACCCCTTGAAAAAATATTTTGATTCATTTCTGTCTTTTTTTCCTGGCTGCTCTCCCAGTCAGAGAAGAATTCCTCTGAAAACAGCTCAGAAGGGAGCTCAGTACGGGGTAAGGGGTGCTCAGACACCAAACCAGAGATTTATTTTCTGCTGTCAGATCCTTCCACTGTAGTCGCAGGTCTGCTAAAGGGATAGGGCAGGGCTGTGCACAGCCCATTCTTCTCTTGGTGCCACTGGTCACTTGGGTTTTCTGCTTAGGAAGATAAATTTCTAGATTTTATTTGAACTGGAGATATTTGGTCTGGTTTTAGCTTAAAAGCATTCCCATTTCTTGGAATAAGAGGTCAAAGCTGTGGCCAGTGGGGGGGATGTGCCACAGGATGCTCCATGTAATTCATCCTGGAACAGAAGGGTGGCATCCCTTCAGGAGGAGAGAAAAGTTCGCACGTTAATACTTGAAGGTGTCAGAACTAAGATGATGATGTGGTATAAGGGGAATATGTAGAACTAAGGTCAGAAAAAAGGTTGAACAGCACTGAACAATTAGCAGCCTGGAATGGCATTTGCCTTCCCTTTTCATTCTGCAGAAATTGGTCTCTGCTGGAAATGAAGTTAATGGCCTTCTCCCCACAGCAGGGATCTTGGATACAACCTGCCTTCACCAGTTCAGGGATCACAGTAATACAGGAAACCTCATTTGTAAAAGAAGCTCGTTTATCTCATTATGTTAAAAATGGACTCATTTTGCCATAATACAGAATTCTTAATTACCATGTCACTATTTTTTCAAGGAATAACTGAAGTGTCTGAAGTTTTCCCTAAGATCTTTGTCCTAGTTCACTTGGAATTAGTTATTCTGAAAAACCCATGGAGTGAAAATTGTTCCCGTTGTCTGTGTGTACGTGTATGCATGTACACAAGTTTAGTTGTGATGTTTCCTCCGTGGATAGAAGCTTTTCTTCAAGTTACCCAAAGCCTGGGAACTGTATGTCTATCGTCACCAGTACCATGAAAATTACTTTCAGAAATTTCATACTTGACCTGGCTGAGCACTTTGAGATTCAAAACATAAATACACCTTCAAGATGTACAATGGGCTCCACTGAATGGTTTTGATTATTGTTTTTTCATTGATTATTGAAATAATTGATTATTATTCTATTTATTAGTCAACTCTCAGGTTAAAAAAAAAAAAAAAAGATTGACATATGGTAAAAAGATTTCCTAGCAAGATTGTTAGCCTAATATATACACAAGATGAGGAAATGTAGGCAGTGGATCATGGAGAGTAGGTGTGGATAGATGAGCAAGGAGACTTTGATGGGCAAAGTGTTATGCTGTCCAGGACACCATAAGGCAAAATGAAATCCTAGCCTCCAGTGCAATGTATAGGTGAGCGTAGCAACTGAAAATGGGGTAAAAGGAAATAATTTCAGCTACCCGGTAAATAGAAGTGAGGAGAATGATACTACCCACCTGATTACCATTATAGTTTTGTACTGGTTGCTCCGGGCCCTCTTCATGCATAGAAAAGTGAAAGCAGCATTATTTGTTCTACTACCTGTCCCACAAATGTTGCAAATTACTTTTTTAAAGGGAAAAAATAATCTATTTTTAATTTTCAGTGGGACCATTTAAAATTAAATTATGTTGAAAACAACTAATTTTGTTGTTGCTCTGTCTTTGGAAAAATGATATTTTGTTTTAACTCCGCTGTGGATTTTTCATTATTTCATATCAAAATCTTTCAAAATACAAGCAATGCCTTTTTTTTTTACCTTAAGGGATTATGTGTCTGCTTTTCAGTAGACCTTTGCCAGAAGAATCTTACCACCTACTGGAAGTAAAACAAATGAACAGAAACCTTTTTGCAGTCAGTGGTCAATTCTCATCAAGGCAGCAGATGTAAAGAAAAAATATTAACACGTCCTGCAAGAACAATGGAATAATGATCCACTAAACTCAAATGGCACTTAAGTCTTCCCATGATCTAGCTCATGAAATTTATTTTCTTCATGGATCCCAAACATAGGAAGTTCCACCTCAACATGAGGAGGAACTTCTTTACCCTGAGGGTGGCAGAGCCCTGGCACAGGCTGCCCAGAGAGGTGGTGGAGTCTCCGTCTCTGGAGACATTCCAAACCCGCCTGGACGCGTTCCTGTGCCACCTGCTCTGGGTGACCCTGCTCTGGCCGGGGGTTGGGCTGGGTGACCTCCAGAGGTCTCTGCCAACCCCTATTATTCTGTGATTCTGTGAGATGCTGAGATTATGCATCACTGCCTAGCAGGGTCAGCACTGACCAGAGACCCTAACTACAGATCTGATTCTTTTTCTACAGCCCGAAGCTCCAGCAGCAGATCCCCTTTACCGATCAGAAGATCCCCTTTTGGGGAGTCTTATGCTAGCAACCAATAACAAAACTTTTATCATTGGCATAGCCTGTGGCATGGACCAGACCCACTTGGTTTCTCCTGTTGGTGATAGGTAGCGAGATGAGAAATTCTGGGTCAGGCATTGTTCTGTGATTCCTCACATTTTCATAAAGGTGACTGTAAATGGGATGTTGGATCCAACTGGCTAATCATCTTCCAGAAGACAGAACCTGATACTTCATACTTCACCCAAAGTGTGAACATCTGCAGATCACTTTACATGACGGGAACAGCAAGTCTGCAAAAGGAATATGCAGAAAAGCAAACAGCACAGTTTCCCTCTTTTTGCACAGATGGCATTTTCACTACAAAAATTGAGATGAATTCTGGATTTTAATTTTGTTTTCTCCCCCTCTCCTCCCAGCTAGGTGATGAACGTTACCAATTCTATTACTCCTGATGGAGATTTATTCTGAAATAGCTATTCAATGCTCACTGCTGACTGTAACTGTGGGAAGACCTTTCATGTCTTCCTCTTGGCAAGATTATACAGCCTGACAAACCCAGTACCTCCATAGAAACACACCTGCTCTAAATCATCAAGTTGTGGTTTTGTTTTTCTACTGAACTTGCAAACTGAAATTTCACCTGTGCTTCTATCTACTGAGATAATGAATATCATTACATTTTCCCAACAGGTCCCTGAGATGACCTCCTGGTCATCTTGTGTAAAAAAGATGACCTTGTGTAAAAAAAAAAAAAAAAAAAAAAGGAAAAGAAAAAGGCAGGAAATATCGGAAATTTAACTGTTTTCATTCTTTTTATTGCAGTTAAGGTAGAAAATCAGAGGGAAATTGGGAAGAGTATCCCAGGGAGTCTGCTCAGATCTGTGGTGAGGCTTGCAGAAAATCGTTCTAGATGACAGCATTATTATTGAAATCTCTGTGGTGGCATTGTTTGAACAGTGGAGCTATTAAACCAGCTACAAAGTAGAAGGATGCGGTGGAATGCGCATTTTTTGTGAAGAAGGGAGACATGAAGTGGAGACGTGGAGACGGAAAAGGAAAGGCAACCATCATGGGCTTCATGCTTCAAGCACCTTCTTCCACAGTGCTTCGTGCGGGGCCCTGAGCCTTTTTGAAAGGGGACTCTTAAATAATTAAAATCTGAAATCTGTTCACTGAGAAACCAGCAAAGAATGAGTAGGCTCTTACTCTCCTCTTGGGCATTCTGGCTGCAGGCATTTTATTTGTATAGCAGACTGCAATGCTTGTCAGTTGATATCCTGGTTACAGATGCACTTTTCCAACAAAAAATTGCGTTAAACCTATATTAATGCAGAGTTCAAACTGAAAGAATAGACAAATTGGAGACGGTTAAAAACCACCACAGGGATGTTGTTGTTGCATGTGTGATAAATTCCAAGTGAATACTACACATCAAAATAATCCACCCATAGTTAGGGAAGAAAAGATGTTAAAGCACTTCAGCTTGCCCTAAATCTTTCCAAAAGTGGTGAGAGCTATTTTTGTGGCTCTGCTGCCAACTTACGCTATCTGTAAAAACAAACTCACATGTTCTGCAATTTTTTGTGCCTAAGAAAGTAACTCAGCTGTGAAAAATGCCTTATCTGGTTGTGTACATTGTGTACTTCCCACTTGTCCATACCTGAATGTCTTTCAAGTGTAACCCTAACTGAATAACTTGAGTTTATTGTGCTTGTTTTGAGAAAATTATCTCATCATGGTGTAATTACAACATCCTTGTAAGACTGATTTGAGAAAGACACACTCAGAGAGGAGTTATGTCAAACTAGGGTGTTGTACCAAGTGTGATTCTGCAGAAGTCTGTGTGAGCCAGCACTATTCAATATTTGCATTTAACACCTTGTATTGAACAGATTTCGCTTACATTTGCAGATGAAACCAGACTGTGAAGGATGACTTGTACACGGAGACACTTTGGAGTAAGAGTGGTCTTTCCTGGCAGCCTGGAGATGCAGTCCTTTATTCTTTAATGAATACTCTTGAACATGGGCACATACATGCCACGTAACTTCAGCTGTAGTACTTGGCTCCATGTAACCACATGGGAACTACTGGCCATGGAGCAGTTTTGCAAAAATCTGAGCATTATTATGGATTACAAATTTGGTGTGAGATGTGAAAAGAACCTAAGGCATAACCAAGGGCTGCAGAGGAGATAACATTTCCTTGGCCAGGGAGAGGAAGGACAGTTCAGTGACAGGTAAATGGGCAGGCCAAGCTGGGTTCCTGTCCAGTGAGCACTTACCGGATGCAGGTACCCAAGCAAGGCCAGATCTCCCTGGCTGCATATGACAGTCTCAGCCCACAGAGCTGGTGGTGATGTACTAACTCTGTGCAGGGCATTTCCAGATGCTAAGACCACCTGCTGGTGTAAGGAATCATTCCTGGGAGGTGGTGGAGAAGAAGGGGGGACCACAACCTCGTGGACCAATGTTTGAGGTAAGGCTTTTTCCTGGCCTGCTCAGGCTGAGGTGAACACCTTCTTCCAGGCCAGAGGAGGGTTGGCTGTTATAAATTGCAGACCCAGGTGGCTACTTTTGAGTGTAGGATTAGGCATCCAGATGCCAGAGAGTGGTGAGATTTAACGTCTTTCCTTGATATTTCCCATTCTCAACACCAACTGTTCAGGATCTCATTTTGAAACACCTCTATCTCTTCATGTATTGGGCAGGTGATATGTTCTGACTCAGCCTCATACGGCAGGATTGACACCTGTAGCTTGGCTTTGGTCATTATCACACTTCTGTAGCTAAGAAATGCCAACTACCCTTCTTGTGAACAAAACTGATGCTCTTCCAGGGCATCACAGATGCTGAACTTCATCACAAGACCAGCTGTGAGCATGTTGGCAGCCCGGCCACACTTCAAGTGGATGCACACTAAAGACTGCTTTTATAAGAGTGCTCTTACATGGCATTTCCCCAGAGTTCTCTTTGTGAGACCTCTTAATGTGTGTTGGTGCTTGTGAAACATGAATTTGGACTTGCATAGGCTTTGCCAAATATTTCTCAGTGCTGCCAGCTGGACTAGGAGACGACGATCTAAGACAGAGACAATTATCTGAATTAGAGTGGAAACGATCCTGTCTGGGCTGCCCATCGCCCGGGCTGCCCTGCCAGACACTGCTCTTACCAACAGAAGAGATGGGCCCTCCAGTTCATGATGGGCATGGAGAAGCATCACCAAGATGGTCAGGCCTGAGACACGGGACCTATCAGGAGAGGTGAGGTGGGGTGGGCTGTGTTAGCCAGGTGAAAAGGAGGGGGATCAAACTGTAGCTACAGTCTGAAGGCAATTACACAGGGGGAAAGAGCCAAATGGTTTTCAGTGGGGCCAGACAATGCAAAAGGAACAGCCACAAGGTGTGTTTTAAAATGTTCAGGGTGGACAACTGGGGCAAAGGTGTTTCCTCAAGAGGACAGTGTAGCCTTGGTACAGGTCACCAGAGAGGTGGAGGATCTCTGTCCTTAGTGAGCTTCAAGATTTGACTACGTAAAGGCATGACTATCCTGTCTAGTATTGGGCATAGTCTTACTGTGACGAGGAGACTCCAGTGATTCTGCCCCACCAGTCCTGTTGGGATCCTGTGATTGTGTTTTTTGAGGTCACTATATTTTCAGGGTAACTTGTGCCAGTGTTTGACCAACTTCACAGTAAGAAATACTTTATGTTTAAATGGAACTTTCTGTATTTAAGTTTGTGCCCATTGCCTGTTTTCCTGTCCTGGTACGACTGAAAAGAGTCTGCCTTTATCTTCTGAACTCCCTCCCATCAGATTGTTATGTACATTGATGAGACTCCTCCTGAGCCTTTTAGGCTAAAGAATCCCCTCTCTCTCAAAGCTCCTTGTAGGCATAGGGGGTGGCATGAAATAAGGGAGTTGGGAGCAGAATGCTTGCTGCATACATCCTTATTGTCAAAGCATGGGACAGGTCTGGCAGGACAGGGTGTCCCTACAACATGCACAAATTGTGTTCATTCCTGCAGGCCTGAGTATGACAGTATGAATATGAGGTCCTCTGCCACACTTGGCCTGGACTAATAGCAAAGACAGAAGGATGGAGTCTGGTGCTCTTAGAAACAACCAGAGGCAAGGGGGGAAACTCCTAGTTTATATTTTACCTTATTGAAATATTCAACGAGAAAGGAAATCCTTGGTCTTATTTTTCACTGCAGAAAATATCTGCAGAAAAGAAGCAAATTGGCTGAGATTCAACACGTGAGCTGCAAAGCAATTGCACACAGATGCAGTGTAGAAAGGATTGAGCAGTGTATAACCTTTTCTGTTTTATTCAGTGATAGGGAACAGTTTGGGAAACAGGAGTGTTCTTAGAAGACCCTACTTTCAGGTTTGTTTTCAAGAACAAGCAAGAATTGGATGGGATCTTGTGGCTGAATTCAGATTCACAACTGTATAAAACTGATAGACTTCATGACACTTGACTGCATGAATATTTGGAGAGTGTACCCAAATAGCTTAGAACAAAACCAAGAATCAGGATGAATCTTCAGACCCGCATTCAGAGCAGAGAAAAGCAGCTTGTACTCCGGGGACCACTTTTTAACTGTGCTCACAAAACGACAACAAATGCTGACACAGCAGCAGATGATATTTCCCACAAACCTGTAGTGACAGAAGCAAGCTTTTCGTATTCCTATTTCAGTGACCTTTGCTATACCCCATGGAGCCACCTTTAGTACATGCCACCTCTCACAGAAGGAACACAGTGCTTGCAAGTCATCAGCTTTTACTGCAGTTGTCTGTGCAAAATCCCAGAGCTCCAGCACTGCAGGAATTAACGCGGACAGTGCTTCAAATCCAGCTCTCCATATAGTGATTTGTGTCACCTTCTGTCACCCGGCTTGGAGACTGCTGCCGCTCTGGTAATTCCCAGAGAAATCTGGACTCACAAATGGTCTGATGTAAATATAATCCTCAGAAAGCTCGTAATGTTATCGTCTCCCACAAGTCCTAGTCCTGTGAGGTGGAATTCCTTGACATATTGTACAAAACGCTCCCCATAGCTCCCAGCCTGTGTGACCCTCTAAAGTGGAATAGCACTCTCTCGGTTGTTTGGGACTGAAAATTTATTTTATATTTTTTCCTAAAAAATGCATCTGCAAGTCACAGTCACCATGATCTGGTCCAGGTCCAGATTCTGTAAATCTCTTGCTCAGTGAAGGTTGGGCTGAAATTTTAATTTAATCCTTTGTGTTGTTACGCAAGGCACATCTTCCCAGAGCAGTGGAGCACACCATTCAGGTGAAATATTAATCCAAATTTTAAAGCCAGGAGGAACGTGTAAGAAAAGTATCATGTAGGTTCTTGACTATCTACCATGGTATGCCACAGAATATCAGAAAAGGGATCTTTCCTTGGGACAATGAAGGTCACCCGTAGACCACTGGGGCTTTCATATGCTCAGAAGCATCAGTTCAGAGTATAGTTGGGCCAGGGTGGGTCACTGCACACACTGAAAAATGCATCAGGTATATCAGCATCTCTGATATCTCCAAATCTTCTCTGCCAAGTATTCTCAAAACTTCAGTGAATATAACCTCAAAAATTCCTGTGCCAAACCTCACCAACCTCTGTGCCTGACAGAAAAGAAACATGGCCAGCCCCACTTTTCAGGGTTAACCATGGGGGGTTATGGTTAGCAGGGGGAAATGAGAAATGTTGTGTTGAAAAGCTGGTGGGTAAAACATTAGGGTAACGTTAGGGTACTGCTACAAAAACAAGTTACAGTAGGCAAGGGGAGACATGCCCATGTATATGTTTTAGCCACTGGTATGCAAAGCAGTTAACGCACAGGTTACACTCTAAACCAAAGCAGGCCACATACAGCTCCCTGAGCTGACAGGCACCCTTACCAGACTTTCCTTGCAAAGTGTATATCATACAACGCCTTCCAAGGTTGAATGGTTGGGATCAGTTTTACTGTCTACACAAGTTGCCTGGGAAAAGGGAAATCTCTCTGCAAATCCCTAGCCTCCTTGTGTCTGACACCAACAGTTCTTCATTGATCCCTCGAGACACACACCTTTGCTTCATCTCAAAGGAGCCTTTCTTCATGGCCTCCAGCCGGATTAACAGTTAATATTACATGTTTTACACCCTTTTCCTCCTCCCCTGACCTTGAGGTTTATGGCTGGAGCTTATGGAGATGGGAGTTTCTTTGACGCAGGCTCGTGTTATGGCAAAGATTTCCAAACCTTACCTTTCCCCTTAGGTTTCACACACTAGTTGAGTCTCCTTGACAGAGATGAAGTGCTGCTGACTTGGGGACCTCTGAAGATGTTGGTCTCACAGGGATTTCTCTTTCCACAAGGAACAAGGAAAGATGAGCCTGAATGGGAACCCAAATGCTCTAGCTTCTTTTAAATCAGAAGAGCCTCTTTTTCTCCATAAACTTTCCCTTTCCTGTTGGGGTGAAAAGCTCTTAAATCCACTAAGCAGTGCTTTCTATGTTGTTTTGGTTTCTAGCACAGGTAGGGAGAGTACTACATACTGCTGGTTCCCTGGCCAGGAGACCAGACAGGGGAAGACCACAGTAGAACAACTTGCTGCCCACCTAAAATGCATGATGGGATGCATACAGGATAGAGGAGTGTGGGACACTGCAGAGGGCCCATAGCCCACAGCGTGTGTAGTGCAGTGTGCCATCGGCAGGACTACGCTCCACTTCCTTATGCCCTTTGTGCAGAAAGGCAGGAGGGATTAAGCCTGGAGATAACACTGCTTTTCTCGTCTACCCACAGCCCAAGCAGTAGTTCCCTCAGTGAGTTTACGAGGATCTATGAAATTGTAATTGTGACAGTAGAAGTGAAATCACAAGTGGAAAATTCTGGGAATTAATAACGTGCTCTTGTACTATCTCTCTAGTGAGTGATGTAAGCAACAGCAAAGAGATGCTTGTATCATACTCATAAAAAAACCCAAACACCTTAATATGCAATTTCTCTGTCTTCAAGATACTATATATACATCTATTTACATGGATTTACAGATTTTCATATGCATTTACATCTGCATACAAAATATATTTAAAAATACATTTACTACAGTATCTCACAGTGTAGGAAGAAATTGGGTTTGTTCTCAGCTTCCAAATGAAAAATAAGGGCCATTGATTCATCAGGAAATGCTTCCCAGTTGTTCAAATAAAATAAGCATTAACAAAATACAGCCGAAACAAAACCAGAAAACTACATCTTCAAGCCATGTGATTTAAACCTCTTCCCATTTTAGTAGGTATGGCTTCATTACCTCAGTCCCTACTCTTTTTCTAGTATTGCTAAAAATGAGCACAGATGGTACATGAATGTTTATTGTAATATATAAATAGGAAAGATATTTCTGTAAAACCTTCCATGTTGTTTTTTTTGCATGTGCAACACACAGATTGAGCCTTGCCAGACATAAAATCAAAGGACTTTTCACGCTAAAGCTACCTCCTCTAACTTGTTTGGGGTTCCACAGGGAGCACACACTGATATTCCTCTCTCTTCCTCTTCCTCACTTCTCTCCCACAGGACCTGACGGTGAAATACTGTGGGCAGCTATATGCCTGGGGTGGGGAAGCCCACTGTTGACAGCTTCTCTTACTCCCCAGATTTATGCTTGCCGTCAAAATATAAAGAGACCTTTTGCCATCTAAATGGTCTCTCTGGTGATATCTGTGCCCAGTGGAATGCCACGTTGTCCTGGGCTGGGGTGCAGCAGAGCCAGCTCTCTGCTCAGGGAGAGCCTCTTGCTCACACTGGCTGCGGTGGCCACCAGGGGCAGCTGACTGGTGAGTTTACCCTGGGCAGGGGTGGCAGCTGTGGGAAGGCCTGGGCAGGTCAGGTGACCCCAAATGACCAATGGGGTGCTCCCTCCCAGCTCCCACGCTCAGTGTAACAGCGGAGGGATCAATGGCTGGGGTTGTCTCTTCTCTGTTGGCTCTTGTCCAATGAACTGCGTCTTCAATGGCTCTCTTTCTTCAATGGCTGACGTCTGAGGAGGACCCCATCAGCTCATCTGCCTTTTGATCCTGGTCAGAGTGTTCCAGTTCCCATTTGTCACAGAGTCCAGTCTGGAACGTTCCCAGTGCCTGTCAGTGACATCTCCCTGGGAGCTTGATCCAGTTTTGTGTATATTTGTATATATTGTATCTATTTCCTTTTTTATTTTATTAGTAATATTTCATTAAAATAATTTATTTTTTTCTAAATCATAACTAACTCGTAAATCTCTTTATTTCTCTTCTTCCTCTCCTTGGAGCAAGAGGTGTGAGAGACCATCTGTCGTCTTGTCATTGGCCAACCCAGACCAAACTGTGACACACATCTACCTCATGGCATGAGGCACTTGTGTTGAGTTAAATGGTTCCACTGTGCAATAACCCTAAAGCTGATGGAAAAAGTGAGACTGTTAAGGTTTGTCAGGTTAAAAAAGAAAGCAAATTGGCTTGTGAATACCTTCCTAGGTGTTAAACTGAGTTATGAATCTTTAGAAAGACATGAGTCAAAACTGCAAAAAAAAAATCTTTATGAAATATAACTGACAGATGAAGATCTTGTGCCTCTTATGATCATGGGTGCAGTTCCAAAAGCAAGATGCCCTAAAGTGGGATGATTCATGCTGTATTTATGGTCACTGCACAGCCACTTTGACAAAAATCTGAACTGTAGAAATTATTTAGCCAGTATTTCAGGTACAGTGAGTGGTAACAAATCTGCTCTATTACTCAGGAATCCTATATTTTGCCTGCTCATTTTTTAATTAAAAAAATTTTGGGGGAATGCCTGCCTTTGCCAGAAATGTCAAAATTTACCCTACATCCACAATGAATAATGGAAAATAAAACAGTCAAGAGCTAGTAAAATTGCCTCAGATACAATCAAAATTAATTGTTTATTATTAAACTCTTTCATGTAAAATTCACATAATAAACCTGACTATTCTGCCATGAGCCCGGTGTGGTTCCATTCCAGTTAATGCCTGACTGGCATTTCACAACATCACATGAATTACAAAGAGAAAAGGATGGGGAAGCAGGTACTTGACAAAGCATAAACCCATCTATTAGGGAAGAAATAGTTTTCCTGGCAGTGTCAGGAGAAAGCTCTTCCTTCTGCTGCAGCTTTGTGTTCCAGCCTGCACTGATGAGCTTGATTCCCAGTGTAAAGACATGAGTATAGTGAGACCTTTTTCAATACTGTCTGAAATACAGAGGTAGTTCTTCATCGAAGAACAACTGGAAGGCATCCAACCACTCACCCCAGATGTGTCTGGCAATTTTTTTAAGTAAAGAGGCTGAACCTGACTTGCAGAAGGGAAAATGCATGGGCAGTGTTTGTTTTGTTTCCAGGAAGGTTTGTGAGATCATGTCCTGACTCTTGTCAAAATTCTGTGTACCTAAGCGGGTATTAGGCAGTAATTTTTCATACTGGTGTGAGATGAGTAGTGTTGATCAGATGTGCTCCAGGACTCTCTTTTCCACAGAAAGAAATACTTACATAGTGTGGATAAATCTCCAAAGCCAAAAAACAGATTAGTGGAAAAGCTGAGCAGACGATCTCAGTCCTTATCTATCTGTACCTCATCTATGCTTGTCATGAAAGTTCAAGTCTCAATGTTTCATAAGTGCTCCTACTGTTTATTTCAATTCTAAGTATTGGGCTGATCCAACCTGGGTAGAGAGCGGACAGAAATTTCTGTGGACTATGGACCTCCCAATAGCAAGGGAGTATCCTCTACACTAGATCAGGGTGTCTGAGACTTTGTCAGTCAAAATCTTGGCTAGAAGACCTCAAAGGATGGAAATACTTCACCTTTTTGGTGACCTGTCCAGGGGCTGCAGAAACATGTGGGGAGAAATTTTTTCCCAAGGTACAATTTATGTCTGCTGCCCCTTGTTGTACTGTCTGGTACCACTTAGTTTTCCTCTGTCCCATTCCTAGTTGTCCTCCAAGTAGCCGTATCTACTAGTAAATTAGTCCTTCAGCCTACTAAATCAATTCTTCATCTAACTTACCCAGCTCAGATCCCACCACCTCTCCTTATAATTCCTGTGATCCAAGCGTGATCACCCTTTGTTTAGAGGGGTCCTGTTTTTAATGATCCTTTCAAAAGGGAAAAAAGGAAGACCTGGGGAACTACAAGCCGGTCAGTCTCATCTCTGTGCATGGCAAGATCATGGAAAGATCCTCGTGGATACTATACTAAGGCACATGGAAAATAAGGAGGTGATTAGCGACAGCCAACATGGCTTCACTAAGGGCATATCGCGCCTGACAAATTTGGTGGCCTTCTACAAAGGCGTTACAGTGTTGGTGGATAAGGCATTTGACACTGTCACAGAATCATAGAATGGTTTGGGTTAGAAGGGACCTTAAAGATAAAGAGCAGCCCTGAGGAGAAGGACTTGGTGGTGTTGGTTGACAACAAGCTCAACGTGAGCCAGCAATGTGCACTCACAGCCCAGAAAGCCAACCGCATCCTGGGCTGCACCAAAAGAAGCGTGGCCAGCAGATCCAGAGAGGTGATTCTGCCCCTCTGCTCTGCTCTGGTGAGACCCCACCTGGAGTACTGTGTCCAACTCTGGAGCCCTCAGCACAAGAAGGACATGGACCTGTTGGAGCGGGGCCAGAGGAGGCCACCAAGATGATCAAAGGGCTGGAGCCCCTCTGCTGTGAGGACAGGCTGAGAGAGCTGGGGTTGTTCATCTGGAGAAGAGAAGGCTGCGGGGAGACCTTAGACCCCCTTCCAGTACCTGAAGGGGCTACAGGAAAGGTGGGGAAGGACTCCTGATCAGGGAGTGTAGTGATAGGACAAGGAGTAACAGTTTTAAACTGAAAGAAGGAAAATTTAGATTAGATATTAGGAAGAAATTCTTTACTGTGAGGGTGGTGAGACACTGGCCCATGTTCCCCAGAGAAGCTGTGGCTACCCCATTCCTGGAGGTGTTCAAGGCCAGGTTGGACGGGGCTTGGAGCAACCTGGGCTGGTGGGAGGTGTCCCTGCCCAGGGCAGGGGGTTTGGAACTTGAATGTCTTTAAGGTCCCTTTGACCTCTAACCATTCTATGATTCTATGATCCTGGTTATCCTCCAGTTCTTTCAAGATCTGCCTGGTCAGTTGGGAAGAAGCCAGGGAAGATACGTGGTAGAACAAGGAATTACAGAAGTCTTGTCAAACTGCTGAGAAATTATGGCCTTGTTCACTTGGGAGACGACCCGAGACTTGACTTCAACTCTGAGCAGGAGGCTGAATCCATGGCCTACCTTGTGGCCTTGATCTCTTCTCACACAAGAGCCCAGTTCTCTGCACTGGGCATAATTAATGCTTAGGCCTTACTTACAGGCATGGATGTGCTATTTCTCTGCTCTTTCTCTATCGGAGGTGTATAGTCCCTTCCAGAAAGTATCTGATATTGTTCAATCAAGGCAAAACGGCAGTGCTCCTGTTAAGCTGGCTGGACATTTTTATACAGCACTTCTGGACATTTTGATGTTTTACAAAGGTCATAGAGCTTCCACTAACCTTCAGTTGCTGATTGGAATGGGGCCTATTCTGGTTCATTTATTACAATGTGTATTTTTAAAGCTGAATTTTTTATTGTGGACTGGATTTCAATTTGCTTAGTAGTTTCCTGGGATCCTGAGTTACATTATTTGTCAGGAAAAGGTCTTTGTAAAAATATAACTACTGGGCCCAATGGATTCACTGATGTAACACTTCAGTGCTGATATGCAAAGATTACAAAATAATCACTCAAGGCTAAACCAGAGTGTTATGAGGTTAAGAGGGTTTCTTCATAGTAACTGAAATAGGAAGCTTCTCCCTAAGGGGAGAAGCTGCAGGCAGCTGTGGATGGCACAAAAGCAGGTCTTCAACATACTCATGAATCCTCCCTACATATTAACCCTGCAATTCTAGATGGTGCAAGATCACCCTGCCATTCTCTGCTGAGGCTGGCACAAGTTCACATCCCAGAGTCTTCAACTGCTGCATGACAAAAGCAATGTTTTGTCTCTCTAGATGGTATCAATGTCTACATCAAAGCTGGGCAGAGAAGTCCTTATAACAAGCAGCTAATATTACCCCAGTAGGCCAGGAATTTCTGTGGCTTCTTACCTTGAAAAGAACATCCTAGAGAGGGGGTATAGTCCTGAACAGTTTCTGAGGACAGGATGGAAGTGGAAAAGGTGCAGAGAAGAGGCTGGTCTTCAGCTTCTTATTGGGCAGATAGAGTCTGGGCAACTGAGCGGAGATGTGTTGTATGATTGAGGCACTTAAAAGATTGCTACTGACTTCCAGAGATCATCAAAAAGTTTCTGAATGCACTGAGGGAACAACATACGCAACAACATCTGAAAGGAGCATACATTTGCTACAAATGTAATCACGTTTTTTTTATTATTTTTTTAACAAAAGACCTCTCAGCAGAGCACTAGCAATGTCAAAAAAGAGAACTGTCATGGCCATGAGCACTTTGCACGCACCCCTCGCAAGGGTCTTCAAGATCTTTACAGTCATCACAGGCAGCCCTGTATGCTCACCGTGTCAGACCCTGCTTCTCTAAAATCTGCTTTCACTGCCCTCCTTTTGGTGCCTCAAGTATGTTCGTTTTAAGCATTGCTTTGACTGTTCCAAGTGGGTTCCGGAGGGCAGCCTTGCCGATGGTACATAGTGTAAAACCAACACATCAGCACGTAGTGACTAGTTACATAAAAGCAATTGTCTGATGTCTCTTGCCCTTGTGTGTGGGGTAATTGGTGATTGTACCCATGACTGTCTTAAGCATTTGTTTTCTGCACCAGGGAGCACTGGGTGTTTTCCAGGACAACTGTGCACTGGCTTACTTCCATACTGCTTGTGTTCCAGGCTATTGGAGCGACAGATTAAATCCCAGCTGCACATCAACAGGAGCATAATGTGGTGCCCTAGCGAACCTAGGAGCTCGTGAATCTCCTCCACAGGTGTTATTTTATGTTCATCAGTGTCATGTGCACTTTGTAAACACGCTCATGCTCTGCTTAGCCTTGAACTCACATCGCACATAAGCTCCTGATCGCTGCCGGCAGCACCACAGCTTCCAGTGCAGAGGATCACTCTTGGGACATCCCCATAACATCTTGCAAGGAGCTCACTCTCTGTCTCAGAAGTGAGGGTGTCAGGACAATAGGATGTTACCGGTGCTTCCTCCCTTCAAGCACATACAAGGGAAGGTGGAGGACAATAATCCTGTTGCTGAAACCACTGCCTCCTGGAAGAATTAAATCACCCTCCATATATAGATCAATCAATGTTGACTGTAAAATTCCAGGAAGCCAGCCATCCTGGGAGCCATCCGGGAGACTGTGCACACACTTCTTTGTGGGCATCTCCCATTTTTGGATGCATTGCGAAGGCAAAAAGTGACTATTGCCCCAATGAAATCTGGCCCCTGCTGACTCATACAGATCAATCAGGAAAGTACTCAGGATAGATACAGGACTTTCTGTGGCATCAGATGATACTGGGATGAGGCCAAGCTGTGGGCTGACATCTTCCAGGTTGGACAAGAGAAAGGGAAGTTGGAGACTCCTCTTATTCCCTTATTCCTTTATTTTCCCATGTTTGTTCCTCTCCAAATCCCCTTGATTCTTCTTTTTCCCTACCTCCCCTAAATATGCCATAGTAAGTCTTGGGCAATCCTCAAATGCTCTTCCCCCGTGTCCTATAATGTGTCCCATGCCCTGAGTCAGTAACCCCCCTCAGTCTTTAAGATGATCCAGAGAAAGTGTGCCAGTTCTCATCCCAGTTTGTCCCAGCTTTCCTGGCACGCACCAAGGATCACATACACAAAAGACTGTGATAAAAGACTTTGCTGCACACTCGCAAGGAGCACAGAGGTGCAACAGCAGGTGGGGAAACCAGAGCAATATCCCTGAGGGAATTTAACTCTTACAATAAGCACAATGTCAACAGACTTTCAGGGATGATGTGACTGAACTCAAAACAGCTGCAGTCAAACATGCTGGCCTAGGAGAACTTGCATTGCACACTATCACAGTGAAGAGTTTACTAGCTATCACAGGAGGAGGTATGACAGCTTAGCATTTTTTATTCTGGAATTGGCCTACCATTGTCATCAAGAGATTGTTTCACCCACAGTTTAGGTGAATGCAGAGAGCAATGGGTTTCAACTTGGGAGCACATTGCTCCTATGTTTCATATTTTCTGTTTAAGCAACTGCGTTTGTTACCTCTTCATCGGTATATTCAGTAATTAGCTAAATGTGATTGGAAATTGTGAATGGACATTTTTATTCCAGGTAGCACTTCAGAATCTCTTTACATTCAGCTCCCTCTTGTGCTCATTTCATCCTCCTGCTGACTTCTCTCTTCCCATGTTTTTCTATAACGTTTTGTTAGCAGGGTGTATTGCATCAGGCCATCTAATCCACAGTGCTCAGGTGGAGCTGAAATTAAACAAAATGTGCTTGCCCATCTCTAGCAGAAATATCACTCCCTAGAGGAATAAATTGTGAGCTAAATGAAAGCAGACAGAGCAGCTTCCAGGAAGAGTTGGCATCAAACTATGAGTCTGATAATTGAGTTCTGAAAAAGGAACGGCTATCAGGGCAGGCCTGGCATCTGCCTGAGAGCAATTATTACCAGACCATGAGTAGGCAGGATGGAGCCATTCCCCTCCTTATTTCCCTTCTGTTTTCCTGCTGTGGCACTGTGCAATGCAGAACCCGTGATAAAGAGGACAGCATGGGTATGAGGGAGAAGTGCAGAACTCAGGAGAGGCAAACCACTCCAAGAAGGACTGTCAAGCTGAGATTTGAAGCAAAGGGGAGGACGTGTGGTATGTCTGTGAGAGGCTGCATGGCACACGTCAGTCCGAACTTAAAAGGTCTGTCCAATTTCCTTTCAAGAGCCTTGTAAAAGTGGTTTGGCGGGAGCAACAGGCAAGAGGACTGTCCTGATATGTAAGTCTTTCTCTCTCTTGTATTGATCTTTGTGTTTTCATTTGGGATGAATGACCAGAGCTCTCAGTGGCCAAATGCTCTAAAGACAGGTGGCTTTGGGTATGTAGTGGGCTTCCAGTGGGATGAGAAAACAGGAGCTTGCAGACTGTCAGGACACAGGTCTGTCAGTTTCCCAGGTGGCCATGGTAAATAATTAGACTCTAAATTACAGGTTAAGCACACCATTTCAGTGTTGGCTGGTGACTGCATCATATACTATTGGTACATTCTTGCAATTCCTGTTTATACGTCTGCAAAAGGGCATGGAATCCTCCTGTACAGTTAGGAAATTGATTTTTTATATTTTTTTTCCCGTTCTGAGATGTCCTTGAGCATATTTGGGCATAAAAAATCTTTTTTTTTTTTTTTTTTTAGTCATTTTTCAACGTGGCTAATGCTAATACTGTAGTATTATTGTATTTCAGCCTGGCAATGCCAGTACTGTTTGTGCAATAATTCTACTTTTACCATTAAAATTATGTCTGCTTGTTAGCCATGGGAGGATGGATTGGGTGTGCCACTGTACAGCAAATAGAGAAAAAAGTTCTTTCCAGGACAATGTGTGGATAACGTGAACCTGGGGGATATGATCCATTGTAGTCTCTGAGAAGAGGGGGGTGGAAGGTGACTACTCTGTACTGGAGTAACCAGAAGACACACAAGCTTGAGAAATGAGTGCTTGGGATAAACGTGACATGGCTGTGACAGAGAATGGGAGAAAAGTCATCTCTATGTGGAGAGGTGGCAGTTGCGAAGAGAAGCTAACGCAGCTACATTGAGTATGAAAAGGAGTGAGAAATCTGACAGAAAGTTGAGGGCAATGAGCCAACAAATAGCTGGAAAGTTGAGTAAGCTGTTTATTCCCAGATGGGACATGTTAGGTGGTCACGGTGTGAAAAATTGAACCACCTGATCTAGGGACTTTCTAGTCTCTTTCTGTACTGATGATTCTTCAGCTTCCAGCTGGTAGCGATGTATTTGCCTGGCTACCAGGGGTCCAGCATTGACCAGGAAAGGCAAAAATATCACTCTTTGTGAACAGGGAACTGATCTGAGAGATTTGCATTCAGGCTTCTTGGACTCATTGCTGTAATGAGAAAAAGGCACCTTGTTTCAAAGGAAAACTGTGACATTGGCAGCTCAGCACAGAAACAAAGTTACAGAGAGATGCTGACAGGGACTTGTCCAGGCTGGGAATGAGAGTTTTGGAACATCTCCTGGGTTCAGTTGGAGGATGCCTAATTTAGGCATTGGCTTCAGGACATGACACAGCATTTCAGCTTTGCTGCTGTGACTATGCAGTACCTCCAGCCCTTTTCGGCTCAGATCCTTTGTTTTTTCCTACTGTAATCCTCAAACAAAACATAACATGCACTTTTCCGATGACTGATTTTTTTTTCTCCTTTTAGGTGAAACTGCGGTAATCATGAATCCCTTCCTCCTAAGAAGTATGAGATGATAAAACTATCTGAAAAGAGATGCTTCACTCAGTAATTTTTCTCCTTTCCTCCATGAATTCAGTTTTGCCAATTAGAGTTGGTTACAAAGTTTTAAGATGGGGGCATCTTTCCACACACTTATAATAAGACTGGCCAAATTATCCTCTCTGAGCTGCAGATACCCCAGGCTATTCTACTGGAACTGCACTTTTCAACATCAAGGTGCGAGGACTCCATTTCAAAAAGGATGTAGAGAGACTGGGTCTAGCTGAGGGTGATCAAGATGATGGTGAGTGACACATGACCTATGAGGTCTGTTTTGTCCAGCTGAGAGGAAGGAGTGGTGGTGTCTAATAGCAGCAAACAAACCTTTTAAGATTTTAAGGGCATTTACAAAGAGGACAGATTCAATTCCTTTTTGGTAGAAGTATGTAAGAAGCAACAGCCACATTGTAAAAGGAAGTTCAAGTTGGACATCAGGAGAAGTTTCATCTGAAAAAGATGGTGCAATTTGGGTTCAGGTACCAGACCAGTAGGGAAACTTTGTCCTTGGTGGTTTTCAGGACAAAGCCATTGCCAACCCGATCCAGTGTTGGGGATAAACCAAATATATTATGATCATGCCAGCCGGCACGTTAGTGCACTTTGAACATTACATCTAATCTGTGCCATTCCCATCATTATCTCTGTCTTCCTTCTCTAGGGAAGAAAGAGGAATCTGTCATACGCATTGTGCTGAAAACTACATACAGCTGTAGACTGCTTATTCTGACTTCTTTGTCCCCATGATCATTATCACAGTGCTCTGCCTGATAATTGACTGCAGTCTCACCAAGGGGCAGCTGTCTTTGAGGCAGCTAGACAGAAGCAGAGGAAGATATGAAGATATCAAGCTCAACAGAGGTACCCAACAGGGGAAGAGCGGAAGGCAAAAAAGATCAACAAAATGTTGTGTGAGCAGTCAAGAGAAAATACATGAACCTTCATGATCTCTTGGGTAAGTTGAGATTTTGCATTTCACAGTGACAGCAGCTTTAAGTAAGATATTTAAGGAGCAAATGTAAACAGCTCTTTGAAATATTTTAGTATCTCTTACTGTTATCGTGCCCTTTCTTAATCTGAATTTTAACTTAGTATTGAAAAATATTTTCTAGGGTTTTTCTGTCTTCTTTGCATTTTAGTAAGGAGAGGAGAAGATCTATGGAACTACTAGGGCCTGATGTGATCAGCTTTTATTATAGCCCCTTCTATAACCATATCTAATCAGTCTCAGTACAGCTGTTTCACCCCCAAGTCACTGGATAAATCAATGAGGAGCCACATGCCTGCAGTCCTTTCTCCAGCACAACTATCTGCCCAGTGGTTTTGTGTCTCTACAAGCATTTTCTCTGCATTCTGCAGTACTCCACATATGCTTTGCATCCTGAGGCTGGTCTAATAATTTCTGGCATCTAAAGACCACCTGGTAATCAGACAAAATGGTAGCTGGTCTCTAATAACAATATCCTAATTCTGAGATTTTAACCAAGGGCATTTACTCATTTTTTATCTCCTTTGCCCTCAAAATTGCTACCTATGCTAGTTTTCGCTTTTGAAACATTGGGGATCATCACTATGACTACCTAAACAAGTACTGCACTTGGGCAGACACACAGTTTGGGAGCTGTAAGCCATTTCTCTGTCTGGCAGTGATTACTAGGAGAAAGCAAATTGCATGCTTCAGATACCAAAAAAACTTTCTCACTGCCCCCGATGTGTCACTAAATAACACTTGTGTGATATTCTGAGAATATATACCTGGGAATCCTGCCTACTATGAAAGTTATGAATAACAGTGCTCCAATTTATGAAAAGTCATGTTATAGCCTGTTAAGGGAATTGCACCAGGGGAGGTTTGGATTGGATATAAGGAAAAATTTCTTCACTGAAAGGGTTGTCAAGCATTGGAACAGGCTGCCCAGGGAAGTGGTTGAGTAGTCATCCCTGGAGGGGATGTAGATGTGGTGCTGAGGGACATGGTTTAGTGGTAACTTGGCAGTGCTGGGTTAACAGTTGGATTTGATGATCTTAAAGGTCTTTTCCAACCAAAATGATTCTATGAATATAATATGAAAATGCATGGTTCATATTACCTAGAAGCATTGACTTTCAGGCTCATAGTGATCCAAAATACTTTCCCTCAGTTCCATGAAGACACCCAAACCAAGACAAATCCTACTGAGCCCGAATTTAGGCAGCTCTTCACTACTTTCAGAGGACTAGGGATCAGCTCTTGCCATACCACCTTGTTCAGACAGTGGCAACAGATCGAAAAGTGCCACTAGAAGCAAAAAGCAGAGCCTTTCTTGGTCACCTGACTCATTTTCCTCTTTTACTTCAAACGTGAAGACACTGAGACCTGTTTTCGTTTATCCCTATAATAAGACCTGATGTTAGCATCAGGCTAGTTGATCTTTCTTTCTAAGGAATGTGGAGGTCCTTTTTCTTGTTCCCTCCCCCTCCAGTCTTTCTAGTCCCTGCTAGGTGATAGTCCTTTGTAGTCAATTTTTTTATACTTTTTAGTCATTATATTCCACAAAAACCAAGCCAAATGCCTGATTAAATAGCATCAGATGGTTTGAGCTGCACTTCAGCATGTCCCACTGGAGCAATCCTTCACATAACAGCATGCAGCATTTTTGCCTAGGGTCCCTAGCAGTCCTTAGGGACACTGTTAACAGTGTTTCTCAGCCAGTCCTCTCTGCTTCTGAACTCTGCTTTTGTTTAACGCTTTGTCTCACTTTCATTTCCTGATTCCTCTTGTCTGCATATGTCATGGTAGCGGTGTTCATGACAGGCTGTCTTGTGGTTCAGGCAGAGAGCCTGCTGTGGAGCTCTAGTGTCCACTGGGCAGACATGGTGCACATGGTCTTCCAGAGTGTCCACATGCTGCTAAGGATCTTCATCTTGGGTTCTGACATCAATCCTATCATCTACAGCCTCTTCTCTTCTCCTTTCAATAGCTATTGCCAAGATCTGGTCTGCTGCTGAGCTAGATGTGCAGTCCCCCTCCCTTGGGATTCACTGCAAGGCCAGGACACCAGTACAAGATACTTTTCACTTGAACACAGTGTTCGCCTTATGACACTGGACTTCAGATACTAGCTATGCCACTTACTGATGTTGGAAACTGCCCACAGAGTGTGTCCTCCACAGTGACAACATCAGGAGCCCAAAAGACAGGCCTGAAACTAAGACCTCTTTCATGCAAACACAGGATTTTACCTGGTGAACTAAAGCAAGAGTTGTCTTTGCTGCTGATATACTACATTATGTCTGCAAGGATGAACCCTACAGAGAGCTGTTGTCACATTAAGCCAACAGCTCATGCTCAGTTGGGCTGCACAAATGCCTATTAAATGTAAAGGGAGATTGTCTCACTTCTCTGGAGGCAGCGTTCGACATTTTTTGGCATCTATTTTCTTCGCAACTGCTGATCTGCATCTCTGTAAATCAAGTCATGAGATGTCAGACTCTTCATAAAGGCAGAAATGAATGGACAAGAAAGGATTAAGCTTGCAAACAGACTTCTAGTCTTTGCATTTTGAAGTATACACGACCTTATCTAGAGTGAGAATTGCACCTAATAGCAATATATATTGAAGCTTCCCTGATAACTGTGACGTGTTTAAACTTTTTGGGTATTCACTTTATGGGTGAAAAGGAGACAGGGACTGTCTTTGACTCAGAAACTCTCTGAATCTCTTCTCATTCTTAAAGGGTGGATGCTGACATTTCTTTTTAAACATCTCCTACAAGCTCCTGTGGAACTGAAAAGTCAAAAAGCTTGTGCTTCACATCACAAGGGCTTAACACATCCCTTTGTGACAAAAACATCAATACATTTCTAAAGGGGGAAAACAGGCAACCTGGTGTTAGTGTTTAATAAACTCTCAGACTCTGACACCAGGGCCCAGTCCTGGCTAGCCTGACTTTGTCCTTTTTTTCCGAGTCCTGCTCTGGTGGTGGTTGCAGACAGATAGACACATCATCTTACTCCCATCATTGAAACAAAAAAAGCTCTGCAAAGATGGTGTCCAGTAAACAACTTGGGCCACACTACTCTGGTTCAGAAGTATGAAGAAATGAAGTATGTAGGGATAAATTGCTGTTTTCAAAATGTAGCTTGAAGCTTGATACCATCCTCACTTGAGCTAATATTCCTGAAAGTAGAGTTCTTCTAAAAGGGAAAAAGTTGTCTTAACTAACATTATATTAGCATGGGACCACAACAAATATCACCAATGTTCTGCTTTGGGCCTGCTAACCAGTGAAATTCAGCTCTTCAGGGCAATTGTTGATGTAACAAGTTCACAACTTGTCCTTACCTGGCAGGCAGGTAATACTTTCATAATCTTATCAAAGTGTTTCACTTATAACTGAAGAATTGCTTGTGATAGCAAGGATTGGGTCCATCTCAAGCAACTGGATGCTGAGGATTCATAAGAGCGTGACTCATCAACTTACTCTAAATATATGCTTTAAGATGAATCTTAAAGTCTACTAAAGTAAAGATGAATCTAGTCTACTGACTAGAGTAATTAAAGCTCACTGAGAAGAAAGGAACTTAAAGGAGCTAGCTCAGATGTAGCTGTTTATATTTTGCCAGATTAATCTTATTCTTAGTGTCCCAGAGCCTTTTAATTTGTAGACTAAATACAGTTTTCAGGGACACAATTACAATATTCTGTGGTTTCGCCAGTGCTCCTTAGAGCAGAATTTGGTCTCCTGAACCAATAAGTAAGTTTTGTTCTTGTCTCTTTTTGATGTTAATGAAGAATATTCTATTTGTTTTGTTCCCTTATGAATAATTATGAAAACACTTTTAAAAACAGTGTTTATATAGGCTGCTGCAGACACATCTGATCGCCTCTTAAAACATACACTTCAGTGAAAAGTGAGCAGCTGGGCAGATTTTTACCTGTTTGTTGTACATATTGTTGGAGCCAGTCTCTGACATAGATGAAATAACATTGGGATATTTTTTAATTCAGCAACAAGCATACACAAAACCTTAAAAAAATTACTCAGAATGGTAACTTAGATTCCGTATTAAAATGGCAAGTTTATGAAGAACTGTTAAAGCTGGTATAAAGCACCTGCTAACATGAGTCAGGTCACACCAGGTCATAGAAGCTGGGTCTGCTTTTCTTAACATACTGTTAGGTATGAAGTGTCAGAAAGAAATTGGACATTCGTGTTTGCAGCATTGACTCAGCATTTTGACTCTGGTTGCTCTCCATGACTGACTGGGGTCCTCCAAAACTCCACCTTCTCCTGCCTGCTACACACAGCCTCTCCCAGATCCTCTGTACAGGCATCCCAAGGTCTCCTTCCTCCTCTCCATACCAGGTGCTCTCCTACCCACAGGAAGGGGCAGTGTAAGAAGCTCTTGTTTACCTTCCCAGTGTGACCCAAGGTTTGGTGAGACGAGCTTTACTGCAGGTGTGCGTTCATGCTATGAATAGCAAAGAGCTGTAATGAGAACAAGCAAGAGCACCAAAAAGTGTCAGTGTATAGGTTTGAAGGTGGCTCACTAGAAAAGGAAAGACTTGTTTGTGTCTGCATTACTGATGGAAAAGTAAAACATCTTAACCTCTCCATCAGACAGATGGAGACGGTCCAGTGTGATGTTTCATCCTGCCCTGTGAGTGACATGGGATATAAATACTAATTTTTCTCAGAAGTTTTTTAAAGTAGCTGAGGGGTAAACAATCACTTCTTTTGTTCCAAAGCAAGAAGAACAGCCCCAAACCGGCACTTAGCCCTCACTCAAAAAGACCAGGGTTAGACTGCTCAAATATCTTGCAGTCAGACATTACATCCTGTGAGCTCAAAGCCCTGAGAGCACTCTTGTGTCAGGCACGCTGTGACAGAGTGTAGGCACTTCTACAGGAAATCAACTATAGTGCAACATATCTGCCTGCACACATATGTCTGGGAATGATCACACATGACAGCAGCAAGAATTTACATACAGTTTATTGCTGATGCTAATAGCTCAGATTAAATGCTTGAACATACAGGGTTGTACAAGGTATGAAATGTAATCATCTACAAAGTCCGGAGAAAACCAACACAGCAGCAACCATGACTGCCTGTAAGGCAAGGTTACGTTATTTCATATGTTTACCAGGGAACTGAAATTGTCTGAAAAAAGGCAGGGAACCGAGTTTGTGAATCACAGATTTCCAGGCCTTCAGTGATGGTTTCTCTTCTCAAAACTGAAGCTGAAGAACTGCACACGCAGTGAAAACAGAGAGACAACAAGAGAGAAGGGAGGCAGGGAGATTTATTTTCTCATATTCTTTGAGACATGTCCACTTTCAAGACTGTGTGGACAAGCAGCAGGAGGACATCTTCTGCAAGAGGATCCAACCTCATACCCGTTATTTTATGTGAGAACATGCACTTTGAAGGGTCCTTGATTGTGCTAGTATGCCTACCCTTTTGCACTTCCTTCAGGGTTTCCATGCTGGACCACCTTTGCCATACTCTGCAGCTAGGCTATTCATTTTAAGGTAAGAGTTATCTGGCCCTGACCCTCTGCTTGCATTTGTTTCAGGCTCCAGTTAAGGCTGCAATCACAATACTTTCCTAAACTTGAAGGGGCATTTCAGGAGCCGAGACTCCTCAGTTGGTGGTACTTGCCATCTTGCGCTCGTGCTTGACACTGTTCCCATCACAGTGATATGGTGTTGGCTATTAATGATATATCATCTGTCCTGCCTGCCTTGGCATTGAGTGGGCACAAGAAGGGACTAGAAAATGCACCTGTGGCTTTGCAGATTGCTTGCAGGTGCACCTGTTCTGAATGTAGTGGTCCCCAGGCTAATGCACTTTCCCTTAGCATCCTCCCTCATGCCTGCATAAGCACAATCCATACAACAGCCTGCCCAAAACACACATAAAGATTGCTGTGCATTCCTGTACTTAAACACCACAGTCACACACTTGCCTATATATTGAGATAGTCACAAACCTGAGTCCCTGCTCACCATAAGGAGTATGCTTCAGCTTCTATACTTAAGTGCTACAATACCCTTTGTGTGACCACCACTTTAGCAGAAATCCATGGAGCCAAGACATAACCACATTGCTCTCTGCTCTTTTCACAGTTTACTTCTTGTAACCCAGGAAGGAAATGGACTCTCACTTCCCAGATATCACAAGCAGGGCCTGGTACCATGCTAGTGCCATTTTCTAGCCCATAATGCTTTTGGCAAACCCAGGTGAGGAATCTTGTTCATGGTAGATGGGCTCCTGAAGAGCCCTGGAAAACCCTTGGAGTGAAGAAGAGATATTTTCTGAGACACAGGAAGTTCTCAGCCCTTTGATGATACCAGTCAATCACCAAAATGGTGATCAAAAAGACAATGTAAGTGTGGAGACTTAAGTGCTTGGTTTTTTTTTATGGCATCCAAACACCATCCATCCAACACATTCCCACCTCTTTTTTCTGCAAGCATCTCCTGATGTTAGCTGGCCTGTTGTGCACTGCCAGGGATTGCAAGCCATTTAAGTCATTTTAGAAGTAGGACATGATGTATTTGTTGGGCAAAAGAGCCATTTGTCACCATCTTTCCCCTTTAAATGGCATCCATGAAGCCACACAGACAGGAGAATCTGGTAAGACACAGATTTGGAGTCACCTCCCAGAAGTAGTCACAAAAGTAGAGGGGACATTTAGCTATAGAATACAGGTTTACGAAGTACACGCACCACATTGTATGTGTTCAGCCCTGGTGCATCAAAGCCAGGAGACAAACCCTTGCGATCGAATGGATAAAAGTTGAAGAGCTGCCCATTCTGGGTCTCCAGTGAGATGGAGGCAGAGCCCAGGTGCAGAACACATGGGAACTCCTTGTCAAAAACAACTTGGAAAACTCGATCTTCCAGGTGGTGGAGCTTGATTGTCCGGTACTTTTCAGGAATCAGCTCTTCCACATGTGGCCCAAACTGCTGCATGACCAGCACCCCACCAGGTCCAACTTTGATCTCATAGAAAGTCAGGTTGGAATAAGTATAGTAGCCAACATAAGGGCTTGGACTTGGAGGAGGAATCAAGCTTTTCTTTGCCTCTCTGAAGGCTGTCTCCATGGCAGGAATAAGATACTCATATGTCTGAGTCACAATATCTCCACCCTGAGGCCTGGGCCCTGCCATCAGCACAATGAAGCTTAGGCGGAGCTTGGGGATAAGAGAGAAGGTAGCTGAATAACCGTCAAGGTCTCCGTCCTTCCTAATGACATCATATCCCAATTGCTCATTAATCTCCCAGGGTGTGCCGGTCTTGTTAGCAAAGTATTCAGTGGAGCATTTAAACAGTGGGGTCAGCATTGTCTTCACTGTGTCAGGTTCTAGGAGGCGACGGTGGTAGGTGCCTAAGAAGACCATTGCTAGCTTGGCAAGATCAGCAGCTGTGGAGTACATCTGGCCAGAAGGCCTGTACCAGCCAAGGTCATAGAGAGGGGCAGGCTGATGGCTGCCATAGAAACCCACAGCCATCTGGGAGCGGATTGGTGGTGTGATGTCGAAGCCAGTGTCCTCCATGCCCAGGCGGTCCAGGATGTTCTCTGAGATCCAGCGCTGGTATTGCCCCTCAGCTGCATGGTCAGCTAGCACGTGTGCCATCAGTGAGAAGGCCAAATTGCTGTAGTGGCATCTGAAAAGGAAGAACAATATACCTGGATCAGCCTTACCTCAGTGATGCAGTGTGGGTATGACTATGAAAAAACAGTGGCTGGGTGTCTCTTTGGGGAACAATTCTCATTTTATCAGATGGCATGCTAAAGAGAGAGGAGAGATGAAGGAGGGACAGAGAAAAACTGAATATTGTTGCTTTGCTACATAAAGAAAGAGAAATTTCTTATGGGAATATCAGCAGAGCTATTTAACCACTACATACAGAAAGAGGGCTGGAGATGGAAAACTTAAAAAAAAAAACAAAACCCTTTTGTGCAAAAATCTATATATTTGCATATCCTGGCTTGTTGTTTATAATTGTTCACCAATTGTCCTTTTTAAAAGCAGAGTTGAGAGTTACAGGTGCTTACCTTAAAGGTCTCAAAATCCCAAATAAGCCTTTTTGGAGATTTAACATGGTAAAATCACTTAAGCACCTAAGCTACCTTAAGATGGTAAAAGCACCTTAAAAAGCACTTAAGAGTCTACAAAGCAGCATCCAGCAATGTTTAGTCATTAAAGACACCTGAGTGCTTCAGTCGTTAATATCTATACATATAAGTCTTTATACTTGAATGAAGCTTAATGACATGAAGACATGAATGGGCAACTTTTTTTCAAATACATTTTCAAAATTCATGATATTTTCAACCTTGTTTGTTGTGTTTTTTTAATTATGTGAAGCCACACATCTCACTGAGGCCTATTTAGATCATAAATTTGGTACCACTTCAACAATTTCCACCCCATCTAGCTGAATAAAATCATGATGAACATATATATATTTCTACTCCAACCATAAATACATTCTGGATCTAAAATTTTATATCTGAAAGGCAGTTGAATTTCAACATACCCAGAAAAACATGTTGAAATTTCTATATCTATAAATGGGAATTTCCTTTAAAAGAATCATCTGTTAGCTGTGAAGTATATCCGGGAACAAGGAGACAGTTAAAACTATCAACGAGTCCAGTAATAAGGGTTTGAGAGACGATGAGTGGATGCCCTTATGTACCTTAATGGTGATCATAAAAGAAGATGAAGTCTTAAAATCCTTTAAGGAATATCTATTGTAACCTCCTACATGACATTGGACAGAACTATTACAAGATTGCCAAGATCGAGCCACTGAGTTTTCTAAGCGTTTTCTAAGCTTGCAGACTTCAAGCCATGGTGAATTCTCAGCAAACTTGGCAAATCATTTCAGAATTTAATTGTATTCCCTAAAAATTTTGCAGACTTGGAAAGTTTCTCCCAGTTAGTCTGAATCCTTTCCCTCACCTGCTGTCCACTCTTCATATTTTTGTGTGTTTGCAACTACTCAGGTAATAGATTTTTAACAGGCTATATAAATTGTAACAAACATTAATAGATCTTATAGATAATTTAGACATGTGAATCACTACAGAAATAGCATGATTTTAAGTGAAATCCGTGAATTTAAACCAATTAAATTAACATGCCTTTCCACTTTTGAAAATCTGCATCTTTCCCAATTTAAGGCTCATTGGACTTAGCTATAGCAGTTTAATTTTCCTCATCTCGCCTTCTCACTCAGGGTCTATATACATTTTAAAGAACCCTGGCACCTTCAACAGTCGCTCTTTCGAGCCTGAGACGGCTAAGATTCCAGCCTAGATGGCTGAAGCTCCCTTTAGGAATAGCTGTCTTTTATCCGTTGGCCATGGAGACTGCAGATGGGGCTAATATCAGAAACCCGGAGCAAAAGCTCATAAGTGAATATATCTGACCTGGTTCCAGGATCAGCGACCAAGATGTCATCTTTCAGGAGAGCTAGAGCGTCTTGCGTATTGCCTTTCCACAGCAGGCTGGTAGACCGCAGCCTCCTGGGCAGACCTGTGCCATGGAAAAGAGAAGTTAACAATTTGAGACAATGCATGGTCCAGGAAACTTTGAGTCTGGTGAAGAGTGAGCAAAAGGCAAGATTCAATGGCAAGGTGGAAACAAAAATGATGCACACGTGCTTTATACACATAGTAAATGTGCTGTAGGGACCTGTTCATACTGGACTGCAGGACACAATATTCAAGCCACGGACCACTGAATCTGTGTAATGTAAGTCTTACCCCAGCACCAGCTCTGGGTTGGTGTTACATTTCAGTAAAAATACCTTGATGAATTATTAAAAATACTGTGTATCCCCAAATGGATTTTGGAAGAGAAGGGCATATTGAGTGCTGGGGAAATCCCTGTCTGTATTTCCATGTATTCCCTTGACTGCAAGGGTGTGTAACAACCCCCTTAAACAGGATTTTGTTCTTTACATCTCACTACAGAGGGTTTGAATTTCTCTGAACATTCCAAGCTTGGCCTAAAGTATTTTTAGTAATTTTTAGGTTTTTTTCAGCTTTATCAACAGTTATTCAGGGTTTCTGAATGTAGAAAAATTGAAGTTCTTTTTGCTTTTAATTCCACAACATTGAACATGGAGTCCCTAAAAACTTTTGGCCGGAACATTTTTAAGATGCCACAACTCCTTTGCACTGGATCTATGGCTTGCTAAGTCCAGAACTTGGATTACATCTGGAATGAAATCCTCATTGCAGTTTACAGCTGACTTTGATTTAGAGGTTAGGAGGAAATCAGGAAGGGTGCATGACAGAAAAATTACTTGCAATTGTCTGCTCAGTGAGCATGTGCTTAATCATGGCAAAGCTGAATGAGGCCCTACTCTCAACCTTGGGATTTAAATTGGAATGAGAACACTTTTTCTGCCTCTGGTCTGTGGTTATTTGTGCAGCTGAATGACCAGATAAGAGATGCACTGAGCATCTTTCAGTAGACAACAGGCTCCTTCATTTCCTACATGCCACAATGGCAGCAAAGAAAATGTTGCGCCACGGGAGAGTTCAACCAGCACTGTGAGAGCAGTGCAGTGTCTCTCTTGAGGTTGATTAGAAATGATAAACCAGAGAATGTGTGAGCATAACAGAAAATCCACAGTCACTGATTTATACCTCATGGCCTGCTAATTGATATGGCAAGCATGCTGTTAATAATTTAAAATAGCATCTCATACTGTCATTCATACATATCTGAAAATCGTAGTCTTAACAAGCTGGAGCTTCCATCTAGCAATGTACCCATCAATTGTTGAGGAGAAAAATCTTTGGAGTTACTTTTGTAATACGCAATGTAGAAAAGCCCAGATAATGAGGGCATATTATAGACCAGTTTCCACTGGAAGAATTTAGATGAAAAATACTTTACAATATGTCATGCAGTGGCTTTGATCTTGATGCTAAGCAGAACCTATTCCTTTTTGGTTTTTGACAGACAGGAAATGTAACATGTGACCTCAACATTCATCTGATTTTCAGTTGGGATTTTGAAACTGTGCTTTTCCTTCTACTAAATTGTCAGGGTCCAAGCTGGTTGGTGCGCCCTGCTGGAGTGGTCTGGAAATTTGGGCCGCACTCTTAAAAAAAAAAAGACATAGGAACATAAAAGGAGCTAAGCAGGGACACAAATCCAGCACAGCGATGGAAGCAATGGAACGGTTGCACATTACAAGCAATTATGCTATGACCAGGTACACTTTTGATGCATGCTTCCTACAAGTATTTCTAGGGCGTACCTCACACCTCATTAGGTGACAGGGAACCGCAGCAGGGCTGGGAACTGGCAGCCCCAGCACACACTGATCCTGCAAGGAGCAGCCAGACCAGCTTCAGGTGCTCCTGAGAGAGGGCACCAGGCAGAGTTGGTGGTCCTCAGGACATCACCAGGCTGGCTAGAGCAAGACCTTGTCTGCAGGGAGAGCGACTGGGCAGGGGTACGCACACCTCTTTCTTTCTGCCTTCTGCTGCCACTGGCCACTTTGGGTTGTTTGTCTCTTCGTTTCCAGATTTCAGTTACAGCATTCCTTTTTGAGGAACGCTTATTTTGATATAGACTTGCTTCAGGTGGTGCTGTACCTTATCCTGATGTACTTCAATTTGCCTACATGCTATTTTGATTTTAGATCCTAATTTTAGGGCATTTATTCTAATCTGGAATAACGCAGGTGCTACGGAGTTTATAAAAATGCTACATGAGGTATTAGCACAGTCTCTTTGGCATATTAAATTCTGGAAATCTCTGAGTCAAGTATTAGGGGATTTATTTCTGAAAAAGTTTAAGGTTGTCCTGAGTCCTGTGAGCTCCTTCTACCTTAATGTAAGGGTTACACAATTATGAAGGTAGCAACAGATTAATAATCTTCTGCCAGCTAGTACAAAGCTATTAATAGCCCGGGAATCCCAGATCAGGAACCACACTGACAGCTAAATTTAGCTCAACGATCAAGGTCTATCTGTTCAAAGCAAAGAGGTTTGGTGCCACTTTGACCCTCAACTCTACATCTCAGAAAAATGAGAGCACTCTGGGCTGGAGTACAAAAAACTGTTATGCACTTAGAGTCTGATTTCAGGTCATGCTACTGTGTTAAGAGAAATACATATTCACCTTGCATGGCAAAAACAACTCCCATGCAGGTTGAATATGTATTTCACCTTGCCCACAGTGCAGCTTGGCCTGCTTCCTAGCAGGTCGCCTGGACAAGAGTTTCCTTTAAGCATTTCATGAAGCTGCTGACAGCTTGCTTCCAAGTGCCTGACCTCTGGGAAGTGTAAAGGTGCAGGGACCACACTGGGAAACATCTTCAACAGCAACCCTTTTTATCGCTGGCATATGGTTTGTTCTCTGTGTGGTCTCTTTCAAGTGGCACAGTGGTGAGCAGAGGCCAAGCAGGTAGCAGTGTTGTCTCACCTGAGAGCTGGCTGGCCATTCTGCGCAAGGTAACAGGTGATGGCTTAAGTGGCATTGAGCCTTTTTCCAAAAAAATGAGCCCATCTGCTGTGTATCTCTGTTCTGATCCCTTGAGCCTTCCCAGAGGGTTCTTAATAACAAAGTTCTGGGCGTAACGTTCCAACGGGTCATCGAGAGATGTGACTTTTCCTTCCTCCCACATCTTGTACAACATAATGGTGGGAAAGATCTTGGAGACACTGGCAATTCTGTCAAGGAACAAACATTTGTAGAAATTAAGTATTAAGAAACCCTTGAATCGAGATGAAAGGTGGTCAGTACATGAGATCACCCAACTGACCCACTGCCTGTAGCTTTACATACAACACTTTTACTAATTCAGAAGGGAATGGCTAAAATGCAGGTAAGGAGCTTGAATTAATATCCTTAACACTGGCCTTTATGCACTGCAACATAACCTTCAGTAGCATTTCCCAAATAGCGCAGTGGGCTACAGAACTTTTTCTGTTCACTTAGTATTCATAAGATGACATATTTTATAAATTATTGCTAAGTAAATACCATAAAAAGTTGCAACTAGTTTTTTGGTTAAAATGCCATAAAGTTTTACATTTCATAATCAGTGTTAATGTTTCGTTGGCTTCAGAATAGAGTCAAAATTACAAAAAGTTCTTCTGGAATAGGACTCTGGTTCTATTTTCTTGGTTCTCAGAAATGGGAATGTCATTAAGAGGGAGACCCGAGGGCATTTGTGTTGTGCTGCTAGAGGTGAAATTCTTGGACTGTTGCAAGAGAGCCTACAGTGAAAGCATTTGCCAAGAATGTTTTCATTAATCAGAAACAAAAGTCAGATGTTCAAAGATGATCAGATACCATCATAGTTCCGACCATAAATGATGGCAACTGGGGATAAATTTTTAGGGAGGGAGTCTCTGTAGCACAATTGGTCAGAATGTTCAGCTGTTAACCTAAAAGGTTGGTGGTTCAAGCCCACCCAGGGCAGGTTCACCTTTCCTTGCCAATGGCAGGGGGGTTGGAACTAGCTGACATTTAAGGTCCCTTCCAACCCAAAGCCATTCTGTAATTTTATGATTCTGGAAGAAATAGGTCATCGATGCAGGGATTTTATGATGCAGAGAGGAAAAAAAAAACAGGTAATCACAGCTGCTGAAACTTTCCAAAATTGTTTATTCTGAGGATAACATTTGATAGTCAGAGTGCAGCCCATATGTTTCATATGTAGCACATTTATAAATCACTGGAAATAGATCTTTAAAGGAAGTAAACACTTCCTTTGTTTTTGTTTTTGTTTTTTAACACACACAAAGAGCTGGAATCTATCTTTATGTAAAAAATAATGGCCAATATGGCTTTGACTTCACTAGGAGAATGAATAAGCACACAGGTCTATGTGTTCAGTAGATATTATCCTATGGCACTGTCTTCCCACTGCTCACAAAATCTGTGCTAGCTCTCAGTCTTCAGATTTTTGCCCTAGGCCTCCTCAAAGCATGGAGGCATTCCTATGTGAGGAGTAGTATGTTTTTAGGTTCTTCAGGATGGTCAATGCTACTCCAATTTAAAATATTGTCAGATCAAATTAAAAATAAATAAAAAAAAAATCCAAAGTAAACAACTCAGTAAGCCACAAGCATATGATAATTTAGGGATTAGCTGAAGCACTGTCTCAGGAATATTTGATGTAACCCAGAAGTGGTTTCTGCAGTGGACCTGAGCCAGTAGAAGATGCCATTTGTGACAATGGCTCTATTCCCAGGTATCAGATCTCCATATGTGTATCTGCTCTTTTTCTAGCTCCCATGCCTGTGATACATCTGTCTCACCTGTAAATAGTGTACTCATTGGGCACTACTGAGGAGGGGTCCGAACCATTCTTCTTTCCGAAGTTGCCGGTCCAGAGCACAGTGTCGTTGTAGATAACAATGGCAGACATGGCAGGGAGACCAGAGCTATGAATCTTTTGGCGCAGCATCATATCTACCTGGAGAATGATGGGACACTATGAATTTCCATATGAAGAGTCTTATAATGCATCTGGTCTGTAACAGGCGGTGGAAAACCCAGACCATCAGCCCTCCTTACTTTCAAGCACTTAAAATGTTTTTTTCTGGTCTTTTGAACTGCTTATGCTGAATTATCCAGTATCTTTCTTTCAGTATGAAAGATCGTCCCATCTTTTTAATTATTTTCTGCTTTACATATATTTTCAGGTTATAAACAACTGTCCTGGGACTTATGTTTTCGTTCATTGAGGGGGTTATTCCTTGCATTGCTTGTCAATTCTGTTATGTTTGTTTTGTACTTTACTAGGGAAAAATGGTGTGGGAGAAATTTGTATTCTTAGTATATGTATAATCTTGTCTCAGTAAACAACCCAACATAGCATGGGAGTTGATAAAAAGGTTTATGCATATTTGGTACCATACGGACCAGGGGATATGTGTCACCCTCCCCAATTCCACATCAGAGGGGTCCAAACGTGTAATGATTAGTCTAAATCTTATGAAAATATTGAAAAGTGAATTAAGCAGTCTTGGCCAAACAGAGGGAAACACCACATGGGGAGTAATTGAGTCCTGTTTTTCTTGAACAGAAGGAGATCCAACCATGGAAAGATAACAGGACATGGGTTTAACACCCAAGGGCTTTGTATCAACTTCTGAGCAATTCTATTTCAGAAAAATTATGGAATCAAATTTGTTATCAGTCCTTAAACAAGAGCAAATTCTATTCCCAGTTAAATATGTCTTAGGTATGCTACTGTTAAAAGGACATGGGGTATGCAGAATGTTAGGTTTGAAAGAAGGAGAATGCTGCGTTACCATCTACCATGCCTCCACCACTACAGAAGAAGCACACGCAAAGAAGAGGTAGGCAGCAATGCAGAACCAGAGGACCTTTCCAGGCAATGCAGCCGGCAGACTGGTTTGATGGACTTTGCAATTCATGATCCAGGGCTTCAACACTGAAGACTCTCAGACCCACAGGGTGGGGAAGATGGCTTGTAAATATTACCCTTATGATATTGTGTGGATTTTTGTTTCTGTTGCTAGGCTTTGTAGCAGTTAGATTTATGATCTCTTGCTTTCTGTCTTCTCTTTCCTCTGTACCTGTCCACTATGTTCAGATCACCACGGTCGAAGAAGAACTTTGAGTGTTTGAGCCACGGGGTGGTGTAAGGGACGACTCAAAATTTCTGCTAAACAAAGCAGCCTGAAGAGACTTTTAATGTTTCGAATACCCTCAGGACCAGGCCTTCTGCTTAAGGAACTGATAAGGCTAACACCTGGTTATCTCTGGTGTCGTTTATGGGAAAGAGAGAGACTGTGTCAGGACAATCACTTTTAAAGAAACAGAACAGCCCTGTTATCTCTCCCATGAAGGGTGAGTGAAATGCATACTAAAGTTCACACCCCAGCATATGCTAATGAATATTGTCAAGATCATACTAAATTTATATGACTATAGCTCTCATCTCCTCACCCCAAAAGTCATACTGCATGTCACCTGGTGGGGGGGCGAGAAACATGAGATGAAACTGCCCCTAGGAGTGGATGAACATAAAAGGGGCAAGACCTTCCCCAAAGAGAAGAAGAGAGAGAAGAAGATTTATGACCTGGGAAGATTTTTCCCTGAAGAGACCCTGAAGAGCGCTTCTGTGACTCGTGCTGACCAAAGTAATGCTGGAACCAGGACCGGCAGTCTCTTTATCTCTCTCCCTCTTGATCTCTCCTTTGATCTCTCCTTCTCTACGCCTTTTCTTCTTTCCTTTTTTTTTCCTTCCTTCTTTCTTTCTCTTTCCTTTCAAAGAAGTAACGCAAGGCATGCCGTACCACTTGCTATAATTCATTGTGTACCTGTTATTAAGTACTGCTTGCCATAGTTCGTTGTATACCTGTTGCTAATTTACACAAGGCATTCCTTAGCGCTTGCCATAATTTGTTATATACCTAACTAATTATTGTGGACCTAGCAAAGACCTGGTCACTAACCTAATAAATGTTTGTATACAGACCTTGAGATTTGTCTCACTTTAGTCCGTGCTGCTGGGGATTTACAAATCTGAGTCACTTACTCCGCCTCCTTCCTGAGTGGGACGCGACAGTCCACCATGTAGAAGAATGTGCTGCTCATCCTTGTAATACCTATGATCCTATGATGCTTATATGATTAACAACAAATGCTAAAACCTAATAATCGTAATTTCTTCCTTTTAAAATTGTACTGTGCCCACCTAGTTTTTGTACTAATATTTTAGGTTCAAAGATGTATGAGAAAAAGATCCAGACTTTTCAAATATCCCATGACACGTCTTATGCCATGAAACTTGCTAGAGCTAGGACTCCTGTTCAAACTGTAATCAGAGAAACATCACTAAACCATTAGAGGGCTGTGATTGCTCTTTGCTCTCTGTTGTGCCAGGGTTGTGTAAAATTAATCAGCCAGCTGTGCTCCACCCACCTCCTGCAAACAGAATGCATTGGTCTTGCTCTTTTATGATTTTTTCAAAGCTACGTCATCACCATACATAAGTTTTCTTTTGCGCAGTAAGGTTAAAACAAAAGAAATGGCATTCCAAGACCAGCATCTGAGACAAGAAAGGACAAGCCAAGTCACGTCCTCAGGACCTCTTCACTGGATGAACTAGTGAGGTACGCTGACAGCCAGCAGTGGAAACATCCAACTTGTGCCTAGTCCTTCTGTAGCGGTTCTTTGCCCTCCCCTCCCCTCCCCATGTGCCAGTGACCTGTCTAGTGTGGTTAGGTACATAAGCACCCCAGAGAACAGGCTGGTCTCATGTCAGAAAGCATGGTCCTCCTTAGAGTTTTCTCAGACAGAGTCTGAGTCTGGCATGTAGACCTGCCTGGGACTGCAGAAAGTTGACAGAAATACGTGATGCTCTTCTAGACTCAAGTGTCATTGAATCCAATACTCAGCATTTGGATTTGGCCACTAGCAAGACTCTTCTGAGGAAAACTTATGTCTTTTCTGATAAGCAAAAGTATTTACCGTTAGAAGAGAAATGTTTCCTTAAGCCTCAACCATGAGTGAATGTCACTTTTCTGTTTCAAGCTGGGCTAGCAAAAAGTCTCTCCTGTATGAAATATAATCGCATCTGGTATCATCCAGAGTCCAGTTCCAGGGTCCTCGGCCTCGGACTAGCAGGATGGTAGTTTGTCTCAGGTACTGCAAGATCTGTAGTGTGGGTTCGATTGTCCATAGATTTGGGCAGAACGCAAAAGCATCTGGTGCCTAAGCCCCCTTCAAATACCTATGTCTTCCTATGCACCAATGTTCAGGTTCTCTGTGCCTTATTCCATCTGCAAAACAGGAATAATTTCACCAGCCTCCTTCAAAGAAGTGTTTGGATACTTCATTTCTGAGGAGCACAAAGAAGCAAGGCTAGATGACTTTCTGATGGACACTCAATGTTCTGCACATTCCCCCGCCTCTCTGACTTATCCTAATCGAATAACAAGATACCTCTCTACAGTAACCCCAGAGACAGCAGCAGAGACTTCATAAAAATGAATGTGAAGTGATAGCAATTGAAATTCAGTGTAGATAAAGCAATGTGCATGCAGGAAAACATCCCTAACTTCACATCATACATATACACACAGATGGGCAGTTAGCTGGGCATTAGCACTCCGGAACAAGACCCTGGGGCTATGACGGATGCTCCTACGTAAATATTTGCTCAGTTCCCTATGGCAGAAAAAATAAAAGTAAATTAAATATAAGGGATTATTAGAGAAGTAACATGAAATAAAACAGAAAACACTGTTTTAGCACTGTATAAATCCCTGATCCACTTGCACCTTGAATACTGAATACAGTACTGATTTCCCGCAGCTCCACAAGAGTATGTAGAGCTGGAAAATATTCAAAGAAGGGTAAAAAGAATGATCAGAGCTGTAGGACAGTTTCTATTATGACTAATTAGGCTACTTGTGAGAAAGAGACAAATGAGAGGGTATCTTATATGATAGGGGTCTATAAAATCAGGAGTGTCCTGTCAGAGCAAGGCTATCCTTATGGTCCATACAGTCAAGGCAACTCTGCAGTATTTCCTCATTGCAAAGGGAGTCTACTAGAATTTCAGATAGTGCTAAAATTTCAGAGACAATATATCATACCGAGGAAAATCAGGTCTCTCCTTCATTCAGATGCTCTTCCCCTTCCTCTCCATTCCCCTGAAGTTACCTACAATAGCTTTTGAATTTTTAAATGGTGGCATGGAAAAAGACAGCAAAGCAGTAAAATAAGGAATTTGCAGTCACTGGTGAATAGGAACTAGTTACACGAGTCACCTGCTTTCCAGGGCATGAGGGCTGCCTAATAATAGACAAGATGTCAAGAGACATAATTTTGTGTTGATGTATGCTCCCTAGACCTTCTGATGGAGTTGGAGATGGATGTTTCTTCATCATAGGTAACCCTTTGGATAAGATAACCGCTTACTGACCTGTTCTGTACGTTCAGTGAAGGACTTTTATATACCCATTCCTAGATTCACATGTTGTCCACCTCTTCAATTCCCCACCTCCTTCCCCAGAGATGCGCAGGGGCAAAATACATATTCCCCCCTTTACACCTTCAGAAAAGCATTCATGAGCTCTGTCTCTCTTTGTTCTCTTCTCCTCACACACCTTCTCCAATGCGTCCTTGAGAATGGGGATTGGGTGGTCCAGTGGTACTGGTTCAGGATAGCGGGGACACATCTGCGCAGCTTCTGATCTCACTTCCATCACAGATGGGCCTGGAAAACATTTCAAAGCCAGCATATGCAACTTGAATAGACACACTAACAGGCTTAACCTCATCCAGCAGTCAGCACTAACTTTCTTGCTTGTGTTGTCCACAGCTGAAGGCAAAGAGTCAATCTTGAATTGTTTCTATCTATCTCACATAAAACAGGTCTTGAGGAGGGCACTGTGCTCTGTTATTGCCTATTCCAACATGGTATAGCACACACGATGGACAGGAGCTCCAACAGGCTTCAACTGACTCTGCAGCCTGCAAGAGTAAGGAACTGTAACTACAGAAGGCTCTGTAGGGTACCTGAGAGTGGGTTTAGACACCTTGAAAGTGCCCTGCCCATGTCTAGGGGAAATTCTGAGTTTGACTTTGGGAGAACAGAGTTGTCCCATGCATAGTTTAACCTCAGAAAATGGATGTAGAAGTGAATTGGGAGTGACATCTGAAATCTAACACTATAATAACAGTTGATAGGCTGCGTACCTAGTATATTATCTGTCTTCTGAATTAGCTGTATCCTGCATATACCAGATACGTCTTGAATTTTTGCGCCAAGCAAAGATCTTTAAACTCAGTGAGAGATGGGAAGTCTCTTACTTGGAGGCACTATTTTCCCAGTTGATCCCAAGGTGTTCATAAACACAGCTCCTCTGCTCTGTAAGCTGTAAACAAAATGCTTATTTATCTTTTCGCTTACCAACCGAGCATGAAGCATTAGAAATACAGATGAGAAGAGAAGAAGCACTATTAAAACTTTGAGGTGAGTGGGGATGGATACACAAGAGCCTACAGGCAGCGTCTAATACTCTGTGATAAAAATGTAGGGTCTGAGATCTTTTCAGACATTGGTCTATGAAGTAGCCCTTGCACCTTCACCTGGGATTTTATACCACCTTTGGGCTACTTAAAACTCTGATCCAGTTACACTGTATATATTTCATCCTTGCACATACAGTGCCTTGAGTCTTGAGTCTATCTGTTGATAGATCATACATAAGGGAATTCTACTGTGAAGCAGGGGCTTAAACCCATTCACCGATCTAAGATTAAGGGAATAGGAAAGGAAGCAAAGCCATAAGGTGAAGCACTTGGTAAGGTGTAAAACAAAAAACAAAACAAAAAAAAATGTAAAACATTCTGGACTGGAGTGACTTTTACAAGAGGATTCTAAAATAGATAAGAGTATGTAAAATAAATTGTCACCTTGGTATATCAATTAACCTAGGTTAGTGACAGAAGTAATGGAGGTTCTCTGGACACCAGCAGAGTTACATGGTATTCCATCAACCCAATGTTCATCTCCTCTGTGTCCTTGCACCAGCTAGGAGGAGGTAAATTTGTGTCCTGTTTGGGGAAATGCTCTTTGGGTAAAAATGTCCACATGGGGAGAAAGGCATTACAAATTTCTGTGCCAAATCATGGCTAAGCTTAACGTTGACTACTCACTGGGCTCCGCCTTGGGGAGGCTGTACTGCCACAGAAAGCAGCCCGTCATTGCAACAGACAACAGGAAGAAGAAGATGACCAACACATGAATCCGCTTCACCTCCATGACAGTGAGCTTGAGGAGGTTCCGGCTGCTGGACGCCTGCTGTAAACAGAAAAGGTATGATCTCTGAGAAAGAAAATCTGCCTCTCATGAATATGAGCTAGGTGAAAAAAGCACACTTCATTGGAGAATAAAGCTACTGCAGGGACATGGACTAATTCCAGTACTATTGTGGCACCAGAGCTGGGCATTGAAATAACTGGAACCAGAGATGACTTCTTGTTTTCCAATGAGGTTTGCAAGATGTTACACTCCTCACCTTGTTGGCCTTGTTGGTCCTTGTAGAAGAAAACCATCCACTCCTTTTGTCTTTTCCCCTCCCTGCAGGTGAACCTAGGCTGGCAGGATTCTCTGTTACAGCTCTCATTTCCTCCTTCTCAACCATCATGACTTATTCCTGGATATCTTTCCAAACCCTTTTATCCAGAGCCCAGCATCTGTTCATGGCAGTCACCAGTCAGATCATCTGAGCAGATCCAGCTTTTGTAGATGAATGATGTATTTTTTCACCATCTACTGCCCTTACTCTTCTGTTTTGTGCCCGTAATTCCCACTATATCATGTACCATCTGTAATCTTGGCATATACAGATGCCATGTTTTGGAAAACTGGCTAATATTCTGGGTCTGTGCAGCTCTCGCAACACTGGAGACCATACAGTTGGTGATACTACCATAAAAATGTTGAAGAAAAACAAGGAATATATGACAAATGATTAGGTGCCTAAGCATGAGCTTAGCTGCTTTCACTGACTGTAGGAGGTAAATAGGGTGCTTTTGAAAGTTGGGAAATTAATGTTATAAAACATATGGCCTGCCATTTGCATCCAATATGGTCCACATTCCAAAGCTGTTTCAGGCTGTCTGGACTCATTTGTAGGATAGACAGACTAAAATACTCCCTTTAGATTTCCACATGTCCCTTTTCTTCTTTTTTGGAGATACAGGATAGTTCATGTAAGAGCTTCTGCAAATCAATTGAGCCTTGTCACTCACATCAAGGGAATATGCAGAGCCACTTCCAGACCTGCACATTACTCTGTGGCTCTGTAAGGATCCAGATGGGGAATCTAGCCCCTGCTGAAACTCTAGGTTGCAATTCCACTTTCTGTACAGTAACAGAAATACATCACAATTATTTCTGAAGCTCTTTAGCTTGTTCAGGCATTCCCACATAACTTTTTGAAGGCAGCTTACTTCAGGTTCTTCCATAACATGATTAAGACTTCAAGGATAGCTTAAGACCATATAGGTGCCTGCAGACCCACTCAGACCTGAGCCTGCCGGAGCGCACATAGAATCACAGAATCATTTAGGTTGGAAAAGACCCTTGGGATCAGTGAGTCCAACCATCAGCCCCACTCTACAAAGTTCTCCCTTACACCATATCCCCCAACACCACATCTAAACGAGTCTGAAACACACTCAGGGATGGTGACTCCACCACCTCCTTGGGCAGCCTATTCCAGGGTCTGACCACTCTTTCTGTGAAAAATTCTTTCCTAATGTCCAGTCTAAACCTACCCTGTTGCATCTTGAAGCCATTGCCCCTTGTTCTGTTGCTAATTACCTGTGAGAAGAGACCAGCACCAACCTCTCTACAATGTCCTTTCAAGTAGTTGTAGAGAGTGATGAGGTCTCCCCTCAGCCTCCTCTTCCTCAAACTAAACAGTCCCAGCTCCTTCAATCGCTCCTCATAAGATTTATTCTTCAGGCCCTTCACCAGCTTCGTTGCCCTCCTCTGCACTCGCTCCAGCACCTCAATATCTCTCTGGTATTGAGGTGCCCAAAACTGGACACAACACTCAATAATACACAATACTCAGCACTCACCAGTGCTGAGTACAGGGGGACAATCACCTCCCTCCTTCTGCTGGTCACACTGTTTCTAATACAAGCCGGCATGCCATTGGCTTTCTTGGCCACCTGGGCACACTGCTGGCTCATGTTCAGCCACTTGTCAATGAGAACCCCCAGGCCCTTTTCTGCCGGGCAGCTCTCCAGCCACACTGCCCCAGGCCTGTAGCGTCCATGGGGTTGTTGTGGCCCAAGTGCAGGACCTGGCACTTGGCCTTGTTGAAGCTCATACCGTTAGCATTGGCCCATCGATCCAATCTGTCTAAGTCTCTCTGTAGAGCCTCCCTGTCCTCATGCAGATCAACATTCCCGCTTAACATGGTGTCATCTGCGAACTTACTGATGATACACTCTATGTCCTTATCAAGATCATCAATAAAGAGGTTAAACAGAAATGGTCCCAACACCGAGCCCTGAGGAACACCACTTGTGACTGGCCGCCAGCTGGATTTAACTCCATTGACCACCACTCTTTGGGACCATCCATCCAGCCAGTGCTTGATCCAGCAGATCGTATGCTCATCCAGGCCATGAGCAGCCAGTTTTTCCATGAGAATTCTATGGGGAACAATGTCAAATGCTTTTCGAAAGTCTAGGTAGACAATATCCACAGCCTTTCCCTTGTCCAATAATCGGGTCATCCTGTCATAGAAGGACATCAGGTTCATCAGGCAGGACCTGCCTTTCATAAACCCATGCTGACTAGGCCTGATGCCCTGCTTGTCCATTATATGACTTGTAATGGCACTCAAGATGATCTGCTCCATGACCTTCCCTGCTACCGAGGTCAGACTGACAGGTCTATAGTTTCCCGGATCCTCCTTTCTGCCTTTCTTGTAGATGGGTGCTACATGTGCTACCCTCCAGTCCATTGGGACCTCCCCAGTTAGCCACGACTTCAGGTAAATAATGGAAAGTGGCTTGGCGAGCACATCTGCCAACTCTTTCAGCACTCTTGGATGTAACCCATACAGTCCCATAGACTTGTGCACATCCAAGCGGTGTAGCAGGTCACTGATCACTTCCTCTTTAATTGTGATGACCTCGTTCAGCTTCCCCTCCCTGTCTCCTGGGTGCCCAGGGAACAGCTAGTTCCACTGCTAAAGACCAAGGCAAAGTAGGCATTGAGAACCTCAGCCTTTTCCTCATCCTTTGTGATTATGTTTCCCTCTGCATCCAATAAGGGAGGGAGATTTTCCCTAATCCTCCTTTTGTTGTTAATGAATTTATAGAAATATTTTTTGTTATCCTTAACAACTCTAGCTAGGTTGAGCTCTAGCTGCACTTTGGCTCTCCGAATTTTCTCCCTCCATAGCTTCACTACATCTTTGTAGTCTTCATGGGAGACCTGCCCCCTCTTCCAAAGGTCATAGACTCTCCTTTTGTTCTTGAGGTCCAGCCAAAGGTCCCTATTTAGCCAGGCCAGTCTCCTTCCCCACCTACTTATTTTTTGGCACACGGGGACAGCCTGCTCCTGCACCTTTAAGACTTCTCTCTTGAAGTATGTCCAGCCTTCCTGGACTCCTATATCCTTCAGGGCAGCCTCCCAAGGGATTTTGTCGAGCAGTGTTCTGAAGAGGTCAAAGTTTGCCCTCTGGAAGTCTAAGGTGGCAGTTTTACCAACCCCTCTCCTTGCTTCTCCAAGAATCAAAAACTCAGTCCTCTCATGATCACTGTGCCCTAGACAGCCACCAACCTTTACTTCCCCCACAAATTCTTCCCTGTTCACAAGAAGCAGGTCCAGGAGGGCACCTTCCCTGGTGGGCTCACTTACCAGCTGTGTGAGGAATTTATCTTCCACACATTCCAGGAACCTCCTGGATTGTTCCCTCTCTGTTGGGTTGTATTCCCAGCAGATATCTGGGAGGTTAATGTCCCAGGAGGTTAAAATATGGACATGCAGTCCATATTCCAGCTATTAGAATAAGTGATGTGTTCCTAAATAGGGGAACACCATTTTGACACTGAAACCAGCTTGGTTTAGATATACACAGCCTCGTACAGTCCCTTAGTAGGCAGGAGATCACATCCACACAAGGAGAAGCCTGTGTATTAAGATCTCTTTAATCACCCTGATGCTAGCAGGTTTCAGTTTATACTGAAGGATGTTGCCTACAGCTGCAATTAGATGCTGTTTTCCTGCAGCAAGGAGTGGCACAGGGCCCTCTTTGCCCTGAAGTAGTCATGGGGTGACTTTCTTGGATTTAGTCCCATCATAATAAGGTGACTCCCCAACCAACTTGCAGTTCCTCTGACCATTTTTCTGCCTCTTTCCTTACTTCACTGAGAAACCCTGATTCCTGTGTCCCTAAGAGCAGATTGAAAGGAAAAGATTTTCTGGTATATACCTCATCTTGTGAACTCCAGAATCCCTAGACCACTAACCAAGGACCCAAAGATACCGACACTGAACTCTCATCCAAACTCTCCTTTACCTTTTATCGATGTTGAGTGCCTTGAATGTCTCTTTCATTCTCTGACCCATAATCTAGTGGCAAAGAAATGAAACCATGACAATGCTATGAAACAGGAGACATGGATCTCTCTTTATTGACAGGGCACCAAATATGCAAAAGTGTGTGGAGTATTCATCACCCTGAGGAGATGCTGTACCCTCTAAGTTACTTTTCAGGAAAAATACTACTCTTTCCCTGTACCTGGGAGGTGGTCAGACAAACAGATGTATAGATATCCACAAACAGACTCCTTACACTTCCCATTCCAGGACCTGTCTGGTCTCATCTCCCTTTCAGTTGATTTCTCCATCTCACGTATATTGCTCAGTGACTGTCACTGCTAACAGCATAAATACAGCAAGGCAGGGGGAGGGAGGCTACCAAGCACTTAGACACATGCAAACGAATGCAAACATATGCAGGAAAAAGTGCACAGAGCTTCCCATGGGTAGTTTAGCTCTATGCTATGTTTTTTTCCCCTGAGTTTTAAAAAATTAGGATGGAGGTGGGGAGGGTGTGGAAGAAATGGGGATTTCACATAGACCACCCAGCTACACTGTCCTGTCCCACCATGCTCATCTAGGCAGGCTACCACAGACCCTGAGAGCCACTCAGTCAGAGACACATCTCAACACCCCTTAGGGAGAGACAGAAAGAGCCCCAGTCCCCTGCACATACCATCACCAGAAGTCGTCTCAGTCCCAGTAGCTGTTGTCAGGTGTCCCAGTGTGTGCGTGCCTTAACAAAACCACAATGCCTGATCTCAGCCCCGGTAAGGTGCAAGCAGAACACCTTGCCATGCTCCTAAATGCAGCTGTGTATCGTGGACAGGTGCTGATCAGTCACTCCAGGTGAAGTGGCCATTTTTAGCTCCCCAACAGTCCTGCCTGGGGTTTCCCTGTCCTTTTTACTCATTCATCCCCTCCAGAAAGTGCTGCTGTCCTCCTCTGGGCAAGGAGATTAAGTGACAGGGACAGAATGGCATTTGCTCTCAGGAAAGTGCCTGAGAGATTGAATGTTAATTCTTCCTAATGCTTCTCTACCATGTGTGTGAATCACAGCTGAAACCACGAGGGCTTCGCAATCTATTTATAGCCGCTTCATCTCCTCCTGACATCTGAACAGGAGGCGATTAACTCATGAGATGGACAGCCCCTGCTTGCATCCAGCTGGCTGTCCCTGGGCGGGCTTGGGATGGGGGCAGGCTGAGCTGTTTGCATGAAGACGAGGTGGGGGAGCTTAAGCCTGGAGCTCAAGCACTCTCTGGACTTTATCCTGAACAGCCTTCTGGAGTTATCCTGCAGCTATAGACAAGGGAGTTGTTCCCAGCTAACAGGCTCACTAGACACAGAAGGAGTGGGTATTTTCTTTTCCTTAGCTACGGGACTCAAGGGATAGTGGAAGGCTATGATTTGCATGAGGTGAGCCTTACCTGCAGCTGTAATCCGTCCATGGCTGCTCAGAAGTCTCTTCTCGTCTCCTGTGCTGCCTGTGTCCACAAACAAAAGGCTCATAAAACCCTGTGATGAAGAGAAACAAAAAGCTAATGCAGGAGAAAAATGGAGTCAGTGCACGGTGGGAAGCCCAGAGTGACAAAGCCCAGCTCAGATGAGCAGAGCAGCACGGAGGGACTAGTTCTGGATAGGGAGATAAACCACAGTAACCACATGAGGTAAGTCCCCAGTAACATTTTCCCCCTCTCTACCTCTGGTTTGGCAGCAATTTGTGTTTACTGCAAGCCTATGGCCATCCTCACCCCGCCTTCCAAACACAAGAAATTGGAGCTTCAAGGCCTTCAGAGCTGCCACGTTTCTATTGTACCTGCTCTGCAGGGTACTTCCAGCCCTCTCCCTGGCTTCTCAGCCTTGCTCCCTCTACACAGCCAACAACACCCTCCTTAGTTTTGGGAATCACAGACACAGACAAGAAACTGTGTGACAGATTTGGAAGTGCCAAGATAATGGCATGGCTGCCACCTCTCCCATAAAAGCTCGCTCTTGCCTTACTACCTGGTATTGGCAATTCAATATGCAACCCCCCCTCATAAGAGCTCTTACCAACCTCGCTGCTACCCTCCGGCTTCCAGTGCTGATGAATTTGGGGTTGTCCTGAAGCTGCAGATGTTAAGAGCATCTGAAGCACTAATCCCAGCTGTCAGCCTCTCTGAACACAGATTAATCTGCCATGCCTCACTCCTCCTCAAACAATGCAGCATCTGTCCAGGGATGCAACCAAATAGGAGTATTGCTGGTGATTTCATGGCTCAAACAATACAGAAGAATGGAAAATGGGGAGCTGGGGAGGAGGGTATCCTTAACACACTGTGAAGAAATATTAATAATGAACTGCCATTATCATGTAAAGTACATTATAAACATTCTTCAAAGCGGAGGGCACCCAGCTATGCACCAAATCCACGTAAACCCCATCCTCAGGGGTCCTGCCATCCTATTGCCTTCCTCAGATGTGCACAAGCAAGGATATTCTCTTCAGTATGATGTCTTCATTTCGGTGTCTCCAGGAGTGGCCCAGGTTCTGACAGTGCCAAAAATACTGAAGTAGAGCCTATGCAGCAATGTGCCTGTGCCCCAGAGCTGGGCCCAAATTTTGCTGAACGGGGCTGCAGACAACCTCCTTACTAATTAGAGTAGATCAAGCTCCTCACAGTTTTGTTGATCCTCACTTCTGGGTACTCTTACTTCCTTCGGTCCCTGCTACCAACCTTCCCAGGCTTTCCTTCACAACCTGTGCAGTCTTCCCTCAAAGACAAAGAGAAGTGCACATCAGTAATTCATGCTCTTTACATATTACACATTGTCATCCTATTTCCTCTTTATTTTCACTCCATTTTTTGCAGCGTTAGTAAAAAAAAAGAGTTTTTCAGTCTCCAATTCAGTGTGATTTGCAGCAATTCACTGGCTATCCCCGTGTTTCTTGACCTTCTCTCTGAGAGCCATTGGCTCCGTGCTTCCCTCCCAGAAAAGGAGCTGTGTACCCAGAACCATAACAGAGTCTCTCTGTCTTTCCTGGCTCAGCAGTGTTTCGTAAGTTTCACTTTCATGTTTTTCAGTCCCTCCTTGCAACCGAATGGCCTTCCACTGGCTCAGAGAAGAGTCCCATCTTAGAGAAACCTCAAAATGTGGCAGGAGAGTAAGAAGAGCTTGTGCCCACTCTGTCCTGAGTGGGTCTCCGGGGCAGTCTTTCCCTCCTGGTCTGCTCTTTCAGAGCATCCCTCTGACCCAGAGAGCCACAAACAGGAAAGTAAAGAGCCATTGTCCTCCCTGACGGCTGATCAAACATATACTGCATATAAGTGACTGCACACAAGTGACTGCACACAAAAGATTTTGTGTTTTGTGACACCAGTTACAGCAAAGCAACATAGCTCCAGGCTGCAAAGGTCAACCCGTGAAACAGCTTTGACTTGGAAGCACCCAGCAGTCTAGCAGGATAGGGAATGACCAAAACAGACAGCTCTCCAAGGGCTTTTTAGGCTTCTTTACCCCTTCAGCTGCAAATTGACACAAAGACCTGCGCAGGTGCCAGCAGGCAGTTTGGCCGCATCCCTTTCTGTTTCCAGCTTGTTTGGAGTCAGCCACTCACGGCTGCTTTGCGGTGCCGCTCACAGGCACTTTGTGTGGATGGGCTGTTCCTGCAGCTGTGAGCCTCTGCAGCCTGTGGAGGACTCACACCAGAGAAGATATTCCCTGCAGTCTGTGGAAAGAACCACGGCAGGGCAGACATTCACATGGGGGAACCACTTCAGAGCAAATGGATATTCCTGAAGAAAATACAGCCCATGAAGGACCCACACTGGAGGAGATTTTCCTGAAGGACTGCAGCCTGTGGGGATCCCGTGCTGGAGCACAGTAAAGGTGAGGAGGAAGGAGCAGCAGAGAGAAACTGCTTTGCACTGACCTTGGCCCCCTGCCCCCAGCCATCCCTGCACCAGTTTTGGCCAGGGGGTTAGGTAGGAGGGTCTGGAGTGAAGGAGTGACATTGAGTCTGGGAAAGTCCAGAAGGTAAAGTGTTGGTTTAATGTTTCTCTTTTTGTTTCCCACTACCCAAATCTGTCATTACATTATATTTTAATTGGCAAAAAATGAAGTTATTTTTCCACAAATTGCGCCTGTTTTGCCTGCAACAGTAACTGGTGAATGACTTCCCTGTCTCTATTTCAACCCACAAGCTTTCTCGCTCCTGTCTTTTTCCTATTTTCTCCTTCTTTCCTGCTGAGGGAGGAGAATGAGTGGGCAGCTGGGTGGGAGTTTCACTGTTAGCCAAAGCTAACTCACCACATGTGCATAAGGAAAAGCTCTCCCATATGACTTTTTCCTAGTACTGTTCTGCAGTATCTCTGCCTTGAAGGGTGTTCCTGCTATTTTCCTGCCACAGGGAGGAAAAAAAGATGCACCTACACGTCCTCAGAAGGCTCCCAGATGCTGCCTAGGCCACTGGTTCAGAGCAGATCACTCTACAGAAAACTCGCCAACGTTTGTTTTTGCTAGCTAGCAGGAACTGATGTGAATTTTTGTGCTCAGAGGTGTGCTGGCTTCTAGACTAGGAGAAAAAACACCTCAGAGATATTCCTTTATCTACAGAGTAAAGAGGCCCAGTGACTATGCAGTGAATAATCATGTCTCTGTGAAGTATGGCAGTGAAACAGAAAGAGAAGTTGTCTGGGTGAAATTTTACCCCAAATACTTGCACAGTCTTAAATGAAACAGCCTGAGTAGATGAATCAGGTCTTCATGTATGAGTAGGTTAAAGAGAAAGAAGGAATTAGAAAATGAACGAAGGCAGGCTCTTGAATGTCTGCCGGGGAGAGCAATGAACGTTTCAGGGACGTGGGCTCAACAACACCATCATCTCATTATTGGGCTGTCAGTCTTTAGTAGTGACAAAAGGGAAGCTGCAGCAGGAAAAGCAATTGGCAGCTCTAATTGCCCTCCTCTCAACACCAGCCTTTGAACCAGCATGGGAGTGAAGGGGGATTTTCCCCCTTCCACAGTCCCACATTACAGAGCTCAGCCAGGGACTCTGTTGTCCAGCTGGGTGTCCTTTGTGTCCTACGGGGCACCGTTGTCAGCCTTTGTGTCCCATTTCCAGCTGGTTCATTTTCTTGATAGTTCTGTATGGCTGAAGTGAGCTTTGAAAGTCAAAAGATAGAGCAGAGTGCCAAATGGGCTCTGCCTGCATGTTCCCGTATCCAGGCATGCTAGCAACGGTGCGGACTTGGATGGCGATGGTGGGGGTGGCCAGCATTGCTATTTGCTGGCGTTGCCCAACTCAGGAATTCAGAAAGCAAGAGTCAGAAACCTCAGAAGAAATGTTCAATATTGCAGACAGCTGGGACATGTTTTCAAAGGTTTCAAAGGGACACGTTTTTACTATTTCGTTTAACATGTCATGATTCCATGACCCAAGGATTTGGGAATTTATCGAAATGCTGTTTATAATCAGATTTGTGATAAAATCAAACAAAAGTCTATAGAAATGGAGAATGCCGCTACATGCTACAATATAGGATATACCACATTACGTTCCATGAGGACTTGTTGGGACCCTGGGAGCATTAATGGCCTGGACCAGCCTCACCTGGAGCCTCCACCTACATGCCCTACCCATTGGTCCTAAGGGCTGTGTTTAAGCTCAAGACCTGAACTTTTAGTCCTTCACTGAGATATGTTGCAAGACTGCTGTTCCCAGTGCAGCCATGCCCATTCCCATGCCTGGCTGTGGACTCCACTGATCCTGACCCTGATGTGTGGGTTGCCATTGGAACCTGCCTCATCAACACCAGTGTTCCTGACGATGGAGACTCTTGATTGAACCTGGCCATGATGTCTGGTGCTGCTCTGCCCAACTCGCTTAGGTACTATAGGTCTGGGTCCTGGCTGGTGAGGTCCCTGCCCCACTGGTCATTTTATTGCCCTCGGCTCCTGACTCCCTGTCCCTCTGGAAGCAGGCAGCCCTCTTGCTCCCTGACAACAGTAAATGCCTTCCAATATTTTTGATTTATTTAACACATTTAAAAAAATAAGTTTTTTTTCTTCCTCAACTTGCCAACACATTGATGCAAAATTATCCTGCTTCTTGAACTGTACACAGACAGCAAACACACACGTCCTAGATGCCACAACTTTACCAAATATTTGCAGGTCATTAATACACGTGAGCATCCTGGGCTGGGGTGCAGCAGAGCCAGCTCTCTGCTCAGGGAGAGCCTCTTGCTCACACTGGCTGCGGTGGCCACCAGGGGCAGCTGACTGGTGAGTTTACCCTGGGCAGGGGTGGCAGCTGTGGGAAGGCCTGGGCAGGTCAGGTGACCCCAAATGACCAATGGGGTGCTCCCTCCCAGCTCCCACGCTCAGTGTAACAGCGGAGGGATCAATGGCTGGGGTTGTCTCTTCTCTGTTGGCTCTTGTCCAATGAACTGCGTCTTCAATGGCTCTCTTTCTTCAATGGCTGACGTCTGAGGAGGACCCCATCAGCTCATCTGCCTTTTGATCCTGGTCAGAGTGTTCCAGTTCCCATTTGTCACAGAGTCCAGTCTGGAACGTTCCCAGTGCCTGTCAGTGACATCTCCCTGGGAGCTTGATCCAGTTTTGTGTATATTTGTATATATTATATCTAATTCATTATTTCCTTTTTATTTTATTATTAATATTTTCATTAAAGTAGTTTAGTTCTTTTTCTAAACTCATAAATCTCTCTTTTTCTCTCCTTGGAGCGAGAGGTGAGTGAGAGCATCTGTTGTTTTGCCATCGGCCAACCCGGACCAAACCACGACAGCGAGGAAGTCAAGTCTTTCTGCCACTGAAATACTACAGACTGCCTACTGTGCATTAAGGGATTTTTGATAGTTACTTCAATCTGCAGGTCCTGGAGTCATGTGATTACTATCCACCATTTCAGTGAAAGCCTGTATTTCTGACCCTCCTGGTTACAACATGAAAATGCCATGTTAGAGGCGGATTCTAGAAAATAAATGCAAAGCCAGAAATTGTTACTCCTGGCTCCAAAGTGTTATCCATTTCTTTCATGTTCTAGATCTGCTGATGCTGAAATTGCTTTTTTGAACATTGGGAAATTCCCTACATTTTCTGCAGCATAACTGTGGCAACCTGGCACATCCCATTGTCCTCGCTATCTAAAGCTGCATCGAGCTACGCTGCATTTAGACTTTGCAATTCCAGGTTATAAAAAAGTTTAGCATGCTAAGCAGGGATCTTTAACATGTCTGCTTCAGGGAGAATTTCATGCAACCAGAAGGACCACTGCTAGCATGGGATCCGTGATGCACAGTGTGCTTGCAATAGGACATTGTGTGCGAGTGAGATGCTCAGAGGCATTCAGTCTCAGTGGCAGTGCCTGTCACAGCCTGGGCATCCCTCCAGGCTCTGACAGGGAGGAGCAGAGCCCTGATGTTTTGAGTTCCTCTCTTTTTTCCTCAGTCACAATGCAAGATGAAGACTTTCTCATCTCAGGAAGGGAAGGATGAATGTATGTTCCCATCAGTGCTCTCACAACACAAACAAACAGAAAGGAACAAAACCACTAAAACTGAAAGTGTGACAGTTGCCAGCTGGAAAGATCATGTACAGCTCTTTTGCACTATCCTCATTCAGCTGCCTTGGGCCTCAGAGAAACTGCTTGTCCCTGGGGATTAGGCCCAAACACATGCCTCTGCACAAGGATCTTTGCTGTATCTAGTGCAGATTCAGTTCAGTGGAGAGGAACAGGAGGACCATGGCATTCCCCTCACTTCCCTTTTGCAGCCTGATGAGGTGCTTTTGGGCTGCTGAGAGATGCTAGGTTAGTGTGTGGGTGTGCAACTCCTCCATCCAGGCAGCAGCCACATCCAGGTGGATTTGCTGCTCTCCCAGCTCCTCTCTGCTGCTGGGAAGACACGGTGAAGAGACCAAAGCCCAAAACAAGTAGAAGAATGACGCTGTGTTGTAAGAACTCTTTCATACCCTGTGCCCTGGCTCTCATGTGTGCCCTTTCATGGCTTAAAGACACGTTTGTGTTTTCTTGGCTCAGCAAGATGGTGGTGTTGGCTCAGGCCACAGGGAGGCGGCCTGGGCTTAGGGCAAAGAACTCTGACCTGCCACAGGCCAGCAGAACCGCTAAAGCTCTGAAAAAACTCTCCTGTGCTGGGTCTGAAAGGGGCTTCCCTCAGTCCATGGAGCAACAGTGAAGCCGCCAGCACCCCACGTCTGTGCAGGTCACAGCTGGATGCAGCTTTGGCTCCCTTTCCTCTTTCATACACACCTCAGAAGTCTGCAGGGAAGCTGGATTTTTACTGAGCCGTTTCAAAGCCCTCTCATTAACTGCTTGCCAGCAGCCAGTTCTCTGATAATGGGTATCGCCTCTGGAAATTGCAGCCCCATAGCAACAAGGAGTTTAATGGCTATTATTCCTAAATGAAGGACACAGATCTAGTAATCCACCTCTTGCCTTTAGCAAAGTCCCTTAGAAATGATGATTCCCCTTTGCAGGTAAGGCAGAAAAATACACACAATCAAATCAAAAGTATGTTAAAAAGACACAGACTGGCCTATCAGTGCAATTTTTAACATTTCAAAATAATGCTTTTTTATTTTTTCATGGAGTCAAGTGAAGATATGGGAATCCTGCAGGCATTTTGAAAACTGAAAGTTTCTAATCTTCCTTAGAAGAAAAAAGAGAAAACCTGATTTTAAGGGTAGGACTCATTTCACCTGATTTCCAACAGAAAGTTTTGTGACCCTGTTACAGACCTTGTCCACTTTCAAGTTGAAAAAAATTTCCTGTATGTCCCATTGTACAGCAACACGTGCCCATTGCTGTTGCCCTTTCTCTGTGCACCTGAATCTGGCTCTGTCCTTTCCCCAGCCCCTTCAGGTAGTAAAATTAGATCCCCCACAGCCTCCTCCCCTTCTGTCAGACAAAACCCAGATCTCAGCCCCCCTCATACACCCTGTGCTCCAGCTAAAACCATCTCAACAACCCTCCTCTGGACTCACTATGGTTCATCAACATCTCTCCCATACCAGGGTGTCCCAAAAGTGGACATGGTACTCCAGATGTGCCCTCATGAGTGCAGAGTAAACGGGAAGAATCACTTCCTTTGACTTGCCACCTATGCTTGTGTTAATACATCCCAGTATAAGCAGGAAAAATGGAAAAGCTCTTTTGCACCATCCCCACCTAGGCAGGCATTGATGGGAAGGCATCAAAAGAGCTGCAGATCCAGTGGCAGCTAATGCAGGAAAGCTTCCTTTTCCCCAGCTCAAAGGAGCATGGCAGGATTTGAGCAGATGCTGAAAAAGGATGCATAGGGCTCCCCAATGCCTGGATGCGCAAGCTGGGCTCTGTGCTGAGGAGCAACTCCCCCAAGCCTGGGTACTGCTGGTGCTGGCCAGGCTCATGCAGCCCCATCACTTGCCAGGCACCCCAGCCTCTGCCAAGCAGCACACCCATGGCAGAGCTTGACCAGAGGTAGAGGCAGAGGCAGAACAATACTGCCAGCAGCACCAGCTTGCCTCCTTGCGTGGCCCAGGCTGAGAAGGTGTGGGCACCCCTTTCCCAAAGACGTGGTACTGGGATGCCTCACCTGCAGCCTGACCCTGGCTGCTGCAGGCTGAACCAGCGGTGACCTGCTGTGCCCTGCCTCCGGGTACTTTAAATAGGTCAGCAGCAGGTGACAGGATGAAATTGTCCTTCATTTTATTGTAAGGGAGCTGCAGACGGTGTCCTTCCCTGTGGCTAACAGCAGGGTTTTTCAGTGACAATGTAATGATTTTAATCCAGCAGGGTTTTTTTTGTTAACTCCTCACATGCCATGTGCCTGTGCTAGTTCAGCCTTGCCCTGCAGCACCACCAGCCAGGTCAGGATGATATTGTCACTGCTTGTAAATGTGCACAGGACCCTGTCCCAGGCATCATTGTGGGCCACAGAGGTACAAACCCATCACTGGGGAGCCCGTGAAAAGGCTTTCTCCGTGCTCCCCTGACTCCCTGCAGAGACCAGCAGCCAGTGTGGAAGTGTATGACAGTTTAGCCAGTTTAGCCCGAAGATCAAAATCTCTCTATTTCTGGAGATAAACAGAGAACAATGCTGGTCTTCACGTGTCGCTGAGTGCCAGTAGACTTTCATTGTGGCAGAATTACCCCTGAGGACAGCAGTGGCAATGCCTTGAACCGTCAACTCCAGTTTTCACCTTTGGATTTGCCAGTCAGAAACAACAGAAGTGAAATGCCCAAGCAGAGGCTCCAGCCTCTCATACTGCCCATGTTGAGCACTGTTGAGGCTGGGATTCATGCAGCTCTCATGCCTTTCCATTTTAGGAGTGCACTGGCCTGCAAAAGTCTGAACATTGAATGCTTGGCCTCAGCAAGTGCTGAAAATGCTGAAAAAACACTCTCTCTCTGCAGTGAACATGTAAGATTTCCAGCACAGACAGCAACACAAGGGACCTTGGTTTAGCAGGCGTGGCAAAGAGTCAGGAGACAGCCTCTGAGATGGGCAGATCTGTAGTGGAGAGTTATGGCATCCAAAATATTGAGTTCACCATGTCAGAAGCTGTCCCAGGCGAGGTACTTGGAGATCCAGTGCAGCTAGCCTTACACACGCATGGCCACAGGAGGCTGTTGTAGTAAATACCACTGTTGAAGGTAAAGCCAAACTAGTTGGCGTGTAGAATTGACCTGTGGGAGAAGTGCTCTGTTCTGGACAGGTCAGAATCATCTGGTTTGTCCTGAAGACACTGAGAATGACAATATCTGGGGCAACAACTGGCAGTTAGAAGGGTTAGCTGATATTTTTGTCACCCTCCAGCACATTTTTCATTCATTTTTCATCATTTTCAGTGCATTGCCATTCAGCAATGCTGAATTCCTCCTCTTGATTGGGTTGAGGACCCCCTATACTTCTCCAGAGAAGTGTGGGAGCACCTTCAGCCGTGATAGTTTATTTGAGACTAGAAAATATAAAACTGGGATTGCCCAGGAGTATCTTGGTCTTTGAGTGTGTACAGAGGCATGACCTTGTGCCCAGGGGATTTGCTCTGGATCCCATTGGCTCCCTGAGTAACACTGTGCCGTGTTTTCACCATAGGAGTTAGCTTCTGGCTACTACAAGACACAGCCTTCTGGCCTTGAACAATTCCCTGGTCTCAGAAGAGGCATCTGCATTTTAATCTTTGTTGTTGAGAATAAGTAAGGTCCATAGCAACTGTACGGGGCTAGTGTAGGGCAGCTCACCTTGGACTGGAAAGAGGAGCAGGCTGTCAGGAGCAGGGGAGTGGCAGTGTCTTCGGCCAAGGCAGCCCCAGTGCCACACCAGATCATAAGAGCAGCTGTGGTGGGACAGTCCACCAGCTGCTTCTGAAATTGGGACACGCACAGATCCCAATAGTTAGGCCAGGGGCAGAGACAAAAAAGGTTGTAGCAAGGACAATTTGGTAAGTCTAGTGGTTCCTGCCACTGAAAAGGGGAGGTCTCCTCTCTTCTTGTTCCCCTTCCTGCTTCCCCCAGTGTTTCCTGACCCCAGTCCCTGTCCCCTCCCTTGCAGTAGCTCATGTGTTTGTCAACCTTTCTACAAGGGGATTCAACTCACAAACCTGCTCTAGGAGAGCCCAGCACCACTGAGGTGTCTGTTGGGCTGGAGGAGTGGAAGGCAAAGCAAGACCTCCCCCTTGTGCTGAGCTGTCACATCACCACATCTTTTAAAACTACAGTCTTGGACAAATGCTGCAGATGTGAAATTATTAAAGAAATAGTCTTTCAGAATCCACAGAAGAAAATTCCTTTTGCTTCAACAGGTAGGATAAACTTACCCAGGTCTTGTAACAGCACGGTGGTGACACTGTGTCTCTTCTCCTGAGCTGCGATTGGGTTTTCCCTGTTTTTTTTTTTTCATAGGATGACAAGATAATGGAGTCCTTCAAGCTGGAAGGGACCTTAGGAAGTGAAATGATTTAGTCCAAACTACTACTAAATCCAGGGCCAGCTCTGAGGTGACACAGGTTACTTACGGCTTTTTCCTGTAAGGTCATGGTGTTGATATCACATACAAACCTATGGAAACAGACTTAGTGATGGGCTTCCTGTATCTGTATCCTGTACTCCTACTAATTTCTTGTGCTTCACCCGTCTAACAGAGAAAGTGTGTTAAGTTAAAACTGACCACACTAAACTGTTTATCATTTGCATATGATAAAAGTACTGATCACCAAGCAAACCAGATACAGAGGAAATAGGAGCCCAGTCATGGGCTCAACGTGTATTGCAAAATGGCTTTAGCTATTCTGCAGCAATGGTAGACAGGTCTTCACAGGTTTTCTAAAAGCTCTATACAAAGCTTAGAGCTGGGACTTACTGCAGTGTCTGGCCTGGGATCACTGAATCATAGAATGGTTTGAGTTTGGAAGGACCATCTAGTCCAGCCCCCTGCTGTGGACAGGGACATCTTCCACTAGATCAGGTTGCTCAAAGCCCCATCCAACCTGACCTTCAACACTTCCAGCGTTTGGACATCCACACATTCTCTGGGCAGCCTGCTCCAGTGTCTCCTATGTCACTTCCAGACAATGGTTATATTCTTTTGGCAGGATCAATACAGTTACCTGAGATCTGTGTCCCAGATCAGAGAGATATTCAGTCAGTAGGTTACTAAATGAAAGGAGCAGAGAAACTCAGAAGGTGAGCTGAGTTCCCTCAGATTAAGGAGGGAGGAAAAAAGAAAAAAAAAAAAGAAATAACATCCCAGAAGCTACCAGAGGAAAAAAGTCAAACCAAAGGTATAAGTGAAAGCTATGCAATTCTGAACAAAGCCAGTACAGGGGAAGGTAGGGTGAAAGAATAGGATCCTTTAAAATTAATTTGAAAATCGCTGATACAGGAACCATCTGTCATCTAAAAATAGCTTTACCTGGATCATATAAATGCAGTGGAGTTGGATCTGGACTCTGCATCCACTATGTGCTTTCTAGGGACATACAGGCCATATGTAGATATTCAGGGCCAGGGCAAGAGCAGCAAGGCTTGTGGTTCTTGATTTGGACACTCGTGCATTTCCAAAGATGAGGCAGATTTAAAAATCATTTATTCCAAGCCATGTGTATGCCACCAGGACAACCTAGCTGACAACTTCTCTTCGTATTCTTGCTTAAGTGAGCTGGTGAGCAGCATCATGTGCCTGGTGACACAAGACTGTGGCTCATGCCAGTGCTACCCAATGCAGACATACACATACATGTGCCCATTGAAGCACAAAATCTCTGCAGAACACAGGTTTTTATCATTCATTGTCCTAGTCTTACTAAGATTTTGGGGTAATAGGGATTCTTGGGTGCACGGGTATTTTTTTAAATGATTGTCTATTAACTTGTGGCAGAGGAATGCTATCACGCTAAAGCTTTGAGACTTGGAAGGTATATCTTCAAAACAGACATTGACATATGCTGGAAGTACAGTTTGCCTGTGGAAATATTTCAGTTCACAAATTTATAGGATAATTTGGGTTGGAAGGGACCTCAGGAGGTCCCTGCTCCAACACCCCGCCCAAAGCAGGGTCAGCTACGAGGTCAGATGGGGCTTATTGGGGATTTTTCCAGTCAGGTCTTGAAAACCTCCAACTACAGAGACTGCACAACCTCTCAAGACAACCTCTTTCAAGGCTTAATTGTACACACAAAAACAGATGCACGTTATTCCTTTATCTGTGGAGCTTTTAAATGCATGCAAATCCATTTAATAATAATAATAAAAAGCCCTAAAAATGTGCTTATTATTTTATAGGCACGTCCAAATACTAGTTTCTGCCCTGTGCTACTTCCAGTCCCTTCTCCTATCCTAACAGACAAAAACCTACAGGTGAGCATCACAAAAGGTAAGGACAAGATAGGGAAAAGAATCAGGAAACTGTTCAGATGGGTGCTCAGTCTCCAAAGTTGGGTGTTGGTACCAACATAAACTTTCCAGCAGATGCATCTTAGTGTAATTATTGGTGTCCTCAGATGAGTAGCTTTACACATTTTAATACTTTGGTCTCCTAGAACAATTCATAGAAAGCTGTTTCAACAAATCAGAAGAAAGAGGGGAAAAAAAAAAAAAAAGAAAAAAAACCCCTCCCCAAACCTACAATAAGTTGCTGCACTCCATTACAAGAAAGGGAGAGAATTTAGTCCTATTCTTTGTCTGTCACATGCAAGGATCATTGGTCTCAGGAGATAAAAATGAAGCCCATAGTGATGAACATTCATAAATGAAAGTCATAAAGAAAAGCAAAGAGTAAACAACTATTAACATTTTTTTACATGGGTGTAAGGAATGATGTTGACAAACAGAGGAGTTGAATCCTTAAATACAGGGAGTCTAAAATACAGGAGAAACATGCATGTGAGGGTACAAACACAGACACTGATGAACAGGTCATGGAGAAGCCAAAATATAGAACATTTCTGTTCACACAGTGGTAAAATTATTGGAGGAAGAAGTTGTAATGACCAGCAAATTTAACGGTATGTATTAATCCCCTGACTTGTTCCTCTGCGCTGTGTGCCTGGCTTTACCCACGCGTGGACAAAGTGAGGATATGCTGTCAATTTTGGAGTGAGAAAAGGGCAGCAGAAATATAGCCTCAGCCTTTTCTGTGTAAATGCAGTCTATCAGCTCCTGTGCCAGGGCTGTGGATCCTCGCTATAATGTACTGCAACATTTATATTGTCGCTCACTTTTAACCTCCTTCTTAGTCATATACAGTCACTAAGGCACAGAGACATTGGGTAACTTGCCAAGAGACTGATGGTATGTGCTGATTTTCATATAAATTTACATGAATTTGCATACATCTCCCTCTCAGTTTGCATTCATTCCCTGTGATGACTTTAAAAACAAGTAAAATATTGTCTAGTCTGCATGAGTCAAAATTTTCTACTTCTCTTATGTTTTCTCTTTTGCTGATACTAATTTTTCAGCTTCTAGGTGATTTATTTTCTTCCTTTTGTACTGCATTTCCCACCTCCCTTCCACTCTTAGCTACCATAGAGATCTATTCTTTTTTTACATTGTATGCATATTTTAACAAAAATTATTCTATCAGATGTTCACAAAGTAGGTAGTATCCCAAACTGTGGCATTGACTATCCAATTTAGACAGCACTGATTGTTCGCGGACTAATTTTAATATGCTGCTTCCTTTTTCATTTCCTTTCCTGTATAAACAGGTCTCAAGTATGCATCTGAAATTTGCTTGGTGAAAAGTTTCAGGTAAGTAGAGTTCCACACACAAGAAATTATCCTAATAGGTATTTGCTGTGCAGATGAGAGAGCTGTATGCAAGATTGTAGCCTGAGAATGTCCATTCTGCATGGAGCAGTATTGGTCTGGGGAAAAGCACCTGTTTTGGGAAATGTATTTGAGGTCACTGTGGGATCTGACCGAGCAAGAACTAGTGCTATGTTGGTACTTTTTCTTAATATCCTACCAGAACCCTTATTGTCTCTGTGGCCCTTGTTTTATTGTTTGGTATCACTGAGAAGTGTTTGGCTTCATTCTGGTTGTAACTGCTCTTCAAGTATTTGTGGGCTGTGATTACCAGACCCAAAGCATCCTCTTTGGCAACACAAAGCAGCCCCTTCTACCTGTCCTCAGGCTATGTGTCTGAGACCCCCTGACATCTCAGTTACCCTCTGCCAGACCTCCTCTGTTCTTTTTTTTTCATATCCTTCTTGTTCTGCGTGGAGGGTGGGGGCGTGGGGGATGGCAAACACAGAGTACTCAAGATGCGACAACAGAAACACTAAGTAGAGGGATGTGATAACTCCTCCCTGCTGGTCACAGTCCTAATGTAGCCCAGTTTGTGGTTTCCCTTGTTTGCCATGAGAGTGCACTGTTGACTCATATTCGATTTGTCCTCCTCCTGGTCCTTCTAAGCAGGGCTGATGCATTGCTTCCCAGCCTGCACTGATGCCTGGGGTTATCCTGTCCTGGGTAAAGAGCTTGGCTCTCCTAGCTGCTGAACTTTGTGAGGGTCCTGTCGACCCAGGCCTGAAATTTGTTGAGGTCCCTCTGGACCCTGCCATTCATGTGCCAGCTACTTCTTCATATTTTGTGTTGTCTACAAATTTGGTGAGGGTGCATCTGAGTTATCGTCCATAAAGCATATAAAGATATTGAACTGTATCGGTTCACTGCTTGGCCCTGGGATAGTTTGATTGTTACTCAAAGTCAATCATACTTCAGTCTGACTGTACTTACTGACTACTGTTCTTTGATATGGATGGTCTGTTTCCGCAGCTTTTAACTCAAGGTTTATTTCATTGTGTTAGCTCTATGGTGTCTTACCTGAAACTAGTCTTCTGTTCTACCACCTTCATGCTGCCTCCAGTGTCTCCCATCCCACTCGCCCACTCACCACCTCAGCTAACTCCTCATCCATGGGATACACCTCTTGGCTTGAGTCTGACTCTTCCCATCCTGGGATCACTGCCACATTGTCTGCAGCTTTGGGATCACTGCCTCTTCCCATGATTTGTGATTGATTGTCCTGGCAGCGGATGGGCCTGATAAGCATCCCCCATAACCTTCCCCCCCCCCGGAGCCCTCAGGTACAGTCAGGTTTGGTGAGACATGTGTTGCCCAGCCATGTTCTGGGATGCATATCTGAGGTTTGGGAAGCTGGAATGTATTCCCATGTGGGTCTGTTTTCTCTGGCCAGGCATTATCCCAGTTACTTGCCATCTCAGTGCAAGGTAGCACATGTCTTGCACTGTGCTTGTACACTGATTTACATGCTTCAGGGAAAAGTCAGGAGCCTTTAAAAAGGTATCTGTACATAGCCTATATAGTTAATCGTGATAAACAATAAGAGGGAAAATCTACTTCAGTGACCAGGAAGGGACTATTTGCAGTCAGTGGGACAAAGGAAAAGAGATGGTGATATTCGCAGACTTTCCTCTTTATGTAGGATTGTTGTCATGCCATTTCCCTGTTTTTAAGTCAGAGGTGAAATGCATGTTCATTTGTATGTATGCTCACTGTTAAATATAAAGTACAAATCTAATCAAGTACATAAACTGTATAATTGAACCCCTAAGAAAAACCTAAAGATTACTCCAAGCTTGGCATGCAAATAGATGCCAATGGGTGAGGCCCCCTTAGATGGGACTTCCTTCTGATGCAGGGGACTTTCCACAGGGAGTTCTGCAAAAGGAATCATTTGGGGAGCTCAGACTCTAGCAGAAGCCAAGTTATTCCATTGCCACAGATGGAGCACGGATTGGGGATGATTCTCAAATATGTAAAGTTGGGAGAGGATCACTTTAGCCAACTCCCATGGATGGGACTGAGCAAGTGCATTTTGTCTGTGATTAAAGAGTGAGGACGATATTTGTGAAGTTAAAATTCATTACTCTTACTCTCTCTCTTGTGGGGTAGGATACAAATGAGGGAAACAGTGAGATTTTACTGACAGTACCAGCAAAACGCATGTTACAGCCAGGACATGATGTTCAGGAAGCCCAGCATCAGTCACCTATGTGATGAAGAAATATCTTCGATTTTAATTAAACCAACTAAATTGTGAAAGAAAAGGAGAGAAATTTCTGCTAGCAGGTAAATTCAGCTATACTTAAATATGCAAGTTTCAACTACAAACAATATTTAACAGATGTTTAGAGTTAGTTTTTCAAGCTATGTACCTTTTAATTAGCAATTTGCTCAGCTAACTGTTTTTAAAACTCTAGGAGGGCAAACTGTAAATGTGATCTCCGTCTAAGAACAGAACATTATATATAGCCCTACTCACCCCTCAAAATCCATTCCTCTTCCTTGTTTGGAATCAGACATTTTTTGTTTATGTTAGCTCACTGCCTTTTTACCTGTTCCACCTGCATAATTACTCAGGTTATTAACCATCTGTTGTCCCCTCGTGCATCTCACAGCAGGCAGCGTACAAGAAGGGTTAAACAAGCCTGTAAGTGTGCGGGGAATGTGCTCGACTTTCATTACTGGTTATGGCATGTAAGCCAGAGAACTCAGCATGTCCTCTTTAAAGAAAAATTGTGTTCCTCTGCCTACTTCAAGTGTGTCAGCAAACTGGTTGTGAAGGATGCAATTTACTTAGTCTTTCAAAAGCCTTTGTCAAAGTTTCTCACTAAAGTCACAGAGAACCGAATGCATCTCATGAAACTCAGTCATACAACAAACCTCAGCCAGCCAGGGGCTAAATCAGGGTCTCCCCTGACATGGTGCTGTGGACTCACATATGAATCTAGAATGAGAGCCTGCTCTTCTAATTAAATGCTTTCTTCCAGATGCCACCATCCGTGGTATCTATCTTGCCTTTGCTCACAAGAAGAGTTGTGTGAGATGTCTTCAGGTAAGAACAGGCTGATTGAAAGGACCTGACTGACAGTAAAAGAGAAGAGTGTTGCTTGCACCAAGACCAATGGCTCAGGTGACTTGTCGGCAGAAAGCCTGTGCTCTGGCAGCTCTGGCAACCATACACCACAATGTGTCTGCTGTTTCCCCTCCTGTTCTCCCAATAAAGAGACCAGATCACAAGAGGCCCAAAACAAGGAAACCCAGGCAACAGAAAGGAATCTTGCTTAAGGCTTGCAAGGAGGGAGGAGCAAGCAAAATTCTAAAGCAAAAAAATCACATTGCAATAAATGCTGACTCCTGGGTCAAGACTACTGTCCAGAAAACCCTTTTCCTTGCCAATCAAGAGCCTCCAGGGAGGTACTGTAAGGACACAGTTGTTGACACCCTTTGTCCTCCATGCTACACACAAGTGATCTTGTTGAGGCCACCTAGGCATATGCATCCTGGTGTTTGTAAATATGTATGTGAGAATGCAGGTGGGCAGAATCAGCTTCCTTGGAATCAAATGCTTTTCCACTTCCTTACAATCTGTCATTGAGTTTTGGTACACTCACAACATACAGTCAATGAGTGCCAAGCTTCTTCCCAGGCTCGGCATTAGCTTGCAGGACAGAGCCTTTCTTTCGCATTCCTGCAAAGGTATGACACTCCTTGGAGCTAGTTTGCATGGCTGAATGGAGATATTTTCTCCACAAAGGACTCTGTCCCTCTTTCCTGAAACACATGGTGCTTGTTCTAACTTGCATGCAAATCTCAAGAAAGATGTATTTCTGCAGATGTTTTCTGTGACAAACCGAGCGGTGAGCAGGCCCAGTGCCTCCCAAGGGGTTAAAAAAAGGCCAGGCTGTCTAGTCTGAAGATACCTGACAGCACAGGGTGAAGTACTAGGTCTATAGGGAAAAAATAAAGCCTCCTCCTGCCTCTGAACTCCTATTTGCCTTTCTCTGCCTGCAGACAGCAAGCATGTGATGGGAAAGATGAGAGGCAAGGACTTGGAGAACAGGGAGAGAGACAGAGGGCTTGGGCAGGGTGGGAGACACTGCCAAAAATCTTTCGTAAGGCAGCAGGAAGGGAGCAGTTTAGGCCTGAGTAAGACACACATTTTTCATGATAAGGTGGCAGATTGTCAGGGGGCCAAACACCGTAAGTCACAGACCCAGGTATTTAATTGCATTTTCCAAAATGCCTGCAGTGCTCACTTCCTCAGAGAGCTTGGTCTGCTTATCCCAGATCACCTAGCACTAGGGGTTTACACGTGCCCTTATCACAAGCTGCACACACAGTATCCATCACCGGAGAAGACCTGTTCTTGGGATTCCATGATGACTAACTGGGGCTGGTGAGATCCACATGACCACTCCATCTGCACCCTTGAGCACACGTCTCTGGACATTTGGACTCTCCTTCCTGCAAGATCCTGCACGTTCTGCTATTTTTACTCATACAGAAAGGGCATGAGACCTGTTGCATGGGTGGGAAAAGTCAGCAGCAGTGATATGGCTAAATTACTGGTCAGATCCAGGTTTGGTTCCTCTACTTTCCTTCAGACCATCACATGCGTCAAGGCCAGACAGAATGTAGTTCAGCTTTGTACTGCATTTCACCCAAATGTCATACCCAGAAGTTTCAACTATGCCTCATCTTCTGCGGAGAGGAAACTTCTGTGCACCACAGACGGTGAGGGGCGCAGACCAATGTGCAACCAACAACTAGGTCTTGTTACAGCAGAGCGTAACTTAGAGAGACATTCCTGGTTGAATCCAGTGGCTGCATGGCTAGAGGTAGCCCATGAGGACCTGGCAGGGAAAACACCTCCCTCAGATCAGCACTGATTACAAGGGAGTCCTCCTCACTGTGGTAGCACTGGCTTATGGAGTAAGCCCAGAAGCCAGAACTAGGTACACAGTGCTCTGTGAAGAAGGAAGCTACTGTCCAAAGCCCCAGACACACCCCTCATAGGAGATGGTAGTAATTAAAACAACTGAGCCCAAGTTATCCCTTCAGATATTCTGCCACTAAATCCTCCCATAGCTGTGCAAAGAATGCAGAGTACTGAGGAGGCTGGAGGAGACAGTCAATCAGAGACAGTCAGTCATTTTAGTTCTGGCTGCACCCCTGAGCAGTGCATGTCACCTTGAATGTTCCCCCTCATGCTTCAACACAAAGATGTGCATTTTCTCATTGCTGGGTAACATTGTCTTTGGCATCCAGTGATGGTTGACTATCGTTGGTCACCAGCTGCTACCCCAGTTTACTGGGGAGCTAATGCTGACAATTGTCTTCATGCTGAGCTTCACCCCTGATGCAGGAAAGCACCAGCTTTATCCTGTCACATGGAGATCAATGTTTTCATCTTGGCCTAAGGGAATTGGGAGCTGCATTTTCAGCACAGGTCAGAATACTCTAATAAAAGCCACCTCAGCCTTTCCCACTGACACAGATGTTCTTTAATGTGAAATACTTAACTCTTGCCCAACACTGCAGACGCAGCCAAGATGATCCTGCAAGAACCAGGGGAAGACAAAGAAAAAAAAAAGGGTGAAAATTCGTTTGTCTAAACAAGTTCCTATCACAAAATCCCGATCCTTCAATTCAGCACCAGTGAAAAATAAAAGATATGATTCCTTCCAGAGTAAAAACTGACATGGGAAGCTGCTGCAGCAGGGAGAAGAAATCCCTTTAGGGTGGAAGGAGATGGTCAACGGATCAAAATTCAGCAGTTACCAAAGACAAGGAGACTCAGAGTAATGACTTGCAATTCAGAACAGAGGTGTAACTTACTACCCTGCCATCGCTACTGCCAGAGAGGGCTCAGAAGAAAACAGAGGAGAAAAAGAATTCCTACATACAGCAGTAAAGAGCTCTGTGCTGAGAAAGGAATTGCATTTATTGACACCATTGTCTTACCCCAAATGCTCTGCTTGGACCAACTGATTGCTTAGGTACAGGATGTTTGCTTCCTAGCCATCCCAGGAAAGCTGCTTGGAAACATTTTGATGTGCTCTCAATTACTTTTCAAGTAAGTCATTTAAGACCCTAGGTCAGCTCGAAATCCGTGTGAATTTTAACAGCACCACTAACGACATCAGTGGAGCTGCAAGGATGTGCACCTGCAGTGTCTCCACTGTTTGCTAATGCCTCTGTTCCTCCTGACCCCTTTCTTGTTCACTGTAAGGTTATATTGTCTTTCCACAGGTGTTCAGGAATAGCTTTAGTTAGAGATAACCTTCCTCCTGTATAGCCCCTTTTTAACCTTCACTTAATCCCAAATACTCTTACGGGTCTGACTCTGCTTCTTACATAGAGTCCGTCTCACCCCAGTAGTGTCCTGCATGAACACTAATCTTCATCACAGAGCTTAGAAGTGCCTTATGTGCCTCTGTGCGCCTCTGTCTCGGTCCAGGGAAAAGACTTAGACAAGAGCCAGCTCACACAGCAAAGGAAACTGTTATTCTAAATCACCTAACAAGCTCATCCAGACATTTCCCATAGGAAACCAGTTCCAAATGCGTGTTTGCAAGCAGGAGGCTAAGACAAAAGTAGATCAATTTCTTGGATAAATTGCACACTGTGGACAGTAGGATAACATAATTCTGGGTTTTCTTCTTGTGACAGGCAAATATAAGACCTAGATTACCTTAGATGACATAAAATTATTTGTTAAGGAAATAAAGTTTTATCCTGGCTTACTGAGTCCTAAACAGCATGGAAAAGGGGAAGGATTTGGTGTCAGATGTTTCAGAGCTGTGAGGAGTTAATATATTTATAAACACACTCGCTAAAATGTACTCAGTAAGGACGTGTAAGGTACCTCACAAATAATTCAGTGTATACAGAGCCTGAAGCTGCCCAACACATCCATTTCCCCTGAGAAGCACTGAAGACAGTAAAGATGGAGGGCGTGGGGGAAGTGATGGTCTCACAGGGAACTTGACAGAGCTATGATAGCTGAGAAGCAGAGATTTTGCCAGCACTGGACTTCAGCCCACAGCCTTTGGTCGTCTGTAAACTGGAAATCAAAATTAGCACCTACTGAAGCACCACTGCTTTCTGTGAGAGGAGAGACCACTGAACCATCAGACCACCCTGTGATTCTTCTCATGGCACAGAATAAAGGTCCTGGCTCTGCTTGTTTGGTGCAGAGACCAGCACTTCTCATAAATGGTATACTGTTCATTGGTGAAGCTCAGAACAACACTGTATGTGGCACAGATTATTTATTTGGTTTTACTTTTACAGGTAAATTCCCCTTGTTCACTCACATAGGACCACTGATGAGTGGGGCTGGCATCTGAAATAAACAGTTAACAGCACAACAACATGAACAAATATGCACCTGTGGAAGGCGAGTTACATAAAAAGGATTCCTTTTAATTGGTTCATGCAACTAATGCTTGATTTGATGAACCTTAACTCCTAGTTAACTCCTCAGTGTAGCTCTGTGGCTAGTTGTGTTAACTCTTGACTGGGACACACAATGCACCATGTGAGTGTAATAAGTCTCAGATCTGCCTCCCAAGTCATGTGCAGGAAATAAAGTCAAACTTCACATTATCTTGCTGGGCCTTGCTGGCCCTCACATCATCAAGCTGTAAGTTAAAGTCACTGATAAAGGCGTCACGGGAGGTCTGCATAAATACCTGCAAATCAGACACTTATCTCTTTGTGGATTCCTGCTGCTGCTGTACCAGTGAAATCGTCTATGTCTGCATTTCTCTGAGATACTTGTGTTCACAGCCCCTGCTACAAGCTCTTCCTCCTTCCTCTAGAGATGTACCTGCAGGTCTGGGGGACTTTCAGCCCAAAATGACTGAATAGAGGCTTTTTACTGGAGAGATGTACCTTATTGCCTCGGTTGTCAGTGCTCCTGCTCGCTGCCTTGCTGCCAAGCCTGCTCGCACAGTCATCAGTGCCAGCCTCCACGCAAAGTGGTATTTTAGCAACTGAGTCACTAACAATGGCAAGGTCAGAAATGGTCACTGTAATTAAGGTCTTTATTTTCCAACACATTTCACTGTCAGGCGTGCTCCTGAACTTTTGAACTTCCCTGTCATTGGGCTGGGACTCCTGGGGATGCCTTTCTGCTACATTTTTATCCCGCTGTTATTTCCACTTATCCCTGTCACCTTGGTGCTAATGGATAGCCCAAACCCACAGCTCACAGCTTTGGGCGGTGAGATGGAAGCTCCGACCCTGATGTCACATACAGATTCCTGGAGCTGACTGTAGTTGGATTGCTGTGCCTATGACTTCATATTACTGGGGCTACCCTCAACTGTAAGTACCTACATGATACACGTTCAATCTAACACACTGCACTTCATCCATCAGTTTAAATACCCTCATCGCACAGGTGGTAGAGCTATCCCAGTGTACACCTCATGTTTCTAAACATGTTTTTTCACTGCCAGCGACAAGGACTTAGGACTTTTGACTGAACACTGGTACAGGTTTCCCAGAGAGGTTGTGGAGTGCCCATCCTCGGTGACATCCAAAAGTCATCTGGGAATGGTCCTGGGCACCAGCTCTAGGTGGTCATGTTTTAGCAGGGAGGGGTTGGACTAAATGACCTCCAGAGATCCTTTCCAGCCTCAACAAGTCAGTGATTCTGTGATTTTCTGGTGGGTTCACTGAAGATTTGTCAGCCCAGCCCAGTGTACAGATGTGCTAGTTGAGACTCACATCAGTAAGCCTGAATGGCCCAGTGCAACGTGTAATTAAGCTGCAGAACTCATCACCACAGGGTGCCTTTGATGCTGAAAGTTGTCTTGGTTTCAAAAAACAATTAGGTGGATTAACAAAAGCAAAAATACCATCTCTGTTTTTAAAAGATTCATAAACTATGGATGCTGAGGGAATACACTGAGGAATTTTGACGAATAGTTTTGTTCTGTTCTTGCCTCCACCCTAAGGTGTTGACTGCTAGTCTTGGTGGGAGTTGTGTAACCAGCTGGAGTGTTCTTGCAGGACAGCATGGTTGGAAGTCAAACTGAAGACTACCTGCATATATCATTCATATTAAAATTAAAGGCCTCAGGAAAGGCTAGAAAGAAGAGATCACCTTCCAAGACAAGACTCAAGCTCCAGCAGAGCAAGCTGAAACCTGCAGATTCTGTTGAGATTATCCAGCACTCCACTCCTTGCCTAGGTGTCTTTTTAGACACTTCTGTTCTTTGACTGGTCAAGCAGGATGCTCTCAGCTCATCTCATCCATGTTCTGAATCTTCTTCCACCCACATCCACTTTTTAAGAGCAGGTGCACACAGTTGTATGCCAAAAAACCAAACAAAAACAAACAAACAAACAACAGGAATCGAAGCCCTTACTGGAAAATTATCTCTGCTGATTCAAGGTTTAAAGCAATCATCAAGCAGTGCTTTCCCTTCACCCCAGATCCAAAACAAGATAGGAAACACCAGAATTCGCATGATGGTTTAGAACAGTAAGAAACACAACCAGACAGTGGTCCAGAGGACATCACCTGAATGCACAGTCAGACTGAGGCCCCATTCAGGTCTGCACAGCACACAGCATCCTGGAGTTCACCTATTTTGTTTCAGGTGGAGTTACCTGCAGATGACCTTCAATCTATCACTGAGGTGGAATCCAAGAGCCTGTGTCCTAGAAATGGCTTCTGCTGTCTCTGACCCATGCCAGGAGCAGTAGTGTCCTTCCCCCTATGTGGGAGGAGGTGGTTATGGGGAGTGTCACAGGCCATTGATTCCTGCAGTTTTCCCCATTCCTGTGATCACTCCCTTGCCACATAGTCGTGCGAGTTTCCGTGCTCACCTCCCTGTTCTCAGTCTATTGCACACTCTTCTTTGTCCTCTGTCCCTGCTTATTTCGCAGCCTTGGCTGTGCCTGGAGACAGACCAGGCTCAAGAGCCCTCCATGAGTGAAAAGCAGTGCCCAGCTGTGATGGTGGAGGTTGGGAGGTGCCACCAGATTTCCTGTTGGGCAGGGGCCATCAGCATGGTTTGCAGAGCAAGGATATGCTTGTGGGGTCTGGGAGTCCGAGTCAGCAGTGGGAGGAAGGGGAGCAGTGACGGGGTATCATGAGGATGGGGTGCTGCAAGGGACTGGGCTGTGCTGTACTGGGGTCGAGGTCTGTCACTGTCCTCCAATCACTCCTGCCCTAGGGAGACTTCCCCTACCTTCACTCCTCTAAAGCACATATTGCCATCCAAACTAATCCTTATAAGGCTCATAGACCCTGCCTCTGCTGGAATAAACTGCCTCTGAGACTGCAATGAGATTAATCTGTGGCTGCCACGAGGCTCTCAGTTAATTTTGTATTGGGCTTGCAGAGAGTCGCTTATCTGTCTAAGTGCTACCTTCTCTCTGAGGGCTGGTTTCCTGCACCATTAGTCACTAGCAGAGTATGTGGTTAGTTTAGTCTTTAAAGATTCATGAGTGAGGACTCAAGCCAAGAAAAATGCTTTCCCAAATAGTCTTTAAGACATTTTTCATTAACCCCTTGCTTTAATATTACATTTACTTTCTGGAAGTGTTCCCAACTCTCATGTAGCTGAAGCTGTCATAAATTCCTGCTGTCATGTGTCAGAGCAAAGACTTCATAGACTTTGTACACCTCCCACAAGTCTGTGCCCAGAGCTGATTGGAATAGTATGACCTAAAGCTGGTGTATCATAATCATAGAATCACAAAATCACAGAACCACAGAGTAGTTGAGGTTGGCAGGGACCTCCCGAGGCCATCTTGTCTGATTCCTCTGCTCAAGCAGGGCCATCTAATAGGTCCTGGACAACCTGTTCCACTGCTCGGTAAACCTCACAGTGAAAAAGTGTTTCCTGATATTCAGATGCAGCCTCCTTGTTTCAGTTATTGCCCATTGCCTCTTGTCCTAGCAGTGTGCACCACTGAGAAGAGCCTGGCTATGTCCTCTTTGCACCCTCCTTCAGGTATTTAGATATACTGATAAGATCCCCCTGAGTCTTCTCTTCTCCAGGCTGAGCAGTCCCAGTGCTCTCAGCTTTTCTTCACATGAGTCCCTTCATCATCTTCATGGCCCTTTATTGGACTCCCTCCAGTATGTCCATGTCTCTTTTGGGTTTGTCAATGAGTAGAGGGGCTGAGCTTATGTGATGAAGGGCAAGTGCTCACCATGGGATATCACCTCTGGCATTCCTCCCTCCTACCACAGACCCCAGCCACGGGTTTCATACCACAGCTGGCACTGGTTTCAAGGGACCTGCACACCACCTTTCGGGCCCCAGTGGGTTTCTGCCCTCTCGCTGCATGCAATGCATCCTGCCAACAATGCATCTCGCTGTGTGCAATGCATCCTGCAGTGCATCCTCTTGTGATGAAATGGGAGCATTCTCAGCTGCTCCATCATTAGTGGAGGCTGACTGTAGCCTTGCAAAGTCAAGCAGCTCTTTGCCTCTCATACGCACCAGTAATCCCATCCTGGTTCTTGACCAGAAACAAATGGTATGAAGAGGAGAGGTGACTCCTGCAGCTCTCTGCTCCTCATATATGTTGGTGTGCAGAGCAGTGGCTGCCTCTCCTCCAGCCCATCCTCCCCACCTGCCTCCCCAGGCCTCTGGGTGGATTGAAACAGTCCTTGCATACAGCCAGTCTAACACTGAGTGTCAGCAAAACCATGTTTGGGCCTGGCAGCTTCATGCAATTTCAACAGACAGAGACCTGTCTTCACCATGACAAGTCCTGCTCTTCCCTTTCATCAGGATGTGCATGGGTCAGGGCTGTTTCTCACTGCTTAGGTTTTTCAAAGACTCTACATCAAAGCCAGACCTTGGTTTCTTCTGTTTCTTTAATATATCCCACAATGGCCTTGTTAAATCACAGAAACCTTTTCAGCTTTTTTCCTTTCTTTCCTTTCTTTTGCTTTTTTTTTTTTTTGTTCTTTAATAATCTTTTCATTTGGGGGAAATAGATAAGGGAAAGTGGTTGTTGGGGGAAGGGAATTTCTTCCATGACATTTCTTTAGTCTCTTGCTTATCAAAGCAATGGAAAAAAAGCACCAAGGAAAATGCAAGCAGATGGATGAAATGTTTTCTTTTTTTTTTTCTTTTTTTTCTTTTTTTTTATGTCGTTTTCGAGATACAACTTTGATTTTCTCACTCTTCTGCTATTTGCCCACACCTTCATTTTTCAAATCTGCAGCTGGGTAACTGGCCAGAATTGTCCCAGTCACCCATGGAATATCCCTTTCATTTTTCCTGCCTCAAATTCCCAGCTTACAGGCTCAGAGAAAACTGCTAAAACCAAAAATTTCCCATATTTGTGCCAGGTTATCTTGAGTCCACAGGAACCTGACAGAGGCCTAAGAAGGCCAAACTATCCTAGGGCTCACACTACTGGTTCGTAAGGTATGAGTAATTTGGCCCAAACTGGGCATCTTGGGTTGTGTTAAGTCCTCTGCATGCCTGTCAGTAAATCCTGTCAGCTCCCACCCAGCCACGGCAACGAACTCAGGACATCGCTCCTGAATTTGGCATCCTTTTTCATTTGGCTTACCTCCACTGAAGTTTCATCCCTCCTGACATGAAACTGGAAGTTTTCTTCAGACTGCTACTATCACTGCTCTTCCTACCACCTTCGGTTTCCAGCCTAAATGTAGATGGCCTGTGAATTCATCCCTATCTTTCCTTGAACCACCACTATTCAATTGCTTAAAACATCTCCTTTCCAGGCAGTTTGATTCCCCCCAAATATTTACAGACAGTGGGCCTATCTCCTCCAGACCATAATTTTGTTTCTAGGTAAAGCATGTCTTCTGGTCTGCTCTTCTCCCAATCAGTCCTTCTCCTGTGATAGCCCTCCTAAGGGATGTATCTTGGATGGGACATAGAGTAGCTGTGCTGATGTACTGGGCAGGTGTCCTCACCATGCACCAATCTACTTCTAAAAGACAGACGGACACGCACCATAAAAACATAGAATCGTAGAATGTGTTGGGTTGGAAGGGACCTCTAAAGGCCATCTATCCCAACCCTCCTGCAGTCAGCAGGGACATCTTCAACTAGATCAGGTTGCTCAGAGTCTCATCAAGCCTGGCCTTGAATGTCTCCAGGGATGGGGCCTCCACCCCCTCTCTGGGCAACCTGGGCCAGTGTCTCACCACCTTCAGTGTAAAGAACTTCTTCCTAATGTCTAACCTAAACCTGCCCTGCTCTAGTTTAAACCATTGCCCCTCGTCCTATGGCTCCATGTCCTTGCAAACAGTCCCTCCCCAGCTTTTCTGTAGGCCCCCTTCAGGGACTGGAAGGGGCTCTAAGGTCTCCCCGGAGCCTTCTCTTCTCCAGGCTGAACACCCCCAACTCCCTCAGCCTGTCCTCACAGCAGAGGGGCTCCAGCCCTTTGATCATCTTCGTGGCCTCCTCTGGCCCCGCTCCAACAGGTCCATGTCCTTCTTGTGCTGAGGGCTCCAGAGCTGGACACAGCATTCCAGGTGGGGTCTCACCAGAGCAGAGCAGAGGGGCAGAATCACCTCCCTCGATCTGCTGGCCACGCTTCTTTTGATGCAGCCCAGGATGCGATTGGCCTCTGGGCTGCAAGCGCACATTGCTGGCTCATGTCCAGCTTTTCATCCACCAGGACCCCCAAGTCCTTTTCTGCAGGGCTGTTCTCTATCACCTCATCCCCCAGCCTGTATTGATAAGGGGGATTGTCCAGACCCAAGTGTAGGACCTTGCACTTGGCCTTGTTGAACTTGCCTGCGAACTTGCTGAGGCTGCTTGATCCCATTGTCTATATCACTGATGAAGATATTAAACAGCACCAGTCCCAGTACGGATCCCTGAGGGACACCACTTGTCACCCCTCTCCATCTGGAAATCAAGCCATTGACCACCACCCTCTGGATGCGACCATCCAGCCAGTTCCTTATCCACCGAACAGTCCACCCATCAAATTCCTATCTCTCCAACTTAGAGAGAAAGATGTTGGGGGGGACCGTGTCAAAGGCCTTGCAGAAGTCCAGATAGATGATACCCGTTGCTCTTCCCCTGTCCAGTGATGCAGTCACTCCATGCTAACCACACCAATGGTAACTCTTCCCCCTGTGCCACAAATGCCAGCACATCCTCAACCCAAACAGGGCTGTATTACCGATACCACAGCTGGAGGAGTGGGGGACGTGGGTTATTCCCCTCTGCTCAGCACTCCTGGGGCTGTATCTGTAGAACTGTGGACAGTTTGGGGGCACTCTGGTACAAGAGGGATACCAAAAAAGCCTGCAGAGTCCAGTGGAGGGTCACTAAAATACCCAAAGGTATTGAGCACATGGTCTTTGAGGAACTGGGTCTGTTTGGCCTGGCTGGGGAAGGATCTATAGCAAAGGTGTGGTCAAAAATCTCTGGCCCTGGAGATTTTCAGAACTTGGCTGGACAAGGCCATGAGCAATCTGATTTGACTTTGAAGTTAGCTCTGGGGCGGGATCAGGAGAGGAGGCTAGAGGCCCTCAGAGGGCTTCTCCACCTTTCTGTGACTCCATGAAAGTAAATGCCAAGGTGTAGGGCAGACTGCACTCATTAGCCCATGTAGATGCCATCTTCACAGTTCTTCTTTGTAGCTGTTTCAGCTACATTCATCACCCAGAGTATGCTTGACCAGAGCTGTAACGCTGTACTGCTTGAGAGGTTTCTAATTCATTATGTGTGTACTTCCCTGGGTTGGTAGGAAATGCTTCCTATTACACATGTAAGGATTGCACTAATCTTTTGTGGTCATTTCTCATACAAGTTCAGGCAAATGAAAGTGCCAGGTGATCACCATCTAGGAGCATGATTCCCATATTTCCTACAAGATGGGCTGTTTGCATTCCTCTCCTGAATGGCACCCAGCTGTTCCTGCCAAGGATGCCAATGCTGTGCCAGCAGAAACTGCCATATCATGCAGGGACCACCCCCAGTTCTGCTTACACACCTTATCTCTGCAGGGGGCTCTGACTGACCCTGTTTCCTACCTGATAGAGGAGTCCATGCTGGAAAGAGCATCCATTTTTTCCTCTGGTTCCTACAAGCATCCTTTATAGAAGTGTAGGCCTAGGGAGGGAGCAGAGTGAAGAGCAAAAATTGGAAGGTGAGATGTCAGGAATCTACTGTCTTTCTGTGCCACCTCAGCATTAGAGAACAATCATCTGTTGCATCAGTTTTTGGGTCTGCATACATGAAGACAGCTGCTGGGAGTTTGGGGTTGTGGAATTATCAGGGTCAGCGGGGTGAAGGGGATCGTCAGCAGGGTCTGTGTGAAGGGTCTGGGTTTAAAATCAGGAATCTCTCCAAAGCAGTCGGACATTGGTGGATGTAGAGCGATGAGAGCAGAACAGTGTCCAGAAGCTTCCAGAGGGTGGGGAGGGTATTATTGCCTTTTCTGATTGTCCTACCATCACAAACTGCCTTCAGCATACTAGTGTTCTTATCTGCAGGTACACAGTCTCTGACTCTCCAAATCCAGCCCCAGAGACTGGACCTATTCCAGAATGGCTCTGTTTGCTCAAACGTGCCCTTGAGCAATTGCTCAAAACTTGTCTTGGACTGGGATCAAGCACTGTGACAGTACATCCTAACCTTACATCTTATCACATGTTAAACCGGTCCAGGCAGGAAAGATAAAATTAATAATCTGCTTCCCTTCCCCATTCAACCCCTACCATAAAAGCTGACAAATTCTCGTGGTAATCTTTTGGTATCGGAGAAGATCAAATGTTCTGAGATGTACACAAAGTATTTCAAAGTAATAAGCCACTAGAGAAGGGTTCAGCAGAAATTCCCCAGCCCACCCAGACCTTCCCTTCTGCAGGTAAGAAGCAAAGCACTGCTTCTGGTGGGAGGTGACCCTGCCCATGGCAGGGGGTTGGAACTAGCTGATCTTTAAGGTCCCTTCCAACCCGAACCATTCTGTGATTCTGTGATTCTGTTATTCTGTGATTCTGTGATTCTATGATTCCCTAGTCCTGCCTTTGACTGTTGTGGTCCCACGTTTGTTGCCATTTCAAGGTACTCTTACCCTATGGGTGCAGCTTGCAGTGTCCATGCAATGGTCAGCAAAATGTTTCCTTAGGCTTAGTCTGAGCCCTGCAAGTGCTGACTGCTGAGGTCCAGCTCCAGGCTGCCATGCACAGCATGGAGCAAGGACAGGCACTTCCCCACCCAGCACTTCAGAGAAAGCTAGTCATGTGGGATGGGATTCACAGTTGCCACATGATGAACGTAGCGGTGGCACAGCCAGCCAATAGTAAGGAAAAATGTGTCTAAAATTCTTGCTTGCTTGGATTTATGACATATCCCCGAAGCTAGAGCTCACAGATGCCAGGTTCTTCTGTGCTGGGCTCTGTGGCACTTTTAAGCTTAGCTGGGGGTGGGGACAGCATCAGTCTTGTAGAAAAGCCTAATGGGCAGAACACGCTCCTGTGAAAAGCCACCAAATAGTCTGCTTGGGAACCCCAAATCCAGAGCTACCCTTCCTCAGGGCAGTGACCCAGCTACTAGGAGGGTGCTCTGATGGGTGGGGGGAAAGTAGCCAAACATTCTGCTGTGAAGGTAGCCACAGCATTCCTGGGAACGTAAATGACATAAGTACAAAAGGAGAAGAAGCAAGATGTGGCCAGACTGTGTAACTTTAACTTTAGGGATCTCAGATAGGAACTGAGGGAAACTGAGGTTTCTTTGCTGTCCACTCGTTGTCAGAAGTCAAGTAAACACTGAGCAGATTTAGAGGCACAGGGATCAGAAGTCAGAACTAATCATGGGTCTTGCCAGCAGAGCTCCCTTGTAACTGCTTTGCTGGTGGGCTGGGGAATTTGCAGTCCCACTATGCAGGATGGGCCACCACTGACATGGGAACACACTACTGGGATGGGTGAAATATGAGTTAAAACTATCATGGCTTGAAAACTTTCAGAAGCGGAAAGAAAAGGAAATAACAGTGGGCTGGCAGCAGGATGGGAGGGTGGAGGGGGATGCCTGTGAGTGAAGCTCATGTATAATTCCCTTCTCCAAAGCTGGAAAACAGGCTTCAGCCTGGTATCTCCCCTGCTGGTTTAGCAGACCCAACCACAGAGCAGAGGAGGTTCTCTTGCCCTGAGACATATTCCTGGTGAGAGCGCTATCAAAAGCACAAGAATTTTGTAGGACTCAAATAGCATTTCCTGTCAAAAAGGTTTCCTTGATTATTTCCAAGCTAACTAAAAACCTTTGCAGTAGCCCAGACATCACAGAAGGAGACAGAGGGAATGGCTGTGAAGACAGCACAGGGTAGCCCCATCTCCTAGATGCTTAGCTTAAATCATTTTCCTCCCAGCACCAGTGCTCTTGCCAGCCGAAGTTACCGCTGAGCATGGGCCAGAGTGTGTGTGCTCTGTGGCAGCCATATCAAGCACTTGTAAATTACCACGCATCCTCTGCACTGCATCCACGGTCCCCCATCAGATCCAGTTCCTTCTGCTGCTGCTCCTGGCCAACACAGTGATATTTTATGCTGTTGTTATGGTCACGGTACCTCAGTTTCCCAATTTCTTGCTTGCTGAGAAACAAATGGGATAACATCCTTCTGCTCCAGAAGATAAAAAGAAATGGTTCTTGGCATACAGGACTCAAAGTCTCCAAACAAAGCATAATCAAAAACGGTGTTTGGCATTGGTACTGTGCTCCAAACCAGGGAACATAAATTGTCCCCTGCCCTTCTCTCACCTGCTGTGTGGTTTACATCCTTTCTATGGAGGCCTCCCTTTTAACCAAGTATCAAATGAAGAGTAAACAGGAAATCAGATGAGAACTTTCCAGGCATGTTGGAGAAAAGAGGACATTTCTAACAGCACAAACTCTTCCTCCTTCCAGAATATCACTGTCTTCCAGTGTGACTGTGTAAATCTCTGCCACTCACTCACTCTGTGACTGGCTTTTGAAACAGACCTCTGGAAATCTCCAGTGCAGACACTTCATTAGGGAAACCAAAATTACCCATAGGTAGGAGTGTTGGAGAGACACCTGACATGCCAGGGTAGAGCAGAAGAACCCATGGTGCCGCCATTAATAACTATTATGAAAGCCTGGGGAATGGCTGGAAACAAATTTATTCACCATTATCACTTACCATATCTCCTGAAAATTTGCCTGTCCAGGCATGTCACCTGCTATTAAACCTCATTCATTACCCTTATGATGCCCTGTGATCCTTCACTCTGGTGGGTGTAAGAAGCCAGGAGCAGAATCTGGCAGCAGCGTACAAAAATGCCATTCCCCTAGCCTGGCAGGAATTAGGGAACTGGGACAGTGGGAGCAATGGATCAGCCAGTGGTGAAGTAGACACGTAGGAGCAGAGCAAAAGAATTCATAAGGCAAACTCTCTAGGAAGAAACCCCTGGGAAGGAAGGCAAATCAGAAGACTGAGGTAGATGCCTAACTTAATGCCTGGCCCAGAAAATGGGGGGAAAAAAAGAATAACTGGACATGAAAGAAGGAAGGCTCAAAGTAAGCCACATGCAGGTAATCAGAAATACAGAGAAATCCTGTTAGCTAGGGTCAATATTTCACATATTCTCTTAATCACATCTGCCTAGCTCTTTCAGCAGGAGCGCAGGCCAGAGCACTGAGAATTCAGCATTTCTGGTTATAGAGGACCCCAGGCTCTTGCCCACGTTTGGCTTTGCAGCTTGTTAGCTGTGCAGGGAGAGAGGGAAGTAGAGGATGGACAGGAGTTGCAGAGGTGAGAGCCCCTCTCTTGGAGATAATATGATGTGCACATCCATGTGGGAAGGAATTACCTTGGCCCAATAAGTGCAAGGTGTTTTCACACTTAATGCATTTCCCCAAGGTCTCCAGCAAAGGTGTCAAGGTGAATATCAAGTAGACCTGTGGAACCCCAGGAACTGGGCTAAGGAGGTAGTTGCCATGGTAACAGACTGGCTTATGGTAGACGATATTGAATGATATGTCACATTCATAAGCTCACTGCACTGAGGCAGCGTCTCAGAGGAGCCATTAAATCAAACCCAAGACAGAGCAGAGAGTGAGCCAGGGCTGGGGCTGACCTCCTGCTGCCGAGCAGTGTCAGAGTGTGTGCACAGACACCCGTGTTGCTTTGGGGCACTCTGGGGAGCATGCACAATTTTCCTGTGTGTGAGCACAGTCGTGCTTGTGGGTGTGCTCGCAGTCAGGAGGGTCACACAGGGCTGGGCTGCTGCTGTTCCTGGGTTTGTTTCCCTCTGGATGCACATGACGGTGTGCTAGAAAGCGCGTGGCCTGAAGTTTTCTACTTTGGCAGGGGAGTGTGATTCTCACACATAAACACAAGTGATGTCCTGAGTGCAACCAGAGTTCTGCCACCAAATCACACTGTGTCTGGGGCAGGTCACAGCAGCAGTTAGTCTTTCCCATTTAATGCATTCAAAACAGTACAAAAACTGTGATGAAGTCACCAAAGCATAGTGATCTGATCTTAAGGACCAGTGATTTTCTTCGTATTGGGGCAGACGCCTTATGCTCATTTTGTGAATGTTGCCCAAATCTCAGGGATCTGAGTGATGGAGGACGTGAACTTCTAATAATTCCCATGGACTTTGTCCTTCCGCCATGGGAGACTCTGTTTTTATATGATGCAGGGTCCCATTGAAGGTCCCTGCAGATGGCAAGGACCTAGTCCATTTGACCTGGCCCCAGATATCATACATAGGTCCACATCCCAGCCACAGCCTGGCCATGGCTGGAGCAGAGCAGCATACATAGATGCATCAGGTTTGGATAAGGGTGTTCTTTTGAAGATGGTAGAAGTATTGCACAAGCAGAGGTTGTACAGGAACGGCAAGGTCCTCTGTGCTTCTGGTTCTCATGATCCTTCTGTAAGTACAGAGTAGGCTCAGGCTTGGCCTTCATTTGCAAAGGGAAATCCCTCCAGCCCCATAGGACCTCACAGCAACTCTGCCCAAACTCAATTATCTCCCTCCTATGCACTCAGTGGAAACATGTTTGAGCAAAATACATTTTAAAAAAAAATCTGTTTATTAATGACAAATTTAATTGCAATTTCACCCTAATGCTCCATGTATCCAAGGCAAAAATAATGAAATTATTTTCCCCCAGCACTGTTTTCAGACCAAATCTGTTAAGTCAGCTAGCAGAGGGTTTGACTCCTGTTCATTCACTAGCTTAGCAGAGCACCAGTTTACAGGGGTGAGGGAGCAAATCCCTAACCTGTCTGAAAGGACTTGACCCACAAAGCTTTAACACTGTGGACTACTCATAATTATGTGTTGAGGGATCTCTCAAATTGAAGCTGTTCCCTTTAGGGCATGGTGACAATGTAAGAAGAGCCCTGTATCTCACTGACTGAGGCTTTATAACTATACAGCATTGTGCGCCAACAGTAAATGCAAAGAGCAAGGGAAAGGTTCTCTGTCCCACCGGTAGCAGACAGCATGGTAGCTGCCGTCTGGTAGCAGACAGTCTGTGGTGGGATATAGGTTCAGAGGCTCAGGCAGAATATGGATATGAACACAAGCTTACCATAGTTGGCACCACTGCTGCCTGAGCAGGGCTTTGGATGGCTTCTCTTTCCTGGTTTTGTGGACAGTGTCTAAGTCTGATGGGGAAGAACCAACTGAAGGAGCAGGCAGTGGTGCTGCTGACTGCCATGGTGCTTATTTCTGGGCAGAGGTGGCAAAAGAGCTTCTGCAGAGAAGAGAAAATTGTGTCATTACACCTGAAAGTTGGCATTCTTCATTGTTATTTCACGTCGTATGGGGAGAGGTAGGGAAGTTCAAAAGCCAACAGATGGATCCAAACCACGTTATATTTTTAATTCACATCATGGCCTAGCTCAAGATTAACCTTTAGGATAAGCCTTGCTAAAGATAGCTGAGCAGTGGCATTTCTTTCTGTTAGCAGAAGGTGATACCTTAATGTACTTACAATGTTTATGTTTCTCCTTCTGTCACAGAGGGACAAGGTGTTGAGCTCCCTAAAGCCCAGATCCTGGCATTGTTCGCAGCGCTTGCTGGACACAGCCAGTGATCTAGGGTCACTCTGCACTTTAGCAGCAGGCCAGCATTGAACAAGTGAGCAGCCAGAGACATAGATAGAGATCACATGGCATATATTCAAGTCCCAGCTTCCCTAGGCCTAAACTGGGAAGTTGGTGCTGCTGGGCAGGGGTCTGGACTATGCAAAATGTGTCCTACAGCATAGGACTGAGCCAAGGTCATCCCAGAGATATGCCATCGAGTCCCTGCTCTTTTGACTCTTTTTTTCCTTATCCAATAAATGTCAAATGTAAAGTGCCTAAGCAGTTAGAGCAGAACCTCAAGCCACAGTTTTTACAGCAGGTGCCACAAAGAGATGTCCTACTTGCTTCTTCCACACATCTGTGGGTTTTATGCTCCTTTTCCAGTTCCAAAATAGCTGCTGTGAATGACGGTGGTGGAGGGAGGTACTTATGCCATCCAGAGGGACCTGGACAAGCTTAAGAGGTGCGCCCATGCCAAGCTCATGAAGATCAGCCAGCCCAAGTGCAAGGTCCTGCATGTGGGTCTTGGCAATTTCAAGCACAAATACAGACTGGGCAGAGAATGGATTGAGAGCAGCCCTGAGGAGAAGGACTTGGGGGTGCTGGTGGATGAGAAGCTCAACACGAGCCATCAGTGTGCACTTGCAGCCCAGAAAGGTAACTGCATCCTGGGCTGCATCAAAAGTGTGGCCAGCAGATCAAGGGAGGTGATTCTGCCCCTCTGCTCTGCTCTGGTGAGACCCCACCTGGAGTGCTGTGTCCAGCTTTGGAGTCTTCAGCAGGAGCTGAGGACTGTTGGAGCGTGTCCAGAGGAGGGCCACAAAGATGATCAGAGGGCTGGAGCACCTATCCTATGAAGATGGGCTGAGAGAGTTGGGGTTGTTCAGTCTGGAGAACAGAAGGCTCCGGGGAGACCTTATAGTGGCCTTCTGGAATCTGAAGGCAGCCTACAAGAAAGCTGGAGAAGGACTTTTTACGAGGACATGTAGTGATAGAACGAGGGGAAATGGTTTCAAACTGGGTAGATTTAGATTAGATATCAGGAAGAAATTTTTCACTATAAGGGTAGAGAGGCACTGGCCCAGGTTGCCCAGAGAAGCTGTGGCTGCCCCATCCCTGGAGAGGTTCAAGGCCAGGTTGGACGGGTCTTGGGGCAGCCTGGTCTGGTGGGAGGTGTCCCTGCCCAGGGCAGGGAGGTTGGAACCCGATTATCTTTAAGGTCCCTTCCAACCTAAACCATTCTATGATTCTGTTCTACCTTTCAAAAATAACTGCAGTTATACCTACAGATATCAGCTGGGATGTAGGATGTATCCCTCCGTTTTTTGGGCAGGTGCTCTGATTGCAGGATACAACACAGCCATAAGTGTTTTACACGAAGACAGAGGTCTAAGCATCTAAATATAGGAATAAGTTTCATGCTCCAAATCCTAATTTCACAAGTTGCCTAAGTGCTGCTCTTGGATAGACACATGAACTCATGTGGAAGAAACTCCACACAACCTGTATCATTGTCATCTCCAGTGTAGGGCCAGGGACATTCCTGTGCTCAGCATCCTCACAGATCCTAGTCTCTGATCCTATTTTTTTCAATATTCACTCTAGTGTATGCAGATCACTCAAACTCAGCATTACAAATCCCATTCCTGGAACTGGGCTGTTACTCCTTCACAGAACTACAGTCCATCATTAATTTAGCCAGAAGAACAGTTCTAGTACTAGAAAATCTAAACAATTTTAGACTGGACTTGGGAAAATTTGTGAATTGGGCACAACCCAATGAACCCAAGAGCACCTGTATTTTTCTCTGTTCCCACAAAACAGCATTGAGGAAGCATACAAAGGAACTTTTTTTCCACACTGATCCCAAATCACTGTTTTGAAAGACATAATCTCTTTTAATAGGTGTCTGTACTGAGTATTTGTGGCAAGGTTTTAGCAGCAAGGGGGGATGCAGGGATGGCCACTGTGGCGGACACAGCAACGGACCCACCGTAGGCCAAAGCTGAGTCAATAAGCTAAGTGTGTGGTACCTCTGTGAAAACATATTTAAGAAAGGGCAGAAAATGTTGGATGGAGAGAGCAGGATAACAAAAAGTGTGAGACACAACAGAGGGAACATTAAGATCAGAGGAGGAGGTGCTCCATGGCAGAGCAGGTATTCCCTGCAGCCTGTGGAGGACCCACACTGGAGCAGAGGAAAAGAGCGAGAAGAAAGAAGCCGCTACTGACTGCAACCTTGTCCTCTGCTGCCTGTTTTGCTAATGAAGGGGTTTGCTGTAACCTTCAGTGACAACAACAGGGGGAGGACAGGTGCTTGGAGTGAAGTCAACTCTGGGAAAGGGGGGAGGAAAGGTGTTTTCCCTACATGGCTTTTTGCTTACTAATACCTAAAACAGCAATTAAAAATATATATATTATTTGGCACTAAATTAAGTTCACCCAGGTCAAGTCTGTTTTGCCCACAATGATATTTGGTAAGTGATCTCCTGTCTTTATCTCAACTCACAAGTTTTCTCATTCCTGATCTTCCAGATCGGTCCCCCGTCCTGTTGAGGGGAGGAGGGAGGGAGCAGCTGGGTAGGAGTTTGGCTGCTAGCCGGGAGCAACTCACCAGTGTCCAGGCTTTATTATCAGAGGTGTAAGTCTGCCTACATCAAAAAATGTTTTTACCAGACTTCCTTTGCCAAATGTTATAGACTCCTTTCTGCTAGTGTCTGCTCATCATTACATCGTTATCACTCCAACCTGTGTTCCACACACAGCAGGTCTCAGCTGTAATGCCAGACTTGGCTTCAGATCTCTGGTCCTAGAGCTGAGCCACGCATATGTCCAGCAGAAACTCTTACACATTCTTCATTGGACAGTTAGACTTTGAAACGTCAAATAGTTTTAAATCTGATGTTATTTAGATTTTAGTAATATCACATGCTGTAAATTTTTCTACCGCCTAGGCTATTCCTTCAAAATCAGCTCTCTACGAACTCTATCACATACACATAATTGTCTTTACCAACAAAAGAAGTAATGTCATAAACAATACAGTGTTTATTAACCTGTTTTGCCCATATATATAACAAAACTTATACACATATACACTTAACTTCTCACATCATTATTTCTCAGTGAAGCAATATCCATCTCATATTGGATCTGTGTCATTGTGAGAATTTTCGTTTCTAATGTACTTGAAAAACTCCTTAACTCTATTAATTGCAGCTGTGGACTTTTCTCTGCTGATCTTAACTCCCTTTATCAATTTTCCATTCTCTTAAATGTCTGCTTTTCAAAGACTGTTAGATGTCCTCCCTCTCCTACTGTTATTTACAGTTTTTCCTTTTTCAATAGTTCAGCCCTAGTCAACTGGGAGGTGGGAAGTCAAGCAGCAGGAGCTACTGCTCCTGAAAATAAAAGATGGGCCCTGAGGAAAGAGGAATGTGGGACAGACAGATGGGGCAGGATGAAGGGGGGTGGTTTGACTAGGATACCTTGAGGGTCTGGGAAGAGAAGAAATGGATGGGTGCCTAAGAGATGAGATTGCTCTTGGCAGCATCACAGCCTACATACTGAAGAACTGCGACAAGCAGTTTAGAAATGTGAGCGATTGGTGGTCTCCCGTTGTTCTGCAGCTGTGCTCCATAGCTATTCTGGCCACACAGAAATCTCAGCAGTTTACGGTGTAAGTGACATGTTGCCACTTCACTGATCAAGGCAACACTGTCCTGCCGCAGGGAAGAGAGACAAGACACAGGGAAGAAGCAAAGGGAATGGAGAAAACTGCTCAGTCCTGGGTATGCACAAGGAGCAATAAAATCAGTGCTGGACACAGAGAGAGAAGACAGGAAGAAAGAAAACACTTATAAAAAATGATAAATATCCAAAGGTTAAAGAATGTAAAGCGAAGGACGAGTGTCATGACAGTGCTAATATAAGTGGTATGATAGGGCCTAGGAGAAAGCACAGGTCCAGCAATGGTGTCTTTCCCACTCCCCAAAACTAATTCAAATCAAGAATAATGAGTGCTTCCAGCTGATGGAAGGATGAGGTGGGGGACAGCTGTACAATCCCTTTGTCCCCATTGGGTTTCTGGAGCTCATCTCCTCCTTTCTCTGCCCAACACAAGAATCTTCTTGGGACCTCATTGCAGAACATGGAAAGCCACAGCCCAAAGAGAGAGAAGCCATTTGCATAACTTTATGCAAAATGTAGAAGACACCCCTGTAGTCCCTAGAGCTCCAATCTACCATGTCCCTCTAATGAAAGTTATTTTTTATGCTCTAAAGACACTGCCTGTCTTCTCTCCTAATATCCTGCTTTCTCCTCCTTGTCCTGCTCCTCTCTCCTGTATAGTTTATCTTCCTTGGTGTACCTGGCTGAGCTCTTTGGTGGTGTTGTACCCATAATCTTATACAAAGGCAATATGCCGTTCCGTTTTTTCACCACTGACTGCTACCATATCTCCCTCTGCAATTTTCCTTACAGGAGATTATGAGAGGAAGACCAACGTCTGCGCCTGACAGAGGGAGTGGTGAGCCGCTGATCTAGAAAAGCAGCCTGTTGTAGACAGATACTTCTGGACAGGAGATCCTGCTTGTAAAGTGGTATACCTAAAACTGCACCAGAAACTGGAATTTGCGATCAAAAGCTGTGGGTTAGAAGTTGTTTTAGCTGAACATGCTTGTTGTGCTAGGTCCTGCACAGCTCCACACACAGCGAGTGACGCAAATAACACCTCAGGCTCCTTTTTTCATGTTTGCAGACTGTTTATACATAGCTACAAGCATAAAAATATTTTAATGCAAAGGGAAAGGTGTCATTTGGTTTATATAAGGTCTGGGTGCTTTACGTGTGTCTCCAGTCTCCTGTCTCAAGTAGAGGAGGCACCGTAAAATACAAAAGTTGGCAAACACACAGGATAACATGGGAAAACTGCACACACAAAGCCACATCCCATCCACCGACAAGTTGGGTGTGCAACATCGGTACCAATCTTTTATGGCAATTCAGTTCCACAAGCCCTGGGTATTTTGAAAAGTATGACTAGGAAGAGATGTCTCTTAACAAAAGCTGCAGCTGGAGAAAAGGAGGGTAAGAAGAATGTATAAAATACAGTCATCCAGCCTACAGGAAGAATAATAGAAAAAGTAACTGTACTTTGCAGGCAGTGGCCTGGGGTTTGGGTTTTTTTTTAGGCTGGGGGAGGGGAGGGCTTTGTGTTCCTTGTTTTTTTGTTTTGCTTTGTGGGTTATTTTTGGTTTTTTTTTTCAGAAAAGAAGATAATGGCCTTGAAAGAAATTGAAATCATTAAAAACAAAGTTACAGAGCTGCTAGAGGAGTTAGCTAACCAGGGCCAAAAGATATTTCTGCAAAGGTTTCAAAGGAGTTCCTGAGGCTGTTTTTCCAATGTCTTCAGTGGATTTTGCATCAGCCCTTATACCCATACTAATAGCAGTTATCAAGAAGATTAGAAAGTTGCTCATTGGTGTCAGGAACACTAGTCCCAGAGAAACAGTCTAATTAAGAATCAAATAATACAGCATTTAGATAACCGCAGTGTAACTCGATTGGGTCAAACCATCACAGCTTCCGAAGGGAAAAGTATGCCTTGTTAACCTGAAAAAGTTAATAAAATTGGAGAACAAGGTGACCTAAGTGCATGTAATTTACTTGGATTTTTTAGACACTTTTTATAAGGTTCCTCATAAAAGACTGTTAAGGAAAATAAATAGGTATAGGATAAACCAAAATGATTCATTGGATTAATAACTGATTTCATTAAAAGATACAAAACAAAGAAATGTAATGGAAGTCTTTTCCCTAGAGTAGCAGAGGTAAGAAAAGGGTTTTCTCAGGGAGCCAGTGTTGTTTTTTACAGTCTTTAATTAAATATTTAAAACTATGTTAATTATATTGTCAATGCAAAACATATTTTTAAAATATAGGAAATACCAGACTTTCAGCTGTCTCTTGTGACACGACTCTGAACTGCCCATAACATTCAGATGGATTTTCTTGGTCCTCTTCCATAAATAACCAAAGAAGCTTCTCTTAAACACAAAAAACCTCTGAGATTTTGTCTAAAACAAATCACAAGAACACGGAGGACTTTTTTTTTCCAGTCTGCCCTCCAGATTCGACACCCTGCTGATATTCCAGGGAATATCTCTGTTCAGTCACTATTTCTGATGTTCTTTTGCCTGCCACATGCCTTGTCCACACACCTGCCACACTGACCATGGTCTCTTGTGATTCAGGCCAGAACCAATGGTGACATATCATGTCCCTCCTCCTCAAAGCTCCTGGAGGACTTCACCAATATACTGGGCTCTGACATGTCCATAACCCCTCTGGAGGAAAGATGACTCGAAGAAGAAATAGTCCTTGAAATCTGAGATCTCAGATAGCCTGGAAGGGAAGCTTATGAAGAGCTTAGTGATTGTCAGAGCATCCAAGGCTGAAGTGTGAGCTAAGGTCAGACAAGGATGAGATGTTCATGTGTTATATTGATTCTGAGGGTTTCACAGAGGTATCGTGATGCATAAATGGTCATCACAGTCTGCAAAAATCTTCATGGCAGAGACTCAGGTGTACCACCACATGTTTTTTGGATGGTCAGTTTGGTCTTGCTGCCCACTCTCAGCAAACCACCACTGTCTATGACAGAAAGCCCATGTGTTCTAGTTCTGGACCCAGAACTGATTTATGTGTGTGTATATGAGGCATTTCTCTATATACTCTGCAGAGCCTTGAGAAACTGTCCCAACAGCTTGGAGTACCAACTGCCTGAGGCAGGAAAGTGCCATTGATGGTGCCAATGGTACAATAGTGACCCAGGCCCTCAGAGAGCCGGTGACATTTGTGATATTTTCAGGAACAAATCCTCCTGCTGTCTATAGGAGGTTCATTGAGTTTGTGTAGCATCCATATATGGGGAGAAACAGGCAGTGGTCTCTTGGTGAACTATAAAAGAGGTACTATACAGACTGGGCTTCAGGAGGTAACATGCTGGTGAGCTCTCCAGGGCTTGTTGCTCCAGCTCCTGTAAGAACACAGGTGCAGTTATAAGAATCAAAGAAAAATGTCATCTGCTCTCTGTACCTGTCCTTGGCCTTCCTACTTATCTCATGGCCTCCACCCTCCTGTTCCCTCATGAAGATCTTGCCCTAACTGCTCCTAGTCCTCCTTCTTCCTCTTCCTCTTCAAACTGCCAGCCTATTCCCGCCATCAGGTTCTTTCTAGCCAATTAAAAATTGGCTAAAATCTGTTCTGTGTTATGCTAGCTAGGGTTCCGCTGAGAAAAGTAGTCTTCTACCTCATGTACCTCTCAGTATTTGGTCCTCAAGCATAGGGACAAATCCTGGTGGAAGCAGTCCTCTTATTCTGTTGCAAGATGTTGTTGCAAGTTGGAGACACCTGACCAGCTGTGCACTGCTAAAATTGTGTGGAAAGCAAAAATGGAATTTACCTTTGGCAAGATGAAGGTGTAACATGCCAGAGTTTAGGCACTGGTGTAGATGGTATGTACTTTGTGGCAAAAGAGTCACCCAAAACATCTGGGTGTATTTGAGAACCCACTAATGTAAATGCCTACCAGAAACCTGGTGGAAAAGATCCTACTGAGAAAGATTTAGCTGCATAAAGTGGTCCAGGGTGACCAACCTGTAACCATGTCGGAGTTGGGCGAGGATTTCACATCTTCTGAGTGACCTCCATGAGCTGTGCAGCTTGTTTTCAATTCTTTTGAATTTCAAGCAAAACACTGGGGCCCTCAACAGCCTCTCTGGCAAGAGAACTCAGATTTTTTAATTGAGCATCACTCATCTTGTGCTGAGCATAACAAAGGTTCTTATGGTGAAACAGCACAAACAGGCAATTACAAAGTCCATTTCATAAGGGAATGACTTAGCAGCTTGACCACATTTCATGTAGCTCTGGGGAATGAGGACTGTCCATGATTTCATCTTTAAAAAAGCTGAGAGACTCACCCAAAAAATGTCCTCAGCATTGCAATTTCATGTGGTTCACTTAAGCTAACATAATATTCAGAATATTGTGGAAAGAGGAAAGGAGACATTTGTAATTACCTGCATATATGAGAAATGCTTTAGTAGAAATGTTAAATGGTGTAAATATGGGGGCCCCTTCCACCTTCATGAAGGTTGTCAGGACTGCAGTCGCCATTACCCAGGTGTCACAGTTACTTGCTGAGACAGGAATCATGCAGAAGGGTCAATCTATTGCAGGTGATTTCATATAATAACAGAAAAAATTAAGATCAGAAAGGACCTTTGGAAATCTCTTGATCACTCCCATACTCTAAGCAGTTCTGTCTTTAAAGGTCCATGAGACTTGTTCAGTCAAGTTTTGAACATCCCCAGTGGCGGAGATCCCACAGCCCCATTAAGCCACTCTGCTGGTGCCTGGCCAGAGTTTGCTTCCCCCTTGGTCCTCGTGGGCTGAAATGACAGAGGTTTTGAGAAAAGAGAAGATTGTGTGACTGTATGAAGTATCTCCTGCCTCTTTGCAACAGTGTTTTTTCTTCAAGTTTCACATCTGAAATTCACCAGGGAGTTCAGCCTGGCACAGAGCATAACTGATACCAGATACACCACAATATCAGACAATAAAGAGGCCAGACTAGCAACTTACTAAGAAGCCCTCAAGAGAAGTAACTCAATTGCAGAACCAAAGACATTCCAAACTATGCTTAAATTCAGAGGAAACCCAAAGAACAGTGCAATTTGGAAACAAATAATCAGGGAACACAGCCTTATACAGGTGGTTCTTTTTGTATTGGGCAGTTTGGGAACTGATCTTATTGTTGATCCAGACACAGCTATGACATTGAGCATCTTGCTTTGCCACTGCCTTAGCCCCCACTCTTCTCATGTATGGTAAACTTTCGGCTCTTGTGGTATGTACCTAGGAGACATATGTGCTGTGTCTCATGATGCTTGGATAGCAGCTAACCACGTAGCATTATGTGGCTGCATCCTGTGAAAAGGTCTCAGTACTTTCTGCACATGGTGATGGATGTCTGCCATCATGTTCCTGATCAAGAAACATGCAGGAGGGGTTTTGCTAGATTGCCAGTGACAGTGAAGGGAGTCACAGTTGACATATCAGACTGATTAAAAGGTTATTTTTCTCAGGGCATGGCTAATAATGCAGGGCTACAGTAGTTTGACTATTGTAATTATACTCACTATCATTGCTATTTGTTGTAGGATGGTAATGCCAAGGGGGTCCCGCTGGAGCCTGGAGCCATGTTGTGCTGGATACTGCACACACACATATCAGAAGCAATTTGAGAGATGGCTATATAAATGGATGAGGCAGAGAGTGGGAGAAGAAACAGAGGCACAGTGATAAGAAGAGTTTCCAGAAGACTGTTTAGGGTATCAGCCATAAATTGAAGCCATCCAGGTCTCCAGTGCTCTGCCTACCCATCTGGGTGAATGGGGAACATCCCAGCTTTGAAAAATGGTGTTTCCTCTAATTATTTGACCACAATTCTGACATTTTAGGGCTTAGATCATTTTTCCTAGTTGTGAATGGAAAAGGTGAACATTTTTTTATATCCATTCTACATAAAAATATCATGTTCATTGTCATGTTTCTGGTTTTTTTGACACTATTCATAATGACTTCTACCCTACACTGGAAGGAAAAGTGTAGCATACCATGAAATTGCAAACATCACAGAAGACTTCAGAGCTTTTGTAGAAAGCTGGGGAAAATCATCCCCTGTTCTAAGCAAGAAGAATCAGAAAATAATAGAATTCTCTAATTTTATATTATGTTATAAAGCCAGACAATAGGGGTTTAGGACATGCAAGCTGCCTTTCAGAGAGGACGGCTTCTTTCCAGAAAGGTAAATGGGCAGGACGAGGCCTCATCACTTCAGATGATGACTGCTTTATGGACTGGGAAGATACTGGACTACCACCAGAAGAGATAATGCCAAGAAGCTAACCCAATACCCAATGTCTATTAAAAGTGACCTGACACTTGGTGACAATGGGAGAAAGACTGAACTGTCAAGCAAACTTTGAGATGCTTATGTACAGGAACCAAAACTGTTATGGCAAAACAGAGGCATGAAAGTCACACAGGTACTGAGAAACGTCAGGGATGCTGGAACCCAGAGCAGATGAATGGAATGAGGTGGTGCTTTGTGTTAGCAAGAAAAAGAAGGTAGAGAAATGAAATGTTATGGCAGGGGGAAAAGAGTGTTTTGGTGCAAACCACTGCCAGAAGGGATGGCTGGAGAGAGAAAGACTCACTAGCCTCTTCTGTCTCCCCCAGCTCCAGGCTAATCACAATTAGTCTCCGCACAGTTACCACATGAATAAACATTAATGGGAATTATAGGAGACTTTAGCAACTCCAAAATGCATTGGAAGATAATTACCATTTATGTTGGCTCAGATATTTTAGGTGATGGATTTCTTCACAAAAGTAAGTATAAGACCGTTTTAGACCTTGCTCCTCTGTGGGTTTAAATGTAGTAAAATTTGAATAAAGTGCAATCATGAGCTGACTTTTCTCACTTTAAATTTCAAAATGGGTGAAAGTAGGTCTAGAATGAAGGTTTGGAAGCTTAGAAAGGCAAACTTTAAAATCTAAGGAAATAAATTATTGAGTCTAAGCAGCTCTGGGATCTGTGTGCAGAGAAGGCATAGGTAGTTAAAATTCAAAATTCAAAAGGGAGAGAGAGCAGTGAGAAGAGGTATGTTTGAGAGGTTACAAACTGCAAAAAGAAAGTAAGAATGACCAAAAACCTACCTCACGTAGGAAATTAAAGTTAATAATAGTAAATTGTATTTAAGCCACAGAAAGCAAGGGGAACAAAGAGAAAATTAGGACAGTTCCACACTTGAGGCTAAAATAGATAAAAAATTACTTATCGCTAATACTGGAAATCTTATTTCCTGCAGTTAACAGCAGCAACAATGTGATATCAAGGGCATTAACAGGACTCCCAGTATAAACGAGGGTAGGGCACTAGGCATGACATCATCTGAGGCGAAGCCACTATCTAGCCTGATTCAAGTGAAAAATGAAAAGCTGAGGCTGGAAGGGACCTCTGGAGATCCAACCTCCTGCTTAGAGCAGAGCTGGCTTCAAAGTTAGATCTGTTCAGTAAGCGCATGGATGCCAAAGACTAACAATTAGGTATGAGCTTCACAATTTGCAGGTAACACAAAACTGGGAAGTACTACCGAGCCTGACAGAAGAATTAGATAACACTGTTGGTTGAAATGGTTCAGATGAGGATACATTTCATAACACAAAGCAGATTCATGTCCTTACAGATTCTCAACAAAGGCTGACTTTTTTTTGTGCCTGCTATAAAACAGAGATTCAGGAGTTAAGAAATAAAACTGCATGAACTGTTAGCATGGAGGGTGGAAAAAGTTTTAAGTGTTTATAGGGTGCATATGGCTATTCATTTTTTCCACTATGAATACACTGGACAGGCCTGCCCTCACACTCGTTTGAGACACGTTGCACAGTTCTGCCACTTGTGTTCATAATTACTTTAGGAGGAAATGTTCATGTGATAGAAAGAATGTATTTCCTGTCTAAATATCGAGGAGAAACAGGAATTGGGTAGGTTGGAAGACAGGTCTGTAATGACAGCTGAAGGTGGATCATGAGCAAGTTTAGAGTGGAAATTAGCAGAAACTTTTAATTTTGAGAATAAACTGCCCATGGGTATCAAGTCAGCATTCACCTTAAACCAGTGGGCAACTCATCATATCCCACACAGGCAAGCAGAGCACGAGCCATAATAGTGGCAAACTTGTTGGGATCTAGAGTCACAGAGAAGAGCCCAAATCTCCTAGCACCTGCAAATGCTCTGGCAGACAAGACCAGAATAATAAAATTCCATCAGTCGAATACATGGATATTCTTGCACTACAGTCTTCATTACTGTGGCTAAAACATCTTTTTAAGTTCCTCTTTTAGGGAACCTGGCAATAAACCTGAAATCAAGGTGTCTTGAGGAGAATAGACGGTTTGGTTGCCCCATCCATCTGCATCCTTCTGTCCCATCTTCATTGTGGGGAACAATTAAGAGCTTTTTTATGTAGAAGAGTCCCGTGGCTAAATAGTCATCTGTGATACACATGATGCAAAGTTTCAGCCAGGAAAGCAGAGCTACTGGTGAAGCTGCTGACAGAGATGGCATAAAAAATATTGGTATTGACACTGGAGCATTTTCTGAAGCTTTAAAAATCCACCATCCCAGTAAAACTACTACTGCACCTGCTATGCTCAACCCATAGACCTGGAGAAATTCTGTTCCCATCTTCAGTTACATTTGATGTCACAAAATGGGAGCAAATGTTTAAGTGAAAATGGTTGCTATAATAAAGAAGCATTTTATCATTATCAAGTCTTCAAAGTAAAAAATGCTTTACATAAAGGTAAACTGGTTAAAATGGGATTTTTTTTTAAATAACAAGATTATGAAGTGCTTTCCATTAACTGCATCCAACATATGTTCCTTGTTCTACACAATCTATCAGATTCTAAGGAAGATTTCTTCTAAAGCTAATAAAACCATTTTTGAAATATTCAATCTTTGCTCATTTGCATTTGCTTACAGAAAATTGTGTCTAGTGTAAAAACAGCAAAGCAGTAATTATTTAAATTAGTTTGATAGATGTTTAGTAATGCTTTGATTAAAATATCAATTTCGGATAGCAGTAAGTTTGTGAAAAGCAGAGTGTTTAAGTGATAATGATTTTTTTTTCAAGAAAAAGTTTCACTCTGCATAAATAATTTGGGATGAAAAACCCTTTTCACATAAAAATTTCAGACACTCAAACAATAGAGTCAATGTGTAACTGAGGTCAATATGGTGACTAAAATGCGTCATTATAAGATAGAAAAGGGGAACATCTCTGTCAGATGAAATATGGATGAATCCACCTCCACAAGAGAATAGTTTCATTCTGTGTGTGAGTCCCAAGTAGCTCCAACCTGGAAAATTGTCCTGTAGGCTCTCAAAACTTTGGTCAGGAATGAAACTGAAGGTCATTGGCAAAAGGCAAATCTAACAAATCCATATGAACAAGCAATCTCAAACTCAGCCCCAGGGTTCCTAGTTTCAGCCTACAACATAGCAAGCAGTCCTGGAATCATAGGAAAGGGATTTGTGGGGTTCCCTAGGCCGTTGGTCCACCTCTACACATTTATCACTCCGGATAAAAATTTGCCAAACCTGTACTTCAAAATGTTCCACAGTCTCCCTCCTAACTCTGACCTAAATCTTGTCATGAAAATTAAACCCAGTAGATTCTAGCCTATTTGTAACAGATATGGAAGCAAGGCTATCCCCTCATTCTTTTCATATGTCCCCTAAATAAGCTCTTCCTCCAGACAAACATCTCAAATCCTTTTTTTCCTCAGAGATCTCTATCCAATTGGTCTACCTATTTCTCAAAATGTAGTTCTTTAAACTGGCAATAGAACTCCCACTGTGACCCTGGCCATTCTAACTACAACAAAATGATTACTACACATGCTTAAAGAATATATACAAAAATACGCATTTGTGGGCTTTTTCTATTTTTCTTTTTCAACAGCAATGTGTTATGCCTGGCTCATGCTCACCTCGTGACCCATTATTTCCTTCCAGCTCCTCTCCCATAGTATTATTGCCAAGCTAGAATTTTCCTGCACAAAACTTGCTGGAATATTTATTATTACCTGGAAGGAAGAGCATGTTGCATTGGTGTGTGTCAAACTGTACTGAATTTCTTCAGTGCACGTCTCCATCTTGTCAGGATTATGTTGAATTCTAAGCTTTAGTCCTTATGACTGTTCAGCCTCAAATGGAGTGGGCAGAGGAAGAAGGTATGGTGAAACTTGTTAGATGAAAATAGCAGCAGCAAGAAATCCTCGTTTGCAAGATGTAAGACATTAGTGGGAGTTTTGAACTGCAATCATTAAAATGGTTCCAGAGGTAGATTTGGTTTTCAGGTCAAAAAGATAAGATTTGTAGGTCAGAAATGTTGTAAATTACTAACCATGACTAACCCCCTCCTTCTACCTGACATTTACTTTAAGTTAGAGAGAACATGAGACACATTACCTATTTCAACATTGACAGTCAACTTGGAAGAAATATATTAGAATCATAGAACCATAGAATTGTCTAGGTTGGAAGGGACCTTTCAGATTATCTAGTCCAACCATCAACCTAACTCTGACAAAACCCATCATTAAACCATATCTCTAAGCACTATGTCTACTTGTCTTTTAAATACCTCCAGGGATGGTGCCTCAACCATTTCCCTGGGCAACCTGTTCCAATGCTTAATAACCCTTTCTGTGAATAAATTTTTCCTAATATTTCTAGAATATTTTCCTAATATTTCTAGACCTCCTCTGGTTGTTTGAGGCCGTTTGAGGCCATTTCCTCTTGTCCGATTGCCTGTTACTTGTGAGAAGAGACCAATCACCACCTCTCTACCCCCTCCTTTCAGGGAGCTGTAGAGAGCGAGAAGGTCTCCCCCCAGCCTCCTTTTCTCCAAGCTGAACACCCCCAGCTCCCTCAGCCGCTCCTCATACGACTTATTCTCCAGACCCCTCACCAGCTTCATTGCCCTTCTCTGGACCTGCTCCAGCACCTCAATGTCTTTTTTGTGCTGAGGGGCCCAAAAATGGACACAGTACTCAAGGTGGGGCCTCGAGATGTAAGTGCACCGGTGCCGAGCACAGGGGGCAATCACTTCCCTAGTCCTACTCACCACACTATTCCTGATACAGGTCAGGATGCTGTTGGCCTTCTTGGCCACCTGGGCACACTGCTGGCTCATATTCAGCCGGCTGTCGACCAACACCCCCAGGGCCTTTTCTGCCAGGCAGCTCTCCAGATGCTCCTCCCCAAGCTTGTAACACTGCATGGGGTGGTTGTGACACAAGTGCAGGACCCAGCACTTGCCCTTGTTGAACCTCACACCATTGGCCTCGGCCCATGGATCCAGCCTGTCCAGATCCCTCTGCAAAGCCTTTCTACCCTCAAGCAGGTCAACACTCCCACCCAACTTGGCGTCATCTGCAAGCTTACTGAGGGTGCACTCAATCCCCTCATCCAGATCATCGATAAAGATGTTAAAGAGAACTGGCCCCAGTACCGAGCCCTGGGGAACACCACTCATGACTGGCCGCCAACTGGTTTTAACTCCATTCACCACCACCCTCTGGGCCCGGCCCTCCAGCCAGTTTTTAATCCAGAGAAGAGTACTCCTGTCCAAGCCATGGGCAGCCATTTTCTCCAGGAGGATGCTGTGGAAAACTGTGTCAAAAAGCTCTACTAAAGCCCAGGTAAACAACATCCACAGCCTTTCCCTCATCCACCAAGTGGGTCACCTTGTTGTAGAAGGAGATGAGGTTTGTCAAGCATGACATGTCTTTCATGAACCCATGCTGACTGGGCCTGATGGCCTGGTTGTCCTTCATGTGCCGCCTAATGGCACTCAGGATGATCTGCTCCATGACCTTCCCAGGCACCAAGGTCAGGCTGACAGGCCTGTAGGTCCCCGTATCATCCTTCTGGCCCTTCTTGTGGATGGGTGTCACATATGCTAGACGCCAGTCAACTGGGACCTTCCCGATTTGCCAGGACAGTTGGTAAATGTTGGCAGGTGGCTCGGTGAGCACTTCTGCCAGCTCTCTCAGTACCCTTGGGTGGATCCCATCTGGCCCAATAGACCGGAGCTGGCCAGAAAAACAGGATTTCTGCCTTTTCTCAATAAAACTGTGCTTCTGAGACAATAAATTTCTGAGATAATAGCAACAGTAAAGGTGACGTAGATGTCTGCTTCACTAATGAGCAACATCCCAGGCTCTGTGTCGCCATCATGAACCCAGGCAGGAGTGCACCACATCTTCACTGTAGATTTAGTGTAAGTATCAAGCCTCAGATCCTTAAAAACAAAACAAAACAAAACAAAACAAAACAAAACCCAAACTGAAAATATTTTGATCTCAGTAGAAGTGTTTTTGCTAACAAGACTTCATTTAATTAGCAAAACTGTGATCAGGGCTGATCTGCTATGAGAAAATCCTGTTCGGCTCTCGCTGTGCTGATACTTGCTGTTGGGTAGGAATACATGCAAAGTGAAGCAAACCCACAGCTAAACTGAAATAATCACTGGGGACTGTCTGAAAAATATCCTCTGCTGAATTTCACTTCCTCATCTTTTTTCTCAGGCAATCACCCACACCAATTTTAACGTGAGGGCTGAGTAATGTTCCACTATTTGCTCCTCAACAACCAGTACGTTCAGTATTTCTTTTGTTGCACAACTAAAAGCAAACTTGTTGCGTGCAGTTTGCACCAAATAATAATATAACTGGAGAAACAGAGGGGAACAGATGCCAAAATGAAAATAATTTAGCAAATGCAGCAACAGCAAAGGCATGTATTCTCAGCAAATCCGTTTGCATTGTCATGATCTCATCTCTAACCATTAGAAATTTCTCTGCCAAGGAGGCCTGTCCCAGCAGCTCATATCTACGCAGTCCCAAATACAGCAATGTGAAATGTCAGTGCTACACCACCATTGCAAAGGCATCATGGAAATCAATAAGAGAATAACAACTAGTGGGTGTCTTATAGAACAATTGCGTCTGAGGTTTTTTTCTAGTGAACACTGCATATCCCAAAAAGATCTGTGTAGATACTCGTATGACTAAACCCACAGTCTTTTTTATTTTAGTTGTTGTTTGAAAGAAGCAAGCAGGTTTTAACAGGCTCATTATCGCAGCTAAGGAGAGGAAAGAAAGTACAGCTCCTAATGTTGGAACAGACAATATATCTCATCTTCACCTTCAGCCCTCTTTACCCCTCCAACCCCCTGTCCCTGGAAAAATCCCCTCCCCATCGTGCCATGGTGTGAATCAGCACCTTTCTCTGGAGCTCTCCAATTAAGATGCAGCAGTGCTTGGAGAGCAGCAGTCGGCCGACACTGGACTAATTAATTTTTCCTGCCTGAGTAATTACTGTCCAGAGGTGACCATGAAAGACAAGCAAATCAATTAGTGTTTTACTGAGATCCTCATCAGTCATGGAGCACTAACCAAGAAGAAAAAAAAATGACCAGAGACAGAGCTGGCCCCTGAACAACAAGCAACAAAGGTTGCTCTAAAACTGCTAAATTTCTATGCTGGAGATAGCAAACAACACAGTTCACAAAATCTTTTTTTTTTTTTTCTTTTTGGCACAATCAGTCAGTTGCCACAGTTAACCTCTTGAAAATTTAAAATTCATCTCCTTCACTGGCACTCACATCCCATGCAACTGATTCATATTCCAGCCAAAACCACTTCAAAGCTCAGTTTATAAAGATAAGCATGATCTTTTTGCAAACGTCTCAGCAAGTGTGGGGAGTGACTTTACCACTTTCCAAACAGAGGCAATCTGCTACTCTGTTAAACCAGTGCATTGCCAGCAGCAGCTCAACCTATTTTCCAGGAAACACTTTTCCAAATGTGCCAGGAATCCAAGCAGACAGCTGTATCCACACACCACTTGTTGATACACTCATGAAATGTCTCTGTCAGCCTTAACGGAGAGCATCCCAGAGAAATATTGTCTCCTGAAATACAAAGTTTTCTTCCTTCCCCATGTAATTATTCCATGAGTTCATGCAATCCTAGATTAAGAAGCAAGTGCTTTTGGCTGCTGGTATGACAGAGAAGATCAAGTTTTTCCTACATGGCAAAGAACTGGGACACGTGGTTCTCCCAGAAGTGGCTGTAAGGATTTGTGAACAGGAGCTGTCTCACTTGGAAGGGTTCAGGTGGGATGGATCTCACTGTAGAAGTGCCACGGCATTGAGCCCAGCTAGAAGTGATTCTTCTGCCTAAGTGGAGAAGTCCAATGGCGTGTACATCCCAGAGCCAGTAATAAGCATGCATTCAATCTGAGTTTTGGTGGCTAATTGTGGTAAGGACAATCCTGCTAGCATAGTGTGTTTGAGCTTTCCTGCAGTCTGTCTCAGCACACCTCATCTCTTAATAGAGTCAACGAGGGAATAACACCAACTTAGGTAGGGAAAGTCACTGTAGAAGTCAGATGTTCTGGTGTTTCTCCAAGAGATGTGGCACCAGAAAACATAAAAGCAACATCCTTTTTTATCCTGAAACACCTGGATACCAGCAGTTACAGATGATCCACTGGACATTTTTGCAAAAAGGTTAATATTAGGGCGAGCTCCTTGAGGAGCACAGGGCCTCTGACCAGTCACACATGTGCCCATGCTTCAGCCTACAGCCTGTGCCAGACTCAAGTGCAACCCTAGAGCACAGAAAGGATTGTGAGGGTAGTTTAAGGCACATCACAGAGAGCACAAACGCAGAGAAGGGTGCAGGGAGCCACTCTTTGCACTGCAGAAGATGTGGGTCTACCTGGCTGCAGGGATGTTCTTTATCTTTCCAGGAAGGACTGTGAGCTGACAGGAACTAAGATTTAGCCCCACACAACATTCATGTTGCTGTGATGTGAGTGTCTCTGAATAAATGTTGCTGTCACTGAATGAGGGTTTGTTTGCACATATTATGACCTGGAAGTTCTAGAAATTTAGAAATACGTTATCTCTAAGCAATTGCACTGTCTATTCATATGCAGACAGGAAAACACACACTAGGGAGAATGAGTTAGGCTATCACAAGGAAGCTGTTGACTTCCCAATCAGAACGCCTGTGACAGAAAGATGTCAATGACATTGCAGACAGCTGAATAGAAATCACTCTTTTCAGTGCAGCAGCCAAGGCATATTTGCCCTGGGTCTGGCATGTACTGCTGGTATGTTAAAGAAGATCTAATTGGAAAAATGGGTCACAGGCTGCAGAGATAGAAAGGTTAGAGAAACCACCAGGTCTGGGTATCTGGGTAGGATTGCATCTGGGTAGTTAGAAAGAGGGGTGCAAAGGAGAAGATGTGAAGAAATGGTAAATTGGGCACAAATGTTGCATTATTGAGTCTTCAGGGACAAAGAGGTGGTCAACAGAATGGGAGTCAAACTGTTAGAAATGGAGGACGAAGAGATACTTTGTCTCACTGGGTCTAACTATCGCTATCTATGAGTCAATAGAAGATTTTAATGATCAAATAAAAGTCTTTGGCTGTTATAGGGCTAGTGTGATTCCCCACCTGCAGTGCAACAAAATGAGCTGCCACTGAGCTGCACTTCTGCTGATGTCCAAACCAGCAGCTTTTGTCTACCGCTCCTTGTTATATTGTGTAACACCACTCCATCATCTTTGTAACTGCTTTCAGGTAGTTGCAGCTACTATTAGATGTAATTAGATCTAACTAGATACTATTAGACTCCTTCAAGTCCCTCTTCACCTGGATAACTCAACCCAAGTCTCTTCATGCCTGCCTGTGGGCCTGGAACCAGGGTCTGACCATTTTCATCACCATCTCTGGCCTATCTCCTCTTTCTTCATATCCCTCTTGAAGCAAGAGAGACGGTCCCCAAAACTGGCCACAATGTCATGTTTGTCCTCACCAGCACTGACTAGAGAGGAAACTACTTTCCCTTAATCTGCTTGCCACAGTCCTCCTAATGTTGCCCAGGACATGGTTTGCTTTATCTGCAGTGAGAGCAAGGTCTTGGCAGACATTCAACCTTGCATCCAAAATTTCCTCCATCAGGACCTGTGACTTCTCAATGAGACTGAAAGCATCCAGTGCTATCAGACAAGGCATCTGGGCTGATGCAGACCAGGTTGTTATGGTGTATGGGTAGACCTGAACAAGTGGAGAAGGCTAGTTAAGTGCATCTCACAAAACCCTTCTCTTTAAAACATATGTGTATCTATATGAAGACATGTATGTCTTTATACATACACATGAGCCTGTGCGCACGTGTCTGTGCGGATAACTCTCTTTCCCAACCGCTTGCTGCAAGGGCAGATGGTTGTGTCTATAAGTTAGTACAAGGCTTGGAGACTCTTCAGAAGGAAGCATTAGCCACATGTTTTACTTGAACAGGAAGCTGAGTGGCTTTGGAGCTGTTGTGCACACAGCACTATGCAATTGCTGCCAAGAGCTTTCCAGGATGCTCCTGTCATGTACACAATCCTGCTTCCAGACGTTTCAATCAGGACTCATAAAAAGTCAGTGGCAGGGGTCTCAAAGCTATAATCAGCCAGGAGGAGAAGAGGATGGAGTGAGAAGAGGATGGAGTGAGAAGAGCACTTCTGCCCCACCATTGACCTCCACATCCAACAGGTGCTCCACAGTGGGGCAATGTTCCCCTGATAGATGCCACTGGTCACACACACCATGCTACACCCTGAACACAGACTGATTCATGGAGAAAATGCCATTAAGGAGTCTGCTGAGGTTTGTTTGACTTTTCTGCCCCTGAGAACCCATAACCATGCAAAGAAAAAGCTGTGTGATGATCAAGGTGGCCAGCAGTGGTTCTCTGCCCAGTAGTTGAGCAACCTGATGCTCCATTTGAGTCCGTGTCCCATTGTCCAGAGAAGCCATTTACTACAAAAAGTTGTTCTTATTAACTACAGTGAAGTTGGTGTTTGAGGTTTTTTGGCTTTTTTTTCCCCCATGCACAGAAGCTGGTTAGGTTTTTCTTGGCCACCAAAAATGATGGCCCTTTTCCATTATGAGCTTTTCTTGCCAACACATTTTTTTACACTTATTGCCTCTCGATTCCTCCAGATGAGCATGCTCTGAGGAAACATTGCATTTGGAGAGGCCCAAGCCCTGAGTTCAGCAAGAACTTGTGGAGAGTGATGAAATTGTTGGGATTTTTTGCTCTGCTCATGCTCCATATTTCTTTCCCATCATTCCCCCTGCTGTCAAGTGAAAGACCTTGTTTTTTTGACTCTACCAACCTCAGCGAAGCGGAGACTGAAGGGACCCTGAGGCGCTATTACCGCAATGAATGGTGCACCAAGAGCTTTTTTTGTCCTTCAAAGTAAGCAGCTCACAGCATGGCAAACCCACTCCATTGGGTGATAGAGGTTAGCAAAAGCACAACAAATAATTTTTCAGCATAGCGGTTTGAAAGCCAACATTGGTGACAATTACCAAATTTGCATCCCAGAGTAATTATCTTTTGCTACAAGATAAAAACCTCCCCAAAATTCTCCCACCCCTTGCGCAATGACGCCAAGAAGATGATCTCTCTTGACGCGCTGAACTTTTGAACCCGATGAAAAAATCTTTTTTTTGGTTATACAAAAGAGTCATCCAAAGTTCATTGCCCTTTCTCACATTTTCACCACCAAAGGGACATAAGGAAAAACATCAAGTGTAATATCCGTCAATGTTAGTGAGGCATTCAGAATACATCACCGATGCATAAATAACCCAAATGAAACTGCAGTGGCAGGAGGAGGTTCTGGAAGAACGGAGATACACAACAATATTTAATTATAAATTGCATCAAAATGATTGTCTTTACTCATCAAAGGAATTCTCACAATCATTCCTTTGGTTCAGACGTGAGCCTGAAATCCTGGGTGCCCCTGTCCAAAAGCTCTGGATTTTTCTTGGTTCACTGGCTACTTTTTCCTGCCAAAGCTCATAAAAATCCAGACACCAATTTACTTAACACGAGGGGTGTGAAATCCCCACTTAGGGAAGGTGAAGTTAATTGGAAAAGAAAAAAATCATAAATCCAGGCCACTGAGCAGTTTGAATTGATGAGCTCTCCTGTGACCTTGATTTGTGGTGTTTTTATTTTCCTGAAATGTTTTTCCCAACACAAAGTGGATGGAAAAATCTCTCCACTGGAATCACTAAGCATTGGCTTTTCCTATCCTTTAAACAGAGCAGCAGGTGTGTATACTTTGTGTAAGGCAAATGCTGATCAAAAAACCCTTCTGGTAGGACTATCAGAAGAAAGCAGGCATCCAGATGTCAAAGGTAGCCCATCTAACGGGAACCCAGGACTGCCAAGCAGTTGCTGCTATCAGTGCTTATGCAAATAAAATTCTCTGGAGCACCTTCATTTCTATAAATAGAAATTTGGTCAGGGATGACCCACAACATGCACTATGAAGAAGGTCAGGCTACACAGTCACAAAGTTGTCTGCTGGTGGGAGACTCTCTGAAGACTCTCAGATGAAAATGCCGCAGTGATATGGCCCACATAGACATAAACACCGCAGCCTGATAGAGATCCCATTTACCAGAGGCAACCACAGTGAAGCTGAAGAAAGCACAGGAGGATGTAGATGAGGGGCTGGTCTTGCACTAAGGAAGAGATGATCTTGATAGGCTTAAGTTGAAAATAGACTGTGGGATATGTTAATTTGAAGAAAACGAAAGGTTTCCTAGTCTGTAATTCCTAGAAAGGCTCTCATAGTCCTTTCTAACTATGTCCATTAATTAATGAGAGTAAGGCACTGTCACATGAAACTCAAGGAAAGCTAAAATTACTGAATCTCCTCCTTTTTGGACCACTACTTTGATTGTTTAGTGAGGGATCCCTTCACTACTACTATTTACTCACTGCATAATATTGCCAACCAACAGCTTCTACTCTTGCTGGTGAAGATGCACATTTCCCCTTTGTACATCAACTTTCCTCACATTAACCCGTGTGGAAATACAGGTGGAGAGGAAGGAGACTGTCACAGTCAATGAAGGCACCCATTGGTGCTAACATACGCCTTGTTGTCAGACCCAGCTCAAGTGTTGTCAAAATGTAACTGGATCGTAGGCGAATAGAAAAGACAACATGACCGTGGAAATCTTACCCACAAGGTATGAATATTCCACTCTTGGTGAGTCAACAAGCATTTCTGTGGCTTTCAGTGGGACAGTATCTGTAAAGGAGGCAGGAAATAGCTAATGGCACTATTGCCTGCAGGAGTATCAAGACGTTGATTTGAGGATGTGATCAGAAATAATGTTGGGTCATTAAGAGACTCTCTTTAGCCTGAGCATTGTGTCAGCAATGCTAGACCAGGCAGCTATTACAATAATCTCCTGTGGGAGAGGGGCAAATGGCATGTTCGTGAAATCAGCTGGTGATACCCAGCTGACATTCAGAGAATCATAATAATGGTAGATAATTATAGAATCATAGAATGGTTCGGGTTGGAAGGGACCTTAAAGACCATCTAGTTCCAACCCCCTGCCCTGGGCAGGGACACCTCCCACCAGCCCAGGCTGCTCAAAGGCCCATCCAGCCTGGCCTTGAACACCTCCAGGGATGGGGCAGCCACAGATTCTCTGAGCAACCTGGGCCAGGGGCTCACCACCCTCACAGTAAAGAATTTCTTTCTAATATCCAATCTAAATCTACCCTCTTTCAGTTTGAAACCATTACTCCTCATCCTATCATTACAATCCCTCATTAAGAGTCCCTCCCCATCCTTCCTGTAGGCCCCCTTCAGGGACTGGAAGGGGCTCTAAGGTCTCCCCGCAGCCTTCTCTTCTCCAGGCTGGACACCCCCAACTTCCTCAGCCTGTCCTCACAGCAGAGGGGCTCCAGCCCTCCCAGCATCTCCGGGGCCTCTTCTGGCCCCGCTCCAACAGGTCCATGTCCTTCTTGTGCTGAGGGCTCCAGAGCTGGACACAGCACTCCAGGTGGGGTCTCACCAGAGCAGAGCAGAGGGGCAGAATCACCTCCCTCAACCTGCTGGCCACGATTCTTTTGATGCAGCCCAGGATGCAGCTGACCTTCTGGGCTGCAAGCGCACATTGCTGGGCCGTGTTGAGCTTCTCGTCCATCAGCATCCCGAAGTCCTTCTCCTCAGGGCTGCTCTCAAGCCATTGCCCACCCAACCTGTATTTGTGCCTGGGATTGCCTTGACCCAGCTGCAGGACCTTGCACTTGGCCTGATTGAACTTCATGAGGTTCGCACAGGCCACCTCTCAAGCCTGTCCGGGTCCCTCTGGATGGCATCCCTTCCCTCCAGCATGTTGACCGTGCCACACAGCTTGGTGTTGTCAGCAAACTGACTGAGGGTGCACTCAATCCCCCTGTCCATGTCACTGACAAAAATATTAAACAGCACTGGTCCCGGTACTGACCCCTGAGGAATGCCTCTCATCACTGGTTTCCACTGGGACATCGAGCTGTTTACCACAACCCTTTGAGTGCGGCCATCTAGACAGTTCCTTATCCACCAAGTGGTCCATCCATCAAATCCATACCTTTCCGATTTAGAGACCAGGACAGTGTTGAAAGCTTTGCATAAGTCCAGGTAGATGACATCTGTTGCTCTCCCCTGACCTACCAATGCTGTGGTAACATCGTAGAAGGCCACCAAATTTGTCAGGCATGACTTGCCCTTGGTGAAGCCATGTTGGCTGTCACCAATCACCTTCTTATTTTCCATGTGCCTCAGCAGAGATTCCAGGAGGATCTGCTCCACGATCTTGCTGGGCACAGAGGTGAGACTGAATGGCCTGTAGTTCCCCGGGTCTTCCTTTTTTCCCTTTTTGAAAATGGGGGTTATGTTTCCCCTTTTCCAGTCAGCGGGAACTTCACCAGATCGCCACGACTTTTCAAATATAATGGAAAGCAGCTTAGAAACTTCATCCGCCAGGTCCCTCAGGACCCAGGGATGGATTTCATCAGGTCCCATGGATTTATGTACTTTCAGGTTCCTTAGATGGTCTTGAACCTGACCTTCTCCTGCAGTGGGCGGTCCTTCATTCTCATAGCCCCCGCCTTTGCATTCTGCAACTTGGGCAGTGTGGTTGGAGCCCTTGCGGTGAAGGCCGAGGCAAAATACTCATTCAGTACCTCAGCCTTCTCCAAATCCTGGGTGACCAGGTCTCCTGTCTCCTTCCTGAGAGGGCCCACATCTTCCCTAGTCTTGCCTTTATCCCTGACATACTTACAGAAGTTTTCCTTGTTATCCTTGATGTCCCTAGACAGATTTAATTCTATCTGGGCTTCAGCTTGCCTTATCCGGTTCCTGACCACTCGGACATTTTCTCTGTATTCCTCCCAGTCTACCCATCCTTGCTTCCACCCTCTGTATGCCTCCTTTTTGCTTTTGAGTGTGTCCAGGAGCTCCTTGTTCATCCATGCTGGCCTCCTGGCTTTTTTGCCTGACTTCTTCTTTCTTGGGATGCACCACTCCTGAGCTTGGAGGAGGTGATCCTTGAATACTAACCAGCTTCCTTGGCCCTTCTCCCCTCCAGTACTTTTTCCCATGTTACCCTGCCAAGCAGGTCCCTCAAGAGGCCAAAGTCTGCTCTCCCAAAGTCCAGGGTAGTGAGCTTGTTGTGCACCCTCCTTGCTGCCCTAAGGATCTTGAATTCTACCATTTCATGATCACCGCAGCCAAGGCTATCCTTGAGCTTGACACTCCCCACCAGTCCCTCCTTGTTGGGAAGGACAAGGTCCAGTAATAAAAAAAAGGGAATTATAAGAGGGTACAAATGCAGGAGAAAGAAAACTGGGGCTCAGTGTGGAAAACTGTAAATATTTGAGAGTTATTTTACAGATATTCAACAAGCAAAGTTACCAAATGGAGATACTGTACTTAAAGAGTCTGAGATAGGGATATACGGCACACAACACAGGAGAGGGCAGGGATGGAGATCACTGAATAAACTTAATATTGGTGTATGGTATAAAGAGCAAGGGTGACAAAGATACCTTAAAGTATTACACCTGATTGAAAGTGCCAAAACAACTAAGCAGGAGATTTCCAAGAGAGGAAAACCAGTTCCTTTCTGACCAATGTAGAATGAGACACCTTTTTTTGATGTTTTGAAAAGTTGCAGAGTTAAAGTCAGGAAGGAAATAAAGTCAGAGCTCCTCCAGGCGTCAAGTCAGCAGGAAAGAACAGGAGAAAACGTATGCAAATCTTACGGTATTTTTGTCATCTTTTGTTTATTGAAAACAAAGTGCAAATACAAACTTTCTTTACATGTATCAGTGAAACAAATGAAGTTTACATCTTTCCAGTGAAAGAAATTAATTATTGATTAATTTTCCTTCTCTTTTTTTTCCCTTGATAAATATTGAAAAAAAAAAAAAGATATTTCAACCTGTACAAAAGAGTTTTTCAGTCTTAGTTCATCCTCCCATTTTCACTCCACTAGACTGTGCTATCCGTATGTATTTATTGTCAGGGTACAGCTCACTGAGACTTGCTGGTTTTTGCCAGGGTTCTGAGCATGTTTTCTCTGTAATAATCCATTGCAATTTCCTAAAACATATCTGGATTTATGATGTTATTTATTCTCTATAAATTCACAACACTTTTTTTTAAAACCACAATTTTATCCTTTGTCTTCCTCCAATAGTCACTCACAATTGCTAGCTGTTGGGTACATTTACTGTACATTTACTGAGTGCTAATTGCTGGTGGAACTGAACAATTATATGCACACATACACACACACATATACATATATGTGTATATTTGTTGCTAGTAACAAATTTGCAAAGAAGGATGGAAATGAGTAAAAAATCATGTTGTGTTTGGCAAATCTTTTCAACCAGAAAGAACGGGAATTTTTTGAAGTCCAAACAATTAGTCCTTAGAGCCTTGCATAGATAACCATCTACCTGAACAGTCAGACTGTTTACTTGTGACATTTTCAAAATGAAACAATCCTACCTTTGGTTCAGAATAACATCTGTAAATGTTTACATTTGTAAAAGAAAAAGAAGTGACACTTGGAGAGCCTGTGGAACCAAAGAAGGAGCAAAAAGTGTCATTTCCAGTCTCATGAAATTCCTCAGGGATTTTGTGCGTGTTGTGATTTATTTAAGGAAAGCAACAAAACACAGCAAAAATAAATTAATTTTGATTTGAGCATGCTGCCCTCTTTCCTTGGTTTGGTAAATTAACAATTGATTATTGAGCTTCTGCTGTAAGACTACTGACACCGTGTTTATTTACCTCACTGCAAATCTTCCCATTCAGAGCATTTACAGCTCCATAACTTCTCATGAATAACGCACTAACTAGCATAAATGTGACACTTTCATATATGAGTCCTGATCTGATTAATTGAGATCCACAACATCCTATGATCTATGTTATCTCATCCTGGCAGTTTCTATATATTAGATTGACCTGAAACACACTTTTAATTGATTTTTATCAACAAATCCAAAGAACTGCAGTTTGTTTTTTTACTGCGCTTGTAGTCATCCGGGATCTTTACTTAAGTCACGCTGCATTTCATACTTTGACGAATTTCTCCATCAAGATCACAACAAAGCACCTTATGTATATATTAAAATGTTAAACAAAATATGGCATAAATAATAAGAGAGCAAAATGCAAAACCCCACCACTTAAAGTCATCTTAAAATAGATTTATGTCAACAATGACAAAAAGAAGTTTGATACACCACAAAAAAAAATTAATAATCCAGTACTCAGAACTGGGAAACAGCTTGGATATGAATTTTTTAAAAAGTCCAAATTCAACACTAATTATGAGTGAAAGTTTGGAAAGAAGAGGGTTAATATAACACTATAGTTCTTTATTTGAGTCTCCCCAGAGAAAGATATATATCTTCTTCTGAAGGCCTGTGGCAAAGGAAGTTGAAGCCTCAGAGCCTCTGCTTGGACATTAGGGAAAGCTCCTTTCCCAGGAGGGTGGTGCAGCCCTAGCACAGGCCACCATGGAGGTGGGTGATGTCCACCATTTGAGGTTTCCATGACTCATCTAGGCAAAGCCATGGTTGCCTTAATCTAATGTTGGGGACAGTTCTGGTGTGAGTGAGAGGCTGGACCACAGACAGCAGAGGTTCCTTCCAACATCCCCACTGAGATCTCTAAATAACAGGATGACTTGGAAGATGCGGGGAAAACAGAGCAAAGATACACCTCACTTGCAGAATGGCTTTTCACTGAAGGTTTTTTTCTTCTTAACTATTATGCCAGGCAGCCCAAGAACTTGTGCATGGCAAGACACATTTATTGGCATTGCTGTATGCACAGAAAGCACCATTTCCAGAGTCTTTTTAGTATTCCTCCAGAAACACACTCAGGCAACCTTGGCCTGCTTGATAGCATCCTTGATGGAAGACCACTCCTTTGAGTCCAGCATCAGTTCAGTCTTTGGTCCCCATTCCTTTTCCAGCATTTCTCATGGTACTGTGGTGCTTGGGAATGCATGGAAATCTGCATTGCAAATGGGCCTGGAAAGTCCTGAGGAGTCAAAGCTTTCATCATGTTCTGCTACTAAAAGTGCATCAGAAAGGAGTTACAGATCCTAAAGCTATTTGGGGATGTAAAATAGGAAATGTGAGTGCACACCAGACCCTGTCCCTGAGCAGATGGATGTAAAAAAATAGTGAAAAAGGGTAAGTGCCCAGCAGAACTGGCGCAATAACGAGCTAGGATGCTCGTTGTATTTGGTTTGGTTACTAAATGTCCTGGCAAGAGTTATATAAAGGATAAAGGATTAAAAAGCCTTGATGAGAACAACAAAGGCCCTCACTTATTTCTCTTAGTGGCAGAGATATGAACAAAGCTGGTAAGCACAAAATAAACAAAGTGGAGCAGACCCAGAGGTAAGTGGAGAAAACATGAAAATATGAGGCAAAAATGTGTCACAACTGTGAAAAGCAAATAAAGAAATATAGAAGAGGGGAGATAAATATGCAGAGGAGAAACACTGCAGACAATAGATAAAATGCCTTAAGAAAAATGCCCCATAATGGGCTTGTATCTAATAGTCATCAGAAGATCAACCATTATGCAAGAGTCTGCAGACCAGAAAAAGTCAAGGAAGGAAAGCACAATACCTGGGATACAAACAGTGGCTCAGAATATCAGATTTCATACATTTATGACACTAGTACATTCCAAAATAGCAGAAATATTTTTTTAAAGCTCTGACTAGCACAAGATAAAGGAAAAACCTGGCAGAAGCACACAAACAAACAGGAAATTGAATGGGAAGTAGACATCAATGCTTGTGCGAATAAGCAAAGCTACAAAGACTCGCACTGCATTGTGCCATGGGAAAAAGCAAACCCAGAGCTAAGCAAAGCGAAATTAAAATTTCATGCAAGTTCTAAGGTAGTGTAAGGCACAAACATACCAGAAAGGATATTCATCAGACAAACAACACAGGAATCCCTGCTTTCAGCCGTAAATGAAAGGAATCCTGACATGAGATCAGAGAGAAATAATCCATACAAAACCACAGGAGCGAAATGGCTAAGCAAACATAAAATATTCAGAGCAGACAGCATGACGCTAGTATGATGCTAGCAAGAAAGAAATCCTTTCTGATAACCCATTACTGCAACCTCAGAGCCAGTACTTTCAATGTGTGCTGAGCTTCAGACACATCAGCCCTCCTGCGCACTTCCTTTTGCCCAGAGAAGACATGACCCTGAATGAGGCTGTGAAGACCTTGGCAGAAATTGGTATTGCAGAAAGCATCAACCACGTAAGTTGTGGCATGGGTGTAAGGACGTCCTAAGATGCCCACCAAGTACCATGTCTGTGACCTTTTTGGGGAACCATGCCTCAGACTATCATAATATTAAGACATGTTGAGGGTTCATTACTAGCATTGCAGGTGAAATCAGACAGATCACCAGATCATAATGTCTGGGAAGAGAAACTCGGTTGAGAGTACATGGAAACAATCTGAAGTTGAAGGCTGTCCTTCAAGGTGAACTTGATTATGAAAGGTAAAACTGACTCCACAAATGGGTCCATGGCCATCATGCTTCATACTTGGTGGAGAAGCTGAAGTCAAGCCTTCCTTCCATCTGACTGTCCTGGTTCCAGCGGGGATAGGGTTAATTCTCCCCAAGAGACGGTATTCCATGCCATGTGAGCCATGCCCACCCTGAGCTGCCAGGGGAGGGGGCAGGAAGTCGCGGACTGGGGCGGTCAGGGAGCAGCCAGCATTGTCACCTGGCTGCTTCGGTGTTGGGATAACGGGGCCAGTAGCCTGGAATTAGAGGGTAGGGAAGCCAGGCAGCTGGGATCCCTGTCTAGGGAAGGCAGCATTGATAAGGCAATTGGAAAGAAGACCCAAGCCCTCAGCCTCTGGAAACGACTCCTGTCAGGCATGAGGGAGAGGTACCCCTTCAGTGAAGATGTTGTATGTCAACCAAGCAAGTGGACCACCATGGAAAGAGGTATCCAGTACCTGAGAGAATTAGATGTGCAGGAGATGATTTATTATGACTTGGACAATGCAGACTTACCCACAGACCCTGACGAGGTGCAATGCACAAGGCCCATGTGGCGGAAGTTTGTACGGAGCGCACCATTGTCATATGCCAACTCACTGGCAGTGATGGAATGGAAAGGCGAAGAGGGACCGACGGTGGATGAGGTGGCTGGCCGGCTCCGGCAATATGAAGAAAGTCTCTCTTCCCCCCTTGTCTCAGCTATGGAGAAACTGTTGCGGAAGGTCCAGGAACTTGAAGAGAATATGTCCTACTCCCCACCTGTACGGGCCAGCATCTCAGCTATTAGGAGCAGGCATTTCCCCACTCAAGAGAGAGAGTACAGAGCGTACACACCACGAGGCACCCTGTGGTTCTACCTACGTGACCATGGAGAGGACATGAGGAAATGGGATGGATAACCTATTTTGAACCTGCGGACACAGGTACAGGAGTTGCAAGGAAGGACAACCACAAAAGGGGATCCCTCCAGGAAAAGTGCTGCCCCAGTTTCCAGCAGGCAACTCCTCAGACAGAGCAGAAGGCCTGACCTTGCTTATGATCCTCTTGAAGGAACCTCCAAGTCATTTCTGCAAGAAGTGAGTACCGGATACTATGACCAGTATCAGAGGGGCCCTGCCTCCAGCCAGGTGGAGGAAAGGGACAACCGGGTTTATTGGACGGTGTGGATTCGATGGCCTGGCACATCAGACCCACAGGAGTATAAGGCTCTAGTGGACACAGGAGCACAGTGCACTCTCATACCATCGAGCTCTAGAGGGGCAGAACCCATTTGTATTTCTGGGGTCACAGGGGGATCCCAAGAGTTGACTGTACTGGAGGCTGAAGTGAGCCTAACTGGGAATGAGTGGCAAAGGCATCCCGTTGTGACTGGCCCAGAGGCTCTGTGCATCCTTGTTATAGATTACCTCAGGAGAGGGTATTTTAAGGACCCAAAGGGGTATCGGTGGGCCTTTGGCATAGCTGCCTTGGAGATGGAGGAAGTTAAGCAGTTGTCTACCTTGCCTGGTCTCTCAGAGGACTCTTCTGTTGTGGGGTTGTTGAGGGTCGAAGAACAGCAGATGCCAATTGCTACCACAACGGTGCATCGGCGGCAATATCGCACTAACTGAGACTGATTCCCATCCATGAGCTGATTCGTCAACTAGAGGTTCAAGGAGTGATCAGCAAGACTCGCTCACCCTTTAACAGTCCCATATGGCCGGTGCGAAAATCTAATGGAGAGTGGAGGCTAACTGTAGACTATCGTGGCCTGAATGAAGTCATGCCACCGCTGAGCGCTGCTGTGCCGGACATGCTAGAACTCCAGTATGAACTGGAGTCCAAGGCAGCCAAGTGGTATGCCACGACTGATATAGCGAATGCATTTTTCTCAATCCCTTTGGCAGCAGAGTGCAGGCCACAGTTTGCTTTCACTTGGAGGGGCATCCAGTACACCTGGAATTGACTGCCCCAGGGGTGGAAACACAGCCCCACCATTTGCCATGGACTGATCCAGAAGCTCCAGAACATCTGCAATACATTGATGACATCATCGTATGGGGAAACCGCAGAAGAAGTTTTTGAGAAAGGGAATAAAATAGTTCGAATCTTTCTGAAAGCTGGTTTTGCCATAAAACGAAGTAAGGTCAAGGGACCTGCGCAGGAGATCCAGTTTTTAGGAATAAAATGGCAAGATGGACACCATCAGATCCCAATGGATGTGATCAATAAAATAGCAGCTATGTCTCCACCAACTAGTAAAAAGGAAACACAAGCTTTCTTAGGCATTGTGGGTTTTTGGAGAATGCATATCCCAGATTACAGTCTAATTGTAAGCCCTCTGTATCAAGTAACCCGGAAGAAGAATGATTTTAAATGGGGTCCTGAGCAACAACAAGCTTTTGAACAAATCAAACAGGAAATAGTCCATGCGGTGGCCCTGGGGCCAGTCCGGGCAGGACAAGATGTTAAAAACGTGCTCTACACCGCAGCCGGGGAGAATGGCCCTACCTGGAGCCTCTGGCAGAAAGCACCAGGGGAGACCCGAGGTCGACCCCTAGGGTTTTGGAGTCGGGGATACAGAGGATCCAAAGCCCGCTACACTCCAACAGAAAAAGAGATATTGGCAGCATATGAAGGGGTTCAAGCGGCTTCGGAAGTGGTTGGTACGGAAGCGCAGCTCCTCTTAGCACCTCGACTGCCGGTTCTGGGTTGGATGTTCAAAGAAAGGGTCCCCACCACACATCATGCAACTGATGCTACATGGAGTAAATGGATTGCACTGATCACACAACGAACTCGAATGGGAAACCCCAGTCACCCAGGAATTCTGGAAGTGATCATGGACTGGCCAGAAGGCAAGGATTTTGGAATGTCACCAGAGGAGGAGGTGACGCGTGCAGAAGAGGCCCCACCATATAATAAACTGCCAGAAAATGAGAAGAAATATGCCCTGTTCACTGATGGGTCCTGCTGGATTGTGGGAAAGCATTGAAAGTGGAAGGTTGCTGTGTGGAGTCCTACACAACAAGTTGCAGAAGCCAGTGGAGGACAAGGTGAATCGAGCCAGTTTGCCGAGGTGAAAGCCATTCAGCTGGCTTTGGACATTGCTGAGCGAGAAAAATGGCCAGTACTTTATCTCTACACTGACTCCTGGATGGTGGCAAACGTTCTGTGGGGGTGGCTACAGCAGTGGAAGCACGGCAACTGGCAGCGCAGAGGCAAACCCATCTGGGCTGCTGAACTATGGCAAGATATTGCTGCCCGGATAGAGAATCTGGTTGTGAAAGTACGCCACGTAGATGCCCATGTACCGAAGAATCGGGCCACAGAGGAACATCAGAACAACCAGCAGGTGGATCGGGCTGCTAGGATTGAGGTGGCTCAAGTTGATCTGGACTGGCAACATAAGGGTGAACTATTTATAGCTCGATGGGCCCACGACACCTCAGGCCATCAAGGAAGAGATGCGACATATAGATGGGCTCGTGACCGAGGGGTGGACTTGACCACGGACGCTATTGCACAGGTCATCCATGAATGTGAGACATGCGCTGCAATCAAGCAAGCCAAGTGCTTGAAGCCCCTTTGGTATGGAGGACAATGGTTGAAACATAAATATGGGGAGGCCTGGCAGATTGATTATATCACACTGCCACAAACCCGTCAAGGCAAGCGCTATGTGCTCACAATGGTGGAAGCAACCACTGGATGGCTTGAAACATACCCTGTGCCCCATGCCACTGCCCGGAATACTATCCTGGGCCTTGAAAAGCAAGTCCTGTGGCAACACGGTACCCCAGAGAGGACTGAGTCGGACAACGGGACTCATTTCCGAAACAGCCTTATAGACACCTGGGCCAAAGAGCATGGCATTGAGTGGGTGTATCACATCCCCCGTCACGCACCAGCCTCTGGGAAGACAGAACGATACAATGGACTGTTAAAAACTGCACTGAGAGCAATGGGTGGTGGGACCTTAAAACATTGGGATGCACATTTGGCAAAGGCTACCTGGCTAGTTAACACCAGGGGATCTACCAATCGGGCTGGCCCTGCCCAGTCAAAACTTCCACGTGCCGTAGAAGGGGATAAAGTCCCCGTAGTGCCCATGAAGAATATGTTAGGGAAGACAGTCTGGGTTAGTCCTGCCTCAGGCAAAGGCAAACCCATCCGTGGGATTGCTTTTGCCCAAGGACCTGGGTGCACTTGGTGGGTGATGCGGAAGGATGGGGAAGTCCGATGTGTACCTTATGGGGATTTGATTTTGGGTGAGAATAGCCAATGAATCAAATTGTGTGTTGTTGATTGCTAAGTAACACTGTCATTGTATGTCCTCGTTACTATAATTGCTATCAACTGTGCTGCAGTAAGAATCACCCAAATTAAGGACAGATGGACTCTGATGAAAAATTGAGTAAAGCACAGCAGTGATGGGATTAGAACTGACGTCAGCAGCTGGCACCCAGCAACTTCCTCGAGATCTACATCTTCAGCCCATGGACTGCGTGCATGAGCCACGCCGGGTACACCAGTCACAAGCTCCAAAAAATACAGCATGCAACAGGCCAGCACCACACACCATCTCACCTGCCCTGAGAGACTGTTCTAACAGATGGACCCCAAAGCTGTGGATTGAATGAACTCACCAGACACTTCGGAGGCATGGCCCATAAACTAAGGGCATTATATCTTCATGAATATATATGTGCATATATACATATATATATGTGACAGGGGAAAGTGGTGGCAAAACCTGTAAGATCTGGGCATGGCAAAAATGGTATGGAATAAGGGGTGGATAATGTCCTGGTTCTGGCGGGGATAGGGTTAATTCTCCCCCAGAGACGGTATTCCATGCCATGTGAGCCATGCCCACCCTGAGCTGCCGGGGGAGGAAGTTGCTGCTTGGAGCGGGCTGGGGCGGTCGGGGAGCAGCGGGGAGCGGCGGTTCCATAATCGTGTTTGTATATTCCTCCATTCGTGTTATTGTTGCTGTTTTTCTTGTTCCCTCTGCTGTTCTGTTAAACTGCCTTTGTCTCAACCCAAGAGTTTTGCTTTTTTCTTCTGATTTGTCCTGTATTGGGAAAATCCGAGTGAGCGGCACGTGGTTCTTTGTTGCCGTCTGTGGCTAAACCACGGCACTGACACAAGATGAAATTTAAAGTTGTGCATCCTGTGACTCTGCTCTATCTAGCTTGAAGGCACTTAGTGTGAGTAGGTGATGCTGTCACACTGACCCCAGAAGTGTGCACGCAAAGGGAGGTGAAGCAAGGAGATGGGTTTTGAGCTCTGCTGCAGCTCCTGTGCAGTCCAGCAAATCATGGAGATATCTGTAGAAATGTAGGTGCTTAAGTGATTATGCATGGTTTTGGAGATCATGATTTAGCTCTTTGGGGCCAGATTTCACAGGTGGGTCTCAAGCAGATGGCATCCGCAGGGAGAGCTGAGATGTAAATGTAGCTCCTCTTCCCGTCTCCCTCACTCTTTAGGTCGCTATCACTTTTGGAAATTGCAACCCTACACACTTGTGACAGATTCTGATTACGCAACAGTTCCCCATCACTGTTTTTCCACTGATGCCCACTGAGTTATGCCTGACTTGAATCAGTGTGATGGGAAAGAAATCTAAATCACTCAGCAACTGGTGCTGTGCCTCCATGGAGTGTAGCAGAGAAGCTTTTGGGGAGATTTTGGGCAGCTGTTTGCTTACCAGCTGACTTTCAAAGCAGAAAGCAGACCAGTAATTGGGAGAATGGATCACAGAGGACAGAATTAGCATTATGCTGTAGACTTCCCTTCCTGGGTCAGGAAAGGAAAAACACATAGCCTGGGAAGAGCAAGTTTTTATATGAGACCTATCGAGCTGAGATTCCTTCTTGATGGTATCCAGGTAGTCCAGGTAGGACCAGTTTCATGTTTGGACTGTAGCATCATTCCCCTCCTCGATGCCAGATATTATGCCTGCAGCTATATGAAAGACACATTTATTTATTACCAGCTTCAAGCACAAATGTTCCACCTCCCAGCATATTCTGCAAAATGGCACCTCTATCATGTTCGTCAAGTAATTATGGGCTGAGAAGCTTCCCATAATGGTTTGCAGGTGCTTTATACACACAGTGCAGATGGAAGAACCCAGATGACCAGAGCCTCGCAGCATTGGACATTACAAAGATGCTTTGGGAGAGCGTGTGATCTGATGCAGAAAGTAGGGCTGGGAGGACAGATGGGGTGCTGAGAGGGCTCTTGTTACAGTAATTGGTCATGGGAGAGCCAGGAGCAAACTGTCCAGCTGAGACTAATGCACCAACCTGACACCAATATTGTTGAAAATGTGGCTTGCTTGGGAAGAATTTCAGGTGTGCCCAAAGAAGTTCTTGGGAGCTGATGCTGGCCCCATCATTTGTCCAGTGGGTTTCCAACAGTGGTCTTGGCCCAGATGGAGACAACACTCTTCCCCGGTAAACTAGGCCAGTGGGGTGAGAGGTGAGCTTTCTAGACAGGAAAGATAGCTAATGCCTTTTCTGTTTTGCCAAGACCCTGCTCTGTGCTTCTTCTATATGTGGGCTGAGGGTCAGTGTCCGGGTGGTCATGCATCAGCTGCACCCACTTCCATATGGCTCAGAACTATTTGGTCCCTCTCAGGGATCCCATTTTTATGGTCCTCCTCCTCCTGTGGCATGTGCCCCATCAGTCCTGGGCTCCTGGGAAGAGCTGCAGGAAATAAGGCTCTCTACCTTTAGAGGCTTTCCAGGATCTCATGAAAAATAGGCAAACTTATGCCCTGTATGGCTATTTCCAGATTTGTCGTGCCAGAAGAAATTATGCTGATTAACAGCGAAAGAGACTTGCTACATTCGTTTCAGTCTGATGCTTCCCATCAGTATTTCTTGTTGACAAGACATTTCAGAACTGTTGTGCATTGATCACGTGCAGAGAATGGATTTGGCAGGTTCAGGTCTTGACCCAAAGATTCAGATGTACATCTAGCTCCTGCTAGCTAAATGTAGCTGTACAGAAGTGTCTTATGACTACAGAAATATTTACATCATTACAAACAAGCAAACCTAAGCTTCTCCTGATAAATGCATGCTGAAATTTCTTTTTCCTTTGGAAATTAAGTAGGAGTGTGACAAAACCAGACGTCATAGATCTGTGATTATGAACTAAATTATTGATGTTCTTATTATGAGTCAAATTCTTTATTGCAGCTGAATGTTAGATTATGACAGCTAATGGTCTATACACTCTATTTGCTATATTATTTATATCAGTCACCTAAACTGTGCCTAGTACTCTCACTGTGCATGACTGTAAGGATTGAAAGATTACTGCAGAGAGAATTTGTGGATGGTGATTAAACAAAAGCACTGAGTTCATTTCCACAGAACTTGATCCTTTCACTGATTTACAATGATCATTTATATATGTGATTTTTCCTTTTTCTCTTTTTTTAAATGCAGGGTGTTGAGGGAGCAGGATTCTCATGAAAACAGCTATGATTTACTTCCCAGATGGGGTTCAAGCTGAGAGGCAGTTGCTTAGACACTGAATTGCCTTGAGTTTCATCCTCCTGTTTACAATTGTTTGTTAATGCATTGGGCAGCTGAAATGTCATAGGACTGAGATATCCCTTCTTGCTCCATGGATAATGAAGACCAAGCAAAATCATTACTGAAATCATATTCAAACATCTGCATATATAAATTTGTAGCATCTTTTTAAATACAGAACAAGTTAATGACAAAGTGTTCTGGATAATTTACAAGTGGAGCAAATGGTTACATTTGTCAATTAATTACTAAAACTAGATGTTTTAAGCAGGGCAACAGTGATATCTGTTTATCTTGAAGTCATTTCTCAGGCACTAAACAAGTTCTGGGCATGTTTTCCTCTCTCTAAGGGATCAATATCCCTCATGTTTGTCTGCCACAATATTTACACCCGAGCAGAATTATTGGGAAGGGACAAAGGTTGACAAAGCACCTAGAAAAGAAAGCCACAAGCAAATGCTTTAAACTTTGCAATTCACATTTATTTTGAAAAAATGTTTTGTTAAAAATACTCCTACAAAGGCATTGGAGCAGTGGGTTTCTGTTTCCTTTATAAATACATCTGATTTATTTCTTTCTTTATTTTTCTCAGTAACATCGAAAGACATATGACGAAGCCAGGGGAAGCCCTGGTCTGAATGGAAGACACATCCCTGTGTAACAAGGACCTGCACACTATCTCCCCATTCACAATTAAAAAAATACAAATACCGTCATGAAAAGTGTTACATTGTCCACAGGGCCATGGCCAACATACAGGATGACAAAGAGTACGAAACCAGGGCTGGGGATGCCCCTGGAGCCCAGCTGATGTATCCTTGGACTACTGTGAGGGGAATGACAAGATGTAGCATAGAGTAGACACACTTGTCTTTGGGCAGTTGAAGGATACATATAATTTCCCCATCCTATAATGGCGGCTCTTTCCAAAGCCGTGACAAGGAGGTCAGAGCCCAGCAAAATCTCCTACCCCTACAAACCTTTCCCTATGATGTAGGCAGCTCCTCCACAAATCTTCCAGTGAAGGCTGATGGCTTCACACCTTGTCACGTTGGAGGAGACACACGAGCAAACCACAGTAATCCAACACCCTGACCAGCAAGAGGATTTGTTTCCACAGTGCTCAGCCACTCTCTTCCCTGCTACATTACTGCCACTTCCCCATCTCACCTTTCAGACCTCAGCATAAGACTGACTTCCCTCCAGGACGTTCTTGCTTTCTCCCTTGCATTGCTTACCTGGGCTTTAGTCCTTGAGTTAGGAAAAGATCTTCCCTTCAAAGACTCTTTTAAAATGGAAACATGGACAGCTATGTTGGCTCTTCAGTTTCTCAGAAGCCCACTGATATATGGCACCTGGGGCTGCAGAGGGCAGTTTGACTACCTCTGCCCAGCTCACCTCTTTGAGCTCCTAGTTGCAATTCACCTGTGTCCTGCACCCCACCACCTCTCAGACCATACCTTGGCTAAGTGAGTGGGGATCACAGCTCTACTTGGGAGAGTGCTTTGAAACACCAGGCTCATTTCTCCAGCAGGAACTGCTACTGCTTGGGTCCGGCTACAAGCACTTGAACCCTCCCACAAAACTTAAAATGGGGCCTCAGAGCACACCCTGGATAGACTGACTTCACAGCCCATCCAGAACAGATGGCATGGCTCAGAGTGACACAAGGCCAGCAAAGTGTTTCCAAAGCAGACCTGGGAATAGAAATCATGCCCTCAGACTGATGGGCATGCTAATTTACCTTTACCTTGGACCCTTTTCCCTGAACTATTCCAGGGGAACATTGACCAAGGATCCTGACACACCTGCCCTGGTTTCATACAACTTTCTACTTCTTTATCGAGGAAGATCTGGGATGCGAGGTGGCTGATGTTTCCAGGGGTGAAAGGGAGGAAGACAGACAGGCGGAGGGGGAATTTCTTCGTGGGAAGAACTGTAGCTAAAAACAGGTTCCCTGCAGAGACGTGCTGAGCCAGCTCCAAGGAAGGGAAACCTTGGCATTGCCCCAAACTTAAAAACCATCCAGCCCTCCTATACTGACGAAGGGATAGAGGGCAGAGAATGCAGAGAACAGACAGCTGATGATGGAGGGCAAGCAATAGAAAAGAAAAGGGTGCAAGGGTTGCAGGCTGAAAGGTGGATGGAGGGTATCCAACAGAATACCCCCCAATGCAGGGGTCTATGCTTGGATCCACAAGTGAAGAAACAGATGCAAAACCCCAGCTCTGGATCTCTCCCCCTCCAGCTCCAGCAGGATGGCAAGGGGTGTGCTGTGATGTGTGGTCTTGGTTCAAGAGCGCCACTACAAACAGGGGAAAAGTGAAGCCAGGACCTCAGCAGAAGAATCTGGACGATCTTGGAGGACCAAAGCCTGGCACACTAGAGATGTGTGCACCAGGGATTCCTCTCCTTGCAGAAGGGACACATATCCGGGCACTCACAAACTGCAGTTGCCTGAGATCCCAAGCTCACGTTTACTCTCTCCAACTCTCTCACCCTCCAGAGAGTCCTTCCTTCCACCCCTGCTCAAGCCAGGCTTTTTGCTGCCCAGATTGTCTCACTGTTTGGTGGGACAGGGGTGACCACACTTGTCTGCCCACTCTGCACGTGGCTTATCCTGGGTAGGGTGAGCTGGGGCTTCACTTCCTTCCACTACTGAACAGCTTGGAAGAAAACTCTGGAGCTTGAAGGCAAGATGGTCAGTGTTTCTACTGGCCTGAGGGACCTAGCCACAACCTAACTCTGTGACCCTGAGCAAGTTGTTACTCCAGAAACACTGCAGTATTTTGGGAACTCCTGCAATTTGAACTCAGCTGTTTAAACGGGAATTGTACTCCTGACTTCTTTGTAGCTGCCCGTCTTTAATTCTCTGTACCTCAGCCCTGTGGAAAGCCTTGGCTTGCCTCCAGCACATGTGCTTTAGAGTGTGAGGTGCTCAGGTGTGATGGGAACAGACACAATGATCACTAGAAGCTGGGCTGGCCAACATGAAACCTGTAGCCCTGCAACTTGGTTTCCTCACAGGAGGGGTCCGCTGTCCTGTACTAAAAGCTGTGATCCTCATATGACCCCAGTGCTCCTGGGATCATAAACACAGGAGCTGGGATTTTCAGAGAAAAAAATAACCATCAGAGAGCTTATAAAATCATCAGCTAGAAATGCACTGGTCCTCTCCCTTCCGGCCCCTACTGGAGATCAGAGCCCAGAGGGGGCCAAGCAAGAAGCAAAATCACACCAAATATTGTGTCCCTTGTACAGATGAGTACGGTCTGGGGGAACCAGGAATACACAGCCAGGGACCCCTTCTGCTCCAGGCAGGCCCTTCTCCCACATTCCTGAGCTGCTCTGCACAGGGAAACAAATCACCTCCCGTGTCAAATAAATAGCTTTTCACTTATGCCATCAAGGTAGCCTAAGCAACAGAAGGGTTTTTTTTGTCTGGATCTAAGCTATCCTCAGGACATAAGAACAAATTCAGCTTCAGAGCTCAGCCAGCATTCACAACTGAACCTTGTACTTAATACCTGTCTGTATCTTGTGCTGGAGCCTGCAACACTCAGTGCCTGCTCTGGGGTGCCTCTGGGATTTCACTGCACGCACCCAGCCTTAGCCTTGAATCACTCCATAGCACCAAGACCTCTTTGCCCATTTTAGAAGCTTGTCCCAGGCTCCTTTCCAGCATTTTCATCCTTGAGTCAGCTCTCATGGGTCCATTTGGACGCATGGTTAGATACCCAGCAACCAGCAGTGACTGCTCACACAGGCTGAGCCAACCTCCATTGCAGAGGGGGAACAGACTCGCTGTCAGAAACCAAACCATAGCAGAGGAAGGAAAGAAGGAAGGAAAGGGACCTCTCCTTACCGCAGCAGCCCCCTCTGTGCATAAGGTTCTCTGAATCATAAAAGAAGGTTTGAGGCAAGGGTGCTTCCATAGAGAGCTTCCACATCCAGAGCATGATGGACCACCAAGACAGTGTCCTTTTTTGTGTCATTACTGCTGGCTGAGGCACTGATGACACTCCACAGCTCTCAGCCCCAGGGATGCCTTGTGTTACACAAGGAATTGGAAGGAGGAAGCAAGTGGTTTCCTCTGACATGGGAAGCTCTCTGGCTCCACACAGAAATCCTTCACCAGAAAGAGTGAAGAATGGAAAATCAATGATGCTTGATAGACTGTTTGGGCTTTTAGGAGATTTAAAATGCGTCAGTCCCAAGAATATGACAGTATAAAGGAAGTGCTGTAGGAATGCTGTTATACACCCTGTGCCCCCAGGCATCTGTGACCCAGAAAAACTGGAAGAGGTATTTTTGTGCTGAGGAGATGATTCTTTCACAAATTTGTCCAGTCATCTTTTGAATCCATCTAATGCTTGGTATCAACGTGCTCCAGCAATGAGTTCTACCCTTCAATCATTGTGCTTTGTGCCAAAGAATATTCTGCTTCACCTGCCTTAGTGCTTTTGTTGTGAGAAATAGCGACTGCTACTTATTCACCTTACATCTTTCCTGATTTAATGGCATGAAGTTTCTTTATCATCACAGTTTACCTCGGACAGACCAAGAATCAAAATCTATTTATCTTATATAGCTCCCAAAGATTCTGGCTCTTCCTGAGGCCCGTATCTGTATATTTCTTAGTTTCTGTCTATACCTTCTGAGTTGAGGAGAATAAAAGTGTCGGCAGCATTTCAGAAGCCAGCATGTCAGAGATTTACTGGTTTATAACAACATTCTTGTGTGAAGGCTAATGAGTGCTAATATTTGTTAGCAATCAGAGACTTCACATTTATTCTCCACTAGCGAAGGCCAAGCAAGGGTGTGGCGTTGCCACACCATCTGTCTCAGGCTGGTGTCCACAATGCCTGTGAGGCACTGTTCGGTTGGTGTGCGGTGATTTTGTCAGCCTCCATCTCCCAGACTAACGAACCAGCTCACTCACCGTGAACCGGAGTCAGTGAGCTGGAAGTGCAGAAGAAAGGCAATTTGGGGAAAAGGGGGATTTGACTGTCAGCTTAAACCTCAGCTTAGAATAACATGCTTCCCCCTATTCCTCCTTGAACTCCTTCCATCAGTTTTTGCTAACATAGTTGTTTGGCTATTAAGGACTCAACAAAGTTCAATCTTTTCCACCTAGGCTTAGTAGGAATCATCAAAGGATACAGCATGGCATCTGTGCAGGAACTGAAGACTGACTTTAGAGGTAGAAGTAGAAGCTACAGTTGAGGCAACTGAAAAATTCCTGACATTTACTGGAATGAAAGAATTGGAAAAGGATCAACCAAACATTTCTTGTTCTTTTTTCATGAAGGCAAAATGAAGTTCCTGAAAAAAAATGAGGCACGCAAGGTCAAGTCTTGTGGCTTGTTTGCAGGAATGGCAATCAGGGGTACTATGAAAATCTTACAGTCTGTAGTTGGAGTGAGCAAGTCAGTGATCAGACAGTGCTACAGAAGTGGGACTGTTGCTGCACTCCTACAAAGCACAGGACTGCAGAAAAAGTCCTTGCAGAATAGAGAAAAAAAGGTAGAGAAACTGAGGGTAAGATGGCTGAGAATGCAGATCAAGACAAACAAAGATTTGTAGGGAGAGAGGACTTCTTGCTTCCACTCCCAAATTTCTGCAAATAACATTTGCCCGTGGAGTTGGCAGGAATACCAGAGGGAGAACAATAAGGTAAATTCCAGAAAATATTCGCAGCGTGCAGGGAGTTTTCTAGGAGAACTATGGAAGAGTGCAACATATATGAAAGCAAACACAGATCAAAGATGCGTCCTGTCTTTGGGAAGGGTTCGATAGTTACAAGAAGCAAAGTCATCCTGGAGAAGTCTAAACACAAGGCCAAAATGTGCCTGAAGATAAAAAAAAAAAATATGTATATTCTGCATAGTAGGAGGATTCTAGCAGCTCTCAGCAATGACAAGATGAAATCAGCAATACAGAAGAGAATTTTTTGGCGTGAATTGGTCGTGAGACAGCCAGTGGCAGAATTGCACTGAACTGTGAACACAGTGGAACTGACATGACACAGAGACGGGACCAGTGCTCAAGTCACTAACTTGAGCCCCAGGACAGAAGGTGGTTGTGTTGACTGCAAGCAGGTACAGCTCAGATCCCGCAACTTTGAGGACCTGTCATTTGGCTTAATTGGTTGATATAAAGGACTATTGCTCCTACAGCTGAAAGCAAGTCAAACACTAGTTCACTAAGGGACTGCAGTGTAAAAGGAGGGGAACCCAGCAATGCCTTTAAAGGCATTGGATAACTGCCAGTAGAATATAAAAATGGTGTTGGTACTACATTAGTTGTTCATATAACTTTGAAGGAGGAAATACTGAATCCTGTATGTGAACAACTTTTAAGTATGTAACATTTCTGATGATAGAAAAAGACCTACATTAAATCAGCCTCAAGTGAGACACACAGGAAAGAAGATGAAATACATTAAAAAAACAGGCTTCACTATAACAGACCCGACAACAGTGATACTTCCAGACACTCTGGATTCATACATCCAAGGCAGCCACAGATTTATTATATCATCAGAGGACACAACTGTTAATGTTGCAGCAGAGTTCAAGCCCTGACTCCAGGTTTCATATGAATCGGCCTGGAAAATATAACAAGAAGTTTCTAAACTGCTCAAACCCACCAAGAGGTTTTCTCTACAGGCTGCTGCTAATCTGCAGCCTGTGTGGTGATTACTGGGAAAGCACCTCTCCTTTAACACCAATTCAAAGAACCACTTCAAGGTGTGTGGGAAAAGCATTACTAGTATAGCCAGCACCTAATGCTGATAAAATATCCTTTCTCCTTAGCTCATGACATGCCAAACCAGGAGGCAACTCTGCACTGGACAGTGTTCAAGCAGTTAGTGAAGAAAGCAGGATCCTGCATGTAGTAAGCCAGAGCTACATGACGATCCCAGAATCACAGAACTGTAGGATTTGGAAGCAACCTTCAGAGATCATCTAGTCCACCCACCCTGCCAAGGCAGGTTCACCTAGAGCAGGTCAGATTCACAGAAGCATAGAATGTGTTGGGCTGGAAGGGACCTTTAAAGGTCATCTAGTCCAACCCCCCTGCAGTCAGCAGGGATGTCTTTAACTAGATCAGGTTGCAGGTTGGACAGGAACATATCCAGACGGGTTCTGGATATCTCCAGAGGGGAGACTCCACAGTCTCTCTGGGCAGCCTGTTCCAGTGCTCTGGAATAGATGTAGCACTGCTTTCTCCCCAGCCTTGCACGGGGTACTGTTTTATACGCTTCCCAGACATGGTTCTCTTCTTGCTAACACTGGTTCATACTGGTCCAACGACGCTGACAAGATGACTCTGCTACGTAATCACTGGCATGGGATAAAACTCTACATTTGAATTATAATACTGAATTAATACTGCATAACTGGTAAAGCCTGTGACAGCCACATTTACCCAGATCACACAGAAGCGCTGTGTGTGGATTACTGCCGTTGAAAGCTACTGCTCGGTAGCAACAATACTATGGAGAGAAGCCAGACTGTAGCGAGCTGCTCCTCAGCTACTGAAAACCACAAATCTCCATTAACAAATGTAGTTTTGAGATTTTACTGGGGAGGGGGGAAGGTAATTTGAGGAGGGGGAATGCAGTTCATAGTGCCCTGCTTCTGTGTCCCCACAGCTGGCAAGGGCAAGTGATTCCTCATGGCAGTGCTGTATCTTACAAGTTTGTTTTTCCTTTTGCCTGGCACACCCCTGTGCTCTAAATTCCAGATAAAAGGCTTGTGGCAACAGCTGAAAATGACCCACTAAATATATTTTAACTTTTTACTGTTCTCCACTCTGCCTTATGATGCTCTGCCTCACGATGCTCTGCATGATTTCACCTTATCACTGGCCAACCAACTTAGAATTTTCAACCTAGGATCCTGCTCAGCTCTCCTACTGGCTGCGGTCACCAGACGTGGGTGACCCTCAGCAGCAGATGGCAGTGGGAAACAGGAGGAGAAGGGTAAGTCTGGGAGGTAGCCTGAAAGGTGGAGGGGAAATGTGAAAATTCCAACAAGCTGCCTGAAAATCTCATTGTGATGATTTGTGTTAAGTATTCACACATGCACATGCGCACCAGTATTTCACAGTGTCAATGTTAGCAAGTGCCTTTTCTGCTTGTTACATGTTCTCCCCATGAAGTTGAATTTTGCCATTAGACTCATATTTCATAGCAGTACATTTGATATCCATGAAATAAATATGTTAAAGTCACTTCAGTGACTCTGCCCTCCACTGGAGCATGCTCCACAGGCATTTACAACCAAAGTACTTTACAGGAACTTGGTTCCTCGTGTTCCCAGGAGAGCTTGAGGGATGCAGAAAATTGCAGCATTTTATGGATTATTTCTATTTTAGGTCCAGTTCTCCATTAGTCCTACACAGCCAAATACAGACAGCTATCATAGGGATGCCTGGTATAAACAGATGGGAATGTGTTACCTTTAGTACCAACATCATGTGATTTTTGGTTAGAAGAAGAGACAAGGATGTGCTTTCTCTGTCCTGCAGACAGCTGCCACAGCTTGGGTGAGTCGTGGCACTGAGCTCGGTGTGGTCCCATCCTTCACAGTGGGTTGGGTCTGGTAGGTAGATGTGTATGACGCTAGCCAGCGAGGAGATTCAGTGCAGTAAGACAAAATGTCTCCAAATGAAGTAGACCTGAAGTGCCCTTCCAAGCCCTCTCTAATAATAACTGGCTCTGAAGGGATGCTGCCTGGCCATTGCTCCTCCTTAGTGTCTGCAGGAATGTAAGGGATGGCAGAGAACAGTCACGAATTGTCTGGGAAGGAAAACTGAAGGGCATCATGTGCTCCTTCCACATGGCTGCCCCACCGGAATTTGCTGGTGAGTTTTCTAGAGACAGCTCTCCTTGCAAATCTCCCTTGCACATTAAGTAGCCTGTTGGCTGTGGCTAGACAACTTGGCACAGCACCGTGCTTCCCTCACCCTGGACTGCCACCAAACAGCTTCAGACATGCCTTTGGGAAAGACTGACAACTGTTCCTTGTTAAAACACAGCAGCTACACCGTGAGATGGAGACACCCCATGTGAGCAGTTCTCACTGCTGCTCTGCACTTCTACAGGACAGGGTCCATGGAGAAGCTTCTTGTTTCCCTGTGTGCCCTCTGCAAGCACTTCGCGTGGTTTAGTTGACACCATTGATTTTTGCATGCTGCTCTTTAAGAGTTCAGTCCATTTGCAGGAGCAGTGTTTTTTAAATGCAAGGGCATTAAAAGCGTCCCGTTGCTAGATACACAGGTTAAAACAGGCTGGATATAGGACAGACAGCTGACATGTCCAGGCACCAACTGCATGCAACATGCCTGTAGTCCACTCACCCCTCACTCTCTCTACGTCATATTCTGCCATCTGAAAGAGATGCAGGGCAATGGCATTGCTGTCAGAGGGGGTGCACTGCGGACAACGAGCACGGGACACGTCCCTCTGTACCCGGCACGCAGCTGCTGCTGCTGTTCAGTGACTACAAATGCACTTTCAGATGCAAGAACAGGGAAGTACTGTACACAAATGAAAATGCAATCCTGCATTAGAGATTTCAGGTAAAGAGGGGCTGAAGGGAAAATTCCTCCAGTCAAGGCCCCTGCCGCTGAAGCTGTGCACCAAACATTGGGACAGTGCAGGAGCTAAGCAGAGAAGTAACTCTCACTTGTAGGGAATGGTCTGCTGCCACTCTTAAGTGCTTCGTTGTCGGATCTGGTCTGAAAGTGGAAAATGCTAAGTATTTTATAAATGGCCTCATATTTTACAAGCAGTCTAGGGAGATGATGTCTGGCCATGGAGGTCTAGACAGTTTGTGAGTTTCATCCACAGCAGACACACTTCCTCTTGGATTCAGCTCCTGCAAAATGCAGCAAACCAGCTCACAATGAACATGCCTTCAACACCCCATGCTGCTGAAAATGAGTGGAAGACCCTACAAATGACATGGCAATGGCAGACAAGGGCTTGTAAACCTAAGTTATGCTAGCCATGGCCAGGAGATGAGTGGGAATATGACACACGTGGCCAGAGGCGGGTGGTGGTAGACACGTTTAAAAGGATACGAGGTGGTACTGAGCAGGGACAACAAGCCCGATTCTCATTTGTATCCCCCCTGTGCTTGATTGGTGGTATTTACACATACCAAAGACCTGGTCAGTAACTAAAGTCTTTATTTCAGTTATTTATAAATCCACTGACTGACGATTCAGCTTCAACCACAGCATTTTGCCTCTGGAGACCCAGGCTACTAGATCAGAGTTTTTGCTTTTGCTGTGCCGGGCTCTCCTCGAGGTGACTGGCTGGGACTGAAGCTGCCTCAGAGCCCCCACGTATCGTCTAAGGAAGGGACTGGGTCCCCGAAGGGCACAGACCACACCTGCAGAGTTTGGTTCTGTAGTGACCCATCCACAACCTGGCGGCTAACACAATTCCGACTCCAAGAAACCACATGCCGTGAGCTCCTCTTAGAGAACCAGGCTTATGCTGCCCTTCTGTGGTACATGCACCAATCTGACACCTTCCTAAGCAGGTAGACGTTTCTAAAGGGCTCTGACAGACGGTTGTGGAGTCATCATTCCCTCCCACAACCCATCTGCCCCCCCGTCTTTCCCTCCCCCCTGAAAACCCTCCCCCCACAAAACCCTCTGTGATGCTGCTCACCCCTGCACCAGCAACCCTGGATAGAGCAGGTGGTCACTTCATCTTGGCGAACAACTGGAAATCCAACAGTTAGAAACATCTGTTGGGCCATGACAAATTGCAAAATAACAAAGAAGCAAACGGGAGGAAATGTGCATATAAAAATTTTTTTCTCCTGGCATATTGTCGATAAGCTTCAATTTTTCCTTCCACAGGGAAGGGATTTATGTTCTTGAATGATATGATGCTTGGAGATGTCATTTCTTTTTCATTAAAAAAAAATCCCAACCAACCAAAAATTTCCAACCCCAAACTCACAAACTGATGTTAACAAAACAAGGTAAAAGGACAAATCTCCCAACAATGACAACCGAAAAATAAAGGTACACGTCAGCATTTGTAATCAAAAACTACTACATACTGTACTTGGGAAGTCTTCTGGGAAAAGATCATTGGCATCTAGTGAGGACATCACTAAAAGTCTTGTGCATATGATATGTATGAGACAATGATGCCATCGGAGGGTGGATGGACGGACCCTTAGGAAACTGTCACTCACAAAACTTTTCCATGACAAGAGAAAATAAGAGATGTAGAAAGGAATGGTTTTCCCCATCCCCACCCCCCCAAGTGTTACAGATTCCTTCTCATTTGCCAGAAACAGCCTCTTCTAGTCTCAGTTTGTGTTTTTTGTGTTTTTTTTTTTAAAAAAAAAGTCTTCAGCTTTTGAAGAAGTCCATCAATTTCTGAGATGCGCTTGGTTCCACAGCACCAAAGAGCTTCAGCTCTCTCTCCCCTTTGATTTGCTAACAGGGGCTTTCAGGAAGGACTGCCAGCTGCAGGACATTCCCAGAGCAGCCATTCCATGGGAGAAAGAGAAGTGCTTCTTGTGACTTTTCTTTGCATTCATCTTCTTGAAAAAGTCTCATTGCTCCAGAGGTGTCTGGGCCCATCTGCAGCAGCCTTGTGCAAGAGGAAATAGATTAAGCTGCTCTTTTCTCTTCCTTTGGAGACTCCCATTGGTCTTGGAGCCCTTTTCAAGAATGTAATTGCTTTATTATTATTTAAAAATATTTCATAGTTGGTTTTTTTTTTTTAAAATAGTTGTCCTTTTTTTGTTCCCTTTTTCCATTGCTTAAATTCTAGAAGCTCTTGGCAACTTCTCATTATTGATGACAGGGCATTTCTTCCTGTTGCCATGATCCTCAGAGCAGCTGCCTGTCTCTGGTCCATGCAGAACACTCAAGACCTGGAGCTCGGACATACAGGGGCAAAGGGGAGCAGGGCCTCAAGGAAGAGGAGTAGGAGGACACGTAGCTATCAAACCTCCACAGACTGAATTTGGTTCATCTGTGCTCTCATCACCTGGATACTGTTCAGAATTTTCTTCTGATGTCCTGCTAAAGTGACCCCAACTCGCAGAATGTCCCTTTGGGAGGAAAACAAACAAACACTGCATAAATATCAGAAGACATTTTCTCACAGCAGAACAAGCCCATGTATGAGTGTGGTGTGTAGGCAGATGAAGTCTCCATAGATTTATTCCATAAACGCAACAAATGCATGCAAACCTGGTGAAAGCTCTACTCTTTGACACTTCCTTGCTTATCCTCCCAATCTTTGCATTTGCTACCTAGCTGTAGCACCCCTAGAGTACGGGAAGCCTCAATGTAGAGTGTGAAACCAAATACCACAAGCTCTGCTCACTGCTTGTAAGTGAATTTGTCCTTTTTAAGCCTTAGGTTTTCTACTCTTGTATCATTTCGTTTCATTCCTCACATGTTTGGATTCTCTCGTTCTGTGGCACAGTAACCCATTTTTTCCATCCCTGAAAACATATGAACAGGATGCGCTACACCCTCATCAGTGTGAATCTCACTCTCCCTGTGCAGATGATGGCTGTTCTTGCTACTTTTGCTTTGATCTGATGAGGCCATGAAGTGATAACTTTTGGTGCTTAGAATCATAGAATCATAGAATGTGTTGGGTTGGAAGGGACCTTCAAAGGCCATCTAGTCCAACCCCCCTGCAATGAGCAGGGACACCTTCAACTAGGTCAGATTGCTCAGAGCCCCATCCAACCTGACATGAAATGTTTACAGGGATGGGGTATCTACCACCTCTCTGGGCAACCTGGGCCAGTGCTTCACCACTCTCATCATAAAAAATCTCTTGCTCATATCTAGTCCAAATCTTCCCTCTTTTAGTTTAAAGCCATTGTCCTTTGTCCTATCACTACAGGCCCTGCTCAAAAGTTTGTCCCCATCCTTCCTGTAGGCCCCCTTTAAGTAATGAAATGGCAGAATAATGTTTCTCCAGAGACCTCTCTTCTCCAGGCTGAACAACCCGAACTCTCTCACCCTTTCCTCATAGGACACGTGCTCCAGCCCTCTAATCATTCTTTGTGGCCCTCCTCTGGTCCTCCTCAAACAGGTCCTGTGCTGAGGGCTCCAGAGCTGGACACAGGACTCCAGGTGGGGTCTCACCAGAGCCGAGGGGAAGAATCCCCTCCCTCGACCTGCTGGCCACACTGCTTTTGATGCAGCCCAGGATACGGTTGGCTTTCTGGACTACGAGCGCACATTGTTGGCTCATGTCCAGCCTTTCATCTACCATGACCCCCAAGTTCTTCTCAGCAGGGCTGCTCTTAATCCCTTCATTCCCCAGCCTGTATTGATACTGGTGGTTACCCCAGTATCCTGCACTTGGCCTTATTGAACCTCATAAGGTTCACATGGGCCCACTTCTTGAGCTTGTCCAGGTCTCTCTGGATGGCATCCCGCCCCTCAGGCATGTCAACCACACCACTCAGCTTGGTGTCATCGCAAACTTGCCAAGGGTGTACTCGATCCCACTGTCTATGGCATTGATGAAGATATTGAACAGTACTGGTTCCAATATGGACCCCTGAGGGACACCGCTTGTCACTGATCTCCATCTGGACATTAAGCCGTTGACCACTACCCTCCCAATGTGACCATCCAACCAATTTCTCATCCACCAAACAGTCCACCCACCAAATCCTTATCTCTCCCATTTAGAGAGAAGGATGTTGTGGAAGACTGTTTCAAAGGCCTCACAGAAGTCCAGATAGATGACATCCGTAGCTTTTCCCTTGTCCACTGATGTAGTCACTCCATCATAGAAGGCCACTAGGTTGGTCAGGCAGGACTTGCTCCTGGTGAAGCCATGCTGGCTGTCTCAAATCACCTCCCTGTCCAACATGTGCCTTAGCGTAGCTTCTGGGAGGATCTGTTCCATGATCTTCTCAGGCACAGAGGTGAGGCTGACAGGGCGGTAGTTCCCAGGGTCCTCCTTTCTACCTTTTATAAAAATGGGTGCGATGTTTCCCTTTTTCCAGTCACCGGGGACTTCACCTGACTGCCACGGCTTTTCAAATATCATGGAGAGTGGCTTGGCAACTACAACAGCCAGTTCCCTCAGGACTCTGGGATGCATCTTGTCAGGTCCCACAGACTTCTGTGTGTTCAGGTTCCTCGGGCGGTTGCAGACCTGATCTTCTCTTACAATGGGAGAGACTTTTCTCCCCGAGTCCGTGCCTTGCAATCCATTCACTCAAGAGGTGTGAGAAGAGAGGCTTCCAGAAGACTGAGGCAAAACAGTTGTTGAGTACCTCAACCTTCCCCTTGCCCATTGTTACCAGTCATGTTCATCAGGGGCTGTATGTTTTCTTTGACCTTCCTTTTCTGGCTAATATACCTGTAGGAGCCCTTCTTATTATTCTTTGCATCCCTTGCCAAGTTCAGCTCCAGCTGTGCCTTGGCCTTCCTGACCCCATCCCTACACAACTGGGCAGCGACCCTATACTCTTCCCAGGATACCTGTCCCTGCTCCCACTGCCTGTGCATTTCCTTCTTGCCCTTTGGTTTGACCAGTAGGTCTCAACTCAGCCGTGCTGGTCTCTTGCCCTTGTTTCCTGATTTCTGACACCTTGGGATCAAGAGCTCTTGCGCACTATGGAAAGTGTCCTTTAAAGATCTGCCAGCTCTGTCCTGCTCCCTTGTCCCTGAGGTCAGTTTCCCTTTGTTAAATCACAGGAATCTAATTTTCATACTGCTTCTATTTTTTATAGATATTAGGCATCTGGGAAAAATAAAGGTCATGCCAAGAGCACGAGTGTGACTCTGTGTTGGTCCTATCTGTGATCACTCCATCTGAGTTTGCTACTCATCTCCCTCTTGATGGACACATTTCAGTCATGAATTCTTCTGATCAGGGAATGGCATTCGTGAGATGTGACCCATATCTGACTTTAAGGATTTTCAGTTGCCTTTTCTCCTTAGATGAGAGAAGTGTTAGGAACAGACTTCGAAGAGGAAGAGTGGCAAAACTGTGGCCTGTTTTGGAGTAGAAGTCAATGGGCAAAGAAAGGTAAACAGGAGCTCCAAGGAAAGGTGGAAGAAAATCCTCTAGCATGAATGACACATGAGCCTGTATGTTTGCTTTAGAGCTTACTTTAGACCTTGTCTCTTTGGTCAAATAAAAGGAGCATGAAGGCTACGGCACAGATTTAAACATTCTGGCTGGTGGCAACTGATTGGAGACTACCATTGGAGCATGCTTTGGCCCATGAGATCACTGCAAGAGCGAACATCCAAGCCACAGCTTTGCTGCCGCCCAGACTGTTGCTCAGCAAAGTAACTAGAAACCTGCTAGCACACTACACAGCTCTGGCACCCAGGATGGTGTCCTTCACAGTGACTCCTTTTCCTGTTGCAAGGGCTTTCCATTCCCTCTTCTGCCCCAGCCAGATGTGCTGAGCTAAGGAACCTTCCTCCTTGGCAAGTCTGGCACTTTGACTTTTGCTTTTGTTCTGATTTGGAACAAAGCCCAAAGTCTTCACTCATGTCTGTAAACCAGAATAAGAGTGTGGCTCTGCGCAGCCCTGTGCATCTTAAGCTTTCTGCCCTGGGCACAGATCCTTTGGTGGCCTAGGTGTCCCAGGCTGCAGACAAAACAGTGAGAAACCTTTCAAGTAGGTCAGAGTTGAAACCGTGTGGATTTGGTAAACTGAAGCAGTCTTCAGTGAACATTTACACTTTGCTGGCTATTCAAATTTGAAGAAAACAGTGTCTTATGGCAACTCAGCTCCACTTACATGATTATCTACTTCTGCAAATACATTAGAAGGTGGTATCAAGTAATGTTGCAGCACGATTTCCCAAGGAAAATGGAGTGTCCTTCTCTCTATTATCTCCAACTAAACAGATGAGAAATGTGGAAGGGAGGTTTGTCAAAACTGGTGGGGACATGAGCTGAGGATACCCTTGAGATTGTGATGAAGACACTCAGAGAGGACTTACAAGATCTTGTGAGGGTCATGGTAAGGAATTGGGATAAGTGGCATTTAAGGGACACTGAGCATGTCCAAGAAAAAAACAGACTTCATTAGCTGACTGCCTGCAGAACTAGGAAGGGTCGGGTTGTGGTGCAGGTGTGGTGTCCCAATTTGGTCAAAGTTCTTCTTTCCCTATCCTTCAGATTTTATGGATCCTCTTTCTGTTGTATGAACACAGCCTATAATATGCCAAAATCATCCCCTGGGCCTTGGGGTTGTACCACAGATGTACTAAAACAGTCAGATTTGCCATGTGAATTTCCTGGCAGCAATTAAGAACAAAAAGCCAGAAAAAAGGCCAGTTGGGCTGTTGGCGTGAATGGATTCTGATTCATTGGTAGATTTAAAGTGTGGAAATAGGCATCAAATCCAAAAATCTTCCTGGTTACCAGGCACAGAGACATCATAGCACTTACAGATGGTTTTAATGCTTGGCACTTTCTTAGGCAGGGTTTCTAAAGCTAACTGCAACCAATGACAAATCTTTCACCAGAGGCATCAAAGCCCCAGCTATCCCCAAGAGATTTCAAAAACCACCACAAATGGATTTCAGCTGCCTGCTTTCTCTGAAGAACTTGCTAAGATTTTGCCACTGAGGGATGTTTTTAGTGGATGCAGGACAATTCAGAACAAACTTGAAACTGTCTGGACTTTCAGAGGCCTTTCTTAGGCAGAAATTTTTTTGCAGCATGCTTGTCTCCATTGTCAATAAGCCATATATCCAAGAGGGATGCAGAATCGAAAAGTGCTCTTGAGTGGCTGGAGAACTGCCTGATGCTGGCCTGAAAACTCCATTTGTTCCATGTTGGGGTTTTGGAGAACCTTGTGGGGGTTTTCATTTTCACAGTGGGGACATGCAGCCTGACAGTGTGGAAAGGAATTCTGCAGATATGGAGCGACAGACACACAGTCTGGAGATGAGACAGAGCCTGCAGAACAGAGTAGTTCTGCAGAAACTGAACAGACTATAAGTGGGTCCACAAAGCAACAAATTCTATAAAAGTAAAACTACATCATGTGAAAATAAAAAACAATTCAGTAACAACCAATTGCTCTTAAACTACTGAGACTTTTCCTTGGGCTTTGGGACTGAAGCCTGGGCACTTACTCTACAGTCATCTGAGATACTACATCAAAGGTGGTGAAGCCAGCACTGGCAAAGCTCTCCTTGTACTGGCTCATCTTGATGGCATCCAGCCATTCATCCACAGTGTTGAAGCTGGTATAATCTGGGATTGTGCGGTCAAGTAGGGGGAGGTTCATCCTGAAACACAGAAATAGAGAATGAGCAGAACAAACAGCGGCAAGCATGTGTTTTTCTGCACCCTCCATCAGCTGTAGGGACCTGGACCAGCATCATTCACAATGCATACACCGCACCATATTAAGAAGTACCACCCAAAAAGCACTCTATTCAACTGAGGGAAGGACTGTGTAGAGCATCAGAGAAGTCCTTCTGGATCAGTTCATACAGAAGAGGTAGGAGCCATCAAAGAGGATGGGATGCAGCTCTAAAATCCTGACTGCACAAGGGGAGAAAGTACGTTCTCATGATGGGGCCAGTGCTTCCCACAAGTTGGTGTATCCCCACCCAGTCCAGGGAAACATCATACTGCCTGACAAGGCTTTATTTGTCTCCGCTGCATGTGCGATTGGACTACCAAAGCAACCACAACCATCCAGCAGTCACACGTATATGAGACCAAGATGATCCTCTAACTGTGTAGAGTATATGTCCAACTCAATGAGCTGCCTGTGTTCACCAGATCTAACCTCTCCAAGGAGAACGACCAGAGTGACCTTGACATCTTTTAATGCTCTTCTTGTAAAGGACCAAAGCACATAAGCCAAGTTGCCTCTAAAATAGATAGCCTAGGGAGATGCAAGGATGGTGCCCACCAGGACACAAAGGACAGCAAATCTGCAAATAGAAGCCAAAGGACAGAGGGAAGACAGAGATACATACCCGGAGGAAAGAGGTGCCATGGCTTTCAGGCTGTTAGGATTCCGGATCATTTTATCCAAGGTGTTGACAATTTGCCCAAATTTGGGTCTGTGGTTTCGATCCTTCTGCCAACAGTCAAGCATTAGCTGGTGCAGTGCATTTGGACAATCCATAGGAGGTGGCAACCGATAGTCCTGCTCAATAGCATTTATCACCTGTGAGAGGAGAAAAAGAGATCAATACAATTGCAATAAAACCTACTTAATTCACAAAGTTCCTTTCCTTGGATCCTGAGGGTGACTGGGTCAACCATTGTGCAGTGGGTCTGCTCTGCCTACGCTTACTGCTGCCTTTCATCTCAGCCACCTTGGAGCAATGCACTACTCTCTAACTCCCAGCCCTCTGCATGTCTTGTCATCCTGTAAGGTGATGCCAGCCCTCCTCGGCCGACATGCAGCCTTGCTGACTCCTTGTCATGAGCCACAGCCATCAGTCTCCTAATCTGGGAAAAGAGAGCATCCCCGCTGCTTTGACAAGGACTTGCGAGCCCACAGCTCCAGACATGAGAAAGGTGAGTCAGAGAGAAGGGTTCATGTTTTTGGATGGGTATGAGCACAACACAACAGCTCACTGGAAGGAGAACATCCCCATTCAGTGGAGGGACTGTTCATGAGTTACAGACAGGGGAAGCATCCTCTGCGTTTTCTTTCCTCCAGTAGTGCTTTTTACTCCTGCCAACAACCCAGCCCTTTCAGGAAACAGGGTTGTGCCATGGAACAGGGCCAAGACCTTGTCCAGACATGGGAGAACATGCAGAGCATGCATGCAGAGCTCTGCACAGCATGCAGAGAAGGTTTGCAGCACACCTTGCTGAAGCCACACTGCAGTTCCGTGGGCCAATTCAAGAAGGCTTTGGCTGCTGCCTGTTTGGTCTCTCCTTACTGCACCACACGACCCCAGAAAATGCTTGTTCTTGCAATATTCAGTGGAAACAGCATATGCACAAGGGCTAGAAGATCTTCTTCAAGGGGAACGCCATCTCCCTGTCACTCTGCACCTGCAGCCCTCTGTCCTCTCCTGGATAATCAAGGAGGATGGAGCTGCACAGCTTCTTCCAGGGGCATATGTTCCTCTGACAGAGGCATGTGACAGGCAGGCTTCCCCTACCTTCTCGGGCTTATGCATCCTATGGTCATACACACAGCACGGGCAATGAAAGGTGAGCAGAAGGAGCCATGGACACTAGAAAAAGGCTTGTGCATGGCAACAAAAACCAGAAGTAAGGATAAAAAGCAATACTGAGGACACTGCAGTAACTGAAATTGGGGGTGGCATTTTGAAATAACCAACTCTCCACAGTGATGATAGAAAAGGGGAGGGAGATTGACGGAACCTCCTTCAGGGATCCAGAGGAAGGACCTTGATGTCTCTGGTTACTCTCACCATGTGATCAAGGCTGCCATGGCTTTATCCAGCCATGTCTTGCATACTTCAAGGACAGAAATCTATCTGGTGGGCTACCCCTGGGCTGTACCACCCTCTGGGGAAGGACTCACCTGGAGTACCGCATCCAGCTCTGGAGTCCTCAGCACAAGAAGGACATGGACCTGTTGGAGCGGGGCCAGAGCAGGCCACGAAGATAATCAAAGGGCTGGAGCCCCTCTGCTGTGAGGACAGGCTGAGAGAGCTGGGGGGGTTCAGCCTGGAGAAGAGAAGGCTCCAGGGAGACCTTATAGCGGCCTTCCAGTACCTGAAGGGGGCCTACAGGAAGGATGCGGAGGGATTCTGGATCAGGGAGTGTAATGATAGGACACGGGCTAACAGCGTCAAATTGAAAGAGGGTAGGTTTAGATTGGATATCAGGAAGAAATTTTTTACTGTGAGGGTGGTGAGGCACTGGAACAGGTTGCCCAGGGAAGTTGTCAATGCCCCATCCCTGGAGGTGTTCAAGGCCAGGCTGGATGGGCCTTTGAGCAGCCTGGGCTGGTGGGAGGTGTCCCTGCCCAGGGCAGGGGGTGGAATGGGATAATGAATACACTGTTGAGCAGGAAGGCTCCATAGAGAAAATCAAGGATACTGCAGTTGGGATTGTGAGAGCAGCAGGGAAGAGTTGGTAGAGAGGTGAAATGGAGGTGCTGTCCCTGCAGTAGAAGGCTGCTGCTCCAAGAGAGGGTAGGTGGCAGATCCATGGCAAGCAATTCAGGGTATGAGGTTGGGCATCTGGCAGGTTTTAAGATGGATTGCGGCTTCAGGCAGAGAATGAATTGGGAGGGTGCTCCAGACACTGATGTGTGTGGTCAAGGTGCTGGGCAGGCTGACCAGAGACAGACAGGGGCTGGCACCTTTGTTGCCAAAATGCGACAGATGGAAAGAGTCCTCCCTCCCCTCTGCCCCCCTCGATGGATGGACATGACTGTGCCCCTCTGGGCCTGTGAAGGTCCGACCTGAGGCATTGCTGGTGTGCTTTGTGCAGCTCTTGGCTCCTGTTCAGGGATTCTCCCGAGAGGTGCAAGCTGTACCCTCTCCCAGCTCTCTGGATGGCAGATCTACCCGAGACAGAAGGGAGGGGGAGCAGGGCTGGGGAGGATCATCACGCAAGCATCAAGTATTCGTCTCTGGAATGGACCAAACCGTTTCCCAACAAGCCACCCGCCTCTGCTGCCAGCAGACACATCCAATGAGGGGCAGAGGCTGCTGTCTCCATCTCCTCTCCCCTCTCAGGCTCCCCAGGCGCTCACACCCCGGGGTCAGGAGGCTAATCTGCAGCGAATATCCACCACATGCTCATTCACAGGGAAGACCAGCTGCAATTAAGTGGTGACAGCTTCTGGGGCGCAATGTCCTGCGGCAGAAGGAGAGGAAGAAGAGGCTGGGGACAGGCGCCACGCAGCAGGCAGTGCCGAGGCGCGGGCTCTGCCATCCCTGCTGGTTGAATCAGTGCTGCTGCAGCACAGGGTTTGCGGCAGGAGAAACCATTGAGGGAAGAGGTCCAGGGAAGGAGGACAAGGGAGGGGGACAGCAGAGGTCTATGCTTACAGAGGGATACCGAGGCAGGGAGAAGGGCAGTGACGCCTGGCTGCAGGAAATGCTTGAAACTGCAAGCGATAATGAAGCCTTAAGGGGAAGGGAATCGTCCGTTCTGAGAAGGGCATACCCCTAACTCCTTTCCCTTTGGCTCAAGCAATTCATGCAAAGACTTTTCTGGTATGCCAGGAGCTGGGCAAGGCCACGAACAACCAAAGGTGCTAAGATATCATGTATCTCTTCCAGGTTTTGGGGACTCACTTGAATAAATTCCCCACCAGGCACTAGTGAGGAAATTGTCCCACTCTGGAGCAATCATCTGACATGGCATGGATATTGACTTGAAAAGGAAGGAGTTGCAGGAGTCACGTGGGAGCTTGGCTCTCACTCTCCTCTTGTAAGATGGATGTGGCAGTCTGAAGGCTTCCAATGGACTGCCCAGAGGCAGCTCTGAAACAAGCTGGAAGCCAGGCAGATTCTGTAACATGCAGGTTTGCAAGACCCAGGCTTGCTACAGAGGGGGAGGACAAATTTTCTGTGCACCAACGGTCTACCCAGGACCTTGGTGTTAGATCCTGAGGGTTCATGAGGCAAAGACTGCATGAAGAATGGCAGCTCTTCAGAGAACCAATGTTACAGAGACCTGGGAGCCCCACACCAAAGGGGTCTTCTGGACACACACTTGCAGGTGTAGCACCCTGCATGGTACTCACTGCCACTGGACGGATGGGTTTTGACCACACAGGTATCAGGTCAAGAGAAACAGGGAGAATGGCATTGTTATGGTAAAGGTGTGGACTGCAGCCACAGGTCATCCTGGCATGGAGGCAAGGGCTCACAGAAACTGCCTTGGTCCCAGGGAGCAAGGAGTGGACATAACAGTTCCACTTGAATTAGAGTCATAAAGTATTTAAAATTAAGCATGTTCTGAAATACCTTGTGGTTTTGGCTTCTAGCTGCATACAAGTTGCTTGGCTTCTTACACATCACAGTCCAAGCTTGCCATCTAATGGAAGATGTCCTTGACCATGGCAGGGGGGTTGGACTAGATTTATAAAGGTCCCTTCCAACCCAAACCATTCTATGACTCTATGGCAGACTTTCGCCAAATGCCTGTGGTCTCCTGCAGATGAAGATCTGCCTGCTGCTCCAGGAGCTCTCAGGTCAGTGGCAACATTTTGTTTTCCACCCGTATGCTCCCTTTCCTCCTGGGCATCTATCTACCACCGTTAAGGGTATTCACATTAATCCTGTCCTACTGCAGTGGGTGTTATACAGTCTCTAACCTCTGCCACAGCAGCACAATGGGACCAGAACAAAAGCCAAAGTTATCCTCATTACTTCTTCCAAAGGAACACATCTCCCACCACAGAGAAGGCTACGGACATGCCACAGGCTGGGTCTAGCTGTAACCGTGCTTTGGCCTTGCAATGCTCCCAATTTCAGTGTTTCAGCTGATTGTTTCTTAACAACTCACATCTTGATTGGTCATATCCCAGTAAGGCCGCTCGCCATACGACATCACCTCCCACATGACTATTCCGTAGCTCCACACATCACTGGCTGAAGTGAATTTTCGGTACTGAATTGCCTCAGGTGCTGTCCACCGTATGGGGATTTTCCCACCCTGCAGGAAAAAAAAAAGAGAGGATGGTAACAGAAAGAGCGGGAGTAACTGAAAAAGATGAGTGTCCAAAATATTTGCCTCCAATATGCTGGTAAAATCCTAGAAGGAAGGGACCATAGGACTATCCCTAACACTAGATCAGGGTGGCTGTGGTTTGTCTACCTGAGTCTGGGAAACCTTCAAGGATGATGATTCCCCCCGCCAAGGATGATGATTTGTGTGGGGACCTGTCCCAGGGCTGCATTACCCTCCTGGGGAAGAAACTTCTCCTGTTATTCACCTTGAACTTCCCAAGCCACGGTTGTGTCTGTTGCCCCTTATTATATCATCTGGTACCACTGCAAAAAGCTTGGCTCGGTCTTCTTCATAACTGCCCTTAGGTACTGCAGGTCACTTGCACGTGTCCCCTCCGCCTCCTCTTCATCTTATTAAACAAGCCCAGCTCCTTCCACCTTCCTACTGCTATAGCAATCTTCGGCATGGCAAAATGCCCATTGTGCTAGTAGGGTCTTCTGTAGAAAAATGAATGGCTACAAATGTAGAAAAATCCAAACTGAACCCCTTTGAATCTCCCTCCATCCTTTTGCTGTCACCTAGCTATTTCCAGAGCAGAAAAAAAGGAATTAGAACACCATCCTCTTCAGCTTTCTACATCTGTATACTCTTTGAAGTCAGTTATATGTCATCCTCTTGAGCTGAAGTCCTCCTGTGTCAGTCTTTTTGTTGATATATTAATGATCCAGCAGTTTTTGATCCTGCCTGTTTCTGGAGACAGAGGCAGAGTGAACATCTTTAGAATGGCACGCTTGGTCACTGGCGGGAAATGGGATGGACTAAGTGGGCACTGGGGTCTTCCATGATCCTGCTGAGCAATGGCAGCTCTGGAGAAATCAGGACTCACCGCTCCCATTAGAGGAGTTATGCACAGAAGTGCACAAGAGTGGCATACACAGCATGGCACCACAGGGATTGCAATGCTCTGCTTAAGCCCTCAGAGTGTCCTGATTTTCCACCAGGGTCTTTGGACCTGAGCCATTCACAGCTCAAGGGACCTTCTGAAGGGAAAATCTTCCCCTGTGCTGAAAAATAAGCAAAATTGTCTGCGTTTTGTGGCTGTGAGAAGATTAAGGAACATTATATTTTGTCAGTGAATAACTACCGTGTCTTACTAAGGGTTTCCTAGGACTTAATGGGACTCAGACACGATACATGCCAGAATAATGACAAAAAGAGAATGTTCCTTAATCTTCTCACAGCCACAAACCTCAGACAAAATATTTTGTTTTACACAAGAGGGGGAGACCAAGCATTCCATACCAAACATGATGCCCTCTCCATAAGACATACTCTTAACAGAGTTCCTGACAAGCAGCGGATTTAAAAAAACGGCTAAAAAAAGAAGACCTAAAGTAGAAATTACAGGCTGGGTATATTTGAAGGATCCTTGTGGGAGCTCATTTCAGTGAGACCTCCCACCTCCCTGATGATCTGACCCAGAGCTTCACCACCCTGTTGGAGAAGATTTTCCCAAGGTCCAGCATGAACCTCCCAAGTCATAGCTTGTGGCTTTTGCCCATCCACGGACCCGAGGTCTCTGGGATATTTGGGATGTTTGAGGATGGTGGATTTTGAAGAGGAAGATACTATTACTTCTGGTACTCTGTTACAGTGGGTGCACATATTCTGTCATTATAGATAATATATGTCCTGCTACAGCGCCCACAGTTCAAGAAGAATAAATTAGAGATGACAGAGAGAAAAGCTACAGGCACAATAACAGGAACAGAAAACAGCAGTAAACACCAGAAGCTCCCACGTATTTAGCTTAACAAAAAGAAAGTTAATTGGATGTAAGGATCATGTTGTGAAAAATAAATGTTGGTAGTGTTTCTAAAAGCCATAGGATGACTGTATAAGACCAAATGGTTGATGTTGAAGCTACGCAAGTTCAGATGAGAATAAAAGCACACATTTTTAGGTGTTTGTTAGGTATTCAACTACTCTTACAAGTCACTTAGAGCTATCCCAGACATCTTATCACTGTCAGCTTTAAAAGATCTGGGAGAGATGATTTCCTACAGATCATGGCCCAGCTCTTTCAACACATATTTCCAAGAAGTCCTGTCACAGGCATTGTACGGAGGCATTGATCCTGCAGCATCATTGTAGAGCAATGCCGAATGCCTTTGCAAACAATAGTATTTATGAGAACTCCTGGCTGCAATCTTACTGAACAACAACAGTGTTCAAATTATCCATTGGTCCTGGTGCACATTCTGTCGCCTGAGACAGGCACTTGTGTCACTGGCACCATGGCGTTCCTGGAAAGCTATTACATGATTATGAAGCCATTTCTGGAAATGTTTCTCCGACTAATTCAGAAAGAGTCTGGAAGATCAGTATGTAATACTGCAGGGCTTCATCCAGCACACATCCACACTGCAGTCTGTCATTCCCAGAGCTGAGCCTGTGACATGAGATGAAAAAGGATCACGGCCTCCCGGACAGCAGGGCAACGGATTGGACAGTGATGGCAAAAAAAACCCAGACCTGCTGCTCTGGCAACGGATCTGTTGGGGCAGTATCTCAGAGGACCCCCAGCTGGTCCATGCTGGATGGATATAAGGCATCATCCCAACTAAGGGCTTTATCAGAGATGTGTATATGTTTGCAGACATGTTTGGAAGAGGCTCAGCTATCCACAGTAATGACTATCAATAGCCACTGGGCAACTGGACAGGACCTTGCAAGAGAAAATCTTCCTTGGTTCATTTCATTGGTCTTTCCCATCTGGCACCTTATTTCCCTTGCTGGCACCCTGAAAAAGTGCTCCCCACGTCAAGGGAGGATTGCCCCCACCCCCTCTCTCTCCCTCACTATTTCCTTCACCACCCATCCCTGCCCCTCTGGAAGGGCAGCTTTACCAGTGCACTGGTGTAGGTGGGATCAGAGGTGTCGTCCTCCAGAAAACGGGAGAGGCCGAAGTCGGACACTTTGCAGACCAGGTTGCTGTTCACCAGGATGTTGCGAGCAGCCAGGTCCCGGTGCACATAGTTCATATCGGCCAGGTACTTCATGCCTGCCGCGATGCCCCGCAACATGCCCACCAGCTGGATCACTGTGAACTGCCCATCGTTTTGCTTAGGGGAAGAGAGGGAAAGAGTCCACGTGAGAGGAGCAAATCCATAGCCTGCCATGGTCCAGCAAACAGCCAGTAGCCTCTTTCTGCGCTGCATATCAAGACACAGCTATGCCACGAGTAAGTTCCCTCTCAAAGCAAGAGGGTGGAGAGTGGAGAGCTTCCAACACCCTATGGGCATCACTACCAACGGCTGCTGTCATCCAAAGGTGGTAGACCTGCCACACCTTGCATAGGAGGGTTCAGAAAGGGGCAATCTATTCCTATTAAGCAGGTTATCTCCCTTCAACACAGTGAATTAACCATTTCAAACTCTGACCTATAAATATTTAGACAGAGCAGCTGGAGGTGAAGTCCTGCTGGGTTAAAGCTCTGTTCCTCCATCTCCACAGAGGCAGAGGTTGTAAATGCATCTGTGGGCAGGCGTACCGGTAGGCACAGCCTTTCACTAAGATGAGTGGATGGACACATGTAACAGATGACAGCTTTGGTGCCATGTCCACCTCTGTTCCTGAGACACGGACCTCTGGACTGTGCAACAGCTACACCAGTGGCAGGGGATACTGGGAAGTGAAAAGCATTGTTACACTGGCACAGGGAAGGGAACCTCCTCCAGTCCTCCTCTGGCCCAACACAATGTCTGGGGCTGCATGCTCCCAGGATCTCATACCCGCAAGAAGGAGTCCAGTGAGCCATTCTCCATGAACTCAGTAACGATCATGACTGGCGAACTCTTGGTCACCACCCCCTCCAGGTGGATGACATTGGGGTGATCAAACTGCCCCATGATACTGGCTTCACTCAAGAAGTCCCGTCTCTGCTTCTCCGTGTAACCAGACTTCAGGGTCTTGATAGCCACAAAGATCTCTCTTTTGCCAGGAAGCTTGAGATGCCCACTGCACACCTCGCCAAACTCCCCTGTGAACAGAGAAACAGGTAGGGCTTGTCAGCCTCCCAGACCCCTGCCTTTCTCCCCAAGCCCTGCCCACCCTGCCCACCCCTGAGCCAACCACTCACCATCTATCTGCTCTGTGCTTCCTCCCTCACTCCACACCAAAGATCTTTCAGGTAGACTCATCATTGGTGAGGAGCACTGGACACTATATGCACATGGGAATTCTTTATCTCCAGCACTGGATGTACTTGCTCCTCCAGCACCTTGCTCCTGCTACTCCAGGATGGGGCTAAATGTAAGACCTTACTGACACTAATCTTCCCAGTACATATATGGCTAAATCCTCACCAAAGCCTGAAACCACAAAGGAGACTGTGCTGCTGAGGGCCAGCTAGCCATTCACAATTCACCTACCTGCCCCAATCACCTGCTCGATTTTGACACAAGAGATATCAATTTCTTTTGCAAATTCCCTGACAGCCTCATTGGGATCTTCATAGGTGAACGGATCGATATAAATCTTCATCCCTGGAGTCACTGCATAAAGGTGAGGGAGAGAGTCAGACAGATGCAAATGGAACAACTGATGTCTGGCATTGACAAAAAGAGAAACCAATTTGTGTGAGGATCTTTTTGACCTCAGCAAGTTGCCTAACCAAGGGCATGAAGCAGACACAGCAAAGCAGTTTGAGAAAGAACATGCAGGGCCATGTTTATACAGGACTATTAAAGATGGATTATTAGGAATATTGGCCCGTAAGTCATTGTCGAGGCAGTGGAGGGCTACATCATTAGCTAGGACTGCAAACTGACCACAGAGAACCACACATCCTCTGCAGCAGGATCTTTTTTTAGCAGATCCAGAGGAAAAGCAAGAGAAACATTTGCTCTTGGGAGAAGGTGCATAGGCAAAGCAATGTCACACCATGCTTATCATGCTGCAACACTGGAAGAGGACCATTTGCAGAGACTGCAGCTCTGCTCCACTGACCTCCTCTGCATGCTGCTTCCACCTCAGCACACCATCCCAGCAAAGGCATGGGAAAGTGGAGAAGACCCGGTCTCAGCACTCAAGACAGGAGATGGTGAAGGTCTGCCTTGGGATGTAAACTAAGGCACATGCTGGTCTTGGTTGTCTAAATGGAGATCTACAGGGGAGGCAGCTCTAGGTGCTTGGTACTAATGACACAGTCACCAAGCCAGATTGACTCCTCCACCAGGGTGTCTGTGACCCTTCCAGGGATAGTGCAAGCAGGAAGGACAGTCCATTCTGCCCCCTGTCTCCTGACAGGTAACCCCGTGTGAGGCTGGGTTCCCTCTTGGTAGCCTCAACACGGCCAAGACAAGCTGTAGGGGACACTGGGGAAATTGCAAAAGCCCATCTCTCCCTGCTAGGCCAACCAGAAGACACAGCAATATGCTTATGTGAAAGGCAATGGCCATGGGACCTGGTGAGGTTGGACTGCTGATGTCACATCACACGCTACCTGCACCGTGGGACAGCTCTTACCCGCAGTCCTCAGTTCTCCCCTTTCTATACTCACTTTGCTGGCCTCTGGCTTGCTCCAAAATTGGGAATATTTTGACAGCAGAGCTCACAGCTCACTAAATAAGGAGCCCAACACAGAACCAGAGGCACAACTCCCAGCTCCACAGGTAGGATTCAGGGGAGTTGCTGCAATGTTTAGAGGCTCCCTGTGCCTTGGCAGTTTGCTAACCATAAGGTGTAGCCTTTCCACAGCAATCACTGCTGGGGAGCCAAGCAGGGACTATGCATTGGGCTGGTGTCTTCAGTGACCGTGTGCCTAAAAGGCACCCCAGGCCTGTTATCGGTTGATCTGCATCTGGTGGCATCGAGCCTGTTCCAACAGTCGTGAAGGCACAGCTATTAATGGCATCCCAGCCTGAAGCTGTCGTGTTATGCACCAGACCCCAGGAGAAAGTGTGAATGTGTGTTTACACATGCAGCACAGACTGACAAAAAACTGAGAGCTGCATTTACATAATCTTTCTTGAAGAGTGTCATTTTTCCTGGGAAGTTACAGCAAGGCAGCCAGCACGCTGCTGCTCTGGCACAGAGCCGCAGTTCAGTGCCCTGTCTTTTGGGAAATGTTTCCCAGGTAAATGCAGAAGCAAAAGTGAGTCCTGTGCTAAAACAACATTGATGTTTTCCATTTTCTGAACAAGGCCCAGGTCTGCACAGGAGCAAGCTATAAAAAGGATGGAAATCCTGAAGCTGCAAGTATAACACAAGGCAAATAACAACTGAGATTCGAACAAAGCAGGATTATAGTGACAGGTCTCTAGTGAGGGGGAAGAAACGTGTTGCAGAGGGCGTGCAGCCAGGGGTTAATGAGGGGAAGGAGGATGCATTAGGGTGAGGCAGGGTGTGCAGGGAGGTCTTGAGTAGGAATGCTGGATGTGAGGGAGTGCCTTGCAGTGCACAAGGATGTTGGAAGAGGGAGGCTGCAAGAGAGGGCATGTTATGTATTGTATTATACACCTACATATATAGATATATCTCATATCTACTAGGATGCTGGGAGCGCTAGGATGGGCTCCAGCAAAGGCACCACGAGGTATGCGGGTTCCTGCAGAAGGACAGCACTCTGCAGGATGTGGGCAAGTTGGGAAAGGGATCTCACTGCTGCCCACGAGCTGGGCAAAGCTCAGGAATCGGAGCAGCAACACGAGGTGTGGTGGCAGAGGGTGAGGTTTCAGGGGCAGGTGGAGCAATGTGTATTGGATGTCACAGGGGTTTGTAGAGCATGCACAGGAGCTCACTGCACAGTTGGCACCCGAGAGCATGCAAGTCTGGAGAGCACGGACTCTAGAGGCAGGGCAGGGATCGAGATCACAGGGGACCGGTGGGAGATCTAGACAGCATGGAGGTCCTCCTGTCTACACATGCACATGCCTGCCCAGCTAGGTGGCCTGAGCCCTCCCCGCACGCCTCAAGGAATGATGAACAGGAACACAAACCGAAGAGAGAGCAGACCCCCAGGCCCGGCGGGGGGCCATGGTACGTACTGTGGCCACTGGTATAGTGCTGCAGCTTGTCGGTGTACTCGGAGTCAGCACGCTCAAAGCCCCGTCTTCTGGAAAGAAAGGGAGTCCTGAGCACCAGCACGGGTCCACTGGGGCTGAGAGACGCACTGCAGGGGTATGTCTTTCCCCCCCTCCACCTTCCCGTCCCCATGCTCCCCTCCCCCTGCCACCCTCCATCTCCAGTTGCCACCCCCTTGCACCGCCCCAGCTCCGGCTCGTGTGCTCAGACTGACCTACCTGTTGCACACAATACCAATGACGACTACAGCAATGAGGAACACCAGTGCTGCTGCAGAGGAGCCGATGATGAGCGGCAGCTTCTCCTGGACACTGGTCTGGTACTCGGCTGGCAAGCAGGAAGAGGGAACCGGTTACTGAGGCACAGGATGGCTCTACACTAACAAGTTCATCAAGGTCAGAGCGTGGCCCTGAGCACTGCCCACACTTACATGGCTAATGCTAAAGGGCCTCCTGGCATGGTTTAGGTCCAGGACGGCTTGTGCTGTCCCAGGCATGGCTCATGTGGGCTATGACAGGGGATGTGCCCCAGTAGGAAGGTTGGAAGTAGCTATCCCTCTTGGGTGGGAAAGTTTAGTCCCATGGATGCATGCTGTGCCTTGCTGCTTGGCCTCAGGGCCAGAAAAATGGCTTGGTCTGTTTCATTTAGCAGGACAAATTTAGAAAATAGAGACCCAGGTCTGCATTTGTCATCAACAGCTGTGCACATGAAAATCATAAATTTCACTTTAAATCCTACTGAGTGGACATGTCCTGATGCCAGAAAAGCTTGGCAGAAATCAGCCTGGATTACATGATTCCCTGCATGGACCACCAAGTGTCCACGCCTCTCTCCAGGTCTTGCCAGGTTGAATAAATACATGTGACTTGTCAGTGCACCCTTGAAGGGGACCAGCACTGCTGCCAGTGCATCTCCATCTCGTTCAGGTCTCTCTAGACCTTGTGTCACCGTTATGCAGAGGCAGCTGAAGACTCACCTTCAGTCATGGTCTGGAAATACATCTTGCCACTATACCGGCCATACCCAGCCACAGTACGTGCACGGACCTGGAAGACGTAGATGGTGCCAGCTTTGAGGTTTTGCACTGCCACAGTGTTGGTGGGGCTCTTCACTGTTGTTGAATTTAACTCGCTCAGATCCTGCCAAGAAAATACAAATCTGTCAACAGAAAAATGAGTCCAGAATCAGGTGCTGCATTTCTACGAGTAAGTACAGGAGACCAGGGTAGTGTGGGTGGAGAGACCACCATGGGGAGACCATAGGCCTGAACAAACAGGTCATTCCTCCAAGCCTGCCTCCCAGCAGGGAGACACAAAAGCAGGAATGGGAGTATGCATATCCTTCTTGGGAAAGGCTCTGATGAAGGTGTTAGCTAGAAACCTCAGGTCACTTCTCCAAGCCTTGAGCTCAATGGGGATGGGAACTGCTTTCCTCTTCTGTGCCCACTTCCTCTCAGCACTATCCTTCTTCTTCGGTCCCTCCTCCTGTGCCTGATCCAGACTTAACACCCTCTCCATCTGCTATTCCCCACCTCCCTTTGCCTGTGCTGGAGGTAAAGCCCTGAACACACAGTTATGGATCTCGGGAGAAGTATTGCTACCATCCCCCTGCCCAGGGCCTGCTTCACCAGGGCCCATGGCTTGGTTTTCGAAGCTTTGGAACTGAAGACAGTATTTAAAAGTGACAATAAGACCACTTCCAAATTTCTGTCCCAAGCCTTGAGTGCAGTTTTTCTAGCTGAGGACTTGAGCAGCCATATCATAATGGTATAGATGGCATTGCACTTATGTAGGTGATGGATCCATCACTGCTTTTAGTAATTATGCCCTTTGCTGAGCATAGAATCATAGAATCACAGACTCATAGAACGTGTTGGGTTGGAAGGGACCTCTAAAGGCCATCTATCCCAACCCCCCTGCAGTCAGCAGGGACATCTTTAACTAGATCAGGTTGCTCAGAGCCTCATCCAGCCTGGCCTTGAATGTCTCCAGGGATGGGGCCTCCACCCCCTCTCTGGGCAACCTGGGCCAGTGTCTCACCACCCTCAGGGGAAAGAACTTCTTCCTAATGGCTCATCTAAACCTGCCCTGCTCTAGTTTAAACCATTGCCCCTCATCCTATCGCTCCATGCCCTTGCAAACAGCCCCTCCCCATCCTTCCTGTAGGCCCCCTTCAGGGACTGGAAGGGGCTCTAAGGTCTCCCCGCAGCCTTCTCTTCTCCAGGCTGAACACCCCCAACTCTCTCAGCCTGTCCTCACAGCAGAGGGGCTCCAGCCCTTTGATCATCTTCGTGGCCTCCTCTGGCCCCGCTCCAACAGGTCCATGTCCTTCTTGTGCTGAGGGCTCCAGAGCTGGACACAAGACTCCAGGTGGGGTCTCACCAGAGCAGAGCAGAGGGGCAGAATCACCTCTCTGGATCTGCTGGACACGCTTCTTTTGATGCAGCCCAGGATGCGATTGGCCTCTGGGCTGCAAGCGCACATTGCTGGCTCATGTCCAGCTTTTCATCCACCAGGACCCCCAAGTCCTTTTCTGCAGGGCTGCTCTCTATCACAGCATCCCGCAGCCTGTATTGATAACGAGGGTTGTCCCGAGCCAAGTGTAGGACCTTGCACTTGGCCTTGTTGAACTTCATGAGGTTTGCTCGGGCCCACCTCTCCAGGTCATCCAGGTCCCTCTGGATGACGTCCCGTCCCTCTGGCACATCGACCACACCACTCAGCTTAGTGTCATCGGCAAACTTGCTGAGGCTGCACTTGATCCCACTGGCTATGGCATTGATGAAGATATTAAACAGCACCAGTCCCAGTATGGATCCCTGAGGGACACCACTTGTCACCCCTCTCCATCTGGACATCAAGCCATTGACCATCACCCTCTTGATGCGACCATCCAGCCAGTTCCTTATCCACCGAACAGTCCACCCATCAAATTCATATCTCTCCAACTTAGAGAGTCAAAGGTCTTGCAGAAGTACAGATAGATGATATCTGCAGATCTCCCCTTGTCCACCGACGCAGTCACTCCGTTGTAGAAGGCCACTAGGTTGGTCAGGCAGGACTTGCTCCTGGTGAAGCCATGCTGTCTGTCTCAAATCACCTCCCTGTCCTCCATGTGTCTTAGCACAGCTTCTGGGAGGATCTGTTCCATGATCTTCCCAGGCACAGAGGTGAGGCTGACAGGGCCGTAGTTCCCAGGGTCCTCCTTTCTACCCATGTTAAAAATGGGTGCGATGTTTCCCTTTTTCCAGTCACCGGGGACTTCACCTGACTGCCACGGCTTTTCAAATATCATGGAGAGTGGCTTGGCAACTACAACAGCCAGTTCCCTCAGGACTCTGGGATGCATCTTGTCAGGTCCCATAGATTTGTGTATATTCAGATTCCTCAGGTGGTCACAAACCTTGTCTACACTTATAGTGGGAGGGAAGCACTAGTAGATGGGACAGGATCTCCTTGTGCTAGCCACTGTACAAATGAACAGCCAGTCCCTGTCCCCCTCCCAGGAACACAGAGAACAGGTCAACAGAGGAGGATGAAAGATGGTACTGAATGTGGTGCTTCCCACGATCAGGGTACGGTGGCCAGGTGCCTGGTAGCCATGTAGTCCTTAAAGTCAGTGCAAAGCAGAAATATATGCAAGCAGAACATTTTCCGCTGCTGGAAACCAGAAAAATCTTAGGAAAGCCAAGCTCTAAGTATTAGCCCCCAATAAAAGGAGACACAGGCACTGCTTTTTGAATCAAATTTCTGTCACTACGTTGAAAGTGCTCATCCTTTCTGGTAACACCTCCGATCTGGCAGGTCAGGCTGCTTTGGCAGCATCACTGGTTGGAACAGATCAGCTGACAACTCAAAATCTGAGCTGGCAATTTTACAAGCGAGTTCCTGAAATCTGCTAACTCCAAGTCACTACAAAGGGCTCAGCAAGCCCAAGAACTCCCACCCCACGCAGACTCACCAGAGAGGTGAGATAACCTCACGAGAAGTGGGCAGGGACTGGCAGAAGGAAGAAGTCAGACACATAGTTTGCGCAATCCCATCAAGTGGGACTGAGGGTGTGATCAAGGGACTGGCCTTTTGTCTCATCTGTGAAGCTCCACTGGGTGGGCATGGAGATTTTTCTTCTTGTCCCATGCTACCATGAGATCAGAGTGAAACTCCCAGCAAGGAGCAAAGCATCCACTCCTCCTCACCAGCTTCTTCTGCAGCGCACTCATGAAGGACAGAGGGTATCAAAGAAGCAATCAGGCAGAAGGTCCCATCTTCTGATGAACCAAGGTTTCCTCACACAAAGGTGCAAGTTGCGCAGGCTGTTGCTCTCTTGTGCTGCTTTGCTGCCTGCAAGGCAACAGTGAAGTAGAAGTCAATGGAGAGTCTTGCACCCAACTTTGCACACCGTTTGCCCAGAGAGGGCTGTGTCCTCAGCCTCCTCAGCTGCTAGACAACAAAATGAGTCAGAGATTGTTTTGCCCACCAATAAATGATGGAGTTTGTCTTTGGGGTCTGCTGGTCTCCTTTCTTTTCCACCCTGCACATTGCTAGCCATCTGTTGACTTTGCTTTCATGTTCATTCACTTCTGAGAACTGCACTGGTGCCTTCACTCAGAGGGTCTTCTGCATAGCCAGAACTGTGGTACCAGCAACATTAGAGGCCCACAAAGAACAGTCATTCACTATGGGCCTCCATACAGCAGACCACGTTGAACCAATGTTCTCCTCATGTTCCTGGGACAGCCTGGTGCTTTCTCAATTAGTCGTCATGCTGGAGCAGAATTGCAAGTGCACTGGCACTTGCAAGATGGATTATACTCATGACCCGGGTTTGTGCAGACTATTTGCCTCACAGCCGCAAAGCAACTGAAAGACAACATTCATGGAGTTAATTTCTTCTTGTATTAAGCCTTTGATTGAGCAGTGCTCTGGTGTGGACGGCTGGTAAGACAGTGGTCTGGCAGGAATGTGTTTCTCCAAGTGTGCAGTCAAATTCAGAGGCTTGGAAATGCCGATGGCACATCATTCTGCAGGGTAATGCACAGCAGCTCTGCTAATGTTTGGGAGACCTCCATTACTAACAGTGTTCAGGAACAGTTTTCTCTTCTCAAAACTACAACATCAGGTTTATCCATCTGGACCTGGCACTGAAGGTGCCTTGGGTATCACTGGAGTGTTTGGGAGTTAGACTAATGGCAATGAAAAGCTCTAGTATAAGAAAGATCAAGAAAAGACGAGCACACAGAAAACCGATTGCCTTGTTTGTCTGATCAGGCCTCAGCACTTGGACCTTTCCCAGGAAGGCTGAGAGAGAAATAGGTCAGGAAATGTTTACAGTTTTAGTGCTCAAGGGCTTGGATGAACCCTCCCAGGCCCTTGGATGGCACTAACAACACGGTTGTTTTAAAATCATTTGTCCAACTGTTTGAGGGAACTTCATCTCTGCTCCTGGAGGACTTTAAATTGCGTGCAATGGGCATGCTTACAAGACAGGTGACAGCCTGGGAAATTGATGTCTTGTCTATCTCAGAAAAGTGTGCTCATGCGGGTGCTCTCCTTTAATCCCAGACTGCAAGGAAAGAGCATTTACACCTCTCTACCCTCTCTTATCAGACCTATTCTTTCCCCTTGGCATATTGCTCAGCCATCACCTCTCCAACAATTCACTTCAAACACTTTTCCCTTTCCACCCCTCTGGGCTTCTCCAGCAGGTCCAGGGCATCCCACGTAGTTTAAAGTCCAAATGCCTTTGCTGTTTCTCACAGCTTGTTTTTTTCAGAGGTTTGATGGTTGATTTTTTTTTTTTTTCCCCCTGCTGATTTTGGTTTGAGTTTGGAAATCCTAATTTGAAATAACACACTTCTTATTTCCTCATAGGTTTGATTTTGAATCCTCATCTGGTTCCCCTTTCCCTGAGCCAAATTTAAGCTGAAACTGAAGTCTGATCAACAAAGAGTTTCTTGAAACATGAATAGTCTGTGAAACCCTGGAAGGATTTCCAAAAATTATTTCTAAAAAATCATGTTTTATCAGCCAAAAAAAAAAAAAAAAGCCAAAGAAAAATGTCAACTGACTTAATTGGCAGATGGCTCCTCTGTGTCTCTGTGTGTCTGCACAGCAGCATTCTGCTGTGGTTCCTGAAGCAAACAGAGCCACACGTACAAAGCTAGTCCAAGGCTGTGGGCCAAATCATCACACACATCTGAATTTTGGCCTCCATGTGATCGAGTACATTAGGAGTGATGCTCAGATGTGGTAACAGGGTCCTGCCGGCCACTCTACGGGTGGATCCGTGGGGTCCACAGCTCTCGGACTCTCATGGGGACCACCACGTGTAGGTAGATCTCACAGAATCATCGAATGGCAGGGGTTGGAAGGGACCTTCAGAGATCTTTTAGTCCAACCCCCCTGCCAGAGCAGGGTCACCCAGAGCAGGTCACACACGAATGCGTCCAGGTGGGTTTGGAATGTCTCCAGAGACGGAGACTCCCCCACCTCTCTGGGCAGCCTGTGCCAGGGCTCTGCCACCCTCACAGGAAAGAAGTTCCTCCCCATGTTTAGGTGGAACTTCCCATGGTCACATTTGTGCCCGTTACCCCTTGTCCTGTCCCTGTGCACCACTGAGAAGAGCCTGGCCCCATCCTCCTGACACCCACCCTTTCAGTATTTATAAGCGTTGATAAGATCCCCCCTCAGTCGTCTTTTTTCCAGACTGAAGAGACCCAAATCCTTCAGCCTTTCTTCATAGGAGAGATGTTCTAGTCCCCTCAGCATCTTGGTAGCTCTTTGCTGTCCCGTCTCCAGCAGTTCCCTGTCCTTCTGGAACCGGGGAGCCCAGAACTGGACCCAGCGCTCCAGATGTGGCCTCCCCAGGGCAGAGCAGAGGGGAAGGATGAACCTCCCTCCACCTGCTGGCCACGCTCTTCTTGATGCCCCCCAGGATGCCATTGGCCTTCTTGGCCACCAGGGCCCATTGCTGGCTCATGGTCACCCTGTTGTCCCCCAGGACTCCCAGGTCTCTTTCCACAGAGCTGCTCTCCAGCAGGTCACCCCCAACCTGTCCTGGTGCAGGGGGTTATTCCTCCCCAGGGGCAGCACCCTGCACTTTCCCTTGTTGGCAATGATGCTGGGCTAATGATGCTAGGCTCCTGTCAGAAGCTCATGGGCACCATAAAGGCTACAGCCAGCTCTACTCCCATCTCCACCTCCACCATCAGCTGCCACAGGTTGCCTCTCCCGCAGCCTCAGGCCCCCAGCCAACCCATGCCCTTTCACCAGCGCTGGTTGGAGACATCAAAGGGCTCATGTGCCTCCTATAACATTTGCATCGGTGACCAAACTGGGCACAAGGAATGGGCTGAATGTCTTCAAACAGTTACAGAATTGGTAACTTATGGCATACCCTAAGACCAATCATTTTGCATTACAAGGAGAGCTAATTATTCTTTGCAGTGCTTGACACTGCAGTGGGTCTCCGGTTTCCATGCTCAGGGATGAATTTGGCAACTTTGGACAAAACCTACTAGTCCCTTTCTAAATTAAAACAACACTCACTTTTTTAGTAAGACAAACATTGCCAGGTGCCTCTTGGAGGTAAAAAAAAAAATGCATTAAAGAGAAGACCATGGTGAGCAGACACGTCATTCAGTGTTTGCGTAACAATCTGCACTGATTTACTCTACATGTGAAAGAAAATCATCATGTTGCCTCTGTACAGGCATTTTTAATAGCATCTAATAATAGAAATGTTACAAATAATCCATGAAATGGAAAAAAAAGTATAACTTTGTTTCAGGTATTGTGAACAGCTCTTTTCTGTTCACGCTAAAACCCTTATTGCAATTTTTGGTTTTAATTTATGTCTTCATATAGAAGAGAATCAATTCAAAATGAAGGGCCAAATGAGGTGTGCCCAGGTAGAGGAGCTCCTGCGCTTCGTGATGGAGCTCAGGGAGGAGGTAAGCAGGTTGGGGGCCATCAGGGAATGTGAGAGAGAGAGATATGCTTGCAGAGAGAAATACGCCTGTCTCCTGTGATAGAAACCCAGCAGGCAGACAGAGCCCCTCCTACAGAGAACTCCCTGTCCTCTCTCTGCCCGACTGAACGTGGTGACTTGGAGGACAGGGGGAAATGGCAAGATGTTCCTGCCCGGCGCAACAGGCGCCACAGTCGCGTCTGCCGAGTGACTACCCCACCTTCCCAGATGCCATTGCGTAACAGGTGCAGTGCTCTGCAAGAGGAACTGGACAATGATGAGGATGATAGTTCTTCCTGGTTGGAGGTGTCATCGAGGTCTGGTTGGACCATCCCCCACATCAAAACCTCTGCGGTAAAGAATAAAGGACAGGTCATTGTTATAGGCGACTCACTACTGAAGGGAGTGGAAGGCCTGATACGTAGACCAGACCCGGTACATAGGGAGGTCTGCTGCCTTCCCGGGGCCCAGGTCAAGGATGTGAAGAAGCAGCTTCCTTCCCTAGTATGGCCCTCAGATTGTTACCCCCTTTTGATTTTTCAGGTAGGCGGTGATGAAGTAGTGAGAAGTCCGAGGGCAATGAAGAGAGATTTCAGGACCTTGAGACAACTGCTCAAGGCATTGGGAGCACAAGTCGTGTTCTTCTCTGTCCCTCCAGTTGCAGGGAATGATGAGGGGGTAAATGGGAAGAGCCAGAAGATCAATGCCTGGCTCCAAGCCTAGTGCTACTGGCAGGTCTTTGGCTTCTTTGACCACAGCTTGATTTACAAGACACCAGGCCTGCTGGTAATGGGTAGGAATAGCTTACCTTGCAGGGGGAAAAGGGTTCTAGGACAAGAGTTATCGGGGTTCATTGAGAGAGCTTTAAACTAGATTCAAAGGGGGATGGGGATGCATCCCCAGGCTTGCCAGAGAGGTGCCTGGGTGTAGTAGCTCAGCACTTGTGGGGCAGCGTGCTAGTATTTTTGAGGACCAGAAGGCCTACCACCCCTCGAGGGTAAAAACTACACGCTCGACTCCGTCTCTGAAATACTTAAACACCAATGCACACAGCATGGGGAATAAACAGGTAGAGCTGGAGATCTGTGTGCAGTGGCAGGGCCACAATCTCATTGCAGTTACTGAGACGTGGTGGGACAGCTCACGTGACTGGAACACTGCCATGGATGGCTGTGTCCTTTTCAGGAAAGACAGGCCAGCGAGGCGAGGTGGTGGAGTTGCTCTTTAGGTGAGAGAGCAACTGAAATGCATCAAGCTCTCCCTGGGGCAGATGAAGAGAGAGTTGAGGGCTTGTGGTTAAGGGTTAAGGGGCAGGCTAATATGAGGGACACTGTTGTGGGTGTTTATTACAGGCTGCCTGATCAGGATAGGGCAGCTGATGAGGTCTTCTACAAACAGCTGAAAGTAGCCTCAGAGTCACAGGCCTTGGTTCTCATGGGGGACTTCAGTCACCCTGATATCTGCTGGGAAGGCCACACCGCCAGGCATGTACAGCCCAGGAGGTTCCTCCAGTGTATTGATGGTACCTTTTTGATTCAGGTGGTGGAGGAGCCAACAAGGAGAGGAGCACTCCTGGACCTAGTACTGAAAAAGAGGGACTGGTGGAGGACATCGAGGTTGGGGGCAGCCTTGGCTGTAGTGATCATGAAATGATAGAGTTCAGGATCATGGGTACTATGCACAAAACAACAAGTAGGATTGCAACCTTGGACTTCAGGAGGGCTAACTTTGACCTCTTCAAGAAACTGCTTGGAGAGATCCCGTGGGCTAGGGCTCTGGAAGGCGGCGGGGGGGCTCAAGAGAGCTGGTCAATATCCAAATATCACTTTCTTCAAGCTCGGGATCGGTGCATCTGTAAGAGTGAGAAATCAGGCAAGGGACGCAGGAGACCTGCACGGCTGAGCAGGGAGCTTCTGAAAAAGCTCAAGTGGAAGAAGGAAGTTTATAGTATGTGGAAGAAGGGACTGACCCCTTGGGAAGGTTACAAGAATGCAGTCAGAGTATACAGGGATGAAACGAGGAAAGCCAAGGCTTCCTTGGAATTAAACCTGGCAAGGGATGTTAGGGTCAACAGGAAGGGTTTCTTCAAGTATATCAGAGGCAAAAGGAAAGCTAGAGAAAGTGTGGGCCCGCTGTTGAATGAGACAGAAGCCATGGTGACAGAGGTTGCAGACCAGGTGGAGTTACTGAATGCCTTCTTTGCTTCGGTCTTTACTGCTCAGGCCAGCCCTCAGGAGTCCCAGGCATTGGAGAAAGTAACAGGGAAAGTCTGGACGAAGGAAGACTTCCCCTTGGTTGATGAGGATCAAGTTATAGATCAATTAAGTAAGCTGGATATCCACAAGTCCATGGGTCTTGATGGGATACACCCGAGAGTGCTGAGGGAGCTGGCGGAAGTCATTGCTGGGCCGCTCTCCATCATCTTCGAAAGGTCCTGGAGAACAGGCGAGGTGCCTGAGGACTGGAGGAAAGCCAATGTCACTCCAGTCATCAAAAAAGGCAAGAAGGAGGAGCCGGGGAACCACACGCCGGTCAGCCTCACCTCCATCCCTGGAAAAATAATGGAACAGCTCATTCTGGGAGTCATCTCAAGGCACGTGGAGGAAAAGAAAGCTATCAGAAGTACTCAACATGGATTCACCAAGGGGAAATCATGTCTGACTAATCTGATAGCCTTCTACGATGGCATGACTGGATGGATAGATGAGGGGAGGGCAGTGGATGTGGTCTACCTTGACTTTAGCAAGGCTTTCGACGTAGTCTCCCAGAGCATCCTCATAGGGAAGCTTAGGAAGAGTGGGTTAAATGAACGGACAGTGAGGTGGATTGAAAACTGGCTGAAAGACAGAGCTCAGAGGGTCGTGATTAAGGGCACGGAGTCTAGTTGGAGGTCAGTGACGAGTGGTGTTCCCCAGGGGTCAGTACTGGGTCCAGTCCTCTTCAATATATTCATCAGTGACCTGGATGAAGGGACAGAGTGCACCCTCAGCAAGTTTGCCAATGACACAAAGCTGGGGGGGGGGTGGCTGAGACACCGGAAGGCTGTGCCACCATACAGAGAGACCTGGACAGGCTGGAGAGTTGGGCGGACTCTCTGGAGCAGCTCTGTGGAAAAAGACCTGGAAGTCCTGATGGACAACTGGATGACCATGAGCCAGCAATGTGCCCTGGAAGCCAAGAAGGCCAATGGCATCCTGGGGGGCATCAAGAAGAGTGTGGCCAGCAGGTGGAGGGAGGTCATCCTCCCCCTCTGCTCTGCCCTGGGGAGGCCACATCTGGAGCGCTGGGTCCAGTTCTGGGCTCCCCGGTTCCAGAAGGACAGGGAACTGCTGGAGAGGGTACAGCAAAGAGCTACCAAGATGCTGAGGGGACTAGAACATCTCTCCTATGAAGAAAGGCTGAGGGACTGGGGTCTTTTTAGTCTCGAAAAAAAGACGACTGAGGGGGGATCTTATCAACGCTTATAAATACTGAAAGGGGGGGTGTCAGGAGGATGAGGCCAGTCTTTTTTCAGTGGTGCCCAGGGACAGGACAAGAGGTAACAGGCACAAACTTGAACATAGGAAGTTCCACCTAAACATGGGGAGGAACTTCTTTCCTGTGAGGGTGGCAGAGCCCTGGCACAAGCTGCCCAGAGAGGTGGTGGAAGCCCCCTCCCTGGAGATATTCAAGGCCAGGCTGGATGAGGCTCTGAGCAACCTGATCTAGTTAAAGATGTCCCTGCTGACTGCAGGGGGGTTGGACTAGATGGCCTTTAGAGGTCCCTTCCAACCCAACACATTCTATGATTCTATGATTCTAAGAGCACGGCATATTTAAAGCTGTGCATTTTGGGACTGTTCCCAGGGATCAAGTAAATGGCACTGTACCCTAAGCTCTGGTGATGGGGCAAGCAGATGCTCACCTTGTGGTTGGCTGCAAAGACTGGCCATGAACAGCAGCTTCCCCTTTAGACAAAAATTCCCTTTATTTACAGCCTCACCCAGAAAACAGAGGGGAGGAGGAAGAAAGAAAGAGGGGGAGAGGTTAAGAGAAAGTAAGAGGAGGAGAATGAACTCCCTGAGATCTTGTGCCTCTGCTTTAAGGGTCCCCGGGGAAAAGCGCCCTCTTGCTTTCCAGATCTGCCTTGTTACCTGCTCATCCATCTTGTCACATACTCTGGGATCATTTCCAAGGGTCAAATAAATGGCTGTGCTTTATGCAATATAGGTCAGGACCTATTTAACAGCTTACAAAGAAACTCCCCCCCTCCCCATTCCCCCTCTGGCTCTTGGTGATGAGAAAATAGGTCAGAGGCAGGCGGTGGGGGGGATTAATCATTTCTTCCGGCAGCTGCTGGGAAAAATATTTTCAGTTCCATTTAATCATAAAGTTTTTTAATTAGTTAGTTTGCAATTTTTAATGTATGGTTTATAAGCTCTTGTGTAAGGGGGCAGATTCCTGGAACGAGAAATCTCCTGCTCCCCACCTCCCCAGGGTAGCACAGATGAAGTTCACCAGCCAGGCAGAGCTTGGCAGGTCCTGGGACTAACGTCAACATGGTGTTCAGGTCTCTCAGCAGCCACACAACTCCAGCCCCATGGGATGGACAACCTGACACAGCCCTGGCTTGCAGTCCCTCTGCTGTCTGGGCAGGGGGGAGGTGGAAGGGGCATGTTCCTCAGGGATGAAAGAGGCAAAACTGAGGGACCCTTTCACAACAGCCTCTCCACACTCCATAGTGCAGTATGTACCCTCCATGGGAGTATGGGACAGCACAAGATCCGGGTAAAGGTGTTCAGGTTGCTGCACACAGACGCCAAACTCACCTTTGGTGTAAACGCACTGATGGACAGCATTACACAAAGTCTCAAAGACTGGACACTCAGCTAGTGTGGTCCACCCTGGGACTAGGTGCTCTGTGACATCCCTACCATCCCCATTCCTCACTAATGCCCCTGTAGGTGAAAGGGAAAAATTATACCCTGGACCCTGGCTACCCAGCTCTCCCTGAAATGGGTCCACCTGTCACAAGTGCTGGAGAGGTGAAGGGAGGAGAAGCTCCTCCTGAAAGACCAGCAGATTTTACACAATTGCAGTGTCTACACAGGGTCACTGGAACCACCACTGGGCTCCAACAGGTTGATAGCCACTGCCAACTGCAGCAAGAGAAGTAACCTATTGACCAACCAACTGCTGTAGCCAGTGTTATGCCCTTATGCGAAGCTTTGCATCACCTCCTCTCCCAAAAACCTGCGGCTGAACCCTGCCAAGGTCCCGCAGTACCTTCTCATAATATTGCAGCTCATAATCCAGGATGACTCCATTGGGTTGGTCAGGCTGAGACCACGAGAGGGTAATGCTGTCCACGGTGCGGCTGACCTGGTGCATGATGGACACAGCTGAAGGAGCTGGAAGAGAGAGCGAGACAGAGGCTTTAGTCAGATGGGCAGGACCTGCATTCCCCAGTTGGAGGCAGGCAGGTGTGTTATGGCTATTTGGAATTACTGAATTCGCTTCCAGCAGTGGCAGGGCTGCCCACGGGTCAGGAGATCCTGGCCTTTGCTGTCTGTAGAGAGCAGTTAGGGGAGTACAAACTGCTCACTAAGAGTTTGTAATCAGAAGCCATGTAGGGCAGCACCTCAGGCAGGAAAACAGATCATTCCCAGGCAAAACAAGCCCAGGGCTGGAGCAAACACAGCCTTGTTCCTCTGGAAAACACATTGCCAGCCAGCAACATACAAGCGTCCCTGCTTGCCACGGAGAAATAGGGGGGTTTGTACTTTGACATTAGCATATAAGGTACAGGCAGACGCAGGAAGCAAGCAGCTCCTCTCCACCGTGGTGTGCTGGATCTGCAAGTTGCAAATGCCAATCAAGGGAGGTGCGTACAGCAGCCTGAGCATGCAACGCAAACCTGACCTGACATGCTGACAATGGTGAGTCGCCCGCCTTGTCAGAGTGCCCTGGAAATAGCACACCCACAGACGCCACTTGTCCCACTGAGCACAATAGGACCTTCCATCAGCTCCTCAGACAAGCCAGCCAGCTGTCCACCCCTTGCACTTCTCTGCGTTGCCTACGTGGCTTGACACATGGCCAGGTAGGAACACTGCAGTCTCAGCTGGTGCCACGCCGTGGGAAAACTGTCCTCCAGGGACCTGTGCTAACAAGTCCATGGGGCAGGGACCACGGTGCAGAGCTGTCACCTCCCTGTGAAACTCTGACCAGCTCTGATCCTGCTTGCTGTGGACCAGGGCAGGTGAGCAAGCAGCCTGGACTGCTTTCAATCCAGCTGACTTGGGTATTGATAGAGCAGAGATGCCACAGCATTGCAGGTATCAGCCTCCTGCGCCCCACCCCTGGCTGCAGGGGCTGGCACACAGAGATGTCTGTGCTGTGTCCCAGACCGGTGAGCAGAGCATGTGCCCTTGCCCAGCTGACAGCACTGCCAACACAGCCTCCACGGATGTCAGTCCAGAGGCCATCCCAGACCTCACCCAGTGCCAGCCCAGCCTTGGGAGTGCTAACTCCAGCACAGCATTAGCCCTGGCACGCCTGCCAGCACAGACTCACTGCTTCAGCAGCTTCAGGGCAGAGGGGAAGCCTCAGGGGTGGGAGGGGACTGGAAAGTGGCAGCGAGAAAGCTTCTCCATCACTTGCATGCCAGGCCTGGATGCAGACAGGCTTGCACTCAGAGGGGCTTTTACCAGGTCCAATCCTTTCAATATTTCATGGAAGAACAACTCATTTGACAGCTCTGAGAAACAGCCTGGAAGAGCAGCACACAAATCAAAGCACCTCTCACCTATCTCCAGTCTGGTTTCCCTTGGCATCACGAGCAGTGACAGAAAACGTGCCAGCTGAGGACTGCAGATACGGCAGTGGTAGGACTGCGCTGCTTGGACCAGCGTGGCCGCAGCATGTTCCTGCACATCACTGTAATGAATTACGGCTGAGCAACTCCTCTCAAAATATACCAACAAAAGCCATTTTTCTGATCCACCATTTGCCTCTTCACTACTGACTTTTAGGATTCAGAGCACTGTAGCTCCCAGGATGTTCAACACCTGTGTGCCAAGAGGAGTAGGGGTTGGATAGGGTAAAGCCAAATCTGCCACCACACTGCTGCACCATTTCCCTTCATCTCCCTGGGTTCCCCCACCCCTGAAGGAAGGTGCAATGCAGGTTAGCCACAGCAAAGTGTTGGCAATCTCTGTTTTTGTCCATCACTTACTAAAACTCAATGAGGGCAGAGAACTTCCATCACTGGAAATGTTCAAGGTCAGGTTGGACAGGGCTTTGAGCAAACTTATCTAGTGAAGGATGTTCCTGTCCACTGCAGGTGGGTTGGACTAGATGATCTTTAAAGGTCACTTCTGACCCAAATCATTCTATGATTCTAAGATCACCTCCTCCCAAACGCCAAACCCTCCATCCATTTCTGGTTAAGCCAAACCTCATTACCACCAGTCTGAAATTCTCTGCCTCATTTCAGACCTTCCGTTGCTCCATGGCATACATCACTGCTTCCCTCCTGCCTTAATGTCCTCGTCCCACCGCTTCACGGCCCATATTTACGAACTCCTGGGATTAGTTTCTCATGCTGGTGTTAAGATAAAACACAGGTAACATTTCTGGAGCCTGTCAGCTCTTGCCAGAACTTGCTGCTTCTTCGTTGGCACAGATTTCATAGGCCATCTGCAATCTCCAAAACAAACATTTATCTCTCTGTGGAGAAAGACCTTGGAAGGAAGACGCAACCAAGCTACAGATGGCCCTGCAGCAGGGATTGGGCCTGGACTGAGATGAGTACGCAGCCCATGGTCTCTCTGGCACATCTGAGCTGCATACGCTCTGGGAACTGACCCCACACTCATACAGGCTCTTCTTCCAGGACAGGGGCTGCTTACACCCAGACCAATCCCACCACAAAACTGGGATGTCGCAACATTCCATGATTTCAACACAGGTTCAATGGTTGATCTTGCAGCTGAAGAAGCTCCTCAGCTCCAGGTCCCTCCAAGTAGGAGTAGGTCCCTGGGATGTTCTTCTCCCACTTCCATGCATGTCTGAATCATTTGTGACCAGCCATGGCCCAGGCAGCTGTGCACTTGGTGAACCTGCCCTCATCTGTCTCCGAAAAAAGAACAAAATGGATGAGGTGGGTCTCACCTAATGAGACTTAATGAGGCAAATACGCTGCATGTTGGGAAGGAAGCAGGTGAGATGAATGACTACAGCAACTTCAGCGCTTTTCCTACACCTGAGGCAAAGGAGTGTCTCTGGATAAGCAGGAACCTCCACCATCACGTCTTCTCAGTAGCTGCTTTTGTTATCACAGACATCAGGGAAATGCACAATAATAAAATCGTAGAAAGCTTTAGGTTAGTAAGTGACCTCTGGAGGTTTCTAGTCGAACCAGCTTGCAGAGTAATTTCAGTCAGATCACTTTGCTCAGGACTACATGCAGTTGAGATCTGATATGTTCAGGATGAGGACCCCACAGGCTCTCGGAGCACCAGTCCCCAGCTGCCCCGCTCTTGTGGGGAAGAAGCTTTTCCTCATGTCCTGTTGGAACTTCCCTCATTGCATCTCGTGGCCATTACTACTGTCCTCTCATTGTGCACCTCTGGGAAGAGTCTGGCTCTGTCTTCTCCTTAAACTCCCTTTTGAAGTGGGAGACTGTAGCTAGATGCTCCTCAGCCTCCTCCTCTCCAGGCTGGCCGAAACCAGCTCTCTCAGCTATCTTTGTACGTCTTATGCTCCAGCCCCTGGCCGATCCTAATGATCCTCCTGCCAGACCTGCTCCAGTTTGTTGATGTCTCTGTAGTACTGGGGAGTCCCAAAGTGGACATAGTACCCCAGATGTGGTTTTATAAGTGCCGAGGAGATGGGAACAATCACTCCCCTCATTTTTTTGCCTGTGCTCTTGCTAATGGAGTGCAACAATGCGACAAAACATGGTCCTCATCACACATCTTCACCACAGGTGAGGGCAACAGCTTGTGCAGAGAGAGGCTCCCACCTCTGTGAATAAGGGATGGGCTGGGACTGGATGTCTGAGTTTGAAAGCAGTTTAGTGGAGTCAGCCAGACCTCACAGTGACTTTCTGAAATCTAGTCAGAAGGAAAAGCTTCTAGCCAGATAGTGACACAAATGCTCAGGCAGCTGGTATCTGATAGCTCTTGTACTCTGGAGCAAACGGTTCCTTCACGGTTAGCTGCAAAGTTAGAGAAGACCCACGAGTTCCTGACTCTTCACCACTTCCAAGGCTGGAAGGTCCTGCTTAGAGTTCTCTGCTCTGCCCCTAAGTCCACATGGGAGACCTTGTACCTCCACATTACCCCCCTGCGCTGGCACTTTCTACCTGGAAAATGAGACTAGCCATCCTGTCTCTTTTTCACTCCTTGCCTGTCTTATCTAATTTTGCTGAGCAGTTTCAGAGGCAGAGGCTGCGCTGAGGAGCTTGGTCCCCCAGCAGTATTTAATGCATGTAATACAAGAGCTGAAAAGGAAGGAGATGAAACCAAAGTGAACACAAAGAGCATCCAATCTGGGATAGTGCTACTTAGTGATACTCTCATCACAAGGTGTACTCCAGCTCTGACAGCGGCATCAAGCACTTTGTGACCAGCCTGAACTACAATGTAGAAAGAGCTTTTCTGCCACAGGACATGGTGTAGTGACAAACGCACCAGAAAAGACTGTGAGAGATATACACTTTCTGACATGTGATGAACTAAGCTGAGAAAAGATGGTAAAAGTTTCAAAATATCTAAGCTGACTTTCCTGAACTGTTGTTTCTGAACAATCTATAGATAGGTTCCCTCCACTGGGTTTCTGAAATGTCAAAGCAAAGATTTAACAAACTGCAAAAAGGACAAAAATAATTTAAAAAAAAGTTCTTTGTTCTTTCAGCCTGTTTTGTGTCAAGCCCTTTCCAGGATCAGCCAGAGCACTCCTGGGCTGCTAATGCCAAAGATTCGCCAGCACCATTTAACCCAGCCCTGTGGGATTGGTCACCTTGTTCCATGATTCCTGACTCCTCTTTGTTCCCTTATGAGAAAAGAAAGAGACCTCTAGGAACCATTTCCAGGTTGGAAAAATGGTCTTTTTTTCATTTCCAGGTTGTAAATGGTCACTAAATTGGTGAGAATTGCCCGTTGTCACGAACTGACCAGTGCCAAAGACACGCCCTCACCTCTTGGCGCACCTGGCTGTCCCTTACTCATGGAAGGTGTTTGAATCACTGTGCACAAGGAAAATGGATGCTGGAAAAGGGACCTGCCCTGTGACACATAAAGGAGATGAGATTTGGAGCATCCCACTTCTCAGAGCCACTATCGCTTTGAGATGTCACCCCCTAAATGCGTACGCGGATGCAGAGTTATCCTGACGGTGTCTCCAGGTGCATGTGTGCAGCAGCAATGCAACACATAAACAGAGCTTAACTTCCACAGCAAACAGAAACTTACTTTTCATGACTGAAACCCTTGAGCCCCAAGTCACTTGGAGGCAAAATGAATCATTTGAGTCCTTGAAAGGCACTTTTCTACATCCTCTTTATCTGGGATGGCCTCAGATTCTTTGGATTCCTCTTAGTGGAGCCCTGTGGCTTCTCCAAATTGCTGGAGAAATAAACCAAGCCAAAACCACCACTGGAGTGTAAAATAAGCTTAATGAAAATCCACTGATGTAAAAAGGCAGATGACTTGTCCCCTGCTGCAACAAAATCTGCGGTGCACGGGGAGGGGAAGCCGCCAACATCTCTCACATGATGACCCCTCTGGGGCAGAAGCACCAGGGGGATCCTTCCATGGTCATCACCCCAAACCTGCACACGGCCACCCAACACTGATCACAGCCAGACCCTTGTCTAGGCTGGTGCCTGGGGCTTCAGCAGTTTACCCTAATCTACCAGGAGCTTAGCAGACTTCCCTGGCTTGGGGGCAGCTCTGCGGGATAAATCTCTGGGGGTGCCGACAGCTCATCTTGTCCAGCTTTTCTGCGGCCCACACAGGGTGCAAGAAGCTGCCGGAGCTCAGCTACTGGAGACACATGGGAAGGGTGGGGCTCAAGATGGAGCCCATCCTCAGGTCTTGCCAGCAGAGCCGCACACCCATAACCTCCCCGAAGGACACACAGGTATAACCACTGAGTTCTGCCAAGGCTGTAATGACAGCTAAGACAGCAGTGTCCTCACAAACTATGCTGACTCAGTGCCACAAGGTTGGCATGTCCAGGCAAGAAGGTCTCAAATCCTACTGCACAGCATATTCGGGCAACGTCGTGGAAAGATTGGGGTCTTATGTGCGGTTTAACTGACTGTCTCCCAGGAAAACTCAAACCTCTACTGGGGCAGAAACCTGAAGTCACAACAGGGTTTGGTAAGAGAAGCACCAGAGCCACAAGGCTTTTCAGCCTGTTGAGTATTTAACCTTCGCAAAAGCAGTGCAGCAGCTTCAACAGCACAGAGGACAATGCTTCAACATATCCTAAGGTTGGTCTTGCCAGTGTCAAGGTGGGTCTGATAGACATTCTGAATGAATACGCTAATCCATCAAAAGGGTAACAGGCAAGAAAAGGCATCCTGTCCTCTTCTGGCTGTGCTTTGTACCAGAGCCATGTTGTGGACTAAGTTTATCAGCAAGACAGACATAACCTAGGCCAGACATAACTGATGCTCCGGCCTCTCCCAGGTCAGTGTTTCTGGCCTACGTAATCATAGACTCATAGAATCGTAGAATGTGTTGGGTTGGAAGGGACCTCTAAAGGCCATCTAGTCCCACCCCCCTGCAGTCAGCAGGGACATCTTCAACTAGATCAGGTCGCTCAGAGCCTCATCAAGCCTGGCTTTGAAAGGGTAGGTTTAGATGAGCCATTAGGAAGAAGTTCTTTACACTGAGGGTGGTGAGACACTGGCCCAGGTTGCCCAGAGAGGGGGTGGAGGCCCCATCCCTGGAGACATTCAAGGCCAGGCTTGATGAGGCTCTGAGCGACCTGATCTAGTTCATCTTAGGCACCTTATTCTTGTCTAGCTGAAGCTCAAGGACCCATGCTGGGGAAAGGAATGAACCAAGCGGCTCACGTGTCTCCACACCCAGTACAGAGTGAAGCCGTGAAGGCTGATGGGGGAGACATTTGCCTGCTGATCCCTCTTCTCCCACTGTACCCTTCAGTTCCAATCCTGAAATCCCAGAAGGGCTGGTGGGATGGGACCCCTGGAGTCTCTGGTCCAACCCATCTGCCCCACGATGATCCCAAACACCAGATCAGGGAAGGTGGAGCTTTGTGAGCCAAATCTTTAAACCTCCCATGATGGGGCTTCCCTAGTTATCAGCCTCTCTGTATTAGTACCCTTTCATCTTCTTGATTAGCTCTAGAAATAAAATGACAATTTTTGGTCATAAAGCACAAACTTTCTCTGCCACATTACTGGGAACGACCCCCAGCACGCCCTGCCTCCCAGTCACTATAGCTGAGGCACATTCAGCATTTTAAAAAGCATGTCTTCTAAAGAAAAACAAAAACAAAACCAAAATCAACAACAAAAACAAGAAGAGACCAAAACTTTTGGTCTGGGTTCTGATTACAAAACTGAATTCACCCCAGCTTTTGCTGATGAGCCCTACCACGCACAGCCGCAGAGCCTCCCTGTCATACAGAACAGCATCTAGACCGTGCTGGCTCTGGAGTGCACTTGGCTTCCCGACCTGCAGTCACTGCTGAGGGACGTGTGAACTGGGAAAAAATCTCCGTGACACCCCCCGAGGACGGTGAACAGGACAGAGCCCCTCTTGTAGCTCTGCACCAAGCGTGCAGCCGGGTGATGGAGGCAGGGCAGCTACTGCCGAGGACAAGAGGCAGCAGCTTCTCACAGCTCAGCGTATACTTCCAGATAATTAAGAAATGCTGATTTTTTTCAGGAAAGGCATCCTATTTTAACTTGCTTGTGACTGTGCATCTCTCTTTACGGGCTTACATCCTTGCCCAAAAGCATGTCCAAGTCTCCCTCTGAGGGAGTTGCTCTGTGAGGATGCTGTGACATGCTGGCTAATACCTCTGTGGGCAAGGAACCAGAGAGCTCCATGGCCACCAGCCTCAAGGGCTACTTAAGCAGTCCCTGCTAAGGGAAACTGAAACCCCAGGTGGCACAGATCCATCACAGCAGAGGCAGCTTAACTGTTGCTTAGCCTCCACAAGAGGCTTTGGATTCTTTAACTAAAGATTTGCTTGATCTCAGGTACGGACAAAGGGGCATGTTGGTAGCATTGCTAAGCCTCAGGCTTGCTATCACCAGTATTTTACTTCCGTACAAAAAAGTTACTCCTTTTTGGCTTGCTGCTGAAAATAAGAAAAAAGATTAAGGGAAAGAAGGAAAGGGAAGAAGACAAGAAGAAAAGAAATCTGAGTTTTCCAGGAGAAATAGGCACTTTCTAATTGCAGCAATATCTGAAAGGTCACACCACAGAATCCAGGGCAGCTTGGTGAGACAGCGCAAGAACACGTCAATTTTGCAGAAAATTGGGAAAAGCTACTGTAACAACCAGGTCTGAACATCTGCACGAGACTGCTAACAGAACCCCTGAGTTAAATATAGCTGAAACGCTTGTGGTTGACCCTCTGCATATGTTATAGACAGACATCCAGTTTTCTTTGAGGACTGCAAATTATGACGAGCCCACCATGCCTCCTGGGAGGTTTTCCTCATGGCTACTTACTCTGTTCTAATATGCACATACTTTTTTCAGGTTAAAATTTATGGACTTCAGCTTCCAATTGCTGGAACTTTTCTGGTTTTGCTAGCTAAATTAAAGAGGAGTCTAGAAACAGAATTTTGCCCTGATGGAAGTACTGAAAGATCATGAAAATATTTTATTTTCATCTTCTTTTCTGTTATGTAAGGAGACTTGAGTTTCTTGAGCGCTTCACAGATTTATCAGCCCACATATCAATCCGATGACTCTCTTCTGAACCTTTTCCAATTTTTTGTTAACCTCCTTTTCAAGTATAAACCTCAAAACTGATCTCAGTAAGCCCGTAACCGTCTCTCTTAACTACAGAGACAGTATCCACCTCTTCGCTCAGGTTTGATATTCTTCTGAGTGTGTCCAACGTGACACTTCTCTGACTCAGCCCAGCCCTCAGCCTGTGCAGAGCCGCTCTTCGCTCTCCCTTGTGCGCGTTCACCGTTTTTTTAACCTACGCTCCCCAGTTCTGGGAAGGGAGAGATAACTCCCGCTTCCTTCGCTCCTTGCATCTCCCTGTTGATGCAGGGTCGGACCAAATGCCTCGGGACCCAGGCTGTTTCTGCATTCCCTATAACCCCCTGTGTCCTGCTGGGAGCAGGGTGACAGATCCTAGATGCATCCAAAATGAATGTAATCGGTGAAACTGCTATGTAAAGCTTAGGGCAATTCATTATGATAAAACTGACAAAAAGCAGCAGGGGGCATCACACAGTGAAGAATTGTATAGGGTAAATGAGAAATAAATAGGCCCATTTTCCTCTTTGGTTTTATGTCTCTGAGTTTTACTGTTTAAACGCATTCTTAGGAAGCTCATGTTTCCCTGCCCAACCTATCTCAACAACACCAGGTTTTCTCAATTTGGCCAAACAAGACCAGAAATCTTGAATCCTCAGGACATCTGCTGGACACGTTCCTCTCTTACTCAGACAGCAAGAGCTTCCATCTGGGAGCTGTTACCTTCCTCCCAGCCCTGCTTTTTCAATATCCTAAGGTGATGTCCCTCCTATCCCACCTCTACCTTTTTAGTACACAGAGACCAAGAACGAAGATATGTGACTATCAGGACTCACTTAACAGCAGAGCAAGCAGGCATCTTCCTTGCAGATACTGAGCAAGATAATGTGACACCGTCCGGTCCCTCATGCCTGCTGGTTCGTCCCATCTCAAGAGGCCCATCAGGGAGAATTTGGTAGGACTGCATGGCTCCAGCCTCTGGACCACCTGCCAGGAGACACCAGGATCTTTCCGCAGCTTCTCTTTCATGATCTTTATACCCATTTGAAACGCTACCAATTGCAATCTGCCCCCCATTTTGCAGCTAGCCTCCCGCCCCCTTCACCTGCCAGTCCTGCGAGGCTCGGCCTGTCAGTGGGTCAGTGCTGTTGAGACCCCAGTATAATCAAAGTGTCTCCATTCCTCTGCTGGCTTAGCTCTAAGAGTCCGGTTACAGGCTGCAAACCCCCTATCTCTGATCACTTTAATACCCCTAACCCATGTCATGTCAGACAGAGTCAACATTTGCTCTGGAAAACACTCACGACAGAGAGAGAGCAAAGCCAACCCAGCCCGTGGCCTCTCCCCAGCAACACTTTGAAATTACCCAGGGGGGAAAAAAAAAAAAGAGGTGAACAGCTGGGAGTTTTCCAGCATCTCCTCGGAGCCCTCCTAACAGATTTTGGTCCCTGGAGTGTCAGGTTACCGGGCGGGGGGTGGGGGCGGGGGGAACTGCTTTTATTATAGGAGGGTCAGCAGGGAATTCTGGCATTTTCAATTACCCGTGTGCAGAAGCGACTGTGATCCGGGGTCAGGATTAACTGCGTGACCCCCGGCTGAAGACAGAGCGGCAGGGAAATGCACCATGATGCTGCAAGGCACCAGCTAGTCCAGAGGCCACAGGACAGGGCAGTGAATAGGGAGATGTGAGGAAAAAAGTTGCTGACAGAGCATCTGCCAGTGGATGCCTGCAACTGCCCTGGCAAGCAGACTTGGAAAACCTTGGGATAAGTGGGCAAGCTTCTCTCCCACTGCCTTTACCCGGGGACTCAGCCTCACTGGGTGGCCCAAGCAGCTCCAGCATGTGGGAATTACATGGGGAACAGGATCCCCCGTGGGACCAGAGTGGGGCGTTCCTCAGTACAGGGCTCCCAGGAGGTCCCAGGGCTCCTTCTGCACTTCACTCACAGAACACCAGCAGCTCGCTCCGGCGAGACTGAAGGGTGATGCTGTGATGCAGCAAGGATGGTGCTGCGATCAGTCAGAGAGCAGGGACTTCCCCAACCTTGAAGCCACAGGGCCTGGAGACATCTAGGCTGGAATCCAGGCTCCAGCAGTGCCCGAAAAACAGTGTTTGAAATGGCAGGATCACATAGTGCTTCCATGCAAGGCTGCAGGCAGGTGAAATGGGCGTGCGGGGCTTAGGTGACCTCTGTTTCTTAAGCATGGGCAGAGTGGAAAGCCAGGGCAACTTACTCTGTACTTCCCCACAGACCTGGATGTCTTGTACCAGTATCTCACCCAAGGGATGCCTAATCCAAACCAGCCCTCCCTTCTAGCCCCAAGGCATCCCAGTCCTACACGGTCCCCAGCAGGTGACTGTCACCGTGCAATGGTCCGGCTGTCCCCAGTCCAGGTCCCATCACCGACCTCAGGGTCCCAGTTCTTCATGCTCTTACTCAGCTCAGAATACAAATGCATCTAGGTATCTAACTGAAAACTGGCTTCATTTTTCACTTCTCCAGGTAAAGCTCTCTCATGCCATTTAAGCATCACAGGCTTTCACTCAATGGGCCCTCCTGGGAAGTGGATCTGAATTTGGGATGCCTTTTTCCAACATAAGCACTGAAAGCACCACAGTAAGGAATACCCGAATGAGGAAGGGAAGCTTTTCCTGACCTGCTCTCAATGGCAACCCTGGTGACCCTGCTCTGTATGGTAGGTTGGGCTAGAGACCTCCAGAAGCCCCTCCACCAGCACCTCTGTGCACGTGAGACTCTCTCCTGCTAAAAGAGTACACTATTGCTTGGACTATTAAAACATTTGTCCACCCAATTTCTTTCCCAGTGTCCTCCTCTTTGATGGCATGTTGAGGAGACACATATTTTTGAAATCAATTACCTCCAGCAGAAGGTGAGGAAAACGATGCCATGTCACAGGGATGACAGCACTCTTTAATAAACAACATTGGCCCTCAAAGCTGCAAAAGCCACTGGTCTGGGATGGTCACTGGACTTGCTAGAGCTCTAGAAGACTGGTGTTTCACAGCCTGTGAGGTTTTTGTTTCCGAGGTTCCTGGCAGTGTGGCCCCATCAGGCTGGTACCCACGCTGTTTGTGTGTGTCGAGTGTCTGGAAAATTTCCCAGCGGGCCCAGCCTCCAACCCCTTGAGTCTGTAACTACAAACACTGGAAAATCTTAAAAACACGGCAATGCAATCCAAAACTGGTCCTGGCTCCAGCCCCATTTGAATCAACGAAGGCTTTGGTGTAGATTACAACCTTTAAAGCAGTTCCTAATGCCACAAGCCCAGTGACTTGGCCCGGGCAGACGAAGGCTTCTGGCTGTCTTTATGCTCTTTGTTTAATTGAGTTTGCAGCCTTCATTTGCATGCTGCCATCCTGCCCGTAGAGGAGGGCAGGACTTTGTTCTCAGCACTGACAGGAGGTGCTCCAGAGAATCCCGGCATCCCGTCACACAGCCTGCTGGAGCGGGTTTGGGATCACTCAGTGCCAAGGTCATCCCTACCTCCTGGCCTCCTCTCCACGTGGAAACCTCTTCTGCTCCATATCAAAGCTATGTCATCAGCAAAAGGCTGGCGGAAAGCAGGAACGCTGGCAGGAGCTATCCCTCCATCCCTCCAACTTGCTCCCGAGATTTTCAATAAAATGGTACTTTCCCAGGAAGTGCCAATTAATTGCAACTAAAATTGTTCTTAGGGACATACTGATTTTGAAATTTCGAATGCAGAAAACGTAGACCAGAGAAATATTTCTTGAAAGAACAGCGCCTGCTGAAGGGCATCGCCTTGCACCCACCAAGTCTTGTTAATTTGAGACTGAACTTGTTCCCTTGCTCTCTTTCATGGTAGACTCCACCAGGCTGGCCTCCCTCTGTGTGGGGGCAGATTTTGGAAATATCAGAGTTTTTTCCCAGAAAGAGCATTTCCTGCCCAGCCCTATCAATGCAGCAGCTGCCTGCACATTGGCCAGTGGCAGTGATGAACATGGACCGGGCTGCGGTGAGACAGGCACAGTGAGGATCTTCCTCCCTGAACCGAGTCAGACAGATATTTATCATTTTATACAGAGATAGAGGGGACTACTAAATCACAGGGACTCCAAGATGGACCAAGGGACGACTGGCCAGCCAGCTGTATTAACCCGATTTGCTACAACCATCTATTATGGTCCACATAAACGCACCACTGAGCAGCATCACCCCCCCCAGTGTATGCTCAGCTGTTCAAGCCCTGTGACCCTGAAACTGGCCTCCCGTGTGTCTGCAGCCTTGCCTACCTGCCTCCAGCACCTCCACCTGCCCGAGTGCTGGCACTCAGCACCTCGTGCACAAGCAAGGCAATTAGCACTGTGGGCTGTGTTTGCCAAATGCAGCAGTAAAGATAAATCACCCCTCCTGAACACATAAGCAAAAGGTGAGCTCCTGAGCCACTCCGTCAGCTCCCAGCACTCGCATGCAGTGGCGACGGGGGCACGTTGTGGGAAGAGGCGGAGGCGCTGGTTCACTAGAAGGGACTTTCCACCCCATCCATCATGGACCAGCCTTTGTTTTCTGCCCAAAGTCAGCTCCAGATGCTTTGGAACAGGTTTCTGAAGCCCCAGGCAGGTGTGGGAAAAATGATCCTGAACCTCACGGAGTTATTTATGCAAGAGGGAAGCCTGGGAGTCAGCAGGCAGAGGAGCCCGCAGAGCTGGTCACGGGCGGAGAAGAGCATCTGCTAGGAAAGCTTGAGCAGTGCAGCCCATACACTGCTCTGCCAACATCCCCCCAGCTGCCCACCGCAGGAGCAGGAAGAGGAGTCCTGAAGAGCCAGCAGCTGGCAAAGCTTCTACCATCTGGGAGCCCTGGCTGTGGACGGCCTCCAGTGGGCAGAGGAGAAGGAACTTGGGCATGGCAGGGTCCCTCCCGGGCACGCACTGCCAGCTGCTGCAAGCCGAGGGGATGCAGCGAAGGCAACAGGCTGGCCACCAAGCGAGAGGAGGAGGGCAGCAAATGTCAAGCCTCATCAGGTTTTGGTGGCAACGGTCCTGTGTACAAGGCAGCCACAGAAGGTGGCAGCTGGGGATGAAGGAAAGAGAAGAAGGGAGAGAAGAAGGGCTGCAGAGCCTGGATGATTACGTGGGTCCATGTGGAGGGTAAGGTCTGGCTGTTAATGTTGCATAAGACAAGCAGCCATGGGGATGTCAAGGTCTCAGGAGGTCTTGGAGCCTGGGAGCAGGCCAAATTGTCACATCCAGTGAAGACTCCAAAAGAAGAAACCTGGGATTTAATGGACCTGAGGAACAGTCCTACGGTAGCTCAGCAGACACATTCCTGCTTGCTCTGTCACACAGGCAAACAGCTTTGCCCTGGCTCCTCCATGTGGGAGATGGCTCCACAGCTCAGAAAATTTCTGCTTTTCCACCTAAATGCTATCGCCAGCCACTCTGTACCATCTGCTCTTGTCCTTCTGCTTTAATAACTCCTCTCTCTTTCTGGTGCCTCTGCAGCCCAGCACACCATTACAAGCAGGAAATAAATCCCCTTCACCAAGGCTGACCTTTTTGGTCTCCTCTGTGTAACATGGGCTCTCCTGTGTTCTGCTCACCTTATCAGCCTTTCTCTCTACCTGCTACAGTTCAGCTCTCTTGAATGTGGGTAACCAGGTGTGCACGCGATGACCATACACAGCTCCGCCCAAGCTTTGTGCAATGGTAGTGAGACTTTGCTACAACTGGTGAACATACTTTGCTTGATACAGCGCAGTCTTTCATGTGTTGTTTTTCCACAAGGTTTTATACTGGAGAGTTTTCCCCTTCCCATGATCTGCCACCAGGTCCTCCTCAGCTGCCTTCCATTGTTGAATTTCACCCTGATTCTGTTATTCCACCTCTCAGCATCTTCCCAGAGGTATCAGAGTCCTCCTCTGTCCTAACAATGTTTGTTTTAGTTTTCTGCACAAGAAATACCCTTCCAGATTTTCAAACATCAAGAAGTATGAGACTACTTCTCATGGATCTCAGTTAGTCACCTCATGCTTCCCCATTTGGGTGGTAGTGGTCTCCCATTTAGGCAGATCCTGGACAGACTTACAGCTTTACTAATAGTTTTCTAACAACTCAAGTGCTTTACTGGTGTCCAAACAGGGAGAGTCTACTGTGTTTCCTCAGACAAGCAGTGGTCTCATTGGGGAAAAAAGGCAAGAACAAGCTACACAGACTTGTGTACAAGGCCTTGATGATCCCTCTGCCTCTTGATGTCTCAAGTCAAGACTGGTTGCCCTTCTGAAAGATGCTTTAGCCAAAGTCAGGACTGAATGCGAGGATAATTGATGTGCAGGCTGATCTAAAACGTCTCTTGGCTTGAACCTTTGAAACTTAGTATAACAAAGAGCAATGGCCATAAATCATAGCTTGGGAGGTTCACGTTGGACATCAGGAACAGCTCCCTCACCAGAGGGGTGTTGCAGCTCTGGGACAAGTCACTGCAAACGTAGGGACATCTCTGCATTTGGGGATTACCAATAATCGTCTATCCAAAACCACAGCTGCCCTGATGTGGTGCGGACAGAAGTCCTGCCATAGGTGGGAGGCTGGATGAGAGACCCAAGATGCTGGGATGCTAGAATCTCCCACCTTTTACTTTTATATTGGATGGCAACAAGAAATAGACATTCATAGCTTTTAAGGTCTGGAAAGCTCATTCCAACTCTTCGAGGTGATTTCTGCATACACTTTCCCAGGTTGTTGTTTCACAGACAAGTAATTCCTGATTGCAGCCAGCTCAGGGGAAGGCTGAGAGCAGCGTCAGAAAGAACAGGAGATGCCATGACTCCCTTCTTGTGTCCAGAGGAGTGCAGGTCACTGCTGTGCATCCCTCTGAAGGAAGAAGCCAGCCGGATCTTGATGCAAATGAAAGTGAGAAGATAAAAGCAGCAGTCCATGTGCCTCAGGCCATACAGTTCTCCTCTCTCTGTCTAGCCTGCAGCATAACTAATGTGACAAGCAAACAGCAACCTGGACGGCTGGTGAGAAGTGCTAGTCCCTACCAGCCTCGTAGCTTCACCTTGTCTGCTACCCTGGCTCCACTCCTCCCCTGACCCCCCCGTGCTCCCCGTGGCATTTGGCAGTATGGACCAATGGCTCAAGGGATTTTTTTTTTTGGTTGAAGCTGAGGGAAAAATCCTCTCTCTGGTGCTTTGCACTTTCCAGGATCTGTCTCACCTGCACTTTATTATTCATGGCGGAACTCCCCAGCCTTTGCATAAGGACCACACCGGACTCAGTCCAGTCACAGGACGTTCACAGCAGAGCAGAGCCACGGCCCACGTGCTTGCTTTGGACCAGCTGTCCTTGACTTCACAGGCACCTGAGTCTTGTCAGGACAGCCCTGTCCAAAAGACACTGCCTGGCTGGCGTGCAAGCGCCTGGGCTGTGACAGCCACAACGAAGCAGAAATTCAAATCCTAATGATGTCTGGCATGAGCCTGGCACACAGGTGTGAGCTGCACATCTTCCCAGCCAAAGGACCCATATCACGACATATTGCTGTAAAATGCCACCCAGAATAATAATGCAAATAATCATACCAAGTTATTTGGATCCATAGAGAGGGAGAAATTGTGCCAGTGGACTCTGCTGCTGAGGACGCTGCTCTTGATGGGTTTATCAGGAGAGTGCATCGGTTTCCTCTGTCACACACTAGCTGGTATTCACATTGGATTAGCTGTTTATGGCACTTTTTGGCTCTGTTTGCAGCCAAGAGCCTCTGACAGCAGAGTTAATCCCCCCTTCTTATCCTGTGTGACACAAGAGTCGCTCACAAAAGGGACACATTCCCAAAAACCTGGATATTCTCTTTCCCCCATCACTGGGAGGTCTTGAATTTGTCTCTGGATACTCTGGAGCCCAGGGCTTTTTCCTCCCTTCTCAGATCATAGAATCCAGTCTGTTATCAAGAGGTGCCCCTCCCATATTCTATTTAAGTCATCCCTGCCAAGGAGCCCCTTCCCTCAGCGACTGTCCCAGGGCACTCAGCCTGCCCACGGTGCAGATGGAGCCTGCAAATCCTCACAGCACCAAACTCCCCACCCTCCCCAAAGAATGGCCACAAATGAGCAAGCAGGGGCTGCATGTTGTCACCAGCAAGAGGGTTGATGTCTGGCATGGCTTTCAATTAGTCAAGTGTCATTATCCTGAGTGCTGGGCCACGTTCAGCTCCTTGACCCCTGGCTTCCCTCCTGTGCCTTCCCTCTTGGGATGCTGGCATGGCTCTCAACCACCCTCTTGGCACAGATCTTTTGTTCTGGCATGGCTGAGAAAAGGCTTTTGGTGGCATCCGGTCTCTGCACGATGGGCTTGTTTGCTTTGGCCACATCACGGTCCCTTAAAACAGGACTGGTTGTGTCAGATGGCAAGTCCTGGATCTCCCTCCTCGGACAGCTGCTGAGCTTTGGGGGAGAGGTGCAGGGTACAATAGGCAGGCAAGCGGAGGGTGAGTTGGGAGATGTACAGCATGGATCTGCAGAACAAGAAGATGCCTGCTGAGAAGAGCAGAGAGAAAACACAACCTGGCCTCGAAGCTGACAGAAGATATTTCCTAGGAAGGCTGTGGGGATCATGTAGAGTTGGCTGGAAAGGGTAAATTCAAGTTGGCTGAAGACTGAAGGGGGAGCAAGGAGGTGGTGAGAAGGGGATGTTTATTTCATGCTCTTTTTATTTTTATTCTGCTGGTCCTCGTCCTTTCTCATTTTCTATACTTTGGAAAGGGGAGCATCATCTCTCCTATTCTAACAAAACCTACTTTTCTGGAGGTTAAACACCTTTGATCTTTTTAGGACGCTCACTTCAAGAGAAAGGTCCAGGACACTGCCTCCGAGCATGAGCTGGTGCTGGCCTTCTCACAAGCTCTTTCGACCAACCTTCTCCTAAGAAAAGAGGTGACTTGTCCCTTGGGGCTTCTCTCTGCACCATGGTGTCTGGACCACTGTTCATTTTGTTGGTGGGACTGAAAAGATGACAACGTTACAGTGAAATGCAATGGGTAAACCCAGGTGGTTGTTGTGGTTTGGGCTGGGTCAAACCAAGACAGTCATCTAAGGTCAGATCCAGAGAGGTGATTCTGCCCCTCTGCTCTGCTCTGGTGAGACCCCACCTGGAGTGCTGTGTCCAGCTCTGGAGCCCTCAGCACAAGAAGGACATCGACCTGTTGGAGCGGGGCCAGAGGAGGCCACGAAGATGATCCGAGGGCTGGAGCCCCTCTGCTGTGAGGACAGGCTGAGAGAGATGGGGGGGTTCAGCCTGGAGAAGAGAAGGCTCCAGGGAGACCTTAGAGCCCCTTCCAGTCCCTGAAGGGGGCCTACAGAAAAGCTGGGGAGGGGCTGTTTGCAAGGGCATGGAGCCATAGGACGACGGGCAATGGTTTAAACTAGAGCAGGGCAGGTTTAGATGAGCCATTAGGAAGAAGTTCTTTACCCTGAGGGTGGTGAGACACTGGCCCAGGTTGCCCAGAGAGGGGGTGGAGGCCCCATCCCTGGAGACATTCAAGGCCAGGCTGCATGAGGCTCTGAGCAACCTGATCTAGTTGAAGATGTCCCTGCTGACTGCAGGGGGGTTGGACTGGATGGCTTTTAAAGGTCCCTTCCAACCCAACACATTCTATGAGTCTATGATTCTAGGAACCTCAACCTGGCCAATGCAGGACATGAGGCCATGGTCCAGAAGGAACAGCAGAGGATCCAGCCAAGGGTGACCGAGGCAGCCTGGGGCACAGGCCTTATGAGACATGGAGAGAGCTGGGCTGGCTGAGCCTGCTAATGAAGACACTAAGAGCAAATTCAATCGCAGCTATAACTGCTTGGAGCACAGTTAAAAAAGGGTAGAAACTCACACTTCCCAGCAGGGGCAAGTGATGCAACAAGGGGCCCAACCCACAAATTAGTGTGAAAATTATGAAAAGCATCTTTCCCCGGAGGGTAACGTAGTCCAGGGACAGGTTATCAGAGAGATGGAGTTTTCCAAGACTCAGTTAGAAAAAAATACAGCCTCCTGATCTACTCGTAGTGATAGTCCTCCTGCAAACAGGAGGGTGAATCACAGATCCCAGATGTCCCTTCCACAAACCCTGATGGGATCCTGTTGCCAAAATCAGGCATGGCAGCATGACTTTGTGGAAGTGGCTCCTGTCAAACTGTCTTGATATTTTTCGTGAACTCAGGAGTACAGCAGAGTGCACAGACTTAAAGTGTGTGAGGCACCGGGGTCAGCATTAGCATCATCTGCAACACCTGAAATCAAATAAGACTGGCACACAAGGGGGACTCACACTGTGTCCAGCACAGTGGGGGCAGAACCTCTTAAAATTATTAGAGATCTGGGAGATTATATAAAAACACTGCTGACAAGCGATTCATAAGGTGTCCAAAATGGCAGGTCTTGCTTGCAGAATGGGAAACTGCATCCAGGGAAGGAGCATCTGAAGGTTCCAAGACAGAAGCCACCGGGGAGGTAAGAGCTGCCCACATGGTTGAGGGAGGTAGCACTTTACACTTGGATGTGTAAAGGGAACGGCGAGACCAGCAAGGAAGGTAGTTTATCTGCTACTGGCTGCAATATCTAGTCAAGAAAATTATGAGGTTTCCACAAATATAGAGGTTTCCGCAAAGAGTTTTGTGAAGACACATATTCTGGAAAGCCACCTTGTAGCAAGAAAGGATGATTCAGCTTGGTCTAATCACCTCTTATCTGTCCTTGAGAGAAGTTACCTTCTGCCTGTGTCTACACGAAGAGAAATGTCCTACTACGACAGCACAACTGATGTAAAGGCAAATGTTAGTGACATCCAGACCTCGTTGGAGAGGGGTACAACAGTAATGACTGCAGCAATCTTTCTCTGGGAGAACAAGAAGGTGAATGGTGTGTCACCTTCTTTGATCTCAAGTTTACCTTTTGGGATGGTGGTCACCATACCATCACACCCCCCAGTGCCGCTCCTCCAGCCACACTCAGTACCTCTGGCAGGTACAGGGATTGTTTTCTCACTCTCTAACAGCAGCTTTTGCATGGGATGCTGAAAAATTTATGATTCCTGAAGGTTAAAGATGCTGCTGGTGATATGGCATCTCCCCTCAGTCCCGAAAGCACCAAGCACAGGTGGTCCCCCAACAGTGGTCCATTTATCCCTGGGTGAACCAGGGTGATTTTGCCTTGCTGTCTTTGGGGCTGGGAGGTCCCTGAAGGGCAGCATAGTGGGCGCTTTGCAGGGAGCCCATTGTCCCACTGCAGCAGGAGCACAACCCCATCACGCGTTTGGTTCTGTGCTCTGCCGGAGAAGGAGCCCCCGCTGGCTACTGCACCCAGAGCAAAGGCAGAGGGAGGCCATCATCCTCCATTCCCCGGGCTCATCCCTCCCCTCCCTCTACACACTCTCCTCTTCCTACAACACTCTCCATTCTCCTGTCCCAGCTCTGCTTTTGTGTCTGCAGTTTCTATTAGGAACTGCTAATGATCTACATCAAGGCTGCCAGGCGGTGGGAGTGTAAGCAGAAGAATTCAGAGCCTCTAATTACAGAGAAATTAGCAAGCAGACAGTTACTGTTTAGTGCTAATGAATAGATACATTAAGAGAGACATTGCACAGGCTGAGAAGTGTAAGCCCTGATAATAAAGGAGTGTCAGACAAGGAAAACACAAGGAGGAGGATCGAGGGGACTGAAAAGGATTCGCCTGTACCTCAGCTCCCTGGTTTTGCTAAAGTGGTAGTAGCCACAGGCAGTACGTGAAGGTAACAAGCACACCATATAACTGCAAAGTGCAAAATTGGAGCATTAAGTAACTCGTGTATAGCATGGGATGATGCTGGGGGTGTGCAGAGCCCCCTCGCAGCCCCAGGGAGCATCACACCCACATCGTCTCCATCAGCCATCTCACTAAAGGAAGCTGCAACAGGTCACCATTCCACACCAGTTCCTCCCTCCTCATCACGTGCAGACGTGTTCCTGCTCATGGTCAAACCACGGTTCAACTCTATGCTAAATTTACCCTCAAGGCTTCTGACACGGTATTGAAAATACTGTGACCCCACAGCTCCTGAGCTAACTTCAGATCAGAGGTCACACTGCTGGTTTGTGTGCGTCCCAGAGACTTTTGCAGGTTACCTCTGTCTTGGCGCTCTGCATACGTGACCAAGTGATGCCCATCTGCACCACTGCTGCTTTACCCCAGACCAAACACCTCCTGCCCCCCGCAGCCAGCACACACCACGGTCTCCAGGCAATTCAGTGAAAATGCAGTCATCCACAACTGCCAAATTCAGTCTTGAAGGTCATCTAGTGTGCAGGGCAGCATGGGGCACGTTCGCACAGCCCCACATTTGCTGCAGCACCCAGAGGGACCGCAGAAACTCACTTGCTCCCACGCATGCTTGTACCTCATTGGCATGCTTCCACCGTGCAATCAGATTAAGCAAAGCCCCAGCCCCAGTTTGTGATCCGGCTCCAGATGGCTTCCAGGTGGGCTGAGGAGAGCAGCCCCTGACCATCAGCTCTGGGGGACACCCTGTTACCAGCACAGCTGCTGCCTGGGCGCCGCTGGTGAATCTCCCAGGAGCCGCACTACCAGCCGCCCCGAGACATCCCTTCCCCCGGCAAAACCACCCTGCACAGGGGGAGCGCAGCAAGCCCCCAGGCTAGCACAGAGCTGGAGACCCCGAATGAAACCCTTCCAGCTCTGCTGCTTGGTCTTCTTCACCAAGGTGACTCTGCAGTGGCACGGGACCTGAAGAAGATTTCCAGATGGTCATCCCGTATATCCATCCCTCTTCTGTGTAGCCTTCCTTTGCTTTCACAGAGACTGCAGCTTGTGTCAAAATGCTGGAGCTGATCTTACCTTCCCTGCTCAGGAAGCAGAAGCAGTCACAGTGGCTGCAGCCAGGCTGCCAGCAGCGGTAAGCGCTGCTGCTGTGTCTGCCACACACCAATGGTGTGTACAACTGATGTTCCGAGGCAACAACCTCAGAAACAGTCATGCGCCCGGCGCCGGAGGAGGATGCTGAGACACCAGGGGACCATGACATGCACTGTTCTGCTGCGGTGACAGGGAGGGCAGCTCTGCCTTGGGGCACACTCCAGCTTTTCACTGAAATAAGGAATATTTTTCACAGACAAGGCTTGGGATTCATCCAGGAATTGCCAGGCCCATGTGCTTTGGTCATCACCAGCGTTACGGAGCAAGCGACGCCATGCCACATCTCACCCCACCTCTTCTCCCCTTCAAGCCCTGCTCACCCCACAGGGTTTCCCCCAGCACCTCTCGACCAGGAGATCTCTGCCCACCACCTCCCCTTCCTGGAGAGACTGGCTGGGAGACACAGGTCCGCATCTTACCAGCCTGGTTGGTGGTGATGTTCACTGATGCAAACTGCGGGGAGAAGGGGCTCTGGTCGGTGACGCCGTTCACCGCCTGGATCTCGAAGGTGTACTGGGTGTGGGCCAGCAGATCGCTGATGTAGATGCGGGGCTCCGTCAGGCCCAGCTGGCGGGGGGCAAACTGCACGTTGTCCCCACAGCGTGTGCATGCCCCACGGCCGGAGCCGCAGCTCTTGCAGATGATGTTGTACACCAGGTCCTCCCGGCCCCCCGAGTCCCGCGGCGGGGTCCACTCCAGCATCAGCGAGGTCTCGTTTACACTGGAGATGACGGCCTGAGGGGCAGACGGGATGGCTGTAAAGGGAATAGACAGAAACGTGTAAGAGCCAGAGCCCTGCTGATCGCTACAGGACCAGCTTCACCCCATCCTTTTCCCATCCCTGGACAGGACTCTGCAGCAGGCACGCACTGAGCCAGGTGCCTCTCTTGGTGTCAGGGATGTGCGGAGCAAGCTGGACAGGCAGAGACAGGAGTGGGAACAAAACCCGTCCTCTTAACCCAGGCTCATTTGACTACACGGCATCCCTGACAAAATGCACCTGTTATTTTTTGTAGCATTTCTGATTCCTGCCCTTTGCACTGATCTCCCACATCGCAACAGGCAGGTTCTTCTCGTCTGGGTACAGCCCCCGACTGAAGTCATCCCGCTGCCTAGAACAGCACAGAGAATCCCAAATTTCTGCCCTCTTTGCACGTGCAATGCTTTGCAAGCACAGACTGGCCCAAAGTAAGAAAGACCCACCCCTGCAAGGATGAGGTGCTCTGAGCCCCCCGGCTTCCTCCAACATCCCACTGAGACAGACACCTTTGCTAAGCACCCCTCAGTGCTTTGACTGATGCATGTCTCCTTTCCCAGCCACACACTGTCCCTCCCCAAGTTGCCCAGAGCCCACATACTGGTGCACGGCATGTCAACAGGATCGGCATCTGCCCGGTAATATCCATTTCGGCACACGCAGTTAGTGGCCCCTTCTGAAGTCGTCCGGCTGTTAATCGGGCAGTGGACGCATCCTTCATCCCCTTGGCTGGCCTTGAACGTCCCCGACGGGCAGCCTGGAAGAGAACCAAGAGCAGCGGTGAGTGTCGAGGACGGGGGCTGGCGGGGACACCTGGAGCCTGGCAGCGCCGCCAGAAAACACCCTTTGGGGCTTTGCAGCATCCGAAGCCAAAACCTGACAATTTGAATTAAACAAAATGGAGAAGGAGCAGCTGGTTTGAAGGCCCCGGGGAGGCAGGCGCTGCTGCTCACGCTGCCTGTAGAGATGGGGTCCCCTTGCGGACGTGTCTCTCCCCTAGTCCCCAACCACAAGTGCAGAACAGGGTCCGCTCAGGAAGTCTTACGACTGAAAAGCGGAATTTCAGCCATTGTCACCTAAGAAGCTGCTCTACCAACTCAGACCCAAGGTCAACAGAATCCTCCCCCCAACAGCAGCCACCCCAGGCTCAGGGCACGAGCCAGGCACAAGCATCGCCCACAGCACCTTCCCACCCTCCAACAATGTGTAGCTCAGGGAGTTTCTAAGAGGCAGGCTCTTAGCATTTAACATCCCCTGGGGGATGTTTCTTCCACTAAGTTACCCACTCATTTTTTTATTCCATGCAAATGTTTTACGCGCAATATATCCTGCAGCACTGAGCCCCACGGTGTAATTGCACGCTGCATGAAGAAACTGCTGCCCTCTGCTTTGAAGCCGTCATTTCATTTGATGCAATGAACCATCCTCCTTCTCCACGACCCCTAGGGTTGCACAAACCTCTGTCATGCCCTGAGCAAGCTGCGTAACAACTTTCACTATTTTATTCTCTACTCTTTTCCCATAATTAGCAATGTCCAAAATATTTTTTAACCACCAGTGTACCAACTGGACTACCTAATATAGCCCCAAGGTCTCACTCCTGAGAGACATCGGGCCGACTCACAGACCCTCTCTGTGCACGTGAGCATGAAGTTGGGGTTGTTTTCTCCCATTTGCATCACCTCATGTCTATTGAATTCCAATTGCCTTCTCCTTCCTCAGCCATGCCATCTCATAAGGTCCTTTCGCAGCTCTCCGCAGCCTTGGCTTCCCTACTCAGTATCGTAAGCAAATTGCCACCTCTGCCACAACCACTGGGGCTCAGACCTCTAAGCCACTCACAGACGAAGAAGATGCTCCTCTAGCAACAGCCACTCCAAAAAACATGTGTTCAGCCAGGAACGGTGGGTGAGGGTGGCAAGGGGGGTGCATGGTGCTTACGGCAGATGAGTGGTGAAGGCTGGACCACAGGGTGAAATACAGTTTTAACAGATACAGCACAGCGGGCTAAAAATATCACTGCAAAGCTTTAAACACCATAAAGTCCTTTCCAAGTCAAAGGATCACCAATGCCAAAGCAAAAGCTCGTCTATAAGCATTTCTCAGCACAGCTCTCGGCAATTACTCTTGGTTGTGACTTTCCACCGCTGTTAATTTCTTGTGCAGCACGAAGAGCCTGGGGGGTGGCAGGTGGTTTCTGCACTGAAACGAGTTAAACAAACTTCTACTTCAGTTCACTGCCAAGGCTTTCAAGAATGAGGCGGATCAGAAAAACAGCCTGGGAAAAACATACGCTCGGGGTTGCTGTAAGCAAGAGCTACTACTAAGAAGTATCTATTTTTTTCTTTGAAAGGAAAAAGAACTTTCTTTCTTTCACTTTTCATCTCCCTTCCTTCAAAATTATCTTGAGTTTCCAATGAGAAAGGCTCTGTAGAAAAATACCACCAGCCTTCCTGCTTGCAAAGTCCCTTCTGCTTCCTACAGTCAAAGGACCTGTTCAAAAACTGGCTTCTCCTCATGTTCCTGGATCTTTCCACCCTCGCTGTCCCCTGTCCCCAAGTGTTTGACTCCATTTCTGACCCTATTCCTAGCATGTCCCTTGGTACAAACCCACCTCAGAGGGTGTTAAGCTGTTGGGAGAGGTGACAGCTGTGTAGTTATCCGTGACAGAGAAGTGATGGTGGCTCTGTAGCTGAAACAATAACAGGGTCCCCGTACTAATACCAGTTTTTGAAACACAGTAAGACTAACACACAAAATTACTCTAGTCTGACATCCAGGGTGAAATATAGGGTCATTTGCTCAAAGATGTTTTAAGACACAGGCCTCTTTCACCTTCCCAAGGCTTATTTTAAGAATAACAACTTTCCTGTAAGGCTTCTTCTGCATCAAGACAGAGATAGATCAAAAAAATGCGTGTGCTGCTGAGATTTAGCTGCTGGCCCCAAGAGACAAAAAACATTCCCCAGGTTTGGCCAGGCACAGGCTGAAGGCTGCAATTAGTATTTCTGCGTGAGCTGCTCTTAGGGCAGGGCAAAAACCAGGGGATGAACAATTGTTCACCAAAAACGCCAAGCCGGGATGCTAGAACTCTTTGCACGTGCCATCAAAACACGGCCAGAAGTTTGGGCAACTTTCTTCCTCCCCTGGAGGTCCCACACACTGACATGGGGTAAAAAAATCCTGGAAAATCAGAACTTCTCTGAAATCATGCTGAAAGACAGGAAAATCACTGAAATTTGATGCAAAGTCCTCTTTTTATTTTTTTTTTTTTCCTCAAGTAATGACAACCTCCAGAAGTAAAATAAATGAACATAGCGTTCAAAACTGTTTTGTTCTCTCCAGTTCTTCCTCTGGGTGAGAAAACAGCTTTTAATTTGGAACCCACCCAATTTTTTGTTTCCAGAGTAAACAGCAAATCAAAACTGAAATCTTCACACAGGGGCTAACCCCGCTCCTGTTCCAACGGCGTGGATGTTGTCATCACTTGCTGGAAGAACACAAGGACACCCCAGTTTTCTGCCCCAGGTGGTGACAGCAGCTTTGGGACATGCTGCTTCCCCTTAGGTTTGCAACAAGGACAGGGGCAGAGCATCCCTTGAAACTCCCGCTTGGAAAGAGGGAACTGAAACAGTGCAAGCACAGAAATTTCTCCTTTATCAGAGCACACTTCATCCCAGGAGGGCGATTACCATGACAGCAGCTCTGGCCCCATCACTGAAGCAGGGGCGGTTCGCAGTTTCCCACGTGGTGGGTTCCCGCATCTCCAGCACCAATCGGAGGATGCTAATAGGGGTTCACGGGAAACATATGGACCTGTAATTGCCTCACTGCTGCACATAGGCATGGATGGCTGCTTCGCTAGGGTACGGCTCAGAGACAGCGGTGGGTTTGCTAACAGCACTGGCTGTAGCTTTCTCAGACAAGATTGGGAACGCCTGAGCAGCACCGGGTGTCCTCCTTTCCCATCCACTCATTCCCAGGGCATGGTAAGGTGGTCTGCTCGGGAAAGCACGTGTTTTGGGAAGGGAATGCCATGGAGAAAGACCCATGAGGGGTCCTGCCCTCCCTTGCAGGAGGACCATGCCAGGGATCTGGAGGGAAGGCCACTTCTGCAGCATCTGCCTGCCCCAAGCCAGCTTGGCAGAGAAAGGCATCCCACGGCTCAGCCTGAAGGAAAAGCCTTTGGCCAAAGGGCTGGAGAGGCCGAGGAGGGGCTCCCTGTTTGCTGTTCCTGTGTCCCAGTGCCTCTCTCTAACCGACTTTTTAACGAATACAGTGTGAGCTGAGCAGGCTCCAAACCGGCTCCTCTGAAACAAAAACTGCCCTGGCCTTCAGAGCCCACCCCAGACCACTTCTGCAAACGTCTCAGAGGCAACAGCTCTCTCTTGCAATAAAAGTTTCGAAAATGGCACCTTCAGTCTGTGCTAAAGGCTCTGAGGACGGGTCCTCCTCGGCTCCCTGTGCCTGGCTTTGTTCCTCCTGGCAGCAGGGCTCCTTCCACTCGAGCAAGGCGTTTTTAACAGCTGATGGAAAACAGGCAGCCCTGGCTCTGTCAGTTAGGATCCGCCAAGAGTCTTAAATCCCCAGCCTTATCTCCCAGCTGCCTCTCTTCTCCCTCCGGGGCCAGAGGCAGGGGGCAGGCTGGCTGGCTCTGCAGCTCGGCATCACCAGCATCCCCGGTGCTGTGGGACCCCAGAGCTGGTCGCCTTGGCTGCATCCTACCTCTCGCCCTCCCTGTGCTTTTGGGAGCCCTCTCCCATGGCCCTCCACACTCCCTCTGGCATGCTAAATCACCCTAAAAATCCTACACAAGCCTTTGGCTTCCTTGGCCACGCACCGTGGGACTGGCCCCACATCGACCCTGTGCCGAATGGGTGCCAGCAATTTGCTCTTATGGAGAATAAAGAAAACAATATCCTGGGCCATGCCAGGAGGAGCGTGGCCAACACATCGAGGGAGGTGTTTTCCCCTGCCAGGCACTGGAGATGCTGCCACGGCTAGTTTGGGGTTGCCCAGTTCAAGGGCAATATGGAGGAACAGGGGAGTTCAGTGCAGGGTCACCAAGATGGCCAGCCCTGGAGCACAGGGCACAGGAGGAGAGTTGGAAAGAGCTGGGATGGGTTAACTGGGGCAAGGAAGGAATTTAACTGCAGCTATTTGAGGGCAGATGCAAAGATGACAGACCCAAACACTTCACAGGGTGCCAGACTATGTAACAAGGGACCAGGACCACAAGTTCAGACTGGACATTAGGAAAAGCTCCTTTTCCAAGGGATGGTGCAGCCCTGGGACAGGTGACAGAGGGGTGGTGGATCTCCTTCCCTGGGGGAGATTCAGCTGAAGACCGTGGCTGCCTTCAGCTCCCCAGCACACAAGCACCGCTGCTGTGGCATCACAGCTGGAGGTGCCAGGACTCCAAAACCCACATCCCCTACACTAGAGCTCCCCAGAGGTGGCCCCCAAGCCACCTCATCTGCCTCCCAGCTTCAGGCCAGGGCTCCTTCAGATACAACCCGCCTTGGAAGCGCAGATGGTGCACTGCGCCCTGCCTGTCTGCAGGTCACCACCAGCTGCTTGGTTTAAGAGATTATGTGTTATTCTCACCGTCATCCACCCTTTCACTTGGTGCACGGGCAGGCACAGAACGGCAGCACTGGGTGCACGGGGCCGTGACAGGACCTTAGTACTGGGGTGTCACAGAGGCTTGGAGAGGACCAAGCAGGGCAGAGTGATACCCTGTTTCAGGAGCTCCCCAAAAGAGCCCATGGGAAAGTCCTGCAAGGGACAAAAAGTCCCTGGCCTTCTAGCAAAGCTGTCCTCAGGCCAGCTCAAACAAGCGCCAAAGATCAAGAAAACCACATGGGCCTTTTGGATACCATGGGACAAAGAAATGCTGGTCATCATACACCAACTCTGCAGCACAGCCTGGGCCAAAGCCAGGCAGTTACAGTCCCCTGCTCTCCTGCAAGAGCATCACCAGCCTGCTGGGGACGACAACCTGTGCAGGAAGCGCCCTCATCCAAACCCCTGCAGCTCTCTCCCAGCGCAGCTCTCCCACCAGCAGCAGGGCTGAGCCCTAGCCTGGGAGAGGCTCCGTGCTGGGGGCTTGCCAGCAAATCCCTCCTGCAGCTTCCATGGGGTTCGCAAGGTCATCTCTGTGCTAGCACTGCTCAGAAGTTCAAGCATCTGGCGAGACCGCCGCACCTGTGGGCATGCACACCTGCAAGCCCCCCCGCCGACCTGCTCTGGGCGGCACATCCATCAGTGGTGATGGGATTCGGCTGTCAGGGAGAAACGCCTGGAATTTCTTACCTGCCCGGTCAGCCTGGTTCAGCCTTCCTGAGCCGTCACGGGGGATCTTAAAGAGAAATTAAAGCTTTCTGTCCCTGCCTGAGCATGGGGATGCTCCCAGCAGCCTCAGATTACGGATGGTGAGTACCGTAATCCAGCACTTCTCCTGCTCGAGCTGTTCAGTGGACACCCGAAGGGAGAGGACTTCCCTACCCAAAGGTGACATGTTCGTCACACTGCTGAAGACTGCAGGTGACCGCAACCCCAAAGGCACGGGTCACAGCTCACTTCCAGAGCCCAGTGTCCCTGGGTGAAGCTGAAACCAGATGGTGAGTTTACAGGTCAGGAGCATAGCTCTGGTGGCAGCAGATGCTTTGGATGTCCTTGCTCCTGCGGACACCCAAAGAGCACTCTAGAACGTAGCTCCAAGACCAAGCTCGGCTGCCCGTGGTGCTCTCCTGAAGCATGACATCCACCACACTGGGGCTATTGGGCGCTGCTGGTCTAGGAGCAATCCCAGTCCCAGCACACAGGGCGATCAGGACACTGTCAGCACCTGCACAGTTTCAACCTCAAAACCTTGTCTCAGCATCTTGGCACACACCTAAGGACCTAGAGCTTCAGGTGCTAGAAAACGACATTGCCTCAGGAGCCCTGGGGTGACTCGCACGGAGCAATGTCAGCCTGTGCCAGACGAGGTGCCGAGCCACGAGGTCATTTCTGTGCCGTTATGTGCTAGCAGATACACCGAATGTCACGTTCTCCTTGTTCAGCCACTGGTTTTCTTCTGGTGCAGAGGATGGACTGACGTGTATCCCAGCCTCTAACTGAAACACTGTATGTGGTTTTTGTTTCTGTTTTAGATTCCTTACAATATAATAATTTATTTTATTTTGATATTTTAAAAAATGCTTTTTGGGCAAGCAGCATGTCCTTTTTCAATAGATGTAAACACTCCAGCGCTTCATACTGAAACACCAGTTGTTTAAACGGTAAACCAGCTTTCTCCAAGTGGTCTCCAGAAGAATTTAGGACTTTCACATTTTGTTACTGTGTTTGGTCTTGTTTAAATGTTCCCCAAAGCTTCTGCCTAGGAGAGCTCTGCCTCCGGAGGGTGGTATGTTAACCATTACGGGAATGGCTCCCAACCTTTTAACACAGGGAAAAAAGCAAACCAAGCAAGCAAGTGGTGACATCAAAGTTGCACTGATGGAAAACCCCTAATCCTATAAACCCTTCCTGCTTTAATTGGTGTTAAAGCACAGATAATCTTATCTCAGCCCTATAAAAGAAGGGATACGTTGTACTCTCTAAAAGCCTCTCTAAAAGCCCTCATAAACTTGACAAACATTCCATGTTTTGAGCCAGAGGAGAATGGCTTTAATCCTAAAGGAAACATGAAAATAAAAAGGGAGCTTTTCCTGGACAAGAGCTCTTCAAGTGGATGGTCTCCCCAGCCCTCTTAGTCCCGGTGCAAATCCGGAGTCACTCGTCCAGCACCACTGGGGACAGGCATGCACGTCCACCGAGACCACAGAGACATGAGGGTCCGGAGCAGCCAAGGACCGTCCGATGTCTGCACGTCTCCAGGTGCAAGCAGAGCCAGGATCAGGCCCCCGAGCGGACTTGTCCCTCCATCTTCGGGGGCTCCAAGTGCATCTGTGGCTGCTCAATGTTATCTGCAAATCGCCTGCTTCTACCCAACTCCCTCATCCCAGATGTTGGAGGCGCAGGTTTCAGGGTCAGGGGTGCAGAGTCTGAGATCGGGTCTCCGAAGGACATCCCTACCTGACCCAGAGGCTCCAACCCCTACACCCAGCACGCAGAAGTGCTGATGGCACTGTTCCCAAATAGCTCTGCCTTGACGTCCCATAGCACAAGGACCAGTGCCCTCCCACCCCACGCTCTCCTCTCTGTCTCTGGCAGGCACGCTGCAGACCCCCTCTAGGTGCAGCTCCCAGGGGAGCCTATCCAGGGCACAAGCAGCTTTTCGAGGTGGAGGTAGCCAGGAAAACTTGGAGTGAGCATGTTTAATCATTACATTTTAATGCTGCTTAGCACCCAGTTTAGACAAGTTTAAAACACGCCAGCTGGTTAAGTGCCAGCAGCCGCTTTCCAGATGACAACATTGTTCTTTGTCAGCACTAGGTGCTGAGTGGGGCTGGCATAAGGAGTGACTAAAAATGGTTAGTTATGGTGGTTTAAATCACTGGGGGTGTCGTTGCGCAGTTACTTTCCTTCCCAGCCTGCAGTGAGTGCAGAAGCTGTAGGCAGGCAGCACCCAGGGCAGCTGCACACTGGCCAACCTCCACTTTCCAAAATGCCTTGAAGTCTGCTTACGTACTTATGAAGAGCAAAACCTGAGGGAGACCAGCCTTCCTCCACAAGAAGCTCACAAGTGGTCTGGCACAAGTGGTCTGGCACTTGGGAAATCTGCACGGAACACTGTTCCAGTTTGGGGCTCTCCAGTGCAAGGGAGACACTGGAGCTACTCCAGGGGAGGCCACCGACATGGCTGGGGGCTGGAGCACGTGGCATGAGGATAGGCTGAGGGTCAGACGTGAGCCTGGAGGAGAGAAGGCAAAGGAGAGAATTAACTGCTGCCTTCAGCAACCCAACAAGAGGGTGTCAGGAAGATGGAGCCAGACTCTCAGAGGTAGGAAAAGGCTCAAGGTGGCACATGGGAAATTCCAGCTTGACACAAGGGGAGCATTTTTCATCATGAGGGAGGTCAAGTATTGGAAGGAGGGCTCAGAAAAGTGCAGGGATCTACATCCTCGGAGACAGTCAAAGCCGCTCCCAAGGGACTGGCATGCATTCCAGTCACTCTAGCTGCCCATCACCAACAGAGCTTCCACTTTTCAAGCTTTTGTATGCCCAGCCTGTCCCCTGCTCGATGGACCACCGCTTCCTGGCTGTGGGGGTACCAGCACAGCGAATGGGGTTATGCAAACGCACTGCTGGCCTGACGGCAAAAAAGAGCCACTTACACCAGGAGCGCAAAGGTCAAGCAGTTGTTTGTAGGAGCAGCCTGGGGAAAACAAACTTCACTTTTTTTACTTTGCTTAAATTCACCGACACTGCTAAATCAATCACACTTGAAAGCGACAGTCCCTTCCCTGGAGTAGTGTCACTTGGTGCTGACACCACACACGCCTCATGGACCACGGTGCCACCCTGCGACTCCAGCTCCGTTGTGGAGGTCCACCTGTCCCTGCCACCTCTGATTCACTCATGTCCAAACAGGCACACTTCTGGCCCTGGAATGTCTTCAAGGCTTCCTGAATCACCTGAGCAGAAGCAGCTTCATCCAGCAATGAGCTGCTGCAGCAACATGGTACGATGGACTTTGAACCACTGGTGTTGAGCCTGCGAAGGGAACTGCAAGAAGAAACCAAAATCAGCTGTGCCTCCAGCCAGCTGATCTGCCGAAAAGCTGGTTTTCCTTTGAAACCCCCGGCTCTAGAGGAGAGAAGGATGCACAGCCAGCCTCTGAGACATCCATCCCTGGAGGGGAAAGGTCAGCTTTAAGCCAGGGTTGGAGAAGGAGCGTTGGGACAGCAAGGCTGACCGTGAGCCACGTCTCCTACCCTAGAGAGGGCATAGCAAGAGCACTGGTGTCTGTCACTGCACCCATCCTCATTTCTGCGGTCTCTCTATCTGCAGCATTATTTAGGAGCAGTCAGCTTGCTACCTCAGCACTGCTAATGAAATGAAACACATGAAGTATTGTAATCAGAAGGATTCATGATGGGGAGAGCGATTCTTTTTAAGCACGCTGACCTGAGCAGTAGAAATTTTGGAAATGGCAGCAATAAAGCCATTTGAGCAGCCTCCTCCCAACCCCCCCTCCCCAGGGACCCTCCCCAGCCCCCAAGCTCTCGTGTGTCTGATCATGGTGTTTGCAGTACACAGCCGCGTGCCATTTTTCCCCCCACACATAGGACAGACAGGACTCAGGAGCGCGATGGCTTCTGCACTAACAACACCCTGTATGCACAGGGGCTATCAGCAGGACAGAGGGAAGAAGGAAGAAGGGTAAAAGCAGGGCAAACAAAACCCCTCTAGAAGAGCTTGTCTTTCCCCTTGTTTGATGAGATTATTTGGAAAATGTAGATGGCTGTGTGGTAGGGTTATCCCCTGCTGGCATTGTCGCCGCGTTCAGGGTCCCTGGATTCCCAGGACCAGATTTGGACATCCAGGCTACTGGGTGTTCACAGCCTCATCTTAGGTCAACCTGTCCCGTGGTATCACTAATCCAGGGGACCTTAAGATCTTAACCTGACTCTGCTACGGCTTCACCCCAGACATGTTCAACCTTTCTTTCTACCGACATGAGCTAGACACTGGAGGCTGGGCAGAGAGTACAGAAGTCCAAGGAATCATAGACTCATAGAATGTGTTGGGTTGGAAGGGACCTCTAAAGGCCATCCAGTCCCACCCCCCTCCAGTCAGCAGGGACATCTTCAACTAGATCAGGTTGCTCAGAGCCTCATCCAGCCTGGCCTTGAATGTCTCCAGGGATGGGGCCTCCACCCTCTCTTTGGGCAACCTGGGCCAGTGTCTCACCACCCTCAGTGGAAAGAACTTCTTCCTAATGTCTCATCTAAACCTGCCCTGCTCTAGTTTAAACCATTGCCCCTTGTCCTATCGCTCCATGCCCTTGCAAACAGCCCCTCCCCAGCTTTTCTGTAGGCCCCCTTCAGGGACTGGAAGGGGCTCTAAGGTCTCCCCGGAGCCTTCTCTTCTCCAGGCTGAACACCCCCAACTCCCTCAGCCTGTCCTCACAGCAGAGGGGCTCCAGCCCTCCCAGCATCTCCGTGGCCTTCTCTGGCCCCGCTCCAACAGGTCCATGTCCTTCTTGTGCTGAGGGCTCCAGAGCTGGACACAGCACTCCAGGTGGGGTCTCACCTGACAGAGCAGAGGGGCAGAATCCCCTCTCTGGATCTGCTGGACACGCTTCTTTTGATGCAGCCCAGGATGCGATTGGCCTCTGGGCTGCAAGCGCACATTGCTGGCTCATGTCCAGCTTTTCATCCACCAGGACTCCCACATCCTTTTCCGCAGGGCTGCTCTCCATCACCTCATCCCCCAGCCTGGATTGATAAGGGGGATTGTCCAGACCCAAGTGTAGGACTTTGTACTTGGCCTTGTTGAACTTCATAAGGTCTGCTCAGGCCCACCTCATCAGCTCATCCAGGTCCCTCTGGATGACATCCCGTCCCTCTGGCACGTCGACCACACCACTCAGCTTGGTGTCACCTGCAAACTTGCTAATGAAGGAAGCCACGGCTCTGTAATCAACACACATATTTTTGATAGAGAGCAGGAAATATGATGTGGGGCTGCAGAATGAACCACAAGTACAGGAAACTACCAAAACCCCTAACTCCTTCCAAACAGCAGGTCTGACCATCCCGCACACTGAAAACATGCAGTGTGGCTGTGCCAAGATCACTATGTGCCAGGGATGTGCATGTAAGAAGAGTTAAAAGTAGGGATTTTACATATTAGTTTCCAGGAAATCTTTTATAAAGCTTCCCTATTTTGCACAACTGTAACGACTTCTGCAATTTGTGGCTGAATAAATACCCAGGAGCGATTTCCACCGTTGGCATTCCCTCTACACTCAATGCGTCAATTTGGTAGTGGTGTTTTTGCAGTGTTGAGGGTTGCGAGGGATCAACATCAGAAGGAGACAGTTGAACCCTAGGTCCCCTGGCTCTCATTTCACTGATAACTTTCTCCAAAAGGATGCTCTGCTAAGGGAAAAGCAGCAGCAAATAATTATCTGTCTATATCCATCCAGAGCAGCATTGCATGGCAGGACCTGAGAGCCGAGCGTGCACGCTCAGAACACACAGATGGGAAACGGCAATTTTCAACAGCTCGTAATTCCCCCTGTTTGGGCGGGTTTTCCCTGCATCCATCAAAATGCACCTTCCACACCTGAAAGCTTTCTTCCACCAGATTTCATACTTCCATACTCCCAGATTTTCATACTCCCAGGCTTTCATACTCCCACTGGGAAGTAGAGAGGCCTTGTAAAGGCGTCGCAAGCAACTTGAGATGGAAAAAACATGAGGCTGCTCAAAAGCAATGTTGGGAGTATGCCGGCTGGTTTCAGCTGCATGAAAGTTGAACTCAGTTCCCGCCTCTGCGCATTTAGAAGTAACACTCAGTAAATCGGGGGTCTTCCCAGCTTCCCAGATTGCCAGGGCTCTCCCACTGCGCTCGAGGGCTTGCTGCCAATGCCAGGCATGCAGCATGAGCACTGAACAGGTTCCAAGAGATGCCAGCAAAGCCACGGAGGACAGAAAGTACAAATAAAGCACTCTGAATAATAACCAAGATTGCCTCAGAAAAAGTTGTTGTTGCCCCCAGGAAAATGCAATTCATCTTTTTCAGTAAAAATTAATTCTGGCCAAGAAATTACAGTGAAGGAGTAAAAATACATCTTAAAAAGTGAACTGGCAGTAGTGGCTTTACATTAGTAAGCGCAAAATACAATTGGTTGATAAGAGCAGCTGAACTGGGCAGTGGAAAAAACGGGGCCTGTAAGATTAACAGGAACAGGATGGAAATCAAGAATGCAAGAAAAATGAAACCATAGTAAAGATATGTGCCTGCCCCCAAAGTATGGCAAAATTGTCCATTGTGATGAAGAAAGGAAGGGATACACAGTAATATAGTGTATGTATCGAGATGGATTGTTTCATAACTGACACTTTCCTTAAAAATTTCCATTTCCCCTGAAAGCAGGAAGAATATCAGCAATCGGCTCCCAATGCCAGGCAGGATTAGATAACTTGTACCCAAGAGCTTTAATAGTCAGCCAAGGAAAACTCTGTGATGCAAGTGCTGGTGTTTATGAAATCCGCCGTAGTGAGACCATTCCAGGGGACCAGACAGACTGATAACGCTGTGGCGTATGATTTTCAGGGGTAAGAGATGCTTAGCTCTCTTGGCCAAGATGATGGCACTACTGCCGGGGCAAACAGTGGAACAAGTGACATCATATAAAGTCCCCTGATAGATTTTCTTTGTGTTGTGGGGTTTCGTTTGGAGGAGGCTTGGTTTACTGGTCACTTTGCAGAGCGGGATCCGAGACACTGGGTGCACTGCTGAGGTTGACCATTGTCCCAGCCCCGTTCTGCAAACAGTGGTCCCCATCACCATGTGCTGCATTAAAGAAAACAGGTTGAAAAGCAGAGAGGTTGCTGCAGAGAATGGGCTGAGTGTTACAGCCCGGCATGAAGCTGCAGCCACAGACCAGCGCAATCCTCAGATGAAGGAGGCAGAAAGTACCCAACACGCTGGGTCAGACTTGGAGTTGATGTGAAAATTGCACACAGACAGCATGGTACGACCAAAAATTTCCTGGTCCCTCAGAAGCCATATAAAAATATAGATAGATTTGGACTTCTTAATCTACAGACTACTCAAGCACTGAGGTCATTTGGCTCCAAGGGGTCCCAAAAGTCCTCCTTCAGGGACCTTCACTGCATTTTCCCCAAGGTGAGCCGCCCCTAAAGCCCACAGCAAGGCTGTGGCTGACACAAGGATTTCCTCCATCTCCAGAGGAGACAGGGAAGGCAGCCACACTTGCCTAGTGGGAAGCAGTTGGGTTACTCAGAGCAGGGGCCGTGGTTGGACAAGGGTTTTCTTCAAAGCGTGAGGCGCCTGGAGCGGTTCCAGCCAGGGCTGGGAGCAGGACAGATGGCAGAGCCCCACTAATCCAGACAGGCAAGCCAAGCCCAGGGCTGCGCAGCTCCCCGGGATGTTGCCAAGCATGAACTCCCACTATAATGGCCCCAACTTGCTCTTACGGATTAACACGGCCCCCTGAGAAGGTCCTGCGGGGAGATGCTCGTGTTTGATAAGATTTGTACCCTGTCTGATGAAGGACGCAGTACTGGAGCAGAGAGGCAAATGCAGAGCTGGGATGGAGCATGAGGTGCATGTCCCAGCCCGCTCCTGCTGCAGTCTTCACTAATGGAGTACAAAACCCCAAACTTCCCCACCCTGACAAATCTGCATCCTTCATCCTAGCAGGGTCCATGCAGAGTAGGTATGTTAACAAGGCCCTTATTACTAGGGCCACATGAGCAAAACTCACAGTGCCATGCTCCTCAAGGAGAAGTCTATGCCTTCTCCTCTCTCCTGCTCCTTTTAGCTCCATCTGCAATACAGAGCTTGGTTTTCCACTGAAAGGCAATGTCTGGGGCAAGGGCACGCAGACTGACTGCAGTCAGCTTGCAAGGCAGAGCTCTGCTTGGGAGCACAAGGACCGATAGACCCTCTTGTGCAAACAGCAACTGTCAGGACTAGATACAAACTGCTCACCATCTCTAGAATGCTAAGACTTTTCCTGCCTGGTGACTTCTCCTCCTCCTCTCTCTCTGGGGTACCTCACCCCGCTGCTTTTCTTCCTGTGATTTCATCTGCTCCCATGGGAAACCATCAGTAAGTGTCTCCCCAGCTTGTTCTCTGCCCACCCTCACACACAAGGACCTCAGGAACCCTCACACTCATCACAGCGGGACGTGGAGCCTGCTCTCCTCCCATGCTGGTTCCCAGAGCTCTCCTGCTGGCCCTGCTGCCCAGCTCTCGGGTCTCTGGCTGGTCTAACACAAGGTGCAGGGGATGTCCCCTGCAGGAAGGAGGTACCAAAAAAGTGATGAGGAGGGAAGTGCTCAGTGGCCGCTCTGCACCAGGATCTCCCGGTACAGAAATGCCTGGAGCCAAATGAAGAGGTACCCAGTAGCATGAGGCCCATGGGCCATCCAAACCTGTTGGACAAGAGAGGAGCAGTGACCAGCTTCTTGTGTCCCTGTCTCAAGGAGACCTCACACAACACAGTGCATCCCCGGCTACGCACTCCTACAGTCCACGAACGGTAAACCCGAGCAGACACAGACATCATGGGCGACCCCATGCTCTCCTCCTGCACTGAAACAGGGAAGGGATGGCAGCTCGCTATGCCATAAAACACGGTTGATGCAGGCAAAGCAGCAGTATGAAACAACATGGGGGCAGCTACTGACGTGACCCTCAGCTCACCTGTGGTCCCCTGTCCAAACAACACAGCCTGTCTTGGAGGTGGCAACATGCCTGGGGACCAGCAGTGCTGGGGCCATGCAGCAGTGGTTGCTCATCCCTGGGAAAGCACAAGCAGACAGTGCACAGCAGCCTTCCTTCTCCCCCATGCCAGGATGCCCGGCTGGCCACCACTGCCCTGCCAGTCTGTTCCAGTACAGACAGTGATGTGGTACTGGAACCCAGATGCTCACAGGACTCCTCTCTCTGGTCTAGAGCTGAAAATTAAATTAAAACCGCGACAGGGACAGTTAATTAAAGCAGATTAGTGCGAGACTAATTAGGGACGCTGACACTGCAACCATCAAGCCCTGCGATGTTAATTAGCTGTTCATTAATGTCAGCTCCCTGTTCAGTATAGAAATATGAACTGCCTATCTCCTGGGCTTCACACACAGCAGAGCACGCAGCACCACTCACTCGCCTCCTCGGAGGACACACCAGCCTCCCATCACCTCCCAGCAGGGACACCATCACCACCAACAGCGAGATCCTTGACACCACCAACAGCGAGACCCTCAGCACCACTAACAGCAAGACCATCACCACCAACAACAGTGAGCACCTTGCCACCACCAACAGTGAGATCTTCACCACCATCCAGCACAGAAACACCGCCACCACCAACAGCAAAATGCTGTCATCCTCCTGAACCACTACAGCCACTGACAGCCAGGAGGTCCCCATCCCCTCCCAGCAGCAAGACCATCATGAGCAGCTTGACACCCCAGCACCACCTGTGAGCATCTGCCATGTCCCTCATTACTGACACTATGCCCTGTGCCACTGTCAGAAAGCTGAGCGTTCTCCAGGACCCCCCTTTAGAACTCCCTAAAACTGGTACCCACTGTCTTCCACATCCACAACATGCCAAGGGACATGCAGGACCATCCTCGTTTCCTCTCACTCTTGGCCTTGAAAAGGTACTAGGTAGGATGATGCTGCCTTGTCCCACCATCATGCCTGTAGTTGGGACACAAAAAAAAAAAAAGGCTGGAGAACTCTGGAGAGACAAAAGCAAAAGAAAGAAAATCCACCAAGCTCCTTGGTGTGACTTTCCATTGCCACAAGCACCTCCATCCTCGGGTCCTTGGAAAGGCAAAGCAAAGCCAAACAGCTGTTCCCCAGGAGGACAAGCACACACGGATGCATAGGGAGCACACAGCGACTGTGGGAAGCACACGGGGCTGCAGAGAGGATACACTGGCTCCAGGAACCACACAAGGGCTGTAGGGAGAAACACATGGGTGGTGGAAGCAGACATGAGGGTATACAGAGCACACATGGAGCTACATGGAGCACAAAGGTTGTCGGAAGCCCACACGGGGTTGTAGGGAGCCCAAGCAGCGACTGCGGCAAGCACACGCAGGGTTACACAGCGCACACACGCAGGCTGTAGGCAGCACACGCGGGCTGTAGGGAGAACACACAGGGGTTGCAGGATGCACACCCCCGTTCAGGGAGCACTCACAGGGACATTAGGGTGTCCAGACAGGGCTGTTGAGAGAAGGGGAATGCAGGGAGCGCACATGGGGCAGCTGGGAGAACACACACGCTGTAGAGAGCACACGAGGGTGTAGGGAGCACACACGGGGTGCAGGGTGTGCATACAGACTGTAGGGAACACGCATGGGTTGTAGGGAGCACACGGTGTTAGGAAGCACACGTGAGGCTGAAGGGAGTATACAGAGGCTGTAGGGAGAACACACAGGGAGCACAAAGAAACTCTAAGGAGAAAATTGGGCTGTAGGGTGCACACACAGACTGCAGGGAGCACACATGGGTTGTAAGGAGCACGCACAGGCTGTAGAGACTATGCAGGGGGCTGCAGAATGAACACAAAGGGCTGCAGGCAGCACACACCGGCTGTACGGACCGTGCATGGGGCTGTAGGCATCACTAACAGCGCTCTAGGGAGCACAGACAGCCTGTGGGGCGCACAAACGGGCTGTAGGGAGTAAACGCAGGCGGCACGGAGTACACACCAGTTGTAAGGAGCACACACAAGCTATATGGATGACACACGTGTTGTAGCCAGCACATAAGGCATTGTAAGAAGCACAGAGACTGGCTATAGGGAGCACAGACATGGGCTGTATAACCCTCACATGGGGCTGTAGTGAGCGCACACGGGACGGAAGGGAGCAGACGTGCTGTAGGGGAGCACACACAGGGCCGCAGGAACACACACGGGGCGTAGGGAGCATGGAGGGGCTTACCAGGAGCACACAGGGGGGCTGTGGGAAGCACTCACAGGGCTGGATGAGCACAGACGGGGTGCAGGGAGTGCATACGGGGTGTAGGGAGCACACAGGGGGTGTAGGGAGCACACATGGGGTGCAGGGAGCGCATACGGGGTGTAGGGAGCACAGAAGGGGTTGCCAGGAGCACACAGGGGGCTGCAGGGAGCACATATGGGGTATATGGAGCACACACAAGGGTATAGGGTAAACAAATGAGCTGTAGGGTACACATATGAGCTGTAGGGACTACACACAGGCTGTAGGGGCTGTAGGGAGAACACAAGGACTGTAGTGAGTAAACAGGGGTTGTAGGGAGCACACCCCGGCCATAGGGAGCGCACAGGGGGCTGCTGGGCACGTACACAGAGCTGTAGGCAGCAGACATGGGTTGCAGGAGCACACACCAGCTGTACGGACCATGCATGGGGCTGTACACGTCACACACCAGTGGGAGCATGTGTAGGCTGTAGGGGTGCAGGGAGACCACAGCGGGCCGCAGCAGTACGTGTAGGGCTGCAGGGAGCACGCATAGGCTGTACAGGGTGCATACAAGCTGTAGGGACTAAACACAGGCCACAGGGAGCACACACAGGGGTGCAGGGAGCACCGAGGGGGCTATAGGGAGCCCATCAGTGACTCTCGGGCTGGTCCCACGCCATGGTCCCATGGCCTGAGCCGCTGGTACTGTGCGTGGGTCCCACCTCGAGCCCCAGCGCACACACAGCCCACCTGCAGACCCTGCAGCCACCCGGGTTCAGCCCAGCCACAGGACCTGCCGGCCCCACACTTTCCCCAGCGGGGCCCTGGGGACACGGCAGTCCTCCTGTGTTTGGTGACAGCCACAGCGGTGATTGCTGAGCCATCACCCTCAGAGAGGAAACGCTCCCGCAATGGAGCATCTGCCAAAGGCATCGCAGCTGCTAGGCTGAACCCGCCGCAAAAACCATGCATGCTCCTCAAACACGGCCGCATTTTCCACCACACAAGCCTACACCACTTCCCTCCAGGACCAAGCTACATTTCCAGATCCCACCCTGCAAAACCAACAAGGATGCTCACACCTTCTCCTCTAAGTTGTACCCTGCTCCGGCACTGCAAAAGCCTCTTTGTATGATGCGTCCACCGCCTTTAGCCAGCTCTGGAGAAAAAAAGTGTCTTGTGTCTGGTGCAAACTGGTGATGGGGTGGGAGCTAAGTGAGGATGTCCTAACGGGAAGCAATCAGACTCCGCTGCTTCTCCTCCTCCAGAGCATATTTAGAGCTTTCAGAAGGAAACAAAACTTGTTTATCTTAATGCTAATCAATTTATAGCAATCAAAATAAAACCCATTAGGAGCCATTCCCCATTTGAGTTCCAAAGAGGCTTCTGACCCCAGGAGGCTCTGAGCTGATTGATTAGAAATTTCTGACACTAATGTGTGTCTTCAAAGGGTCCAGTGTGACTTTAATTCCTCTCTCCTGAGACACTGATCATGTGTTAACATCTGTCAGCCCCTTCCTGCACTTAGGGGAGGGGAAATTCATGAGCGTACTGAGTTGCATGGCACAGCTGGGGAGAAGGCAGCATTTGCTGGCTTAAACAGCTTCCAGAAATCCCTTGGGGCAAATCATTTGCATGATCCTTGGGCAAAAGCTGGAGTGCAGCAAGAAATAAAAAGCACTGATGCAGAGTGGAGGCAGCAGGTGGAGTGGTTAGAGCTCAGGGCTGGGATTTTGGCTTTTGCGTCCCAACTTTGCCCCTGACTCCTTGTGTCCCTGGGCAAGCGCTCTTCCCCCTCCAGGCAAGGGTAACAGCAGAGCACAGACAGCAAACAAACATACAGGAATGATTATTTCTATTTGCAGTTGGAGACGGATGTAGGGAGGAGCCTTCATCCTTCAAGATGGAGCACGCTTGGTCCATCGGTGTTTTGTACCATGGTGAAGACTACATCTGTCTCCAGTCGAGGTCAGCGTTAATGCACAGAAACCACCAGTCCTGGCACCAGGTCCTGCATGGCTGGGGGACAGGAGCTGCACGTGCCGGCACAGACCATGCCCTGCGAGACATGCTGCCTTGAGGGCATCACCCCTGGTGACCACAGACCCATTTGCTGGAGCTGGACAAACGCAGCTGGGCAAGAAAGTGCATTTTTCGGCAGGGAAGTTGAAATAATTGACCCAGCGATGGAGGGATTCTACCCATTTGCTGCCACATTTCTTTGTCCAATGCAAAAAAGCTGAGGGGGGTGCCACACGTGTATGCAAATGCATTTAGGCTAAGGGTATACACGTGGTCACGTGCACCTGCACGGGGGCAATCGATGAGGGGACAGCATAACCCCTCGCACGTTCTTCCATCTGTACAAAGAAAAGGGGTGGAGAGGGGGTGGGAGGAGAGGGTAAATCTGTCCATGCAAAGGGGATACCACAAAGACCAGCAGGCAGCAGGCCACCTGCTACATCCACCCGCCCCTGCAGCTTGCCCTCCCCAGGAACAGCCCCCTCTGCAATGTTCCCAAGCAGGACCAACCCCCTCTCACTTCCAGCAGATTAAAGCAACTAATCTAGTTAATGAAAGCAAATCAGCCCAAATGAGCCGCTCTGCCCTGCCGCAGGGCGGTGGGTCGGTGGGAGCAAAGCTCTCCACCCCTGCCTGCTGCCTGGAGCTCCCAGCGAGGATGCTGAGCCGCTGCTGCCGCAGCAACCCGGTGCGCAAGGCCAGGCCTTTCACCTCCACGTGGGCGTGCGAGGTGAGCAGGCGTGCAAGGGTGCACCGGGGACTCAGCAGGAGCCTTCAGCCTCTGCCCCAACCTTCATCGGGAGGCAACCAGCTAGGTTCGTCACGCCAGCCCCAGCTGCATGATGCTGAACCGGCAGGACATGGAAAATTGGTCCAGGGGTGGCACGGTCCACTGGTGCGAAGCTCTCTGGGAGGGAGCAGGATGCAGCAGTGGGGCTTGGTGGGGCAGTGATGGGTGTCCTGGGGTGCTCTGCTGGATGCTGTGGGTTTGGCTTGGGGCAAAGCATTACAGACAGCCCATCCAAAGCATGCTGCGCTGGAGAATTGCACCCTTCAGGCCCTTCTGCAACCCAGGAGGCAGGGTAAGAGAAGTCTCTCTGCCGCTGACATCGGGGAAGGAACCACTGCCTGCCAGGCAGCTGGACTCACTTGTTGCCCAGGTTTCACACCCCTTTGAACGCCTCCCTCCTTCTCTACCAGTATCTCCTGCTGGGCAGCCCAGGCCCATGGCTCTGGCATCCAATGCCCAGGACACCAGCACAGGATGGGAGGCACAGGAGAGGCTGTTGGCAATGCCTGCACGACAGTCCCCTCGGGGGGTGCTGCCCATGGGGACCCGGGGTCCAGCTGCCGAGCTCACACTGCCCAGTGCTCTTACAGGCACTGCCGGGTCTTCTCAGCGCCCCTGGGCTGGACCGTACAGATCTGGGGGCTCTGGACCCCAGCGTCCCGCACTTTATCCAGGTGCCTTTTACTGAGCCCAATGGCTGGTCCTCAGCTAGGGCACAACACCCTGCAATGAACCATCTTGTTTTACACACTCTCAAACGTGGTGAAGTCCATCTTTTCTCATTAGCTTGCTCTAGTGGTTAATCACTTAGAAACACAGGCCTAATTTTTTTATTTGTCTAGCTTCAGTTTAACCCTACTGCTTGTTATCCCTTTCTTTGCCAGATTAAAAAGCCCTTTAGAAGCTGGTGTTTCCTCTTGGTAATCATCTCACCTCTTAATCTTCTTTTTGACAAGATAAGCATATTGAGCTCTTTCGGTGCCTTGTGGAAGGGCATTTTCCATAGTTCTTGGGACCATGTTTGTGTTTCTCCGCAGTAGCCTCCAGGTTTATTTCTCATATCCCTCCTGAACTGTGGAGAGCAGGGCGGCTGTCAGTTTGTGGCAACTGGGTGTCCACACACTGGATGCCACCCCTCTTGCCTAGGTCTGCTCACATGGAGGCATTTCTCTGACCTCAGTCTACAGGACGTGCAAACTTCTTTGTATGAGATATGACTTAGCACAACGTCCCATGGTTTCACAGGTGTTCTCAGAAGAGATTTTCAACTCCCTGGTAGATGCAGTTACAGCAGGTCTGGCTCTGAGTGCTGCTGACCCGTGGTGTGGTCTCCTGTCCCCACGTGCCACGCTACCATATTTAGACCCCAAGCTGGCTTCAGCACCAAGCCAAGGTTACTCCATCCACCTCCAGTGCAGAGGCGGTGCTCAGGTCAAGATGGCTCCATGGTCCTGGCACATGATTTTTCATGGCATCCCAGCAGGACTGATGGGAAGACACCTCTGGGGTCTCCAGGCCAGTCTCCAGCTCATAGAAAGGCTGAGTCCAGCCCAGACCAATGACTGAGTCCAGCCCCGTATCCGGGTGGCTGTGGCTGTGTGCAGCCAAGCCTTGGAAATCCCTGAGGGCGGTGATGCTCAACCTCTCTCAGGAACTGTCTCAGCTTTTCCAGAGCCCACCCTGAGCTTATCAAACTGCATGACTATATGACATGTCACCACTGATGGGGGCTGGGCTCCATCCTCTTGTTATTATGCTGCACAGAGCTATAGCTGTGCTTAGATCCCTTCTTGGGTTCTTCTTCCCCGCGTTCCCTCCACATCGCTGAAATCTCCTTGTGCCAAGCCCCAGCCAAGGGCTGAGCAACCAAGCTAGTCAAAGCTGCATTCCCCCACCATTCTGCACAGCACGTGATGCAACCCTCCTCTGACGGCTGCTCAGACATTGCAAAAGAGCCTCCTGAGACAAGAGATAAAGTGTCTCTGCTCGCCTAATAGTGTTTGCAGAAACAGGGCTGAGATCTGGAACAGAGCCCGACATGTCCAAAAAACCACCAAGCAGATAGAAAATCCCAGTAACGTGAGGTGCTTCCTCGTGGCCTCCAGAGCTCAGGCCCACCAAGGGTGATCAACCTCTGCATAATGCATGACTAACATCCCCACGAACACACTTATTCATGCAGATGCTGAGGATGTCGATCATCGTGGTGCCGGAACAAGGAGCCACGCTGAGCACCCACCTGCAGGCTGGGGCAGGGGGTGATGAGTGACATGGCATAGCCTCCTGACGTCCCCAAATTAGCCAGGTTTACCAGAGTTAAAGCCACTGGCAAAGAGTGACAGCAAGATCTCAGGGTGCTGAGTGACTGGGCAATAACACAGCAAATGAAATTCAGTGGTGACAAAAGGAAACTAATGCACTTGGGGGAAAAGAGCCCTAATTATACAAACACAATGATGGGCACTAAATTAGCTATTAACATGCAGGGAGGAGATCTCGGCAGCACTAGAGATAATTCTCTGAAAACATCAGTTCAAAGCTCATCCATCATCAAAAAAAATGAGAAAATGTAAGGAATTATTAAGAAAGGAGCCCAGTGCAAACCAGGAATGTTATTAAGCTATTGCAGGGAGCTACATTTCTAACAGTGTTTGCAGTGGTGGTCACCCTTACACAAGGTCATGAGGTAGATGATAAAAACGATTAGGGATACAGAGTGGCTTCCATATGGAGAGTCAATCAACTCAGGACCTTCCATTTGAAAAGAGACCACTCAGGGAGGTGTATAAAGCCATCAGGAATATAGGAGACATGAATGGGAATAGACTGCTTGCAATTTCTTACAGTATGCAAGGACATATTTCTTAATGTGGTGCCTAATTAAATTGCATAACTTACTGCCACAAGGCACCGTGGGCACCAAAAATACAAACAGCATGCCAGAAGACAGGAGGAATCAGCACTCTATCCATCCCTTATTTCTCCTACTGTCTAGCCAGCACAGACATTTGCAAAACAATGAACCCCAAGGTGTTTCTGGAAAGGTCTTTTTTTCCATCACACATGCAGTCGTGCTCAACACACAGCCCTCAGATGCCTCCTGGATGAGCACATCGGGTCTGCCCAGACCAACTGGTCAGCACCCATGGGACCTCCAGCTGCCAAGCGCTGCAGCCAACAGTTTCCCAAGGGACAAGCCCTGAAGGACGTCCATTTCTAACACACGGTCCAGCCCCAAATATGTACCTTTTGGTGAGCCTAGAGAACAACACGAACACCAGGAACAGAAGCTGGAAGGGCTGCCAAATGAAGGTACCTTGCTCTACTGAGCTGCCTGTGAGCAGGGTGCCCTAGTCGATGGCCTGAGGGCAGTCATGGTCTCCCATGAGAGTAGTAAGACCCGCAGCATGATGTTGCGCTAAGGACCGTGGTCTGTGTCCCCATAGCCCCAGCATCCCATCATGCTGCCCTAAGGACCAAGGACCGTGTCCCTGAAGCCCCAGCATCCCATGATGTTGCACTATGGACCACTGACTGCGTTCCCGAAGCTGCAGCATCCCACAGACACTCCAGCCAGGGGATCTCTGAAGCCCTGGTCTTTGCCTTTGCAATGGATGTCCGACCCTGCCCACCATGCTAGATCCACAGCACAGTGCCTGCATGTGCATTTAAACCTGTTCTAGGAGGGTGCTCCAACTCTTCTGCTGACCTCCAAGAGCCTTCTGTGGAATAAGAAACCACCCTAAACCAGATCAAAGACGTCCACAGAGAGGCTGCTTAAGGGGAAAGAGCTTCTGGGCTTCCCGTTTGAGGGGTATGTTTCCCTTCATGCTCAGCCCAGTGATTAGTGCTCACCAGGGAATCGGAGCTGCAAAATGAATTTGAGAAGACAGAGCAGTGTCAGGCTGTTAGTAGCTCAAAAAGGATCTTGGCTCCCCTGAGCCTGAAGTCTGAGCACTTACCATTCAGATTTAACAACCAAACGCTTCCAAGGCAGGCGGTGGCCTGCCTGCTAGCCTCTCCTGCCCCAGCTCCTCCCTGAGGAGACCATTAGCACCTGAAAACGGAGAAGCCACGGCCTTGGCCGCAGCATCTGGGGTTGGATGCAGCACTGCAGAGCGAGGCTGGATCCGCATGAGAGCCAGGGCTACGAGACAGCTTCCTGCACCACCGCTGAGCCGGGGCTCGTATTTTTGGAAACAGCATCCCTGAGGGCTGCAGTGGATGCTGCTTGTTCTTATGCCAGCCCTGACTGTTTTGGAAAGTTTGGTTAGGCTCCATTTGGCTGCCTCTGAGTTATTCAAGCACAGAAAGGGGGGTTATTGGTTTACAGAAGGTTTCAGGGTTTTTTTCTGAGCACGGTTCGGTCGAGAAAGCACAGAGTTGGGTCCTGCAGTGAGGCAAAGCAGCCTCTTTACACCAGCGTGTGAAGTCACAGCTAACTCAGCAGAGTGTTATTTAAAAGGACGTATTCAGAGCTTGCAGCCTGGCTCCGCTCGGTCCCACCTCTGCAGCCGGGGCAAGAGCCACCTTCTCTGCAGCCTCAATGCCTCCATCACCATTGACTCCCCGTCGTTTCTCTTCACACCTCGGGCAAAAGCCACTCTCCCCGCGCAGCGCAGCACTGTGCAGAAGGTTTTCCAGGAGAGGCGGGACACGGGCAGGCAGGGTTGCTCCTGGCTGCCCTGCAGAGTCAGCGCTGCATCTCCAAACACCCCGGGAGCCCGGCATGCCCCCTCCTCCTCCTCAGCTGCTCGCTAGCCGTAATGCTGATAATAAAGAAACCTCTGTGCGTCTCCAGGGAAGCGGGACTCAGAGAGGGCCACAAAGACTCCCGCAGCTGTGTGTTTGCAAACAACCCAGCTGAGCTGTGAAGAGGGGCTGAAAGCAGTAATTGTCTTTAATTAAAGGAGGTTGGAGGCATCTCAAGCTTTGACAAAAGACATTTCCAGTCTGCTAGTAGCTCCAGCACTCATCGCTGCTGCAGCCGCAACCCGGCCCGCAGGTTTGAAGGCGGTGTGTGACAGCGGGGACACGGGCACGCCAGCCCAAGGGTGCAGATGCAGCGGTGCCCAGGCAATGCCACGCACTCACAGGGCACAAGAGAAGTGCACGGCTGCACTTCAAGGAGGATCCAGCAAGTCAGCTAAAGCAGGACAAAATACCTGGGACTCCTGCAAGCCTTGCACTTCGCACCAGATCTGAGACAGATGTGCTGGTGTCAGGACCCAGCAGCTGTCTCAAGGCATCCCGCTGTCCTGCTCAACATGTCTGCAACGTGTTTCTGCCCAGGGTTGTCACCTCCACGCTGTCTGCTGTCTCGTCCCTGTGCTGATATGTCCTCGTCACCCTCCCGCAGTGGTAGCTGCACCCGCGGTACCCCACCGGGGAAGCCCCAGTGCACACAGAGGTGATGTGCACAGGCAGAGCCTACAGACCAAACAGCAAGAGTGCTATTGCTGCAGCTCCTCCAGGGCTAATCAATTAATCCTGCTTGTTAGTGAGCCACCTGCGCTGGTGCGGAGCTCTGTCATGATGCAGCACCCTTGCAAGCTCACGTTGGGCTAAGCAGCCCTTGCCACAGCAGGAGCACACACCGCACCAGACACCCGTACATATGGATGCTGCCCTCCCGGAGCCCTCTGCCAGGGCTGGCCCTTGCTCCCAGCCATGCTCTGAGCTTCAGGGAGACAGCAAGCGAGCTCAGGGTACCAAAATGTCCTCCTTCCTGCCTCTCCTCCGCACTCAGGGATGAAGGTCCCCAGAGAGGGCTTATTGCCCACCATACGCTGCTGCTTCCCTCCCACCCACGTTTGCTTTTGGCCTTCTAGCACATCGGCGTGCAGGAAATCATGGCTCTGGTTTCCATGGAAACCCCATCTCGGCCCCCCTCCCACAAATGTACGCAACACGGTCGGGCTGGTGCGGCAGCAGTGGTCTCACGTGTCCTGCTACCCCACCCTTGGCTCAGGAACCTCCTCCTGGTTTCCACCAAGGCCTTTCTGACCCCCACTCATAGCAGCGGCCAAGGCAGCCCTGGTGTCAGGCAACCTGGCCTGGAAGGAGGACTTCTGCTGCCGGAGAAGTGTGTCATGCTAACCTCTCTTCTTTAGGCAGGACTGAGCAGGAAAACAGCAGTTCCGTCCAGTCTGAGCCCTCCACTCGGCTTTGCATGTTATATTCTGGCTGCTTTCCCACGTGTACCCCCCTCCTCCCACGCTCCGCTCCGTATCTGCCTCGCAGCTGGAAGTGCCAGAAAACCATCCCTTGAGCACGGGCAAATCCCCACCGTGGCCCCTGCAGAAGTGCAGAGAGCCAAACGCACCCAAAACCATTAAAGCTGTTGAGCACGCAGAGGCTGCGTGTGAAGTGCACGTGCATTGGGCTCGACATGTCCTAGAGGAACCACCGTGCATGTTGGGCAGGTCCCCATGCGCGTATTTTTGCCTGGGAAATCCTGGAAAGAGCAGCCGCGCTCTAATTCAAGAGAAACAAAAACAAACTGGGATCGCTTCCATCTGAGCCAGACAGCAAAAACCTTTCCAGAAGCAAAAAAAAAGACCAGTTCTAATTATAGGGTATCCTGAAGATACACACGCTTAGATTTGTCGCTCTATTTGCAAATTAACGATACTCATGGTGGCAACGCGAGTAAGCAGTGGGCATGATAAAGTCCCTCTTCTGGCCTCCTAATCATCTTTAGAAAGCAGAACAACCAGCGCAAGCAGTAACCAGCGGCAAACTGGTGCATCCTGCCATTTCCAGTGCCGCAGACCTTTATCAGGTCCTAAGGCTAGGATCTGCACAGCTGCAGCTGGAAGACTGAGCTCGAGAAAGCCTGGAGATTATTTTTCCTACAACAGCTACTCCATCTCTTATTCTTCAGTCGGTGCCACAGGTCCACTCCTAGGGTGTAAATTGAGGGTAAAACACCAACATTATTGCTTGGATCAATGTTTGAGCTGACGTAGGTGATGGTAACGGCATAACCACTGTACTTGTGAAGGTGACTGAAAATTAGAGCATCGCTCGCCTCCTCCAAACGAGAGGAAGGCTGGCGAGGCACCACGCACTGGGAAGTGCGCTGTGGACTGCAGGTAGCGATGCAATGGCAAATACAGGCAATTTTTAATCCATTATAGGGATACGCAGCAGGGAAAGGGGAACAAGAAGCTTCTCTGGGTGTGAGTCATTCCCCGAATGTTTCTCCTAATCTTGTTTTCCCCGCCTTTACTTTCTGTTTCATTAACAAGGGCTGCGCCGAAAGGCTCAGAATTAGTTTTGCTCGCCGTGTTGCAAGGAAAGGCCTGCAGCAGTAGCATTTCCACTGCAATAAACCCTCCTAAGCTTCATGCCTTCAGCTACGGGAATCCTCTGGGCGATGGCTGGCATGAGAGAGCAGCTCCAGCATCCGCCGCCTGGGCAGCCCGAGGCATCGCCTCCTCCTCCTCCCTCGGCACAGCTCCCTGCAAGCCAAATACAGTGCGTACGACCCTGAGCCACCCAGGTGGGGATGAACGGGCAGGTTATCTGCCAAAATAATGCTCTTGATCGTGGTTACAGCAATACGGACATCTGGAGAACTGTCACCGGCACACGAGACTGGAGGGATAAGGATAAAGGGAGGGGAGGGAAAGGGGCAGAGGAAGGCTCATGAAAAAACAGTTGTTTTCCATTGAAATGCCTCAGGAGAGAGATCAGCACCTTAGAAATCCCTGGATAAGGGTGTGATGCCCAGGAATGTACCGCATCCCGCCTGTCCCTTGATGCTCCATGCGTGTGGGCGCTTTGGGCTGCTGCACGGGGCACCAGCCTGCACCCATCTGCTCTGCACGCCCCAGGAGGACGCAGACGCCGTGCTCGGGAATGGCTCTCCTGGAGGGCAGGGAGAAAGGTGGAAATGGCATGATGGAAACCACCCGCTGATATCTGAGAGCAAACATGTCCCTGACGCTGCACAGACCCTTCCCACACCTCTGCCGAAAGCCTCCTGGAGAGCCAAAGCTGTAAAAAGGCAGATATCGTGCATTTAATGGAGTGTGCTGTTTGCTGTGTGACAAATATTATCTGTTACTACAGCCGCTTCAGAAGTCACTACGATCTTTTCAAAAGCCATCCAGGCTGGGAGAAATGCCATTTGGAGCAAAGCATCCACGTTACTCTACTTTATGGGCTCCACTTGAGGCTGCACTTTAATTCTTACTAATCTTGAGGGTTTGGGCATTTTGATACTTTGAGATGAATAAAGCTTTTATCACGCGTCCATTTATTGTTCACTCTGCTCCTGTCTCCTGTCACAGCTCCAGGTGTAACAACCGTGGTACTCCTGGAATCATAATGTTTCGAAAGAAAATTCCTAGCTTTGGTTTCAGACTCAAAAATTGCCTTCTTGAACACAGGGTCTCCGTGAGCTCTGAATGTGACAATAGTCTGAAAGTGCAAAAAGACTTTGCAAGTAGGAGCTTGTTGTCCTTGAAAATTGCCAGCGCCCAAATAGTGAAGAAGCAGATATTCCCTCAAAATGCATTTTGAACTTTCCCCATTAGCCATAGGAGTTATTTCAAGGCATTGCCCACCAAACCTTGTGGACCTCCAATGGGACCCTCACCTCGTGGTCTAGGCATGCCCATCACGCCCCCAGCTGCCTCTGCAGCACCATGGCAGAACTCACAGCCCACTGCGGAGGGGTGAGCCAACCCAATGGCTTGGCATGTGCTTGAGTGCAGAACCACGCACTCAAGCATCAAGAGCCCCGTTGGCCAACTGAAACCATGACATGGGTTTTTGCAAAGGTCTCGCAAGGAGAAAAGCCAGTATCTCCAGTTTCCCTCCAAGAACACTGGGAAGATGCTGACACCTTGGCAGGTGTCATTTCAAACCCTTGAAGCAAAGAAGTGCTCTCTGTCTTCGAAGACCTTGCTTCAGAGGCCTGGAAAGACTTCACAGGAGTCACCTACCTGCAGAACACGTTGTGTTCACACAGGTCCCCCTCTCGTGTGCCTTTCAAAGAAAAGGATGAGGGAGGAGTAATGCACTGAGTTGGTAGCTCCAGGTCTCAGTAGAACTTTTTTCTGTCTCCTTTTAACAGGGTGCTTTCCAAGATCCAGTGACTTACAGTTTCCTGCTCACGCTACACCTTTTTCCTCATTTTCCAGCCTGTAAGACCTGCCATTCTGCAAATTACTAGTTTCTTATGTACTACAACCAGTTTCCCCACTTCTTGGGCAGATGTTGGACTCCAGCAAAGGCATCCGAGCTGGGCGGGCATGGGGCTGCCGCTCACCTGGAGGAAGACTCCTGCTGAAGCTTGCCATTTGGAGGAAGTCAAGGATGCTAGTTTAGAGCCTCTTCTGTCTGTAAATGTATTTCCAGTGCAGTCACAGCCCACCCAAAGCACGGCAGTGCTTTCCAGCCCTGCCTTAAACCAGCTGCTGGCCACATCCCACAGTCTGCTGGGCCATGCCCCTTATTCCACGCCTCTTCTCTTTTTAATACTTAACAACATTTTGAGGGGTTTTATTTTCTTTTCTTAGACAACAGTTCCCCAAATGCTGAGAAATGAAGGTGCCGAGGGGCTGCCTCAGACTCGCGGGACAGCACTCACCCCACTTCTGCCTGGTTTTGCTCCGCATCCTTCAGGCAGCGCCTTCTTCACAGTGTTCAAGTTATAACACCCGCCCACACAAGGACTGGGTGCCACCAAACTTAAGGTCTCCTTCCAAATGTGAAAATGTTGTGTATTTTCCTTGGCCAAACCTAATTTAACATTGTTTGAAGTCTGGTCTATGTAAACACCACCATCATGTGAGCTATGAAACACTTTGATTCCATTTCCTAACCTTTATGGGGATTTTATGTATACTTTCCAGTGATATACTATGTTTCCAAGGCATATGGGGAACAATAAAGAGTTTCCCTGGAGCTAATTAAGTTAATCATGGCTTCTAGATTAAATTTTCTGTAAGATTTTTACCTTGTATTGCTAAAATAAAATAACTGTGCTCTTACAGAGTGATCATCTGATATCAGACTAACTTTAAATTGGTGTCTCCCTCTGTAGAGAACTGTCTGAGGGTATTTCCCAAAATTAAACCTTCAAAATAATCTCTTGGTTTGGGCCCAACTCACAGAAAAATCTCAAATGAAAAAAAGAAAATCCTCAAAAGCAGCATTTTCTACAATTTTCCTCAAGTTACATATGATGAAGAATATTCTCCTCTTGCCCCATAAAGATTCAGCGCTACGTTAAATTCAGGGAAAAACCCTCCTTGCCCTGCAGATCTCTGAGAGCTTTAATTCAAAGGAAAAACTAATGGTAAAAAGCACATTCCCTTCATTTTATGGCAATAATGAGTTAAAATCCTGGAAGCCTGGGCCTGGATCCCAGCCATTCATTCCAGTTCCTATTAATGTTTGCCACTTTTCACAGAAAAAAAAAAAAAGGGAAAAAAAGGGAGGCCTATGAAGGAGAGAGAGGAAAAGCAGGAATAAATGCTGCTCTCCCACCAGCGTCGGCACGGGATGCTGCCAGAGCCTCTATTCCCTGCTCACACGGGCGTAGCAAGACTAGGAATGTGGTATTTGATCCAAAATGCTGTTTCATCTGTAAAAATAAGTCGGGGGAGATTTTCTTATCGGTACAGATGTCAGCTCCGTGAAAGCACCCGAGTTACAATGGGCTCCCGTCCCTGCAGCCCGGGCACAGTCAGTGCACATGGAGTGTGAGAGGGGACCTCAGTCTTTCCCTGGTGGACACCCTCTGGCTCTGCCCTCTCCCACCTCCTCCCATCCTCTCGCTCATCCCAGCACAATGAAATGCCTGGGGAGTAAGGATGTGGGGAGCAACCTGTCCCAAAGCGGGAAGGGGAACAGAGACCTTCCCTGCAGCTCTGCGGGAGATGACCTTGAGCAGAGAGAAGAAAGGGCTCACGCAAAGGGACTGGGAAGCACCATCTATTACAGATAGTGGCAATGCAAAACTCCACCACGTCGCTCTGAGAAATCCTGGGGATGGCCATCATTTCCATCAGGAAACTCCCAATGGGTTTTGCTGGACCTGAGACCTCCATCCCTTCCCCCAACCCAAGGGACTCATGACCTGCCCATACTAATAAATAAGAAAGAGCTCTTCCCCTTCAAGCTTCCCGTGGGCTGCTCTCACGTTATCTTCTGCAGCCTGCTGGGGTCTTTCCTACACCTTCACAACAGGGCTGGGAGTGCTCTGCAACGCTCCTCCTGTTCAAAAATAACACTTACATCCTGGAAAACCACATCTCCCTTTCTTTATAGAGAAAAGACTTTAGTGGAAGGTCTCAGCCCATCCCTTGTCTTGAAAGCAAGATGAGAATGGCATTTCCTTTGCCTGCTTTTAGCCACGAAGGTCTAGCCCCTCAGAATCAGTGTTTTCTATTCTGAGGTAAGTCGTCCATCTCCCTCCTTCAGCAGCAGATGTCTTGCCCCATTCCTGGACCACCTGTGACCCTCCTTGTGAGGTCAAAATCAATGCCTCAGCCTCCCCATCTGACACCCCATTGCTCTTCTAGGCTCCCCCGGCTCCTACTCCAACCTTCAGAAGCCCAAACGCTACCTATCAATGTTCAGAGGACAAGCTGGCATCTCCTCCGACCCCAGGGTGCACCAAGCAGGCTTGGAGTGGTTAATACCGAGCAGCTGCAATCCCCACCACAGCCCTAATTGGATTCACAACATGGAGAGGTCAGTAAGAAGAAGGAGGGAGAAGAATCAAAGCAATGGAAAGAAAGACACTGTATTCTTGCTTCCCAGACGGAGAGGGAGGAGAGGGAGAAGCCCAAAGAGCAGTATCCACAATGACATCGAGCCACGGCCGGCTGGGAGCATTCAAATTGTCAACAACCCTGTTGAAAAGGCAGACAAATTCCTGTTTTGTACTTGGGAAGAAGCCAGGTGATGTAATCATCTTATAGGATGATGGTGAAATACTTTCCATTCCAGCAGTAACTCAAGATATTAAATAGCAGCTACTAAAGTTAAACATTGTTAAATCGGTACGTCGGGATAGCATCTACCTAAGAGTTTTTCAAGAGATGGCTGATGAACCAGTAGACAGTTAATGTTCACTTTCCACACGCCGTGAAGTAGCAGGATGTTTCAGAGATGTAGGAAAAGGCATTTTGTTAAATGAGGCAGTTTTGGCTATTTTAGGACTGCCACTGCAATGTCAGTACCAGTCAAATAAGGATGTGCCAGCTACAGGATTCAGTCAGCGAAGGATTAAAGGAAAGTAGTAATAGTAGTGCTAACCTACATATATTTATAGAAAACAGATTAAGGCAAATTAGCCTCGCACGGTTTTTTGATGCAATTACAAGACTGGCTGGGAGAGGCAACAGCGTTAATGCAAGGCACCCAAACTTCTGCAGAGCATTTCCCTGGGTAACACATGATATTTTGATTCAGAAATGAGAGGGTCCACCGACACTGTGGGACATACTCAATGCATTAAAACTTGGCGAGCGGATACTGCTATGGTCTGAGATCTAAGCAGGGAATGTGCAGAGAGCAGGTCTGTTTCTACTAGAGCCAACAAATTTGGTTCGTGCCTCTGGGCTATTTAACATTTTTATCACTGACCCAGGAGAAAGCCCAAAGCATTCCCAATAAAGTTAGCTGATGACATGGAAGTTATAGTGTGGTAAATACTGAAAATGATGGGTTCCTGATACACAGCAATCTGGTTGCCTCGGTGAGCTGGGAACAAGCAAGGAATGCGCATTTCAGTACAAACACATGTCAGATCACACCTCCAGGGACAAGGATGTGGGCCACAGCGGTTATCTGCTCCCAGTCCCACTGGGAAGGACAAGGGTCCTTCAAAAGCACCCAGAGAAATGCCATTGCCAAAATGTTTAAAGCAAACGGGGGGATGTAGGAAGAGGGAAATCTCAGCATCTCTTCTAGCACTCAGCTACGAGCATCCTGTACGTGGGACAGTGAATCTGCCAACAGAAAGGCTAAAGCAGTGCCAAGGGCCAGGAAGTGCCAAAAAAACTGGCTGAAAACCTTACCAGAGGATCGAAGGCCAAGGATTACTCTTAAACAGGCATAAGGAAAGCTGAGGTGTGGTGATGGACAAAGGTCACTGAGGTCCGAGTGCCAGGTGCAGCCGGGGGTCAAAAGGCAGGAGCAACCGCTGGAAGTGTTTAATGGGCAATTCTCCATCTCTGGAAACACTTACATCATGATTGTGTGTATCTGCTCCAGCTCAACCAGGAATGCTTCCTGTAAGAACTTAATTACCCCTAGGGCCTTACAATTTATTGGCTGGATCCAGCATTATCAGTGGAGGCCCAGACCCAAAACAGGCATGGAGCCATAAATAGCCTCTTGTCTTCAAAACATCACGTACTTATGGGACGTGACTGTAAGACAGCTAGGACATACCCTTCTCCAGCACATCAGAAAGCTGCAGGCCCCTCCAAGCCTTTAGCACACACTTGCCCCACTCCGAAACCCAAGCACAGCACAGCTGGGACAGACCCCCACTGCTTCCCACACCTCTGGGACAGCTCTGGGTCCTCGACACGCGTGCACGTGCACATCACTGCCTCCGCAGCCACATCCCCAGCACACAGCGGGGTGGTGGCAGATCTGCTGCATCGGACCTCAAAATAACATGCAAGTATAAGCAGGGAAGCCCATCATGGAGCCCACCTGTAGGACACACATCTTCAAGGGCACAGCCCTACCAAAACCCACCAGCCAGCCCTGTACAGCCCCAGACTGGGACATCCCAGGTACCAGCCCACTACAGCGATAACCCCGGAGGTCACGCTTCTCCCTTTAGAGCTGGACTTGGGCTGGGTCAGAGCTGGAGTTGACCTGGGAGTACCCAGCTGGGTTGGCGGTGGAACCGGGCTGTGGTATTGGTGGGGCTGGACAGGACTGGCACAAGGCTGGATGCTGGAGCTGGGTCAGGACCCTCACGTCCTCCCCTCTGGGTCTGCCCCCCATGGAAGGAGCAGGAGGAAGACAGTGCAGGGTCCAAATGGGACACACTGTTGAGCCCTCAGGCTCCCTACAGGGGTGGCCCAGCTCCACTTTGAGCTGGAGAAGACAGGTGGCAGCCTGGATCTTCTACAGACCACCTAGATGACCAGGTTTCTCCTCTTACCAGTGCGTCAACAGCTCCTGTCCTCCTCAGAAATGCCTGTAACCCCAAGGGATGGTGCCACGTGTGTCTGATAGCAAGGGAGTGTCACCACCAGCTTCTGCAGGGTAAACCCACCCCTTGTTACCACGGCAAGACCCACGCTCAGCGCTGTAAGAGTGCAGCTGCCTGCTGTGAACACCGTGACACGACATATGGGCAGACGTCCTCCAAAGCTGGAGAGGAGCTGGAGGTGGATGCAGGGTTCGATAGCCAGGACCAGCAGCCAGCGGCTGCCACCCCTGAGCAGGCAGAGACCCTTGCAGGCAGCGTTTGTCGACTGTCCAGTCCAAACAGAGAGAGCAGGAGCAGGCAGCACAATAGCTCCGTCTCCGCCGTTGCAGAGGGGAGCCAATGAATAAGGGAGGCAGGGAGAGAGAAATGCGCTTAATATGCTGCATAGGAGGGACGGGCGGGGGAGAAGGGGGGAGGCGGCAGACAAAGAACAGGGAGATGGAGAAAAAAAGAGGCAGGCAGGGAGCAGGAGAAGGTGAAGCAGGGAGGATGGGGCCGGGCGTATCAGGCTGGGGGGAGGCGGGGGGGAGGCGCGTGCATGGAGCCCCTCGTCAGCGGCAGAAAAGGAGCTGGGAAGCGAGCAGAGGAGCGGAGTGAAGAGGAGCGGGCAGCCAGCCCCTCGCAGGGCCCTGCGGGATTGGCGAGCAAGGCCCAGCAAAATGAAAATCTCTTAACCACACAGAATTGTTAACTGCCCCCAAATCCTTTTGTGCTGGGGCTGCAAGCTTAGAAGAGCTTAAGCTGTTAGATGCATGAACTTCCTCCATAAATATCCCTTGTGTACACTGCCGTGAGCAGACTTGCGCTGTATTAGCCAGATGAAAAGCCCAGTGGAGAAAACGAGCAACTCCTTCCAGCGCCTTGCACTGAGGGGCCGTCCGTCGCTTGGGATGCCCTTTTCCACCAGGACCCCTTGGTGGGGCAGGACCAGTGAGCCATGTCCCCCACGCTCCCCGCCACGTCCCCTTTGGGCGACCAAGCCGTGTGAGAGCACTTCGCCCCGAAAGCCAGCTCAGATTTGCTTTTGTTTTGCTTCTGGAAAGGGGCCCAGATTCCCTCCCACCGCTCGAAACACGAGAAAACCTGCCGGCCACATGTACGAGTGAGTCCCCCAAACCAGGCGGCTGCCTCTGTGGGGACCAGGGGCGAGGACATGATGGGAGATGGACAGGGATGCAGGGCTGCATCCTGCAGATCCTTCTCACGGTGAGCTGGGGAGGAGAGCCCGGGGCGACCAGCCCCTTCCCCAGTCCTCTGTGGGGCTGGGAGAGGATGGAGATGCTGTGGCTGTCCTGCCAGCTCTGTGGCTGACTCTCCTCCCAGTCTCCATTCTTCTGCTGGGGGCTGCTGGGGGAAAACGGCGGGTGTGTCCCAGTCTGGCACAACCCCAGGGTCCCATCCAGCCCCAGTCACGGAGCCCCACATGGGAAGGGGAAGGGGAGAGGAAAGGGGAGAGGAAAGGGGAGAGAAAAGGGGAGAGGAAAGGGAAGGGGAAAGGGAAGGGGAAAGGGGAGAGGAAAGGGGAAGGGGAAGGGGAAGGGGAAGGGGAAGGGGAAGGGAAGGGAAGGGAAGGGAAGGCAAGGCAAGGCAAGGCAAGGCAAGGCAAGGCAAGGCAAGGCAAGGCAAGGCAAGGCAAGGAAAGGAAAGGCAAGGAAAGGCAAGGAAAGGAAAGGAAAGGCAAGGAAAGGAAAGGAAAGGAAAGGAAAGGAAAGGAAAGGAAAGGAAAGGAAAGGAAAGGAAAGGAAAGGAAAGGAAAGGAAAGGAAAGGAAAAGGAAAGGAAAGGAAAGGAAAGGAAAGGAAGGAAAGGGGAAAGGGGAAAGGGGAAAGGGGAAAGGGGAAAGGGGAAAGGGGAAAGGGGAAAGGGGAAAGGGGAAAGGGGAAAGGGGAAGGCAGCCCCTGAGCCAGCTGCCCCATGGAGATGGTGGGCTGCTGGCCACCGTGTGATTAATGACAGTGGGGAGCGCGGGGCCAGGCGCACGCCAGCACCGGCTGGAGAAACAGCTGCCGAGGCACCGGACCTCCCAAAACCCTGCTGCTGCACAGACAAAGAGGAGACTCGGCTTCTCCCTCCTGCTCCCTCCCTCCCTCCCTCCCTCCACCTTGGCCCCCCGCTCCTGCCCACTCTGCCTCCCCTCCCAGCCCCACCGGGACAGGGGTCTGCACAAGGAGCCCCAGGGCAGGCAAAAGAACCATCCCTTGGCTGGGCAGCAGGACCAGGGAGCCTCGAGAAACCGTACCTGCATCAGAGCAAAGCGCTGTGCAGCACTGGGTCTGCTCGCGCAAAAAAAATTAAAAAAAAAAAAAAGGTTGAGATGGAAAAGCTGACATGAATCATTTTGGCTTTCTGGTGTTGCTATGAATGCTTCACTTGGGTGTCATAAAACACCCGTCTTCCCTTCGAGGCTGGGATTAGCCAGACTCCCTTTCCATACTGCGTTGCAGCAGTACTTCCTTGCTGTCCCCGTCCCCAGCACCATCCCTGCTGCAGCTGGAGGACACTTCGTCACCCCAAGCTCAGTGGGAAGAGATGTTCAGTGGCTCAGTGAGAAGTAGCCCAAAGCACGGATATTAACTAACACCCCCATTAAATAACACCCCCAGCACATCAGGATGCTTGACGCGTGAGCAGCCCAGTCACCAGCAGAAGATGCAGTGCCCTCTCCAAGGGGATGATCCAACCTGCAGTCCCAACCGAGCACCGCCAGAGACTGCCCGTCCCGCTCTCCGATGTGTCCGTCTCCCCACGCACCAGCACCTTCCCCATGCTTGCCCAGTTCTGCCCGGCCACCCCCTCCCATAGCAAGGAGAGAGGAGACCTCTCCTTCCCTGTGCTCTTCAATGCCCACTGTCGTATTTATAATTGACGCAGAGAAACCCCAGCTCTGCTCGAAGTGTGCCAATCCCACCGAAACTGTGATGGAATTTTGATGTTCAGCCAGGACAGGGTGCCAAACACCATGGTTTGCTCTGTGCACGGTACAGCCACAGGTGAGCAACAGACATGCAGCTCTTGGATCCCTATCTGTCTCCCAATAAGCCCAGCAGCTCCTTTCTCTCCCTACCCAAGCCCATGCGTGAATGGGGAGGAGCACGGAGATGGGTTTGGGCATGGTGCTTTCGGGAAGAGCAATGCAGAGCCTCTTCCTTGCCCGGGACCACATTGGCTTCATGGCACTCAGTTGAACTGAGCAGGTGTTCCTGGAGTCTGTTTTGAACTTCTACAGGGGCAGGAGAACATCTACAGGGGCAGGAGAACCCTAGCTGCTGAGGAAGCTCCGGGGCCAGGCTCGGAGATGCCCAGGCTGGAGAGGCGAGCCTGGCCCTGAACAGCTCATGACCATGTCCCACCCTGGGCCGTTGGCACCTCACCAGGAAAATGCTGCAGACATCTTGCTCCCTCCTACCGCATCACCTTTGGGTGCCTGCACTCCCGCTCCCCTCATCCCAGAAGCATTTCAGCCCACAACAAGGCACAGGGTGCAAACCAGAGTGAAATCAGGCCTGGTATTTTGGGAGGTGACTGCACATTGGTGGCAAGCACCATGGCTACACACACGTGCCCCTCCAAGACCTGGAGAGCATGGAGGGCACCAGCAACAGGCTGGCACCCCAGGACCCAGTGGCTCTGAGGACCCAGAGGTAACGCAGAGCCTCTGCAATGGATGGATGAGCCCAGGGCAGGAAGTGAGGAGCTGGGGAAGGAGTCAGCATCCACACACATGCTCCTCTCCCATGTCCCCGCGTGCTCCTCTCCCACCCCTGCCCAAGGAGGTCACTCCCAGGTGGCTCATGCTGCAAATCCTGACTGCCACCACCGGCACAGCCCACCGGTGGCAAGGGAAGCACATGGAGTGAGACTGAAGGCAAGTGGTTACCTCTGCAGACGGTCCCATTTTCCACCGACTCGTAGCCCGCCCTGCACATGCAGCGACCGATGGGCACCAGCCACTCGCCATCCCCGTTGCAGTACAGCTTGATTGGCACATCCACCTCCTCCGCGTTGGTGATGCACGTCCCCCGGGCTGCCACCAGAGAGGTGCTCTCTGCTCCCGAGAGGGTTTCTTGGAAGATTGCCCCGTTCTGGATCACGCGGGGACACTTGCGATAGAAGACACGGACGGCAATCAAGGACATGCAGCCTCCATAGTCCTGGAAGGCCAGGTAGAAACCATTCTTGGACACAGGCCCAAAACTGCGCACCTCAGTGTTAATCTTCATCACCCGTCCACCTAGGTCCACCTGCGAGAAGCTCTCGTCAGCAGCAATCGTGTCCACCTTCATCCAAGGATTCTCCATCCAATTAGGAAAAGTCTTGGTGGCCGAGTCAAAGTCCGACTCAAAATAGTAGAGGTTAAAAGTCTCCTTACAGGAGCCTGGTACATTAGGGATGCTGCTGCAGTCCCGGACAGAAAATTTCATCTCCACATGGATGCGGTGCGCTCCTCGCCTCCGGATGTACTTGGTCCGGAGCCAGTTGTTTTGGCTGGATTCAAAGACGTTGCACACCTGGTAGGTGCGAATCGTGTTCATGTTCTCATCGTACCCGCTCACCTCTTCCCACTGTGGACAGGACATGGAAAGTCAAGGGGCTGCATCGAACTGATGTTCCCCCCCAACCTCGCCTCTTCCCAACCCCACCAGGTGCCAAGCAGGCAGGCTCTCCCAGCACCAGCCGCCCCACACCGTGCCCACCCCATCGCACCATCAGCCCCATCGGTGCCCGGTACCTTGCCCTGCCACAGCTCCAGCACCCCCCTGCGACCACCCCCTACCTACGCGCCTCTGTCCTTCTTCAGCACGGCTTGACCACCCTGCAATGCCAGGTGGGCGACAAGGTGGCCCAAGCCCTCAGCAGAGCTCAAGGCCACCTCGCTGCCAGCAGCACCACGCTCCGTGCCTGCATTTATGGCACAGCATCACTGCTGGGTGGCAGGGCACGGTGGGGCCATGCACCTCCTCTGCAGGCAGTGATGACTTTAGCAGGGGCTCCTGCCCGTGGGCTGCACTGTACGGCAGAGTCTCCTGGCAAAGTAACACGACGCCTTTAGCAGATGTATTCCCACTGGTGCCGCTACAGTTACAGTCATGGTAGACAGGACCCGCTTTCTCAGGAGTGCGTAACGTGGCCATAAAGCCTCCTTGCCGGCTGCAGCCCAAGCACTGGTGCGGCCGGCTGGCTGCGCAATGGGCCAGTAGCCAGCGACCTCTGCCCAGACGCAGGAGAGAAGGTTTATAGGAGCCCAGCTGACTCCACTGCATACCGAGAAAGGGAGATGCTGGGCTAGATCCCGCTGGCAGCCCTCATCCCTTCCCCTTCAAGGGCCAACATGCTTTGGGGTCCCTCCTGCAGGTGTGCACAAGTCCCAGCCCCAGCTGTCCTAAACTGGATATATGGGATGTCCTATGAGCTGTGGCACAACAATAACATCCGTCTCAGCAAGACAGCGCAGAGCTGACATATTTCCCCATGGGAAGCTCAGCACAGCTCCCTCCAGCCAACTAACAGCTGACTCTGCCGGCTCTGGAGGAGCCTCTGCAGAGCTCGGGGCTTCTGTGACACCTCCTGGCCCTGTCCAGCTTCCTGCCCTTTCCCCAGGCTGTTTTTTTTTTTTCCAAATCCTTCAGCCCTTGTTGTTGTTTCCATCCTTTGTAGGATGGGGAGACTTCAGGGTGGTGATGCACCAGACAAGGGCAGAGCTGCAGCCTGTAACCAGCCACCACTCCTCTGCAGTGACCACAGATGGGAAAGGGACCCTGTGGGAGGAGGAACTTTCACCCAGGTCATGAGAGCATCTCCCCGAGCCCAGATGTTTCTGGAGGGCAGAGCACCTCCCTGTGCTGCCCCCTCCCCACCCGCAGCACCCTCGTGATGCTGGCAGTAGGGACCAGGGTCCAGCTAGCGTGTGACACAGTCCCAGCCAGCTGGAACGGCTTCTCATGAACTTGTTCAGAAACCTGCTCAAGTGGAAGCTGAGCCGTTTCCCACAGACGTGAAACCCTGAGCACAACCCTGCCCTGGGTGAGGGATCGCGACACCCAGGGCAGGGCGGCAGCACAGCCCGGATCCAGCACCAGTGCCCGGACCGAGGTCCACAGGGAAAACCCTGAAGGAGCAGAGCATCCTCAGCCCCTCGGCCTGCAAACAGCCTCACAAGGGCATCCAGGACTGCGGAGGGAGGCTCACAAGATGGAAGACAGATTGCTCCTCTCATATCAAGGCTAACAGCCCAGCAGAAGGCTGTCAGGGAAAATCCCCAAACAGCTCCAACCACTTCTGATTGGCAGTGGCTGCAAACCTGCTGCCATCACTGGGGGAGGCGGAGAGCATCCTTGCAAAACGCAGGGGGAGCATTTGCCTTATTTTCCAGAAATAAATTTAGTCTGGTAGTGAAAAATTGCAGGATCTCCCCTTTTTTAGGGCACCATTTGGGAGGGGGGGGTGAAAGAATCAAGGACAAAGGCACAGGGAAGCAACTCCTTCCCCTGCTCTGCCTCTGCGGTGGCTCTCCCTGGCCTGGAGCCCCCCTGACACCCACTCCACAATAGCGTGTGGGACACCGAGACCCAGGGGTGCCTGGTACTGCCCCGACCCCATCCACACCTGCACGGCCTCCAAGGGGGGGCTCAGGACATGAGCCTGAAGAACTCGGCTCGGCCTGGTAGGAGCGGCACGTGGCAGAAGGAGACTGTCTCCAGCCTGGGGATGAGCAGTAGGTGGTGGAGGCAGGACATGGGGACACCTACGAGCAGCATGAGAGCTCCACAGCGAGGAAAAAGCAATTGTTTGGGCTATCGGCTCACCAAAGAGACAATAAACAGGAGAAGCATCCAGCAGCTTTTGTCTTCCTGGTGATGCTGGCTGCACCCAACTTTGCCCATTACCCACGGGCAGGATGCCCTGCCTCGTCCTGCCACTGGGCACGAGGCCACACTGGGAGAAGCTGTGAAGGTGCCGCAGCATCAGCACCCGTGGCGTGCACGGTGCAGGGCACAACATGCGCCATGTGCCCCCAGGGACCTGCCTGGAAGTGGGGACAGGAGGCGATCCCACCAGCAACGCTGGGACTGCACTGGACTTTCCAGACGGGCATCTCCATCCCTCCGGGACGGGGGACCTGGAAGCACCCCAGGGGCCAGCTCAGGACCCCCAGCATCCTCCCATGTCCCCGCAGCAGCGAACGCGGGGCTCCCGAGCTCCCTTTTCTTAGCTGAGAGAGAAAGTCACCCCCATGCACCAGCCCCTGAGCTTCCTCGACGCTTAATTAGAAGCCTCTCCCTTTCTCCTCGCTCTCTAATTAACATGCCAGGAGCTCAAAAGAAGAAGGCAGCACAATAATACGGGGAGAGGGCTTCCAGCAGGCCCAGGCCTCATTACCGCCGGGCTGGGGAGCCAGGAGCAAGGCGTGCTTTACATATGGAAACACCGCAAACAAGAAAGGCTGGGCGAGGAGAGAAAAAGACTTGACCTCTGCTCCCGCCTATTGTGCACCCGTCATCCCCCTTCGGCGGCCGGGCCAGCGCTGGTGGGGCGGCCAGGCTCGCGGGCGGGTGCGGGGCTTTATCATGGTGATGGGGGACCGGTGGTGGCAGCGCCCGTGCCCCAGCATGGCAGGGCAGCCCGGCTGCTCGGGAGCCGCGTTTAATCTCCCCAGTGTACGCTTTTCTTGGGCGTTTCTTTCCTTCTGCCAAGTCGTCTTGGTGAGAGGGCTTGCTGTCAGACCCAGGGTGAGGTCCACAGAAATGTCTTCATCCAGCCCCCATGAAGGGTGGATGGAGGGCAGGATGGAGCCTGAGGTAGCACCTCTGCACATGGGGATGGGAAGCATCGCCAGGCTTTGGCCGGGCTGGATTGGGCCACCCAAGCAAGAGGGACCAGGTCGGGGGTGTCGGGCACTGGGGCTCCACACCGACCACCGCAGCCAGAGCAGGGTGGGATGTTCCGAAGCACCTCAATGTACCACGCAAACCCCTTGGGACACGGAGGTGGCTGGGGCTGCTCTGGTTTTGTGTCGCGAGTGGAAGAGTGCAGAGATGCGCTGCCTTGTCCAGGCTCTTCTTTAAAGCAGCTTGTTCTGGGTGGTCTTGGGATGTGGCTCAGGGGACGCTTGGCACCAGTAAAGCAGAGACAGCTGCTGCTGAGCCAGCAAATGTCCCTCCATGAGATGCCAGGGATGCTGGACAGTCATTTCAGGACTTGATCAAATGGCTGCTGTGGGTGCAACCTCTCAGGCCAGTGCCTTTTCTACTACAAGCGCCAGGCCACAGGGTAACAAGTGAGCTACCGGGGACAAACGACGGTGGCCTTGGCATTTCATTTCTCCCGCTCTGTGATTTTTAACTGGCTACAGGCCAGCTTTACAGAGCGCATGATTCCTCCAACATCACGTTGGCCTGATGCTGTAGGGTAAGAATTACACTCCTCCAGCACTGGGGTGGTTTTTCAAAGCGTCACCTCCTAGAAAACTACTGGAAGCCTCAACTGTCATCCTCTTTTGTGCTCTTCCCACTAGACCTTTTCACGTTGCCAAGGCACTTTGCTTCAGTGGGTGACTTTTACTGAGCCATCCCACCCATGTTCACATGCAGCAGGAGACTCCAGACTGGGCTCCAGGCCTCCATAATGTGACAGGATAACTTACCCCCGAAGGAGGATGCACCGTCCAGCCCAGCTCTGCCGTTGCCGTTGTGGAGTCCATCAGCGTCTCTGCAGGAGGAAGGTGAAACAAGGAGTCAGTGGCCATATGGTGAATGGACTAAGGCTGGCAAAGGGCAAAGAGGTGGAGAGGAGCCAGCCCAGGATTTCAGCCATCAAGCCCAGCCTGTGCCAAGCCCTCTGGCCAGCTCTCAGCAGGGGAGGAGCCCAGCATCGATCCCTCCACCCATTTGCTTCCCCATCCATGGCCCACTGCTCCCTGGCCCCCTTCTCCCCTGCAATGCATGGGGGGACACGGTCTTCCACCCACCAGCTCAGCTGGACTTTCCTCCTCAAAACCCAGGATGAGGGTTTTGCAGAGAAGGAGTCCAGCCTGAATGAGTTTCCTCCATCACCTTCCAGTTTCTTTTGCAAAAGCAGGATATTTTTTTCTCAGTGTTTCACATGGTAGGCAGAATCCTTGGTGATGCAGGAGCACATGGGAAGGAACAGCACTTTTAGGACTTAAAAGCACTAAAAAATTAAACCAACGTTAAAGCTGGCTTTCCAGACGATTTGGGTTGAAATAGGTCAGGCGATACTACTGTCAACCAGCACAGAGAAGTCTCCCTAAGCCACACAGGCAGCAAAGCCTCCTCGTCCTTTCTACAGCTCATCACGCTTCCAGCACTGAAGTCTTTTCCCATCCCAAATAGTTATGGGTTGGCCTAACCACACCACGCTACTGGCGTGAGAAGGGATGCTCGGGTTACGGTCCCCCAGTACTTGGGCTAATGTGTGTAGGTGTTCCCCATCCAGCATGGGAACGGGCCGCACAGCCCCATCGGGAATACATTGTACAGACGTTTCCATGAGTGGTTTCCACGAGTGGTTTCCACAAGCTGGGTAACTGTCCCTCCTCCAGGTCTGCAGTCGCACGCTCATTGCAACATGGGGTTTTTTTTGCACAACGCTAATATTTTGAGAAAACAGAACAATATGCAAGTGTTTAGGAAATGAGGTTTAGAAATCACCCCCAAAGGTTTCTGCACAATGAGGCTGGGCATGGGAAAAGCATGATGCTTGTGGGACAGACTGTACAGGCTAGCGTACGGCCCATAATTCTGTGGCTGAGGCCAAGGTGATGCCCACGTAAGAAATTATACCCCTCTGCTCTTTAGGGAGAATGTGACTCCGCACCAGATTTCAGCACATGCACTCAGGATGCCAACTGCTCAACCAGCAGAACCCCAACATAGTCAAGATGTCCAGCCACCAGCCTATAACGCAAAAAATAGTGCCAGTTTGCGTGCCCACAACAGGGATGGAGAGCTACTGGCTGTAACCGTGTCCTGTTGTTGCTCCTCACCACCAAAAAAACGAAGCATCCTGCCACGAATCCCCAAAAATCATCTCCACCTTCTCCACTTTCACTGCGTTGAACAAAAATGAAGGAAGAAAAGCTCAGCCTTGAGCAGAACCATCATTTAAGAGACAAGCGTGCCTGCAGAAGTGGCTGCTGTTCAGCCTGGCCAGCACTGCACATGAACTCCCCCTTTTCCCATCGGCAAGCCAAAAAGCACCTCGGCACAGATATGCTCCTTGCACCTACTTCTGGCAGTAAATCATTTTCAGACTGTGGGTTGTTCGTTAGTCCTGGTTAGAGCCAGCGGTTTCCAGTTCACAGGAAACCAGGATTTCAAAATTTGGTTTTATTCCAAGAGTAAAAAGCAAAAATGGTTCTTTTCAATTTTTCCCACTAGGAAGAGTTCTGGAAAACAGCTAGTCCAGAAATGTCGTTCAGATTTATGAAATTTCTTTTTAAACTGAATATTTGTTTACATAGATCAATAATAGTGTTTATTTTATCAGAGTATCTGGTTTTTTCATTAAAACACCAATGGCACTTTGATCTAAAAGGAAAACAACATTTTTCACCCAGTGCTAGCTAGAAACTGCATTACTTTAAAAAAACCTTAAATGTTACTTTATCTTAACTATCAATGACAGTGCATAGTAAGTATATTAATAGCAGTGACTATAATGTAAAAGAAGATATACTCTAAACCAGTATAAACAATTCCCCAAATAAAAATAACATTTTGAAGCATTTTGCACTTTAATAAGCCTTTTATTTAATGAAAACTCAGCACAATGGAAACGTTGTGCCCAGTGCATCACTGTAGAGCACGCTGCCCGCAGCCCTCGTGGCTGCCCCTTACCCTCGGCTGAAGCATTGCACTTCTCCTTGGAGCTATGCATCTACCCCGGTTGGCCCAAGGACATCTTGCAGGGAGTAGAGATTTGCAGGTTTTAAGCAGGCTTTTCCAATTGTCAATTACCTCCTCATAAAAAAAGATCTTCCATTAATTTTAGTCTGAATTTACACCGTTCGGCTGCCAGCTATTAGATTTCCTTTTACTTGTACAAAGACTCTGCCATCGAAAACCTCCTTTCCCTCTTGCGATGCTTAAGGGTGGCAAATGAATCACCTCCAAGATAACTAAATTAGCTGAGCTTCCTTATTCTTCCACCCTAAAAGAGGTTCCTTTCTTTGAGGCTCCTGTTTATCAACCTTCTTTGTGTGGGGTGAGCCTTGGGGCCACTGTGGTGCCTTTTTGGACACCTTTTCTACCAAATCGTTGCCCTGACTGGAGTCCATCTGGAGATGGGCTGGCATGTTAGCACTTAGGAGTAGTTACAGGAAATTGTGAATAACTGGTCCTCATGAATCAGAGTGAACCTGGTTGGCCTCACTGACTGCAAAAATGGATGTGAGCCAGGGTGGGCTTCAATGGCCGTGGTGGGTTTGCTCCATCATCCGTTGACGGATGACTTCAAAACAACTTATTGCCCAAATAATGGCCTGATACAGAGTTATCTTGCCCATATACCTGGTCAGGAGCACCCCTCGCCCTCCACCTGGGGTGAAGAAGGCCATGTGGCCCTCCAGGGAAGATCACTGTCTCATCCCTGAGAAGTTTCTTACTTATAAAGGAAGCACATCAATTCATTTCTCCAGCAAACAAAATCAGGAGCAATGTCCAATGAATCAACACATCCTTCATCTGAAGGGGCTTCTCTCTGCTTCTTTCCCATGCTCAGACCTGCTCGGATCTCCACAGCAAGAGGCAGTAGTGGGCAGACTGTGGTGGGAGGAAGGCCCCATGAAGACGCATCCAAGCCCTGCTCTGACATCCCATCCTGAAGGTGCTGGCACGGAGTCCAAACCAGCAACCAATAAACCAGGAAGGTTTAAGAAAGCAAGACAAGGCTGTATCACCCACCTCGGCTGTGCAAAAGAAAGGCTGAAATTCACCCAGGGTCTATTCCTCCTTCAGCTGGATGGGTTTTTATTGCTGCAGGGGGACTGTGGAAGCTCATCAAAGAGGAGTTTGCAAGATGATTGACTGTGGTCGGCAAGGATCTAAACCCGGAGAAAATAGCAGCAAACAGAGCTCCTTAGCCCATGAGGGAATCTGCAGCTACAGCTTTGCCTGGGAGTTGACCCCAGTAAGACACATGGAGAACAAGATTCTATTTTGCCAGGGAAGGTAATCGCCCCTGAAGAGTAATTGCCAAGAGATGCAGATCTTGCACTGTTTGCATCCTTCCCCATCCTGGGTGAGCCAGGAGCTGCGGAAGTATGTGTTGCAAGAGCACACACTGGGCAGGTCACCTTGGTTCCTTCTGGCCATCAAGGTATGATAACCAAGCAGATAGTCATGGACATCTCAGAATGGATGGGTGACTCCAGGCACCAAGGTATAGAACCATAGAATGGTTTGGGTTGGAAGGGACCTTAAAGATCACCTAGTTCCAATCCCCTGCCCTGGGCAGGGACACCTCCCACCAGCCCAGGTTGCTCCAAGCCCCGTCCAACCTGGCCTTGAACCCCTCCAGGGATGGGGCAGCCACAGATTCTCTGGGCAACCTGGGCCAGGGACTCACCACCCTCACAGCAAACAATTTCTTCCTCAGATCTCATCTAAATCTCCCCTCCTTCAGTTTAAAATGGTTACCCCTTGTCCTATCACTACACTCCTTGATCAAGAGTCGCTCCCCAGCTTTCCTGTAGGCCCTCCTTAGGTACTGGAGGGCCGCTATAAGGTCTCCTCGGAGCCTTCTCTTCTCCAGGCTGAACCCCCCCAACTCTCTCAGCCTGTCCTCACAGCAGAGGGGCTCCAGCCCTCCCAGCATCTCCGGGGCCTCCTCTGGACCCACTCCAACAGGTCCATGTCCTTCTTGTGCTGAGGGCTCCAGAGCTGGACACAGCACTCCAGGTGGGGTCTCACCAGAGCAGAGTAGAGGGGGAGAATCACCTCCCTCAACCTGCTGGCCACGCTTCTTTTGATGCAGCCCAGGATGCAGTTGGCTTTCTGGGCTGCCAGTGCATTGCCTGCTCATGTTGAGTTTCTCATCCACCAGCACCCCCAAGTCCTTCTCCTCAGGGCTGCTCCCAAGCCATTGCCCACCCAACCTGTACTTGTGCCTGGGATTGCCATGACCCAGGTGCAGCACCTTGCACTTGGCCTGGTTGAACTTCATGAGGTTCGCACAGGCCACCTCTCAAGCCTGTCCGGGTCCCTCTGGATGGCATCCCTTCCCTCCAGCATGTCGACCACGCCACACAGCTTGGTGTCATCGGCAAACTTGCTGAGGGTGCACTCAATCCTGTCCATGTCACCAACAAAGATGTTAAACAGCACTGGTCCCAGCAGTGACCCAGTACTGACATCAGTCGTACAGAGTTCTACTGCAGGTCAAGCCCCGTATGAGGCGTGATATGCCCCAAGGAATGGGAACCCACCATCATCCAGAGGCAGCTCCTCCACCCGCAGCAGTCCCAACGGGGCTGCCCTTCTGTGCCCACGGTGACCCATGGTGGGCTGCCATGGCCACATGTCACTCAGCGGATCCCCTGATCCTACCTGTGGGCTGCCCCATGCTCAAACCCTACTCCAGGCACCCAAAAGGACCAACTCCTAGGCTGTCGACAAAAAAGACAGTCCAATTTCTGGATGGGTAACCCCAAACCCATCTGTTAGCGCCCTGCCAACCACGGAGAGGAGAAGGTGCCTGCTTTCAACCAGCAAACTCGGCAGCTTCGCTCGCTGTCACAGCCAACATTTTCACGGTGCCATCCTGCCAGTTTGGCAGCGCCAAATAACAGGGTGAGGGGCTGGTGCCTTGGCAGCCCCATAAAGACCCCCCTGGCACCCAGGACAGAGCAACTCCCCCAGCAATGACGGTGACGACAGGGAGCAAAGCTGTGTGGGAGCGGCAGGGGTGGGTGTCTGGCCCCTGGCCCATCTCTGGTGGCTGGCGATAGCTGCAGCTCAGTGAAATGCTCTCTCTGGAGCAGCATTTTCTCAATATTGTTGTTTGTGTTCTTCCCTCCCGCGTGTTTATCTGCAGATTCACATGCTACCCACAGCATTATAAATAAATCTGCAGCTGCTCAAAACCAGCAGACGCAACTCTGGCCCGCTTCCCACCAGAAACCGCGCTGCTCCCCACGGGATAGTTAGGAGATAAGTGCCTGTCCTTTTCACTTTGAAGATGCTTTCAATAGGCAACTTTCTGCCAGCGCTGGGGCCCGTCGCCGGCACTGCTGCTTGCTATGAGGGCATGCCAGGGCTCCAGCTCCAGCACTCTGCATCTAAAGATGTGTCATCACCACCATACCACCACTTCCAAATGCTCAACAGCTATGCTAAGACGCCGTCAAGCTGATGATCTTCTACGCCAATGACCTGGGTGGGAGGCTCCTCCGCTTCTGCGTGGTCTTCTTGCTGCTCAGCCACAAGCTAGAAGGGTGTGGAGATCCCAACTGCACTAGCTTTTCCCATCTGACCAGGTCAGGACTGAGAGGGGAAGGCAGGACTGGGATCACGCTGGGTGCCGGTGGTGACTGGTGACACCAGCACGGGATGGCTGGGCCAGGACTTGGGATGGAGAGTGACAGGACCAAGGGACAGTGGCAGAGAGGCTGGAGGGGCAAGGGATTAACAGCGGAGCTGTGCACATTGCAGACACACTTCTCTGTGTCCGGAAAAATAACTTCCATGGAGTTTTGCCAATTTAGACCTATTTAGAGCATCTGGTCCTGAGTTTCTCAGAAGTCCTGGCAAATCCTTCACATTCACAGGCTCCAAACTCATCCAGATAAAGAAACAGCTGGACAAATAAATAGCCCCACAGATAGCTGGAGCCTCCACCCTCATTTTTACACCCACAACTTTTTCCCTTCCCCTTTCACTTCTCACGCCAGCTCCTCCCTCAGGGTAGGAAACTTGCCAGCATTTTAATCCTGGTACAATATTATTAACGCAGGAAGTGAGCTTCTAGGTTGACCCAGGATCGCATGAGCTGTGGCCAGTGCTGGACATGCAAAGCCCTCTCCGATGGGCTGGGAGCAAAGTCATCCCAATGCAGACACGGGAGAGGAGACCGTGCCTCAACACCATCTTCCAGACGTGACCTGGAAGCCCACCTAACGCACCTCATCAGATCAGTCCAGGCCGGAGGGATGCTGCAGAGCGGGCTCTGTGCTGGAGGCCGGCTGGGTGGAGCAAGACCTGGACCCGCACCGGAGATGCCGCAGCCTGGGACAACCTCCTCCACGCAGGCACATGTGCTCCTGAAACCGCATTTCCAGCCCGGCCTCAGACACAGCCACCGCATCCCCACGCTGGGGGGGCGGCTAATGAGAAACCCGTCTGTCCCCCACACCAAGGAGCCCTTGCCGCAGATCCATCTACCCTTCCAGAAGTTGAAAGGCCCCTCTCTGCCTCCTGTGCTTTACTGGAACCTTATTATAATATTTTTGCCAGCGAGAGCTGAGAGGGGCTGAGCAAACCCAGTGGCCCTTCCCTGTAGCCCTGAGCTTTGCTTTGCCTGGCTGATGGCCAGCGGAACAAACTGAAACCCAATCCCCCCCCGGCCGACCCGCTGGCGCGGGAACAGCACGCTGCATTGTGAGCGGGCGGCTACAGGATATTTTGGATACTTCACTCAGGGATCCACTTAAACTCCAAGAGGGAGAGTGATTGATAGGGAGCAAGAAGAAGCAGTTGACTGAGCTGGGATGGGGACCGCAGGCATCCCGCCCCATGCCCAGAGCCCCAGAGGCCACCCCAAGGGCAGCCCTGTCGGGTCGCACCAGTAGTCCTGGTGCTGCAAGAAACCCAGCAGACAGGTACCTGGTTCTTCAACCCCTTTTCCTGGAAAATTAGGTCCAGCCAGACTCAAGAGACCTAAGAATAAGGGTGATGTCCAGCATCTCCATCATCCCAAGCGCCTCTGACCTGGCAGCCAGCCCCCCAGGCTGATAGTCCTGAGTCAGGGAAGCCCTGACCCCAGAGATACCGCACAGTGTTGACAAGGGAAAGATGTCCCCAGTTCCAGGGAGCCAGGGAGTCTTCCCGGCCCCTCAATTCACCAGGATGTCACCCAAGCCTGCCTGCAAGCCTTGTGAAACAGAAGCCAGCTCCAGAGCAGGCAGGGGAGCAGGGGATGGTGCTGGGATGCAACGGGTGGTCATCTACTGGGTGATGCTCAGCTGCTTGTGACGCTCGGAAACAGGACCGGCGTCAAACGAGATGTCCCTAAGACACCCTGCCCTTAGCACGGTGGTTCAGCAGCCCCACTGGAAACTCCCCCTGTGCTTTTCTGCACCTTGCCAGGGGGCTGCCATGAGCTGGGCTACGCCTTTCCCATCCCCACCTGGATCCCTCCCTTCTCCTGATCCCCCCCACCCTGTCTGACTGCGTGCAGCGCTGCACCCATCCCCAGGGGACCAAACCCAGGGCTGATGCTGCTGTGCAGAAAAAGGTGGGCACTGAGGCCCTTGGCTCCTTTCTTGACTGGGAAATAAGGAAAGCGGGGCCTGGAGCAGAGCTGCATCTGGCCATTGGGCCTACGGCACACCATGGGGTGAGGCAGGAGCTGGGACCAAGTGTGGCTGTGACCAAAACCCACATGCTGGGAGAAGCAGCTTCACACCTCCGCTTCCCAGCGCCTCTTCTTCCTCCTCCGAAGCCGTCGGCCGTCGCAGGCGTTGCCCAGCATGGCGCTGTCTGCTGGAAAGCTCAGAACTAAGGGGAAAGCCCAACTCAACAGCCACAGGGGTCCTGCAAGTCATCCAAGCACGTGTCCTGCTTTTTAAGCACCCAGCTGACCATCGGGCCGTCCAGACACCGTCACTGCCAGACAGACAAACGCTCAGGATTCCCCCTCTCATCTGCCCGGCCGTGAGGGGTACAGCACAGCTCTGCCTCTCAGCTGAGAGGGGCCAGGGGCTGGGAATTCAGATTTTGTCATCTTTCAGCCTGGGGCCTCTGCCAAAGAAGCAGATCAGGCTGGATGCGAGGGAAGACCGTGCTCCATCCAGCTGCCACACTGCCCCCCATCATCGCTGCAGATGCATCCTCTCTGGCCCCAGTTTCCTGACACTGTCTGCCCCAGAGGTCAGCAGAAACCTGATAGACCCACCAGAGACCCCAGAAAGCTGCTCCAGCAGCACCAGGCACCCGTGGTCCTTGCTGGCAGCATCTGTCCCAAAAGGAGCCGGGACTTGTAGGTGGTCCGAGTTCAGACGAGGGCAGGCTGCTGGGAAGAGACAATGCAGATGCTAAATGCCAGCGAGCAGGGGCTCTCCTGCTGCTGCCAGGAATGCGGTAGCCACAGAGAGAAGACACAGATGCAGACGTTTAACAGCCATTGTTACTGTCAGCGCTAATGACTCGGTCCCTGCAGTGGCACCGACCCCATCATCTGTGAGACACGTTATGGGATGGAATCCCAGGGTTAAGCAAGTGTTGTCCTCACCTGCATCCCACCTCATCCACCCCATCAGGACAGCCCAGCAAAGACTAAATTCGCCGCTGAGCCATCTCCCAGGAGGATGGAGTGGGGCCATGTCCCTCCTGACAGCCTCCAGGTCCCTCTCCTGGGGCCACAGGAACACTCCAGAAGGTTGGAGACCCCATGACCATGAGCTCCTTCTGCAGATGCTCCAGCCCAAAGGAGCCAGCAGCCTCCACCACACACTGCCCCAGTCCAGCTGTCAGCACGGCACAGCCACCGTACAGGGATGACCCTGTGGCACTGATGGACATACGGCTGTCACCGTGGAGCCCAAACATGGAGCCACTACCATTGGTGTGCAGCAGTGGATGCCCCATACGGCTCCTGGCTGCAGCATCCAGGGGAAAGAGTTGCTTCATAAGAAAACTGGTCCTAGCACTGTGCCCCAGGGCCAACTGGCACAAGGTGTAATGCCGGTGGTACAGGGCCACACTGCCTAGTCCCCTTCGGTACCCCAGACAAACCCTCCTGTACCCCAGATACAGCATCTTGTGTCCCCAGACCCACTCTCCTGGATCCCTGGGCACAGGGGCCAGGCGAGCTCAGGAGATTTGGGATGCAGCAGGAAGCCCAGAGGCTGAAGAGCATCACCAGGAAAGAGCACATGCTCGGCTTGGGACATCCATCCCTCTTCGCCACTAACCCACGCCCATCATCCAATGTGATGAGCATTGAGGGGACCTGGAGGAGCAGCATGAGCCCAGGGCACGGGGTTCTGGGCAGCTCTGTCTCCCCTTCTCCCCAGGGCCGGTGCCACTGGCCAGCCCCACCCAGAGTGGGGACAGTGTGTGCAGCGAGCCCTCATCTCACCTCCCTGCACTGCTGGCACTAAATGAGGTTTTGTCACCCTGCATGGTGGCGCGGGCTGCAAGCAACTTGTTCCCAGCAGGCTCCGGAGCCTTGCTCAGCATCCCAATTGAGCTATCCTTAATGGGCTTCAATTTTAATTTGCTTTTATTGGAAAACACAGATGGTGACCCCTCCCCTCCCCCCCCCAGCCTGAACATATACAGGGTAATAACATTTATGGGGGAAAGATATTATCTCCAAACACAGCCAAAGCTCCAGCAAAAGCCCCACCGCCACGCTGCGACGCGCAGCTGTGCCGCACAGCCCTGTGCCTGGCTCATAAAGGCAGGGCCACACAGAGCCACCAGCACAGTGGGGGCAAGGGGAAGCAGGACCAGGGTCCAGCAAAGGAGAATTAAAGAACAGGACCAGCCAGGCATTCCAGACTAACCCAGTTAACTTCTTCCATGACCGGGTCTTTGCAAAGCAACATGGGGAGCAGCCTGAAGCAGAGGGATGCTCAAAGCTGCTGCCCAGGGCTGGGGGGCTGCGCTCGTGGACTCCCCCCTACCAGAGCCAGCCCCCGTCGGCAGCCTGGATGGCTTCTCCGAGCATCCCTGGCTCCAGCCAGCCCCCTGCAACAAGGTCATGTCAGAGATCAGGGTGTCTTCAGGGAGGTGACGGCAGCGCAGGGACAGGGACAGGGACCGGCAGCCAGGCTGCGCCAGCCCTAGCGAGCCAGGCCGAGGAGTCCCCAGCAACCACCGAGCATCAAGCAGACCTTGACTTGTGCCGCATGCACCCGGGCACCCAAACACTGGTGCCTGCGGGTGCTCCCGCTCCTCCAGGACTGCCGGGGCTGCCATGCAGAGCCCCCGACCCCCTCTCACACCCCACTGCCGCCACACAGGCAGGGGATGCCCTCCGCCGCACACGCCTGGCTCTGAGCATCTACCTGACAGCCAAGTATTCCTGCTTTTCACTGTTTTTACTGACAGGCTGTAAATTTCCTTCTGGTTGGCAGCTCCAAGCAGGAACGGCTTGGGAGGAACCGCAGGGCCAGCTGCAGGCTTGTTTTTGCCAAGCTGCGGAGGGATGCCCCATGCCCTGGGCTGGCTGTGGCCACAGGGGGGCTCCGAATCAGGCTCCTGGCCATGGGAAGTCTCTCCCCAGGACAGACGCAGGAAATCCCAAAATCCCTACATGGAGTTTACCTTCCTTCTAGCAGCTCCCGAGGCCAGAGCATCTCTCCGACACTGTGCTTTCGCTATCTGCAGGGCTTCGCCCACAGCCATGCCAGGAACGCAAACCCTGCATCCCCTCCACCCTCCCCCGCCCTGCTGCAGATAAAGCCACCACGGAGCTGGCAGCTCTGGGCAGTGGGTATTTTTAGTGAGCTGCAAACGTTTCCTTCCTTGGGAAAACCCCATCTTCAATACCTCACCACGGAGAGGGCTTCCTCTTCCACTCCCAGGTAATTCATTACACACTAATAAAACCTCCCCAGGCAGCAGGTTGAACCAAGGGGATGCTCCACCACTGGATGCTGCGAGGCTCCCGCCTGCTGGTGGCCCCGCCCGGGAGAGGGATGTGCTCCATCCATCCATCACAGCGCTGCCCATCAAGCAGGAGCCAGCCAGCTGCCCTCCATCGGGAAAGAGCATCCCCCCAAGCGGGCAGTAGATGGGCTGTGGGACCGCAAGGAGAGAGAAGCCCCTCCAAGGCTGAAATCTCAGGGATGACCTGCATCTGCACTGCAGCAGAGCTGCCACCGCCTGCAAGGGCTGCAGCGAGGAGCTGGGGGGGCGCAGACCGGCACAGGAGTGGGGAACATCCAGGCTGCAGACCAGCCTGGAGGAGGTGGTAGCAGCTTATGAACCATCTCTGCTGCTGACGGGGCTGGAGGAGAGCAGACACTGGCTGCCATGGGATGAGGTCCTGGAGACCTAAACGCTTGTGGAGGCTCATTTACATCACAAGACTAATACGATCAATGTGGGTAATCGCCGAGCAAACCTCATTTTGTCATCTGAAGACGTGGGCACCAGCGAACCGAGCAGTTGCACAGGTACAGGCAACCATAACCTGGTTACGGGAATGTGGGAAAAGATTTTTGCACCCACCAAAAGGAAACACACCTGGATGTGGAAAAGGGGCGATTTCCAAAAGTTGAAAGGGATTATTAGCAAAAAATTGATTAGGGGGAAAATGTAAACAAAACAAATGAAGAGTAATTACATCTAGCTTAAGAAGGCTTTGCCAAAATCTCACAAATCTGCGATCATAAAGAAAGGCGTCTTTAGCTAAAAATTATCTTGGCTTTGAATAAAAGAAAAAAATTGCAGTAAAAATAAACATATTGTATAAATTAAAACCGGGGGAAGCTGGCAGCAGTAAATTAGCAGTTATAAGATGCAGACAGTTGCGAAAGGATGTATCAATGAAAAAACTGACTGCCAGCAAACATAAAGGAGAGAAAAAGAGGAATTTTTAAAGACACCAAAAGCAAACACAACCAGAGCTGTGGAAAGGCGAGTCCATGGGGATGCTCAAGTGTGAAGTCAGGCAGCAAAGGCAGATGCCCTGATGCACCGGGCAAAAACAAGGGCAAAGCCAGGAGGGACAAGCAGACGTGGCAGCTCCAGGCTGGGGACCAGCAGTGACCAGGGGATGTGAGCACCATGGACACGCCTGAGACCCCTCGCTGGCAGCATCCCACCACCCTGGGTGGCTGCTCACCCATCCAGGAGTGAGGGATGCACGGTGTCGCGGTGCCGGGTCCACGTTAGCAACTTTAGAGTTGTTCCCTGATAGCAGCATCATCCCCAAGACAACTATTTGCTCTCAAGCAGCTCCTTCACATGGTCAGCAAAGCCCCTGCAGACCTGCGCGGCGAGGACAGCCCCAGGACCAACAGCTCGCCTCTCCCCTTCCAACACTTTTTGCCGTGCACCAAGCAGGGACGGTGCAGTCTGAGGATGGTGAATATTTTGTAGCATCCCACAGGGCTGGTGGAAAGGAGCTTGGGGATCTTCACAGAATCACAGAACGGAGGGGCTGGCAGGGACCTCTGGAGATCATCTAGTCCAGCCCCCTCCCAGAGCAGGGTCACCCAGAGCAGGTGGCACAGGGACGCGTCCAGGCACGTTTGGAATGTCTCCAGAGACAGAAGATCTTGGTCCAACCTCATCCCCACCACAAGACTGGGGCAGCCGGGGCTTTCCCTAGCTGGGCCCGGGAGAGCTCCGGGGATGGAGATGCTCCAGCACGCTGAGGACCCACTGCAAAGCGATGCAGAGATTCCCAGCTGCTCAGCAAACCCTTCCCGGACCAGCAGGATGCCTGAAGTACATGGTCCAGGTGCTGTCTGAGGAGAGGCCATGGTGGCTCTACAAGTACCACTGCAGGATCTGTCCCAGCCCCCCAGACACCATCACCAAACCCCGGGAGCAGAAACAACCCGTCAGCTATGTAAAAGCCGCAGCAGTCGCCCAGACAACTCAGCCAACATCTTGGCAGAAGTCAAACCAGAGGGATGCCCGGGGCGTTAGCTGAGCAGCCGGGGTGTAGGACAACGCTGCGAGCAGTGGGGAGGGTGGATCCAGTGCCGAGAGCTCTCCAGGCCAAAAACCAGGCAGTTCAGCCCCACGCTGCGCTGTTACATCCCTTCTCTGCACCTCAGATGCTTTGTGAAGGAGGTGCAGCAATGGGGACACCCCCCGAGCAAGCTTTGAGGAGAAAAGCAGCGTGGACGTTGGCCAGACTTGGCCATGAACTTGTGGCTCCTCTGCATCCCTCTCCACAGCCAGCACCAGCCCCGGCCAGCAGAGATGCTGACAGCTCCTGTGCCCTGTGGGACAAACACGAGCCATCAGGAGTGTCCTACGGGCAGCAGTCAAGGTGGGGAAGGACAGACCACTGCCACCGTGCTGCTGCAGTGCGGAGGTAATGCTCTTCTCCAGTGGCTGGTAGGGAAACTGAGGCAGGGAGCCCTCCCCACCATCTGCCCCAGGACAGGCTGGGGAAATCAGTGAGGCTGGAGCACCCTGTCCCCTTGCAACACATGGATTTGGCTTCCTGGCACTGATAAGCACCCCCGGACCCCTCCAGCAAATGACACTGAAGTGACACCGTGACGGCTGGCACTGCCCGTGCAAAGCCAGAGACACGCACCCAGCAGCAAACTCGCCCACGAGCACCTGCGGGGAAGACGTGCCCTCGCGACCTGCTGTGTCTGCACCCCCTCCCTGCCACCCCAGACCTCCAGTGCTCTTTGTGTGGGTGCACGTTGGGGAAGGACCCACCAGCTGCAGCCCAGCTCCCTCCCCACGTGCAAAACCACCCTGCCGAGAAGAGAGCAGCCCTGCATCCTCCGAGCGCCAAAGAATACACAGACAAATACCTACAGCTTTGCAGGGTTTAGGGCTTGCTGCCTGAGCCTCATAAAAGTACCACACTTCCAAAATTTAGTGTACAGGGTGACCGAGGCGATAGCTGACAGCCTTGATATGGGAAATCAGGTGAAAAGTCTTGTGCAGGGAATGCACCATCCCCCGAATTCCCTACTCAGCATGAAGCAGCCTTTATAAATCAATGTCTGCAGGAGGAATACATGTGAGGAAGCAGCAAGTGCATCCTCCCCTTGCTGCTGCACTCCTGCCGATCCTTGAATCCCACAAGTGTGATGCGAAGGGATCTCTGGAGGGCTCAAGTCCCATGCCCTGCTCAGGGAGGGAGTCTGACCTATGGGACGTGCTTGAGAACCCAGGGATGCACGCAGGAGCATGAAAAGAAGAGGGCTCTGCTCTTCTCCCACTTCCCAACACTGTGCCCAGTCCTCTGTTGTCACAGCACCCCTCTCCTCACCCACCCACGATGCTCTTCCAGGAGATGCAGCCCCCTGAGAGAGCATCCTGGCAGGTCTTGCTGCCGCCATACAAGAGGCTGGGCTAGCCAGCGGCCACGATGGCTGAGCCATGGGAAACCACCGTCAGTGACCTGTAGCAGATGGGCTGCTGGCCCTGTGATGCACAGGGTGTCCATGGTGAGCAGCACACCTTGGCGGGCACACGTGTAGCCTGGGCTGAGGGTGGCCACATACTTGTCCTTGCGACCAGACTTGGCTGCCAGGCAGAATGCGAGCTCGCACACACAGCTTTGTGCGTGGCTGGTGCATCTCCTCTAGAGCACCTGGCACCATGGCATTCCCCGGCAAGCTTGGCGCGCTACTGGTGCCACAGAGAGAGCCCAGAGGCTGCGATGCCACCAGAGCCCAGACGTGACCCTCTGGCTGCCTCTCCCCAGGGTGGGTGGCGCTCAAACAGAAGGTGAGCACAGCCCAGCGCTCGGCAGCAGCACCGCTCCTCCGAACCGGGAAACCGGAGCAAATCCAGCTGATTTGATCTCAGTGGATGCAGAGCCTGCCTATGGGAGAGGTGTCTGACGCCAGGGCACCGTGGCTGATGCAGCAAGAGCAACAGTCCCATGGGAGACAGACTGCCACCGGGGGCAGCCTCGCAGGGCACGAGGGCTCTTCCCATCCCGCTGGAAACCCTCTCCTCCAAACACCACCAGTCTCTGCTGGCTTCAGTAAGTCCCTCTTGCCATAACACATACCTGGCTACTCACCGAGAACACGCGGAGCACAAACGCTGCCCTCTGAGCTGCTCCTCCCAAATGCACAAGGCAAGTCTCCGCAAAACCCACATTCCGGTGGGCAGCGGAGGACTGGTCACATTGCACCCCAGCAGTGGAAAACAGGCAGTGGAAAACATTTCCTTGGAGTGAAAAATACCTCCTTGATTTACAGGAGGTACCTTTCTCGCCCACGGAGGATGCAGCACTCCTCCGTGTCTCCTGATTCATCCTGCCCGGAGCAGAGGTGCCAGGGCCAGCTGCCTCGGCACAGCCGCCCGCGGCAGAGACACCGGCGGGATGCACAGGGCTGCTGGCCCCCTCTATCCACTCACACTGCTGGGGGTTTATAGATGCATAAAAACCCGTTGGCTGAGCCTTTGTTTACTCCATCTCGGAGAAAATAATTAACTCTTGATGCAGTTCTGACTCACAGGACGTGGATTTAAAAAACTTGGTGGAAACATCCTAAAAGCTGACCTGCTCCAAGAACAGGCAAAAGTAAATTATAATATTTCCTGTATCACGGCAGGGCAGTGCCAAGCCCGGCCTCACCAGCTTCCCACACCCACTTGTCCCCGTGCCATGACGTCCCCAGGCTGGGACTGATCCCCAGGGAAAGTCTGCAAGGAGCAAAGGGAGCGCTCGGGGGCTTAGGAAAGAAGCCAGGGAGGGATGGGGGAGTCTGGGGACAGCCGTGCCAGGCGGGGAGGTGACAGCTGCCCATACCCATACCACAGAGGATCTGGGCAAGTGTGAAAGAAGACAATCAGACCTTCAGGGCCTTTTATCTCTGGTGACTTTTTTTCCTTCAGGTACCACACATTTTCGACAGGGTCCCTCCAGTAAAAAAAAGCCCCCAGAAGTGAAGTATTGCACGGCAGAGGCACAGGTGACAGGAGGGAGCATGCAGACGGTACGACTTGGGTCCTCTAAGGTGGCACCTGGACAGGGCAGAGCATGCGGTGACATGCCCGGGAGCAGAGCCCTGACGGTATTCACCACAGGGATGGCGCAAGGCTTGCCAGCACTCACTCAGCGCTTGGGGGGAGCACCTGCCTTGGCTACCCCCCTAAAAAAAAAAAAGGAGGTTTTTCTGCTCCCCACAGAAAAATGTCAGACCCTGGAAAACACAACACTGAGCACCCACGAACCAAATCCATGAAGAAAACGGCTTCCACCTCTTTTTGCTGCAGGGGAGGGGGCAGCAAAGAACCCTGGGTGCTGACACCCCCACCAGCCTGGGGGCAGACGGGACCCCCACCCGGGCCCTGCGGCCGGTGGCTGGCTGCAGCCGGGCCCGTTGTCGCGGACGTGGCAGCAGGCGTCCAACAACAAGGACGGGCGAACAAAGGGTAGTTCACAGCTCCATCGATCCAGAGGTCAGACGGGTGAAGCGCGAACATCTGGTCTGACACTGCCCAGTGCCGGCCGAAGGACTTCCCCGGGTTTATTTAGGTAAGGGCATATCTTTCACAAGGAAGCATCCAATATTCCTGTTAAATTTCCCACGATGAAAAGCCCTCCCCAGCCCCAGTTTGTGCCCACGGGAAGGGACCTTGAGCAGCACAGGTTAAGTGCCAGCCGATGCCACAGTGGCCATGATGCCTGCAGCTGGGAGATGCCCACGTGCAGCAGGGTACCCCTGACAAGCACTTTGTGTCCAGGTACCTTTGCATTTATTAGTGTATCCCTTGAAACTGAAGCTTCTGCAAGATGTATATCACCAGGGAGCTGTTTGCTCCATTGTACCCACGGCGGACGGGGTGAGCAGAGCCAGCCCTGCACTGGGCAGTGGGAGCAGGGCTTTAGCACGACGCCAAGTGCAAGGTCCTACACTTGGGTCTGGACAATCCCCCTTATCAATCCAGGCTGGGGGATGAGGTGATAGAGAGCAGCCCTGCGGAAAAGGACTTGGGGGTCCTGGTGGATGAAAAGGCGGACATGAGCCAGCAATGTGCGCTTGCAGCCCAGAGGCCAATCGCATCCTGGGCTGCATCAAAAGAAGCGTGTCCAGCAGATCCAGAGAGGTGATTCTGCCCCTCTGCTCTGCTCTGGTGAGACCCCACCTGGAGTGCTGTGTCCAGCTCTGGAGCCCTCAGCACAAGAAGGACACGGACCTGTTGGAGCGGGGCCAGAGAAGGCCACGGAGATGCTGGGGGGGCTGGAGCCCCTCTGCTGTGGGGACAGGCTGAGAGAGTTGGGGGGTTCAGCCTGGAGAAGAGAAGGCTCCGGGGAGACCTTCCAGCCCCTTCCAGTACCTGGAGGTGGCCTACAGGAAAGCTGGGGAGGGGCTGTTTGCAAGGGCATGGAGCCATAGGATGAGGGGCAAGGGTTTAAACTAGAGCAGGGCAGGTTTAGATGAGACATTAGGAAGAAGTTCTTTACACTGAAGGTGGTGAGACACTGGCCCAGGCTGCCCAGAGAGGGGGTGGAGGCCCCATCCCTGGAGACATCCAAGGCCAGGCTGGATGAGGCTCTGAGCAACCTGATCTAGTTGAAGATGTCCCTGCTGACTGCAGGGGGGTTGGGATAGATGGCCTTTAGAGGTCCCTTCCAACCCAACACATTCTGCGATTCTATGATTGGCAACCACTGCAGCCGAACGCAAGTTCACACGTTTCTAAGCCAGCAAACAGCCTGGCCAGGCTGGCCGGCCACCCATCCCGCCCAGCACATGCCCGAGGATGGCTGGAGACAGAGGGGTATTAGCTGGAGGGAAGAGCCCCAGGGGTCAAAGCGGGTTTATGAGAAATCAGTCACCTTTGATCTACAGATTACGAGCAATAGCGAATCGACTACATCCCTAGGTGAGCTGCTGCACAGTTAATTAGACACGTTATTAAAAACATGCTCCTCTACCAGTCTGAATTAGTCTAGCTTCCAAGCCACAGAGTCCTGCCCTGCTAAATTAAACAGACGTTCACGATTAACAAGCCTTCCTCCAGGCCGGTATGAGCAGACAAGGCAGAAGACACTCCTTAATCTGCTGGATAAAGCAAACAATGGCCAGGTTTTCCACACCTTGAGTCATGACTGTAGCTGGCTTGTTTTTATTTTGATTCTCCTTGGGCTGCGGACACCAAAAACGGACCAGGCATCCAGGACCCATCCTCACAAGGAAAGGATAAACTGGTATGTCCTGTCTCACCAGGCGAGGACCTGATTAGCTCTTTCACCCCAGGGAGATGCATTTCAAAGGTGTTTCCAGGAGCAGAGATTTCCCGGTGAGCATCTCCTCTCCCACAGCCGTGGACCACGCTTTCTCCTCCCGGATACAGCGGGGCCATACTCGGACCCACCTTCATTCTCGTGATGCACCAAATTGTCTCAGGCACAACCAGCCCGTCCTCTCCAGTCTTCATTTCTCTCCCAACACTGGTACGTGCTGCAGATGCGGATCTCATTAGCAATGCTGCCCCAAAAGTACTGATCACCCATTTAGAGTATTTTCCTGTGACCAGCCAATTTTAAGCCCCTTCAGTGTATACCTGTAAATCCATTTCTTGCTGTAGCACCATGGGAACCCCCCCATACTCCTAATATTGCTGAATTGCACAGAAATGGCTTGAAACCCCTGGTTCCCTCTGCAACAACTCTTAGGGTGACTCATCCATTCCCCGGTTTGAAAGCACCAAGTGCTGCCCATGTGCTTTTCTCCATGCCGAAGCAGTGTGTAGCACAGATCCCCACGATCTGCCCATCGTTACAGCCAGCCTGAGCAAGAGGGTATGTCCTCGGGGGTAGCTTTGTGTCCCATGATAATGCAAAGCAAGTCCTGCTGCTGCCCTGTTCCCCCAACCCCCACACCTTCACCCCACATCTGCACCGGCAGAGCAGAAAACAGACAACCCCCCTCGAAGAGCACTGCCGTGAGCTCATGTTTTTCCTTGCTACACATCCTCTGTGGGGTTTCGTAGCTGGCTGTTTCATCTTACAAGAGCCATCCCAGCTGCCCATAAGCCCCACAGGGACCACGCACACTGGCTGCAGGACCCAGCCCTCCCCAGCATCCTGACCCCCCGCCAGCCGGCAAGCCTTCGCCTCACTCCCGGAGGCTTTTATTAGAAACACACAGTCACGAAACGTTGCAAGTGGAATCCATTACACAGCATTTAGTACATATCATTTGTATTTCACAGCCGGCAATCTTTCTGATTTCACAGGGAAATGGCTGTTAAAAACCCCGCTGTGGCCGATGGGAAGGGATTGGTGTGCCAGGTGGGAGTGGGGATGGAGGGAGCATTTCCAGGTCCGGGATGAGCCTGCTCCCACATCTGGACATCTTTCACAGCCACGGCCTCTCCTGCCGCACCCTCCACTTGCGAGTGAGATGCCATTGGCGTGCAGGAGAAGGCAGCTCTGTTGTCCGCAAATAATTCACCCCCATCTGACTCAGGTCCTTTGTGAAGCTGGGATATTATTGCAAATTATTAGTGCAAGGAAAGAGAAACTCTGAAGCACTCCAGTGTTTAGTTTAGCATTGCTCCTGCAAGGTATTCTGGATGGCTGCAGACATTTCTAGTTTGTGCACAGCAGGAACGTAATGAGCCGTGCCTCAAAGATAAATCAGCTCATGAATTAGCTCCTCACCCACTTTCTCCCAGGTGCTTCGTTCCCCAGACCTCCAGGATAGGATCTCTGGGGCAGTGGGGATCCATGGCCAAATGGCATCGTCACCATCGGGGAAATGATACTCATGTAGCACCAAATTTTGGGGCAGAGTAAGAAGAGAACACAAAACTAAAGACATAGTTTAAACCCTGAACCTGGCCATTCCCAGAAAGGTGCTATTTCCTTAAGAAAAGGCTGAAAGGAATGAAGGGAAAACACAGCCCATGGCCAGGTAAGCAAAAGGTATCTCATCCCATAAAACAAGAGCAGTGACTCAACTCATCCCATAAAACGAGAAAAGTGAGTGACTTCAGGATGGGCAGCTTGACCCAGGAGAGGCCTTTTCAAAATAACAATTGTGACTTGGGAGGTTCAATTCGGATATTAAAATATAATTTAGGATATTGCTTCCTCGGGAGGGCCGTACAGCCCTGAGGCAGGCCACCAGCAGCGGGGGGTCTCCAGCACTGGGAGTTTCCAGAACTGGACTGGGCAAATCCACAGCCACCCTGATCACTGCTGCGACTGGGGCAGGGGGACCTTAGGGACAGGGACACCAGAGCTGGACATCTACTCTGACCCAAGATGGAGATGCCCTGTTTTACTGATGGAGTTGAAAAATCTTGTTTTCCTAGTACGTGGCAGGACCCTAATTCACTTCCCCAGTATAACTTCTCCTATATAATGATGCAAGCCACTATCTCATCCAGACCTCTGTTTGCCACCCCAATGTTCCCTTCTTCTGGCAAGCAGAGCTACAACACGCAGCTCTGAATTATGCCCACAGGAAGACTGGCTGGAAACACAGGCTGGGAAACACTCATCCAGACCCACCTCCACGTTAACTTTCCAAGGAAGTAGGAGCCATCCCATCCCCCCGACAGCACAACCCCTTCTGCCCACTCTAGGATGCCCATCTGTTTAGTATTATAACTTGGTGAGGGAAAAAAATAGCATTGCTTTCTCTTTATTGTGTTTTGGAGCAAAAATCCAGCAGAGGCACAAAACCAGCAAGGCACGACGAAGGCAGGGTCTCCCTGGTCTAACACCAGGCCCATCAATATGAGTAAGTCTCTGCACCTTGGCATCTATCCTGCAAATCCAGAGGCTCACCCACCCTTCAGTGGATGCCAAAAGGCCTCTTCTTCCTTAACCAGCAGCAATGCATCAAGTCAGCTGAACTGGCACAGCGCAAAGCCAACAGATACCAGCAATTGTCTAGCAGGACCCACCTTCTCAGGTGAAAGCTGTTTTTGGCAGGGCAGCAGGTCTTTCTGCATCAGCAAAGCAGGGCACGTCACCTGCTCACAAAGGCTATTGTCATCGTACATCCTCTCAAATCCAGCTGTCTTTCTTCAGTCCTAAAACGTCCCATTTAACTCACCTGACACTGTGCCTAACCCAGGGCTGAGGGAGTCTTGCAATCCCCTCTCCTTTTCAGTAGGAAATCTGCCCAGGGCTCCTGAGAAGGAAGATGGTGAGGGCCACAGAGACGTGAGTGCAAAGTGACAAGCGTGCCCAAACTGAGCTGCCACAGCAAACTCCACTGTCATCTCCCCAAAACATGTCTCCTCCAGCTCTGGGTTGTCTACAGAAGAGGTGGTCTAACCGGGCCATCACTGGTGTGTCAATCCGCCAGAGCTGGGACTAGGACTAGTCTACACTGTAAACTCATTACAGGGCAGTTAAGCTGAAGAGGATGCTGGATAAGACGCCGCACTTTCCACCAGTTCAGCTGAGCCACAATTGCACCAATATAAATCAGAAACGTGCTCGGGATATGAAATGGTGCAGCAACACGTGTTATGGAAAGCCAACATGTGATGGACACAGAGCCAACAACCCAGCTCTCACCACCAGATTTCTGCTTCTCGCACTGCCTGGAAACACTGGTGCCTTGTACCTGTCAATATCTGTCATCATTACCCTATATCATACCCTGTGACCGGTGACGACAGGCTCGTTACATAATTTTAATGCACAATGTGCATTAAAGACCCCCAGGTCTACAATTTTTGACCTCATAATGACACAGAATGAGGGCTGAATCACTGGGCTGGAAGCACGTAATTGCCCCAGCACTGATGATCACAGCCCATGTTGGCCAAAGAGAGGACAGGCCAAACCTGAAATTTGACCACTGCTGCAAATGCATTAATTTCCCAAATCTCAGAAAATTCACAAGCAGAGTCAACCAGGAAACAGAAGCGAAAAGTACAAATGAAAACCAGCGCGGTTTTGGACTAGATGACAGACCCTTGGAAGGTTGGTCCCTTCCAACCCAAACCATTCTATGACTCAAAGAAAAGTTTAAACAACGCGTTTGGTTGTTTTTTTTTAAGGCTGCAATTTGACAGTCTATGAAGCCAACAACTTCAACCAAAACCAACCTCAGACTAAGAAAGTCCTTGTGACAACCACACATACAAAGGCAACACGAGAAATGGAAGGAGAGTAAGCAGGCAACTCATATTTTATTGTGACTGGTGTGAAGTGAAGCAAATTAATGAGGGAAACTTATGGAAAAGCCGTCTCTGGCGTGGCTGAAGACATGAAAAAGTTATTGTGGTGGTGTTCTTTTAAGCACATAGACAAAATGCTAAGTAAAAATGTTAAAATTCATAGAAACATTAAAAAAAAAGCACTGACACTGCCCAGGAATGGAGATATGGAGATCCTGTCACCTTTCTGGGTCCCGCTTCATCGTTGCAGGACTTTCAGGGCAATTTTTGTTTGACTTCTTTTTTTTTTTTTTGCCCTACATGCAATCAGAGCTTCCCTTGCTGCGGTTCTTTGTAACCGCTTGTGAAGGATGGCCGTGGTCAGCCAGTCTGTGTCTTTGTTAGGAAAGTAGGATGTTATTTCCATAGGCCTCAGGAGGACAGGGCTGTTTCCTCCCGTTAGTAACGCAGGATTCCTTACCTCATACATAACTAACGACCCAGGGACCGTCTGGCTGTAATTCTCTTAAAAATCACACATGCCGTCTGCAAGCGTCTAGCAAATAACTAAGACTTTGGCCACAGCTGGAACGGATGCGTCAAGAGCACGCGGTGACCAAACAGCTCTTTTCTACACGGATAATGGCCTTGTGGAGGCGGGAGAAGCCACAGCCACCGTTTATCTTCATTTCTGGGCTTTTCAGTTATGACACTTTCATAAACAAGCCCAAGGAACCATGGCCACATGAAATTCCTGTACGACACCTCCACAATAGGTTGAAAAATCAAATCCTGGGACTAGCCATTAAAATTGGATTGGAGGAAAACCACAAGAAAGCTCCACAGCCTTGGTCCAGTACCGGTCAATGTTTGTACGAGTGGAGCAAACCTATGGAGCTCTTTCCAGCACTGTGTTTCCAGACAGCATCCCCATCCTCCTTGCCAAGGTGGGGGAGAGATGAGACCAGAAGCACTTTGGAAGGCAAGAAGACTTCAAAAAGATCTTTATTGCTTGCAACAGCATCCTGAGGAAAAGCTGGTGGAGATCTATGAGCCCCACCAGCCAGTGGAGACCACAAGGCGGGGGACAACTTCTGACTGAGAAGTATCAGAGCGTATAATACTTCAGGGACTGGGATGGGGAGAGGGAGAACTAAGAAAATCAAACACATTTCACAGGGAGAGACTCAACAGACTTCAAGAATTAGCAAGCAAGGGCCCATGAGGGGACGCCTGGGAGAAGAAGAAAGCTGGTAAGTCCTTGAAGACACTGAAGCAGAAACATCTCAGCACAGAAGGATCAAGTTTAGTAGATGCACTAGGATTATAACGCAGTGAAATGGTAGGCATTCAAGGTCTTGCTCAGCTTGAAATCACTTCTGGGAACATAATGAAAATGCTGATGTAACTCAAATCATAAAGAATTAAAGAACAGGAGTATAATTAGCACCAGTCAACATACTTCGACAGGAAACAGGTCTTGTCAAACAAATCTGATTTCATTCTTCACTGAGATTACAAGTTTGATTGGTGAGAGTAACCGTGTACAAGGCAGGAGGCTTCTGACTACTGAAACCAGGAGGCGTGACAGCAGCACAGGGAGCAGAGCCAGCCGCGCCAGCGACAGCACAGCCGTTGCCGGGGTGTACAACTCCGTATCGCCGAAAACATGCTAAAGGGATTAAGGGCTGATTAGCTGGCAGGTTCCAAGGAATAGTTCCCAGCACTGGACCTCAGTGGGCTCTGCAGGAACCAGCCCCACGTTCATTTTTGTCTTACAGCCAGCAGCATGGAGAGGCAGGAAGGAAACCGATGCCGAAGTATCTAATGCTCTTCCAGGCTCGCAGAGCATCTTCAGGTAAAGGATGTGGGATTCAACTCCCCTGGCATTCACCATATGAAAAAATAATGCTTCCACTTAATGTAGTTGTTAATTTTCTACAGATAGTAATGACAGAGAAAAAAAGGCCCCAGAGGACAAGCCAGATGATCTAAAACAGCCATTCCAGGCAGGTGGACTGAATTGCCCTCTGCAGGATACTCAGGGAGGGGGTTATGCTAACAGTTTACATTATAACCCCCACTTTTGTGCTGGTGATTAAATTGACCAAATCATCTTAAATGAAAAGTCTGGGGGGGGAGGGGGGCACAACCCTTAAAATAAATTAAACTCTGTAGGGAAAAGCACTGGAAAGCCTGGTCTCCTCCAGCAAATGCATCTCGAGCTGGTGCTGCTCAGCAGATGTAAACTCCAGATGGTCCCAGTGACACGGTGGCAATGATGGGGGACAGCCCCCTGCGCCCGGCTCTGGCACCGCCGCACGGATGCTGTTCCCACCCGACAGACGTTCGCTGTGCATGAAACAACAGGACGGCTTCAGTCCTCTTCCAAGCAGGCAGGTGTCACCAACAGGACTGCCATCACAGACGGGGACCTCCTTGGGAGCCAGGAGGATTAGGGCTAAGTCTGGGTGTGCAAACCAATGCCAACTTTGCTCTGCCTTCCCCTCCATTGCTAGGAGACCAGGAGCATAACCATGGTTTTAAGGCTTACAGGAGAAAGAAGATGACTGTCCCGGGCAGGAGCACCTACAGGGTCCCATAGATGAGCTGCCCCAAGACACAACCGAGGTGTGCACAGACCTGCCTCAAGGATGAGCAGCCAGGACAGGGAACATCCTCAGCACCCCTCACATCCATCCATTTCCTGCCCTGTGGCTCCCCAAAGGGTGAACGACAAAACTCAGAGCACCCCGAGAAAGTCCTACAGATAGTATTAAACCAGGGGCTCTTCCACACCAGGCATCACAGCTGAAGGTGAAGGTGGTGAAGGTGAAGGTGAAGGTGGGAGTGCACCCATGATTACAAAGGGACCACTTGGTGCCTAGCCCAAGCTTTAGGATTTTCAACAGCTTTTGGGAACTTGCTCAAGCTGCAACAGAGACAAGACAGGCCTGAGGTGAGCTGGGAGATGGGAGAGGGAGATTCCCAGGTCCTTGCCCACGCTGAGGTTAGGGAAAACTCTCCAGCACCCCAGCAAACAGGAAATCCATACGGAAAAAGCCCTCAGCAATGGGGAGGGAGCAGCTGCTGTTGTCAGTGCCTTCTGGGCTTGTCACGGCTGCCTCTTACCCCCTGCCTCCCCAGCCAGATCCTCTGACATCCAACACCGCCGCTGCCAAGCCAGCCCAGTTGGGTTCCCCCACTAATACAAGCAGAAAAGCCACGCTTTGCAGGCTCCTTTAAAGTGGTGCCCTACCCCCCCAAAAAAGACTTAGTCAAAGCAAATGCCAGACCCATTAAGAGCACAGGACCTCACAGCCAACAGAGGAATGCTTGGGTTTGATGGACTGTTTATAGAGTCTTTTATAGGAAGGATGGGTAACCTAATCCCAACTACAACATTTTTTATGCCGCTCTATGAGGGTTCAGCTGTGATTAAACTGTTGGCACAGTCCCATGGCACATAAAACCATGGAGACCAGCAAGTTGCATCCCTGCCGGAGCCCTGCAAATGCAAGCGGCAAAACTATTCCAAGCATTAAAGGCCGGTGAGCCCTGCTGCGGGCCATCCCCGCTCACACCTCCAACAGGCCTCGCTGTCTTAAGAAACCGAAATAAAAGTGACTCGGTAGTCTGTCTCTGGTGAATATTTACCCCTGCTGCAGTCCAGAGCAGGGCAAAGGATAACCACCCCTGCAGGACTGCTTTTGGGTCTCAGAAGGTGGGTGCAGGAGATGCAACTGCTCTTGCAAAAATGTGCTCTCAGCAGTGGGCTTCAACATCCTTTTCTCCTAGAAGAAGTCCCAGGACCAGCTCGGGGTCCTCCGCCATCCTCCTAAGACATCAGATAAAATCCCATAGCAACATTTCCTGAGCAGTTAAAATGCTTGATTTTGAGCCAACCTCACTGAACTGAGATGATCAGAGCTGTGTGTCCCAACTGTCTCTACCAGGCTGCCACTCCATGGCTGGAGCAGGGACTGTGGCCCCCCAGCATGGGCAAAGTTCTCCCAGGAGCCAGCCTCCAGGGAGAGGACATCCCAACACCTCCAAGCAGCTCAGGCAGACTTTGACCCGGAAACCATACCCACCTGGAACAAACCACCCCCAGGGTGCTCTAAGTTGACTGAGAAGGAAATAAATATTTGGAGTGGGAGAGATTGGAAGAACAGGTACCTCCAAGCCCAGGCTTTGCACAGGGTCACACCAAACCCATGCTGGAGGACAGGCTTGTGCAGCAAAGCAAAGCCCCCTCCTCCAGACCCTCAGCTTAGCTGGAAAGGGAAAACGAGTGGGGGAGGGCTGGGGCAGGAACCTCCTCTGCCGCAGTGCATCGATGGGACTGTACATGGGATATGCATCCTCGGAGTGGGACCGCTCGACGTCACACCAGCAGAGTCTCCCTCGACGCGGCTGGTGGGTGGGATTTCATCAGGCAATTTGAACATGATGTTTGTTTCATTTCATTGTTACAGAATTGGAACAGAACCAAGGCTTCTCTTTTTTTTTTCTTTGGCTTCGTTGACTCATCCATCAGTTTGTCTGGTCTCTCTCACAATACTCTCTGGCATGATGGGGCCACCACACACCCATTCCAGGTGGGCTGCCAACGCCCACATTAGCCCATGGCCACGCGAGGTGGCCTCTCGGAGATAAAGCTCTGGGGCACGCTGAGCACAAGAGGCTATCAGTGATTTCAAACCCTTCTTCTGAATCAATCAAAAGACACCACCACCTCAGAAACCCTGCCTTGAGCATCCTCAGGCGCAGCGGCCAGGAGCGGGACGTGTCCCTCAGCGCACAGCCGGGCTCTTTCTGTGGGATGGGACTTTGCCAGCAGTTTTATTTTAGTCCAGCACATCGCTGCCACCAAAGGGAAGGAGACTCCGCAGCGCTTAGGATGCTGTTACCTGAGCCTGTGCACCCATGGGGTTCCTCCTTCCAGCACACGTAGCACAGACCCCGATGCACCATGCGCCAGGTGATGGGCACCTTGATGGAGACACAAGAAGGTGGGCACGCCGCCATGGCTCGATGAGCTGACGGCACCCCCAAGAGACCCACAGCAGGGGCCAAGCCCTTCTCCACCCCCGTGGCCACCAAGCAATTTGAGACTGGTGGACGACACACCCAGGGCTGACCTCACAAATCCCATTTTTTTTTCCCTTTTCCCTCTGTAGCCCACACACTGAGGACCTCCCAAACACACCGTAAAACGCTGGGTCAGCCTTCCAGGGGCTCAGCACCCACAGGATCTCAGGCCATATTTAGGCCACCCAAATTACAGGGCAAGACTTCTTGAGGGTGTCCTGCCTTGCTTGCCCTGGCACGAAGCCACTTGGGCAGCCCCTGCCACTCTCTGTCTGTCACACCATGGGGACGCGCAGGATCCACCGGTCCCTCCTGTTGGTCCCCAGATGTGCCGCTCCCAAATCTACCAGAGCCCCTGCCAGTGTCCCCTCCACATCCCTTACTTTTCTGTCCAAAATTCAAGCCCCCACGATGCAGCCCCACCTTTTCTTATGCAGAGACGTAGGGAAACATGGAGCAGCGAAGCAGCGCTGCAGGGCCCAGCCCGCAGAGGATGTACTTCACCCTCAGCCCTGCAGACAAGCAGGGATGGGCTCGTGAAACGCTGAGGGATGAAAGCAAACGCCGGGGACAAGTTGGCTCGCTCAGCTTTTGGCACATGCCCATGAGCTGTGTCCCACCAGGATGGGGACAGCCACTTGCTCAGCCCCAGAGGGACCAACCTGGATGCACTCCCCAGCAGAGCCTTACTTGCATGGGTCTGCACCTCCTGCCTGTCCCACGGCTTGCCATAAACCAGCGGAGCCCAGGAGACCTCCCCAGCCACCCTTCAACCAAGGAGGAATATCAGCAGCCTCACAGAGCGGCGCAGGGTTTAACTCAACCCAGGAACAGAGACCAGATGACAAATGGGAGCAGCTGCCAGTAAATTCAGTGTTTCCAGAGGATCTGTGTTTATCAAAAGCTGTCGCTCTCCAGCCAGAACAGGTGTCAGTCACAGCAAAATCTCGTGGCAGCTATTCAATCTGAAGCCACAAGAGTTTGACATCAAACCCCCCCAAAAAAAAAAAAAGCATCGTTAGCAACTTCTCTGCTCTCCATCTCGCCTACAGCCTTGGAAAAAGAAAGGTGAAGAGCCAAAAGGAGGAGAAAGCCAGGTGTATCAGGCAGCGGCTCTGTGCAGCAGCAGCGCAGCCACCCAAAGCAGGCATCTCCCCATCACTGGACGATGCTCAGAGTGGATCTGCTCCCCCCGTGACAGAGCCACATCACTGACCGTCACCCAGCCACCACGGGGGGACTCAAAGCAGCACCCACCTACCCCGAGATGGCTCCACTGCACACCCGCGCTGGCCTCATCCCACCCGCAGACTCGCTGGCTGCCTGCTGCCTGCAAATTGACACCGAGCACAACACAGAGCAGACCCTGCGCTGCCTGTTCAACACTTCCCACTAGCCAGACACCAACCCCTACTAATGCTGCCAACATCCTAATTAGCACCTTTCCCGTGCCTGCCCTGCTCCCAACCGCTCTGCATCTGTCCAAGGATTCTCTTTGAGGTTCTCCAAAGGTAGAGCTGACGAACCGGGATGAGTCCCGGAGGTGCTGGGCACCCCTTCCCCTCCGGAGCAGCTGGCACGGCCTGCTCCTCCAGCCCATGCCAGCGCCCCGCTGCGCTACTGCGCGGCTGCTGTCAAGGGATTTCCACACGGCATCACGCACACTCCTGTGTTCATCCTTTCCGAGCCGCCAGAGCGGTGCTAACATGCACCAAGGACAGGAGAAGCCCAGGAGGGTCCTTGTTACACGGGGACTATCTGGCCCTCCACGCAGTGGGTAAGAGGAGTGAGGCTTTGTCCCGGTTTCGGCATGGACAGGGCGGCTCCAGGCTCTGCCCGGGGAATGCATTTGCCCAGCCTGGCTGGAAACTGTGCTTGGTGGGGCTGCTCCGCTCTGCCTGCCCTGATCCACCCCCGTGCTGCCACAGCACCGCGGCCGTGCCAGGCAGGAACAAGTTTGGAGGGGCAGACACCTCCATCCCACCACCTGGCACGCTCCAGCACCGGGCAATTAATACCCTGCCACCAGCCATTCCGCACGTCCAGGCATAGGCCACTCTCTGCTCCCCAGGGAAAGAACAAAAACCCATCAGCGGCTGCCTCTCCCTGCCGGAGCTGTACCCGTCTCTACGCCAGAGCAGCGCAGAAACCACGTGCCTGCTCGCACTTAGCACGCAGGTGCTCTCCCGCAGCCTGTGTGCCGGGGCATGCGTACAAAGGCTGAGGACGAGCACGCAAACCCAGCGCTCAGACACCTGCACGGGCGCTCCGCAAGCAGGAGGTGGTGGGGATCCTGCGGGAGAGAGCCGCAGGAAATGCTTTCCCCAAAGCTGGCACGCCACAGTTAACTCTCTGCAGCCTGTCCAGCCCCCTCCCTGCAAGGAAAGCACTCCGGCCAGCCCATACACCTTGTTCTATTTCATCCGCACTGCCCCCAGCTCATGCGTTTCCCCTGCTCGCTTTGTCCCCTGATACCAGACGGGCTTAAAAGTAAAACAAGGCAAAGATTTATTAAGTGAGGCTCACCGTAAAGGTTTCCGAGTTGCAGTTGTGGAGCCTGGAAACAGGATTACAAGCAAAGCAAATCATGAAACGCGACCGTAACCTCTGCACGGCGAGATGTGACCCCTCACGTGCTCCAGCCCATCTCGCACCCAAGCATGTGGCGTGCACCGGCTGGGGCGGCTGCCTGGCCAGCGCGCAGCCGCTCGCCACCACATAAACCTCTCCGTGATGGTCCAGGGCTTCTTCAACCTCCCCTCTGCTGCACCCACCTCGTTTAGCTGGCCCGAGCCTGATCTTCAGCAGGCTTGATAGAATCACAGAAGGGTTCGAGTTGGAAGAGACCTTTAAAGGCCATCTAATCCAACATCCCCTGCCACTAGCAGGGACACCTTCAACTAGGTCAGGTTGCTCAGAGCCCCGTCCAGCCTGGCCTGGAATGTTTCCACGGATGGGGCATCCACAACCTCTCTGGGCAACCTGGGCCAGGGTTTCACCACCCACATCGTAAAGAATTTCTCGCTTATATCTAGTTTAAATCTTCCCTCTTTAATTTGAAGCCATTGTCCCTTGTCCTATTGCCACAGGCCCTGCTAAAAAGTTTGTCCCCATCTTTCCTGTAGCCCCCTTTAAGTACTGAAAGGCCACACTATAAGGTCTCCCCGGAGCCTTCTCTTCTCCAGGCTGAACCCCCCCAGCTCTCTCAGCCTGTCCTCACAGCAGAGGGGCTCCAGCCCCCGGATCATCTTCGTGGCCTCCTCCGGCCCCGCTCCAACAGCTCCGTGTCCTTCTGCTGTTGGTGCCCCAGCGCTGGAGGCAGCACTGCAGGGGGGTCTCCCCGAGCGGAGCAGAGGGGCAGAATCCCCCTCTCACCCTGCGGGGGATGCAGCCCAGGATGCGGGGGCTTTCTGGGCTGCCAGCGCACATTGCCAGGTTGTGTTCAGCTTTTCACCCACCACTACCCCCAAGTCCTTCTCAGCAGGGCTGCTCAACAAGGCTGTACAAAAAGCTGAGCTTGCAACAAAGAGATGCATCTCATGAGAGAAAGGCTTGAAGCAAAACTCCAGGAGGCAGCACCTCGTCCGTACCCGGGGAGAATGAGCTGTAGAGTCACCAGAGCCAGTGGCAGGGAAGGATGCTGCCAGCTCGCTCCAGGAGCTCCCTCCACTCTTCTCCGCTCTATCCAGGCGTACCAGCCATGGCCACCAGCCCATGCCTGGAGGGAGTGGAGAAGAGTGGATGCACGCAGATACAGGTCCTGGTAGGACACACGCACACCAGTCTCTTGGGTGAAAGCAACCACACACCTGGAGGCATCTGAACAGCCTGTTCCTGCCCAGTTTGTCCTCAGACAAACCTGCCCAACCCTGTAGTCTCAGTGAACAACCCAAGCCAAAGCACTTGGGTTCGGTGGCCACCCCACATGAATGAGTGGCCTCCTGGGAGGCTCAAAAAACCAGGATCTCCTCTGGAGACTGAAGAGCATCCAAGGGCTCCCTGTCCCCTGCTCCAAGACAGAGTGCTCCAATCATTCCTCCCTTGCCCTGAGAGACTCTGGGATAGGAAGGACCTGCACTGCCACACCACAGTGCATGTGATGCTTCTCTTCAACAGCCTCCCACAACCCCCGTGCACCAGGGCTGTGGAAGATGGAGATGCCTTCTCTCTCCTGCGTTCCTCTACAGAAGATCTCCAGGCTCACAGAAGGTCTGGGCAGTGGGTCCAGAGGGTCCAGCCCCTGTTTGACCCTCCTCACCCTCCCTGGCTCTCCCCCTCCCCTGCCTCGCAGCAGCAGAGCAGCGTCCCACCAGCCCTCCAACACGGGTCCCTGCAAGCCACGGGGAGGACGTGCAAACAGAGCTCACTACACTCTGGCAGGGTCCCCTGCAATCTGGGGACATGTTTTGGGCACTGGGATGACACTTCCCACAGAGCAGGGCTCACTTCAGCCCACTGCCAGGCAGATGGACCCCAAATAAGCCCAGCCCGGCTGGGCACCGGCAGCAAGCTTCTCCGTGTGGGATAACCCTCGTCTGTCCTTCGGTCCGCTGCGGACCAGGTGCCCCCATGACCCCTGAAGCCTGGGTGGGGGCAGAGGGGAACAGAGCCCTTTGCGGCCAGTCCGACTGCCTCCCCCTCCTCTCCCATGCCGGGGGCTCGGCAGCCAGCCGCAGGCTGCCCAGGAGCCCGGCCGCGGAGCCCATTGTTCCCTTTGTCTGGCCTTTTGAGCACGAGCCTGCGCGGCTCAAGGCATTCCCTCCACCGCGGGGACATTCACACGCTCGGCCGCCCTCGCCACCCCCCGACCCGCTCCGTCGGCGGCCGAGGGGCCGAGCATCTCCCCTAAACCCAGCCTTCGCCCCCACCAGATGAATCCAGGGCTGAGGGCAGCCCCTCGCCTCCCCCAGCTCCATCCAGATGCTCTCGCCCTCCAAAATGCCGAAGAGGGCAAAGGCGAGCGCCAACGGGCATTTTCCAGGGAACCATACCCTTGCCCGGACACCCTGCCAAAATCAAGAGCCTGCGTAAAACTGGGAAGGCATTCCCACACTCGGAGGGTCCACCACCACAGCCAAGGCGATGAGCACCCAGAGTGACAGGGAACCCTCCTGGCACTTTGTCTCAGAAGCTGCAGATGGTCTTGAAAGCCAAGATGGGAGCTGGGGGGCGATGGAGCCCCCACTGAGCATGGGCATCCAACATCCGAGCCTGGAGAAGACGCCTTTCCCATTGTGACAGACCTCAAAGACCGCATCCGCCATAGGAAGCTGAGCCAAAGGGATTCCTGGTTTCCCTCCCACCTCCAGCAGCGCATCGGGGGGATGCTCAGGGAGGAGGTGCAGAAAGCACCCTGCTTTTCAGCATCAAGGGCTTCCTGGTGCCCCCGGGACCCAGGATGGGCAGGGGTGGGCTTCACCCCACCCAATGCGCTCCTGCCTCCACCCTCCATCGCTCCTGGTTTTAAACCTGCTGCTTGAGAACTTGAGCGAGTGAAAAAATACAAAACAATGAACCATCACCCCTTCATCACCCTCTTCTTCACACCTCCCACGGCCCGACGCACCTCTGTGACCCCCCCAAGCTGCATCTTTCCTGCCCCCCCCCCGTCCCCGTACCTCTCCTGTACAAGCATCTTCGCCCTCCTTTCCCAGCCTTTCCCAGTTCTGAGTTGATGCTTTCAAAGAGCCATCCACAATGACTTTAAGATCTCTTTCTTAAAATGCTAATAAGTAATTTAAAGACTGCCACTGTGCATGCATGGGTTTAGGGTAATTTTTTCCATGTGAATCCCTTTTCATTCATCACTGACTACATTTAATCTGCCACTTTATAGCCTGGTTATCCAGTGTCATGAGATCCTTTTACAATATTTTAAAGACAACTGTTGTTTTTATCGTCCTGAATAATTTTGTATAATCTGCAAACTTTCTCGCCTTTGAGTTCCCCCCCTCTTTCTAGTGCGTTTAGAAATATGTCGCACAGCGCAAGCCTCACGCTGACCCCCGTCCAGTGGGAAAACTGACTCTTTGTTTCCCCCTCTTTAAGCAGATTTTAATCCATACGAGAGTCCTTCCTCTAAAATTACTGGAGTCTCCCGGATCACCCAGGGAGCTCTTCTTAAAGGATGCTTGTCCCGTTTGCTCTGGCCCCAATATTCATTTTACCAATTTATTCTAAAATATAAGCTCTTCTGACATCACTTGATGGCAGTCTCTCAGCCCTGCCCTGGGAAGGAAAGCCCCTTGGCAGGACTCCTCTTGGCCACGGCCCTTTGGAGGGACACTGAAGTTGTTCCTCATCTCACCAAGTGCTCCATCCTGGCCGGTTTTAACCTCCCAGTTCTCATTTGTTTGGGGGGGACCAGGGGGGGGATAATTCATTTCTTCTCACAAGTTATTTTTCCAGCTCCTCTCAGGCTGCCATATATGGTTTTGCGTTCACCACGCCACCGTTTCTGATTTTTTTCTATTTTCCCCTTTTAGACACCACTTCCACTTTCTGAAGAACATCTTTTTACCTCCGATGACCTCCTTCAATTTGCCATTTAATCAAGATTTATTTTCTTTTTTAAAACTCCTACATTAAACGGCTGTGTGCATTTATCCTGAGCTTTAAGATCATTTCCCACATCATGTGCAAGCATTTCGCTATTTTAGCTGCTTTACCGTAAAGGAGCTTTGGCTAGCTCCTTCATTTTGCCTGATTTACAAAATGTTACTACGTAGCATTTTTAAGTGCTGGTCATTTTACGGATGGTCTGCCTCTAGGAGAGGTAAGGTGTAAAGAACATCATTTATTAGACCAACTTCACCAAGCTTCACCAACTTTTGGAGCTCGCCAGCCCCTTCTCGTGCCCGCCAGGAGACCGGCCCTGCTCCCCCACGCCTTGCACCACGTTTGGCATGATGCTCAGGTCTGAATCAAGAGATCCTCCTCTCGTGGGCTCTCCGAAGAGCCGTGATCATCCACAGTCACTAACTGTAATTTCTGAATAATGCCCCTTTGCGACGTTTATAGAGGCAAGGACCATCCACAATCACAGTTGTGTTTTCTGCCCTCATGGCCTGTTTCATCTCCCTTAACACTCGGCGATCGGTGCCGCGAGCCGGGTCAGAGGGGTAGCAGAGACCTAACGCCGCTCCCCCCATCCCCCAGCACGGAAATTCAGAGAGGGGAAGAGGGCACGGCATGATCCTCACTTACTCCTTCGCCTCCATCCTGCTTTGCTCAGGGAGGGGCAACACACCCCTGTGCCGCACCCTGGCACAAACCGCCATCCATCCAGCACGTTCCCAAGACACCTGATACCGATATAAAGTCGGTATCGATATATCCCTACACATACCCCCGCAGCACCCCTCCTTCCTCGCACCCTCCTGGCCCCCAGGGGGTCCCTGCCCACCTCCAGCATCCCCAGTGCTACTCCCACATGCTCCCTGCATCCCTGGGTACCAGCCAGGGTAGAGCCCCCTCCCGAGCCCCCCCCCGGGGCGCTGCCTCTCCCTCGTGCCCGCGCCGCACGTCAGCACCTTATCGCGGGAGGCCCCGTCCTCACCCCTTATCTAACGGCTGAACTTTTGCCTCCCAGCACCTCCTCACTCCCCCCATCCCGACGCGCTCCAACGGGCAGCCGCGCTTCTCTCCGGCGTCTCTGCAAACCAGAAGCCAGGTTTGGGAGGGACTGCAAACCAGGATGGGAGCCGACCCTCGCGATGGGGGTCATTCTCCGTAAAAAAGGACTTTGTGTGGGATGGGAACCCCGGACAGACCCAGGCACAAGCACCCATCTCAGACGGGTCGGTCTATCGGGAGCGGGCGCGTGTTGGGGCAGGAGTGGTGGGCTCAGGCTCTGGTTTATCACCACTCCCGGCTGCGCTCGCACAAAAGCACTCAGGCCTGGGGAGGTATCCCAGCGTCCAGTATTTACCCAGCTCCCCAGGCAGGTTTTGCAGCCCCACTGGTGCCCACCCCCCTCTTTACAGCCAGCTCAGGTATGTGTACACAAACTGCCGCTGACTAGTGCGGGCAGATCCTCAGCCCACCTGCAACCAGGACCACTGCTCCCATCCCTGGGAGACAGCCCCCAGACTCCTTGGCAGCAACCGCAAGGCACAGCCACATCCCCTTTGCACCCCCAGATCCCTCTGCAGGGTGTCCCGAGGAGCTGGGGGACATCGGTGACCACGCCAGCCCCGAGCCCTCATCCCCTACAGCCCTGTACCCCTGGCATCTCCCTCCAGCATCCGCTCCCTCGGCTTTTCTCACCCAGAGAAGCTGGAAATACAGCAGGGATTGGGAGCAACTGCTGCTCCTGCCCAGGAAAACCAGAGGAGCAGAGCTGCAACGGCAGCTACACGTTTAAATCGGGCACCCATTTGGTCTCCAAATGGAGCTTTCTCCCCCAGTAATGCAAAGGGCAGGCAGGTGCAAGGAATGCACCTCATCAAAAATTAACCCCGGGAAGAGGGCCGGGGAGGGGAGGCAGCGGCAGTGCGACGAGCAGCACAGGACCGACCCGAAACCACAGTCTCTGCTCCACACCTCAGGCCCATTTGTCAAAAAATTTTTTTTCAGCCTGGACTCAGGACAGTGTTTTGAAGATCTGAAGTTCAAACATGCGGGATGGATTGGCTTCTTGACAGATCCTGTGTTTTTCCCTGGACCTGCTGCTCCGCCGCATCCCATGCCTCTGGAGCGTGCTGGGCTCGCTGGGATGCTCCTGCAGCTCCTGGCACACCCCAGGCACGTGCCACCTTCCTGGAGCACCGAAGTCAAAGAAACTGCCCTGGTGTGACCCGTAACCCTGAAGAGATGGCATGTGTACAAGAGAGGTGACCATACTTTAACAATAAAATGTGTTATAGCATACATAAAATACAATATACTGGATATTACGTACACGTATGCAACGTAATAAATGCATAATGTATATTGTGTACGTTACAATACATTATTAACTATGTAGGACCACAAAGGTCCTGTCTCCAGCTTGCTCAGAGGATGGGCATGGGTGCTGGTGTCCAGCACCTCAGCCACGGCGTGCCCCGGGGATGCTCGCCCCAGGAGACGATACAGCCCTCCCGCCGCAGCATCCCTCTCCCAGCCCAAGGCCGGGCTCAGGACCAGGAGTGCTCGGCGCAGAAGGATGCTCAGCCTCGAGCCCCCTCGCCCGCCTGTGATGCTGCTTCCCAGCCAAACTCACGCCGGTTGATTCTCCCTCGCCCATTAAGAGCCCACCGCTGCCTCCACGCTGCCTGCTCCCCGCCTGCCCGCACCCTTGCAGATATTATGGCCATCTCATTCCTCCTTTCGCATTTTTTGGCACACGGCTGGCTTTCCTCCAGCCCTCGGGAAACTTGCCAGCGCCACAAGGTTTATGAAAAGTTAACTCCAACGGGGTGAAGAGCGCCTTCGGGGGTTCCCCCCCTCCCCCCCCATGCGAGTTAGCTGCGCTGCTGCTTTTAAAATACCTAAGTGCCCTTCCCAGCTCCCCCCAAAAATACCTCGGAAGTATCAGTACTCCAGATACGCGTGCAGCGTACGCCAGCAGGAATACAAAGAGGAGCCGTTAGTGATAGCGGCACTGTTACCAACCGGTGCGGGATCCAGACCCTTCCAGGACTCCTTTGTTCTTGACTTTCTGGTTGGTTTTTTTTTGAAAAAAACACACAAAAAAAACTTTCCCTTTATAAGCCTGAACTTTCTCAGCTGCAGATACGTTACCTTGCAACTGCCTGAACAACTGTACGCAATTCTTAACCTCTGCTTTATGTACATTGTCATCCGCCTCCCTGTTTTCCATATTGATTTATGTTTTACGTTCTTTTCACATTTCCTTTTAACAGAGCCGGTTTTAACCAAACAGCCTTTCCTCCCGAGCCCAAGACACGCATTCTGCTGGCCAGTGAGTAATCAACTTCCAATTTTCATACACACTCCTGTTTATATTTCCTTCCCTATCGGCTTTGTTTCTAATTAAGGTTTGTTAAATGCAAGTGAATATATAGCGTACAGAGAAATATAAAGCATGTAGATAAATAAACACCACACACACACGCGCACTGACTAAGACTGCGCTTTCAACCACGGATCCCAAAGCACTTTGTCATGTTCATTAACAAAACCTCGCGGCTCCCTTGGGAAAGACGCTTGTATTATTTTACGCCTTGTAATTAGGAAAACTGAGGCACAGAGGAGAGAAGTGAAATTACCAGCATTACAGAAAAGCTCCGTAGCAGAGCTGAAAACAGGACTCAAGAGGCAGGACCCCTGGGCAAATAACCAGAACACGGTTTTTCCCTTAACGGGCTTTTTTTGCCCCCATTTTGGCCCTGGGAACTTGCCAGAGCTGGTGATGGCAGCACGGGGGCATCGCCACATGGAGGTGCCCTGTGGCCGGGGGGATGTGTTGGGGTCCAGCCACTGTCGGCGGTTGGGTCAGTCTGGCCACACCGAGGGGCCCAGAGCACCCGGAGATGCAGATGGCGTCCAAGCATCCCCGGGAGCCCCGGGAAGAGTCAGCTCCCAAAGAGGAGGAAGGAGCGGAGACGCACCCGGGGAGCTGCGTGCCACACGCTTTTGCCTTGCCAGCTCTCCAGAAGCTTTTGCAAGGAGGGAAAGGCTGGGACATGGTAGCTGGTTGCCACACACTGCGAGCCACCATCACCATGCACGTACACAAGGCAGGTGGCACCAGCGGGGGCGCGGGGGGGGATGCCGCCAAACCCAAATCAACGCGTTCAGCCTCATAGGGGGACGGTCGCTGGAAGCACGGTGCAGGGCCCCATTGACCATGTCCCTGGGAGCACCTCCATCCATGGTGGAGCACACCGTACAGCGATCATCTCAGGCGGGTGAAACCCCCTGCTGGCACTGGCCGCCCCTTCGTTCCCAGATACATAGTCCCAGTCCCTTGGGATGAGCCCAGGCGCTCATGCATCCAGTCCCCGCTACTCCTGTCATGGCGGTGGGAAGGCCACCCACGTCTCCAAGCAAGCGCACAAGAGCCGTGGGAGCCAGTCACAGACCCCTCGGCATCGCCCAGCAGCTCCTCTGGGCACGCAGGAAGGGCAGGGCAGGGTGGAGGTGTCACCCCGTCCCCGCACAAGGCGCCTGGCTCCCTCCCCGGCCGCAGTCAGCGGCGGCAGCTCTGCATGGCCAAGCCCGCTCGGGCCCTGCCGGCCGAGCACGAACCCCACTCTAAGTGTCAGTGCCGCCGGCGGATCAGGGCAGACATCCCACGTGGACACGTATACTCCCACAAACACGCTCATCACCCCACCTCCCCCCCCCCCATAATTAAAAACATACTGGGCTCATTTGAATAGCATAGCTGGCTAGCGCTCTCCACTGCAACGTAAATAGTCCTATTTATGCCAAGCTCCCATATTGTAAATATCACGATGTATAGCTGGCCAACCCATGAGTCATCTCCCAAAACTCCAACTTAATAAATGGTGCCTCATCCATGTTCCAGACAAACATCGTCCGTGCAGCTCCCACCGCCCGGCGCCTCCACGCCCAAGGCCAGCGGCGGCCGCCCAGCCGGCCCGGCGAAGCTGGGGGGACAGCAGGGCCACCCAGCCCCTGGCCAGCTCGCACACGGCGCTCCCACGATGAGCAGACACCCGTGGACTGCGCTGCAGGGGGATGAGCTGGTTTTCGGCCTGACACCTTTCTCGCACCCCTGCCCAGCCCGGTTCTCCGGCGCTTCCCGGGGTGCCCATGCAGCAGGAGGGCGGGAGGCTGGGAGGCATGGCTGAGATGGGCTTGGGAGTGGGAAGACGTGTCCCCCCTTGCCCAGACCCCACCACCCGGCTCCTGCCCAGCCCCTTCCCTGCGCACCCACCCCGCAGGAGCTCCCCACCTGCCGCCTGGCTCTGCTTTGTCTGAGCACCGGGGGAACTCGGCGGGGAGCCCAGATCCTCCCGGGGACGCCGGGAAAGCCACGCCGCCAACGGGGAGCCGGCCATGAGCTCCAGGATGCCGGCAAGGCCTTGTCGAGGTGTGCCCCAAAGCCTCTGCCAGGCAGCAGCAGCGGGCACGGCATGGCAAAGCCCGGGCATCCCTAGGAGAGAGGCTCCGTGGTACCCAACCAGCACCCGGGGACCTGCTGCGGGGGCGCCGGGGTGCCGGGGAGGGATGCCCACCTTGGCGAAGAGATGGTGGAGAGAAGGGCAAAGCAGCGATGGGGAGGGTCTGGGGACGGGGAGCGGGACACACACACACACACACACACACACACACGAGGGGCCCCCAGCTCCGCACCGGGCTCCGGCGGCAACACCTCCAGGTGGGGCAGCACTTCCCCAAAAACTTCGCCTCCCCTCCAGCGCTGTGGCGGGGGTACGCGGGGGGGGGCGGAGGACAAAGTGCCACCCCCCCACCCCCCCAAAAATTATAGGGAAAAACACCCGCCGGGAAGCTCACCCTGCCCCAGAAGGGCCCCCGCCCCGCCGCCCCCCTTACCTTCCACGGCGGCGAGCAGGGGCAGGAGGGCGAGGGGGAGGCAGCAGAGCCACAGCGGCCCCATGGTGCGCGCCGGGCCGGGCATCAGAGGCGGCGCGGCCGGCGCTCCATGGAGGCGGCGGGGCGAGCGGCGGAGCGCGGACCGAGCCCCTCGCTGGGGCCGCCGCCGGCGCGGGCACGGCCGCGGGCACGGAGCGCACCGCCGGCCCCGCCGCCGCGGCCGGGCCGAGCCACCGCCGCCGCCGCGCGGGGGAGCGCCCCGCGCCGCCCGCCCCGCCCCGGGGCGCCGCGCTGCCGGCGGGGGCGGCGGGCGGCGGGCGGCGGCGGCGGCGGGCGGCGGCGGGGCGGGGGGCGGCGGGGGGCCGGCGGCGCGGCGGGGGGGCGGCGGGGCGGGCGGCGGGCGGCGGCTCCCCCCCGCCCGCCGATGGTTTCTCCCGGAGCTGTCGATCATCCAGAGAAAGCCGTGATTTCAGCCCAAATCTGCCTCGGCGGAGCTGACGCCGCCGCGCCGCAAAAAAAAAAAAAAAAAAAAAAAAAAAAAAAAAAAAAAAAATCTGGGGAAAACGGGGAAGGGGGGGTTCCCGGAGGGATGCCCCCGCCTTCTCCCGTCCCACCGCCCGCAGCTCCGGCCCGCCGCCCGCCGGCCCCGGGCTGAGCATCCCGCCGTGCCCCCGCGGCTGCCCGCCGCGGGAGGGGCGGCGCAGGGGAATGTGCTGGCTGCGGGCAGGGCCCGGCAGGAGAAGGGGACGCGTCCGGCGGGACAAAAATCACCAAAAAAAAAAGGAGTTGGCAAAATCCGTGGGTTGTTGCTGGCGGGGTCCGGGCGCCCCCGGGTCCCCTGAAGTCAGCTCCAGTGGGGCGGGAGTGGAAGATCCCTCCTTTCCATGTGGAGAAGTTGTGAGTTGGTTCCAAGCACCATTCCCACCAGATGGGGTCAAGCAGGACTTTCCCAGAAGGTGCAAGCTGAGACCCAGCTCCACCTCTCCCTCACACCACCCAACAGCCGGACATCCCCACACACATCTGCCCCTTGGGCACCTCATGAGCCAAACCCCCTTCAGGACTTGTGTGACTGTTACCAGGACTGTTTGCCGCAGCAGGTCCCCTCTGCCACTACCCTGACATCTCATCCCTCCCAGCCTGCTAGCGCCCGCTTTGTACCTCGCAGTGCCCCTCTGCTCACCTGCCGCAGCTATGCCTCTGTTTCTTCTGGCTGGGAGGGGGGCCAAACACATCCGGCAGAAAGCATGCCTGTGTCCTGAGGATCTTCCCAGGGAAGGTCACGCCCTGCACGTGGAGCTCTATACAAACTCATAGGTTCATAGGCCAAGAGTGGAAGAGCTGCTGGACTGCCAGCATGGACCCTGCCCCGCAACTCACCAAAGTGTCTAAGACCCTCAAAAAACAGGCTTGGCTCACTGCGCTCGTCCTCATCCCTCTGCCTTGGGTTCCCTGCCTTCACCCATCGCAAGTGACTCATTTCTTGCCAACCACAGATGTGGTTGGAGGAGGTCAAGGCTCCCTGATGGTGTTGGCCGTATGTGTGAGCCAAGTGGGCTTCCCCAATTCAGTGTGGCCAGCTGCAGGCTCTGACCTCCTTGGAGAGCTCGTATCACTGCAGATGCTACTGGCCGTACAGGTTGGACACACATTCAATGCAGCAGCCTCTAGAGAATCCTGTGGCCCAGATCCAGAGTTTGTGGAGAAACTTTCATCTGTAGTGCCTCGTTAGGGTTCACTCTTGCATGGAGAGTGTAATTCACTACTGGAGGCAGAAGGACCAGGGACCTTTTCACCAAGGTCTTGCTGCTCCTGCCTCCAGATGTGTTCCTCTGCAGGGCAAGGAGGCCAAGCACCCACCATCCAGGCACTCTCCCAGGGCTCCCCCATTTCCCAGGCTCTGGAATGGTGCCCTCACTCCTCCCTGCTCTGGAGCACCCAGCATTTCCCATCAGATGTTAGAAAGCACTCACCATTTCCAAACTCCTCAAACCATCATTCAAATCCTTCCGGGTCCCAGGGCTGTTGTTGTGTCCTGCAGTGCCCTTGACAGGTATGTCCCAGAGGATCCACCCAGTTCTCCAAAGTGAGACCCCAAAGTCCAAGAGCAAGCAGCAGCCCTGTCTGTTTGCCGGAGTCCACCCAGACCCTCAGGATTGTTTTGCATCTCTCCAGGGCTGCGCTGACAGGCACAGTGGGAATTTTGTCCCAAGGGAACAGTCACTGGAGACCTCTCTTCTTCAGCTCCTTTGAGCATCCCCTTAGGCTATTGCTGCTGAAGATGGGACCTTGGACTACACAGGCTTATTGCCTGAGAGCCGCAGTGACTCTGAAGATCTTATGTACTCCTTGGAGTCCAGTTTGTCCCCTGAAGATGCTCTTCACAGTCAGCCCTGGTCCCACCTCACGCCTTGACTCTGCTCCCAGGAAGGGCTTTCTATGACTCTCACATCCCTTTGGTGTCCACAGGAAGGCCTGCCAAGGCCGCAGAACTACCATCACAAGCTTGCTGTTGTCAGTCTAGGGGGTGCTACCAGCCTCCACCTTCTGTCCTGAAGCCCACAAGCTTCTCTGGTCACCAAGCCAGCAGCTCCAAGCAGACTGGCAAGTGCCATAAAGCACCACACCATGGCGGGTGATGCCGGACCTCCTCCAATGTCCTTTTCTGCACCTTCCTCTCATTCTGCACCAGAATCAGTGGCCTCCTTGGAGGATGGTGGCGGACCAGGGAGCACTGCACGTCCTCACTGCTGTCCTCAGCCAGCCACGACAGTGTGAGCTGATGCTCTCCTTGCTGCCATCTGGTGACAACTGACCGCAGCACTATGTCACATGGACCTGACCACCATCGGGCAGCTGGTCCCACCTTGGGAGGCAAGGTATATTGGTTATACTGGTAGTTGCTGCCCATATCTAATCCTTGGGCAGCACCATCGTAGGACAACACTTAAACCCTGCTGCAAAGAGCATTAGATAAAGCCTTGTATGGGAAAAGTAGCAGCACTGGGGTTACAAAAATGGGACAGACACCACTTCAGTTGCACCTACGTGTTAGTTTACATCAAAAGATGGTTCCCAGGTAGACAGATCCAAAAGCGATGACATCTAGGGGACATTAAAACGGGTTTGATGGTGACACATTTAATGTAGCATTTTCAGTTCCTGGTGCAGGAAGAACAGGTTTCATTTGCACATGAAGCCCTTGGCTCATCACATCTGGAGGAGGTGGTGGCTTCCTCTCACTCCCTGCAAGGTTAAAGAGATGCAGCGGGAGACAGCCAGGAGCCAAGGGAGACACAATGGGAAGCAGCACGAATGAAGCAGCATCTGTGCTACTGGGGCTACGGCGCTGTCAAACACAGACTCAGGGTTCAGTGTAGCCATCACAGGGCCAGGACTGAGAGGAAGCATCACCCAAGGAGCCCTAGCTACCAGGAGAGGCTGCTGCTTCTTGGGGTAGGGAAGCTCCATCCCCTGGAGCTACTTGATCAAGCTCAGTCCCCCAGTGGAGGGAGAGGGCAGTTAATGTGGGATGGCAAGGATGGGGAGTGAGTCCCTTGGTGGCATCCAGAGCAGTAAATCTACCTGTAAAGACTCCCTGAGAGCAGGCAGGCAGCTGGTGGGGGGCGGTCGGGGGCTGCGGAGAGACGCCCTGTGGGAAATCCGCACCCTTGCTCGTGTCTCTGCATGTGAAAGGAAAGCTTTTCAGCTCCTGGCTGAATCCCTTGGGCTCCGAGGAGCCTCGAGCTTCCAGGGGCAGGTTGGGAGGAGGAAAACACGAGCGAGCATATTTTTACAGAAATCGGAGTCTCCCTGCAGCAGCAAATCCCGTAAAAGCAAAACCCAAGTGAAAAGCAGCTTCAGCTGTTCTGGCTCTGGCTGTGACGGGCTTGGCCCCAGGCCAGTGAGTTAATTCTGCCTATTAACTAATAGTATAGTATTGTCGGCAAAGATTCATTGCTAAACTTATGTTTTTAAGATATCACTTATCATTTAAACACTTAACTCTTGATCCCCGAACATGTACAGGCACCGTGTAGCCCTGCAGCCATGCTGCAGATAACCAAAGCCACCGCTGGCTGGGGAGGCCGGACAGTGTTTAACCCTTTTTCCCCACTTTGTCTGAATGATAAATTGTCTTGAGTAGCACTTTCCAAAGCAGAGCAGGCCCTCCTGCTCAGGGACCGCTTATTATCACCTTCTTAATGTTCCTGAGCTCAGCAGGGATGGAGGAACTGTTCCCAATAGTGGGTTTTTCTAACCTCCGGGAAGGGTGTGTGAATGGCAAGAGACCCCGTGGATATATGTGATTGCAACCTGTCACCGAGAACGGCCTCTGTCTGTCCTTCCTTGCCTTTCCCCGTCCCCCCAAATGCTCTGCAGTCTGATGGAGAAGCAGGTCTGGTCCTTCAGGAGGAAGGGTGGGAGCAGCAGGGCTGAGCCCCGGCTGCTGCCCAGCACTTGCAGCTCAAGATGCCCAGTCCCTGGCCTGTATGGTAAAGAGACATTTTTCTGGGGGGGGCTCAGACCTCTCCCTCCATCCCACCTCCCCCTCCCAGAGCAGACCAGCATCTTTACCAGTTGTACTGGTCTCCAGCCACCACCCAAGTAGGCGTTGGCTGTGACCCACTGCCTTCCCTACCCCCCTGGGGACGTTGCGGTGAGGTTTCTCTGTGCAGAGTTAAATCACGATAGAGCTTTTACATCCCTTCGTGCTTTGTGAGGGTACCTGGCCCTGCATGGCTTGTGCTGAAACGTGACACTGGGGAGCCGTCCTCACTCAACCTGTTTAGCTTGTTGCAGGGTCCAGCCTGCAGGGAGCTAATGGAGGAACCAGCAGCTCCCTCTCCCCTTCAGCCCTTTCCTCTGGCACTTCTGAGCTCATCTCAGCGAAGTGAAAGCATCATGCATGTTATGAACCCTGACGCTACCCGGTACCAGAAGCGGGGATGAGACGGAGAGGAAAGGAGGAAGGTAAGAGGATGGCACAGGTCAACCGAGCATCGTCCTGTGCTGGGATCCCCAGGAACGCAGCAGAGCCCCAGGAAAGCTTCAGGTGAGGATTTAACCTCCTGGAGGAGATGAGGGTGGCTGCAGAGAGGAGCGAGGAGTACAAGGCAGCCGTATTTCTGTTACAGTCTCTGAAGCCTTAGATTTTAGAGCCTTCAGCTAAATTAGGAAGCAAAAGTCAACTGGTAGACTGCATTAAAGATTTGAAGAGTATTGCACTCCTAAAATGAGTGAAACTTTTGAATGGTAGCCATGGGAACAAATGAAAGAGAAGAGGCACTTTTGAAGCATTTAAAATAGATTTAGAACTGTAGAACTGGGCAGGAAATTTTGGATATTTTCTTCAACAGCTAATTTGAGCCCAGTTTATGACAACAGGGATGAACTCAGGCAGGTAAACCTTAGACAACACACTGCAGCAATTATCCAATTGTGGCTGTATGTTAACTGGCTGTAGAGTTAAAAGAAACTTTTGGAAAAGTAAAGTTTATAAAGGTGTCTCCTTCAGAACTGCAAACACGTCGGGTCTTCTTGAAAAGGTTGATACAATAAATAAGCAGGACCTTATGGAGACAGAATGAAAAAAAAATAGACAAAGAGGAAGAAAATTTAAATAAAAGCATGTAAACAACAAGGGACTCCCAGTTTCCCAGAATGTAGAGAAATGCAACTATCAAGAATATAAGTTATTACTCTGTTTTAAAAAATACATAAAGAAAAAAAGGGGTTAGATATAGAGCAAATAACAGGTGGAACAATCACCAGAATACCATGTTATGTATGTAACTCTATTCCAGCAGACTTTACAACCATGAGGCATGACTGGCAGAAAGTGGGTTTTGTAGTCTCGAAAATATTTTCGTTTTAGTCCTTGATTATTTTTACGGTTAGTCAGAAATAGCAATGTTAGAGATTAAAACTCTCTAGCAGGTAACCTCTGATGAAAAACTGCCAGGCATTGCATACTGACAGAGGTAATGACATAAAGGGATGCACAATTTAATTGCTGTCATTCGTTAAGATTTGTAAAAGGAAAAGATGTAACCCAAGCTATTTTGTGGCAGGGCATCCACAGACCAGAATTCTTCTGGAAAATGGTTTTAAAGTTGTTCAAAGGAAACTAGAAAAGCTGAAAAGTCAGACTCGGGTCTCTGTTTAGTACTATAAAATTATAGGGCGGCATCCTTGAAATTGAGAACGCTGAAATGGCATTTGATAGGAAACTGGGGAGAAAACTACCTGGTTTTTGTCATTGCTTGTGTTAAAAATAGGAGTTTTGCAAATGCTTATGAACACTAATGAAAAAATGCAACATTACATGTTCTGTTCGAGGCACTCACGAACAAAATCCTCTGGTGCTCTGAGATGGCGTAGGTTTACGAGAAGGCAAATATAGGATCAAAGGCAACAGCGTGTTGTGAAATTGCTCTTTTCTTCTAAGAGGTGATTACTGTAAAAAGGCATCCCTGAACGAGTCAACTGCATCCCCTTCCACAGCAGGACGGAAGAGAGACAGGTTCTCTGGGTCTTTCCAAAGAGGAGCAAGCTAAGGGAGATGCGGTGGCACAGAGAAAGCGGAGTTGCGGGCAGACGAAAACCCTCCGAGGTCTGGAGATAAAAGGTCAGGAGTCAGTGGGAACGGTGCTGCGTGCTGTACGATAGGCATTTCACATTTTCTCTTTGGGTGTGGGAATATCCGCTCTGTTAAGGTTTTGGCTAAAATGTGACTGAGCTGGAACAAGCCCTGCAAAGTGAGAGCACCACGGGATGCTGGCAGATGCATGCACAAGATCTTTATGGTAGTATTCACTTATTTACCTTTGTTTTTTTATGAAACATTCATCAAAGCTCCAGCATGGAGTTATCCCCTCCTACCTGGGGCCAGCCGGGTGATGACCACGGGGTGGGCACGGGGAGAAGCACACAGAGTGCAGGGGCAGGAGAGCGGCGGGATGGGACACAGCAGCGTTAACGATGCACAAGCGCGGTGGAGGTGGTGGGCAGACAGAGCATGTCTTCGAGGAACGGGAAGCGGGGGCTCGCACTGAAAACGTGAGCAGGAATGGGGGGGTCAGTTAGGGGCTGGGCAGAGGGAGAGGGGGCATCCCTGCAGGGCTTGAGGAGTGTTGGCCATGGCGCAGGAGCACAGACCTGCTCTGTGTTTGCCTGCCGGCAGGAGACAGGTCTGGCCAGGAGTGGGAGGAAACACTGCCCAATTAGCCAAGACGGATGGACCACGGCTGCCCCTGCAACAGCCTGTCCATCTGCCCTTTGAGTTGCTGCCCTGGCGACACGAGGGACCTGCCAGCAAAAAAGGGCTCAGGTGACTCCCATCCCCTTGACACGCTGCCATGGCACCACCGTAGAGGCTGTTGCGCAGGTCCCTGCCACACACACCAAGCACAGAGGGGCAGAAAGGGTGTGGATTCATCCTTTCATCAAAATTTTCAGCATTGCTGATGGAGGCATCTTTGGTTTCTTCCACACATGACTTGGTCCTTGCAGCTACTGGGACACCCTCAACCCACTGTCATCAGCATCCTGGCTGGTGTCTGAGAAACCTCCTCGAGCACTTCTTCAGGGGACTCTCAAGAGCACCTGGGACTGCCAATTCCTCCTGCACCCACGGGAGGTGTCCGTGTCCCTGCTCTGCCACAGCGTGAGGGCTAAGCCCCTCACCACCCTTTCCTGGCACCAGGAGTGTGTCTTGAGGGGTGCCAATGTGACACTAACCTGTATGAAAAGCCCCAGGAAGACACAGGGAACTACAGGGCTGCAGCCTGAGGCTGCTTGTAGAAGGCGGAGTGTGTATTAGTGGACAGAGTTAAAGACACCCGGGTAAGTAAGTGCTGTCTGCCAGGGGAGAGTCCATGGGGCTGCTGCAAAGGGGAGTCCTGCTCCACAACCCCTTGGAGCCCTTCAGAGCAGCCAAACACACACGGATCAGTGCAATCTGTTCATGTCATCTGCCGGGGTTTCCAAAGGCTTCCCATTAAGTCCCTTGCCAAAAGTTTTTTTAAGGAAAGCAAGCAGCCAGGAGGTCCAAGGGAATTTCCTTGCCTTTCTAATTGCTTAAGAGATGGAGCAGAGAGGAGTGAGCAGCAGGCGCTGTAAGCAGAGGGAGGTCACCAGTCAGTCCTGCAGGGTGTCGTGCAACAGACCCAGAAGTGGTAGGAATAGGGTGGCAGGGAGGTGACAGAGGATAAGCAGTGCAATGGAGAAAAACCCCATAACTTCACACGCACAGCAACAATCTGGCCGCTCTCCATCTTTTCCCATGGACAAACTGAGGCTGTCAAATGAAACTTGTGTGAGGTTCACAGCCAGGTTCGAAAAGATTGGGGTTCAGGAGTAAAGGAGGTGATTCTTCACATGGACGGGAGATGAACTGGGAAGCTCCTCGTCAGAGCCGTGGATACACAAAACTCACAGGGATTCAAGTGGAGACCAGACAAGTTCTTGGAAGAGATAGCCAGGAATATATAGCACATTGGGAAGCCCATGGAAATGAAAATAGTTGGCAAGCCTTCAATGCAGATCTTTCTGGGCTCATGCAGCCTCCAGCCTGTCTCCTTTCTGTCATTAAAACCCTTCCTGGGCCCACAGGAGCTGTTGGGGATGCTGGAGGTTTGTCCCATGGGCTACCTGGACTGAGGTACTGCAGATGCTCCCTGGCATCAACATGGCACTGGTGCATGGATGGGGACCAACAGCACATCCTTGCTGACCAGCTGCCAACCCCATTCACGCCAAGCTCATCTCCTGATTCAAAGGCTGCCATATCCCCTTTACTCATCTCCAGGCTGCTATCAGAGTGGCCTTTAATTTGGTTTTAATTAAAACAACGCTTTGCTTTTTCCTCTCTTGAGATGGTTTTTGTTCTGTCTAGAGCACTGAGATTGCCAAGAGCCAGAGCTGCTGCATCAGTGCCGGGCTGGGGACTTTGGCAAGAGAGCTGGTGCAGGGCAGTGGAGCACAGGAGCAGGAGGAGGGGAGCAGCAGGCAGCCCTGAGGGGACCATGGGTGCTCCACCCCCTGGAGGGACAGCAATCAGAGGCCTCCCACCCTGGGATACAGAGGCAGGGATGTGTCAGTCTGGCTCTGTGCTGAATACTTTGCTCAGCTGGCATACTAGAGAGGAAATAAATCAGCCCCTGATTTACCTGGGAGGACAGATCCTTCTTCACAAGTGGTTTTTAATTTGGAGTCAATTTCCAGGACGGGCTGTTCAGATGCCTCTGAGATAAGTGATCTGTGTTGCTCTTGAGTTAAACAGGATTCTCCTTCTTTTCGGAGCAGCAAAACTGTGCTCTATAAGTGGATGTTCCAGCTAATGAGGTGTTAAGTGTAGAGAGAATCACAAGTACTTGAGGGCAGATCCAGCTGCTAGTAAAACCAACAACCAACACCAAGATTGTCCTCAACTTCGAGGAACAACTTCAGACAAAGAAACTGTCCTAGGGGCAGGATCAATAAAAAATTGGGAAATACAACCACAAAAATATGGCCATATGTCATGCTACAGCTCCATTATGTGGCTACATATGCTGCCTTTCCTCAGGCCAGCAGAGGAGCCTGATGACAAGGGGCATGCTTGGAACAAACATAAACAGTGGCTTTTAGCTTGCCGAGCACAAGGGACCTACTGGGAACAGCCTTCAGAGTCCTGAAATACCAAAACTTGCTGAAGAAATGGCCACAGAAGATATAGTGGATTATGGCAGGGGGGTTTAGCACAGGTATCTGCTCCCCGGGGAGAAGAGATGCTGTTTGGGCTTGAGCTATGCATCTCGCTTGGTCATCAACCAGTGTCTGCAATGCTGCAGAGGAACAGCTTCAGGGGCTAGCCTTGAAGCCAAATCTATCATCTGCTGACTTTGCCTTTGGAGCAACCAGAAGCCCAGCTGCACCTGTAGCGTACCCTGTCCCCCAACAGCGGAGAGCCCAGCAGTCTCCATCTGTCCTCTCCACATTCAGCAGCGCTGCCTGGTTGGTCTGTGCAGAAGAGGCAGCCCAGGAACAGCGGGGCCTGGCACCACCTGGCACAAGGACAGAGGGGATGCGCAGGCAAGGGGAATTCAAATGCAACATGCTGGGCTTTGCAGTGACCCAGTCTTCATAACGCTTCCAGGCCACAGAATGGAAAAATCACAAGGGTATTTTCTGAAAGGGACCTCCTTAGTCTTACACCATGGACACAGGCTCAGCTGGCACATCAGCTGGACATCAAGGCTAGGGAGAAAGACCATGAGGAGGCTGAAGAAGACCAGATGGGGCAGAGCATTGCGAATGTCCTACAAATGCAATGTCAGGACATAGGGACGTCTTAGCATGGGACCCAAGCATGGCGGATGGAGGATCAGAAACATGTAGGAGAAACACAGCTGGTCCCCTCAAAACAACCTTTGGCAGATATCCTGCTGGCTGGACACCACCGAGTGATGCTGACAGCACTACAGTCCTCAGGGCAGATGGTAGGACACAGTCAGCTCTGAGACTCACTCAAGGGCTGCAGCAGTGTAAGGAAACCTGGGGTTGCAGGAAATCCCCTGGAGGGTTTCCAGGATTTGGCCAGACACAGCCATGTCCGCCCTGATTTAGTGTTGATGACAGTCCTGCTGCAAGCGGGAGGCTGGACCAGAGCCCCCGCATGGGTTCCCACTACCACCTCGAGGACTTAAGTGTATCCTTCTCTGGGACAAGAGTTGGGTTTGCAGCAGGAAAGGGAACAGATATTCTCGCGGCACCTGAAGCTATTGCTGTCCCTCTGCTGCAGGTGGATAAGGGTGTTTACCTTGAGCAGGGCAGCCCCCTGGCAGCATGGGTACAAGAGCTGGGAGAAAGGCTCCAGCAGCAGGACCCTCACTGCCATCGCAGCATGGGAGAGCACTTGGCATCGTCTGAGAGAGGTCACCAGTGAATGGAGTCCTGGAAATAACACAAAACTGGCAGAAAGCCAGCGTCTCTTGCAGCACTGGGGTTTATCTTTAAAAAATAACTACAAGAGCCCAGCTTTGCTAGAAAATACCTGCCCAGTGCTGGGATCCTGCATCCTCAGGTGCCTAACTGACAGAACTGGGCATCCGTTGGGAGCTGAGCTGTGTTATCGGACAAAGGGGGATTATGCTGTGAAAACTGCTCGTTGGAGATTGTATATTAACAGGATATGCTCGGCTAGTTGACAGGAAGCAATAAAGTAATTTGAAGGAGACTGGGAGAGAGTGTGTGAGTTCCTGCGTCTGTGTTAAATCACGGCACTAGATAAGCAAACAGCACAGCCCCGGAGCGGGGAGGAGCGCTGCCAAGAGGGAGTTGGCTGGTGCCAGAAGTCTCCAGGAGCTGCTGCGAGTCCAGCTTGAACACAGCGTGGAAACCAGTGGGATTGCAATTGCAACTCTCCCAGCTGCTCAGGGACACGGTCTTGCATCAGGCGGGTTGGTGGGTCCTGTCACTTGTCACCCCGGCTCTGCACGCGTTCATGAGTACAACGAGAGCATCACTCAGCAGCCAAAAGACTCCCATGCTCGCTTGCAGGAGCCCAGCCCACCGGCCTTTCGGGGGCTCTGGGAAGGAGCTGCTCCTCCCAGCAGATCGAGGCCTGGAGGAGGAAGGGGAGGAGACCCAGGACGAGAAATATGTGTAACTGCAAGAAACGAGGCTGCGAGAGCTGCCGAGTGAAGGGCGAGACAGAGACTGCCTGCAAGAATGAGGGGAGCAAAGGGGGCTGTCAAAAACCATCCGGCACTTCACGTTCAGCAACTGGCCCAGCTTTAGGCGCCCTGCTCGGATCCTGCCCGAGGAAGCGCCGGTGTGTCAGCAAGCACAGCACCCCATCCCTTGCTCACCCTCCCACGTCCTGCTGGAATCAAATACAGAAAAAAATCAGCAGCATTTTTCACTCTCGTAGAGGCTTTTCTGGCCTCCAGGAGAGGATGTTCTCAGGCCTTCTGATGCACTCCCTGATCCTTTTCATCAGGTCTATACTTTCACACCCCGTGTGATTGCCAGCGGGGCTTGCTGCCGCGCGATATGAGCTCCACGGGATCTACAGCACTGTGCCTGCATTCGGTGGAGGCTGAAGACACTCAAAGCGTGTTCTTCAGAATTGTGAAGTGCTCTCTTCAGAATTACAGAAGTAAAAAAAACACCGTAGGCAAAATAGCCCCAACCCTGACTATTGATGGGGTCATGTGTTCAGGGCTCCTACCTAGGCTGATGGGCAGGAAACTCCCCTTGACAGCAGATTGGGCCAAAAACTGTATCTCACTCTGAAGCACCTAACAATGCCCTTCTCAGAAAAGGTCTCCTGGTGCATAGAGCACCAGCCCACTGTGCCTTAGGCACTCCTGAATGTGACCAACATGTTCTCCAGGAGATGAGCACCAGTGAAGCACTCAGTCCTGCAGCTCTCTATGAGGAGGCTCCCCTGGAAGCTGAGGGCATGATGCAGGTAGACATCTACATGCATTGGAAAATAAGTCCCTGACAGTACTTTTCATGGGGCATCACAAGTCCTGCCTGCTGAGGAGGCAGTGGTGAAGGGGACAAAGGTGGTAGATCACTGGAGGCTGAAATGCTCAGACACACTGAGGTAGGGCCATGTCCACACAGTCCTCTTCACCTTTTTCAACACTCCCTCCCTGATCAACACTTGCCGCCATCTGCTCCAGCAGTCAGCGCCGTCATGTGAACCTGGCCCTGGGCAATGGTTACAAGCATCGGCATTTGTGAGCCCCCCCGAATGGTGCAGCCACTGCCTGTGGAGCTGGCTTCCCCATTTTGGGCCTAAATCTTGAGGAAACATAAATTGTCCCTTGTGTTCAGTGAGGGACACTGAACTGAGGTCCAGCAGCTCTGGACCTCAAAAGAGAGCTCCCACCCAAGACCATGGCTAAGCACCACACAGACCAGCAGGTCAAGGTGGTCTAGAGATGTTAATGCCTAAATGTTCTTGCATTTAAGGCAAGTGCAGGCTCAGCAGGTGAGCTGGAGAAAATCTCTCTTGTACTGGCCGGGGGATCAGGAGAAATGGTTGTAAGTACAGAGGGAAGTCCAGGGGCTGGATGGCAGCAGTGGGGCAGGAGAAGGAGTGGAGAGCTGTGGGGTGGTCAATGCTGACCTGTCTTGACCTCTCATGAACTCTCTGTCTGACCACCAAGGGCGTTAGTGCAGCCCAACAGTTCATTAACATCAGAGCTGGGTGCTGTGGTGTGTGCACACAGAGGACTCTAAAGCCACTTGCTGGCACTTAAACAGCAGCTGCGTGATATCCAGAGCTCAGTCCTCCTCAGTCCAGCAGCATGGCGCTCCACTCACATAACCTGCCTGAGCTTCAGCAGGGCGATGTGCATGTAAAAGATTGAGAGGGCAGCAGAGGTGGTGGAGTCTTTCCCTGCCTGCTCATCCCCCAGGACTCCTGGTTCAATGGACATTTATCTGCCAGACCTCTCTCATCTTTGCTGAGAACTGGAAAAGAGAAAACACTTCCTTTCTCTGCCTGCAGCTCTTAGTGACCCTGTTATGGTTGAATGCATTGGCCCCAGCACACCCCTGTCTGCACATCTCTCCGTGGGAGAGGGCTGAACAGGGGGTGTGCATGGCAGGGGGAGAGGAGATGCATCTCCTGGAGAGGAGCTGCTTTGCTGTGTGCCTGGGGAAGCTCTCTGCCACTGCCAGGAGACAGACTCCTCTGCAGGAGGAATGAAATGCGTGGGAAGTTGAGCGAGTTGAGCTGAAGTGAAACAGTTTGTGTGTTTCTCAGCTTTACGGGCTGAAGCCACCTGTAGGGAGAAAGGAGGTCTGGGCCCATAGGTGGGGACGTACAGCCTTTGCTGGCTTATTTAGCCTTGCAAGAGGAACTGCCTCAGGCTAAGTCAGCTCCTTTCTCTGAGAGCAATGGCGGGGGAGGCTCTTCCTTCAGATAAGCCGTGCTGTCATGCATTCAGAGAGCATCCCCAGCCCTGGAGTGGAGAGCAGGGCTGACACCTCTTCCTGTGATGGGTCGTGGCACAGGGGAGCTCTCAGGGCTGATAGACTGCAAAGAGGGAGATGGACACCTTCCATAGGTCGTGTTCGGTGTGCGGGGAGGAGGCACTGCCCACAAACTGAGGGTTTTGCTCTCTGACTTCACTCACTTCATTTCACCGGTCCCATTGCACTGACACTGGATCCCCAGTGGAAGGAGTCACAAATGATGTTCTTGCACCCCTCCTTCTTCCCACGCACCTCACACAATTTTTGGAACAGCCAGGCGGGACAAACACAACTTGTTCTCCCGCCTGTGGAAGAACTGCTCCAGCTGGCTCTTCCAAACACATCCAGGCCAGCCACAGCTCAGAGTTATCTGATGGTCATGTTCAGCAGCTAAATTGAGCCTATCTGTGAGTCCTCACAGTCCTTTCCTTCCACAATTTGAATGGGCCAGGCTGTGCCAGTGAGCCAGCTGGCTAGCTGGAAGGATACATAGGTAGTCCCCAGGGTCTGAGAGATTACACTACAAGTGCAGGTTATTCATTGTGCAGCTCTTTGCATCAGCATCACTCATCAGACTGGCGTGGGTGGCATGCAGTGCCCTTCAGAGAGGCTGTTTATCCTTCATCTTCCTTATCTCCTTCAGTCTGTCGCTGTTTGTGTCTCGCACTGTCTCACCCTGGAGAGCCATGCACAGACTGTCTGACCTTCATCACCAGCTTGGCACTAGGAGTTACCCGACCTGCTCATGAGTCATTTCTGCATAGAGAACAGCATCCTCCAGATAATGGACATACCTATTACCATCCACCTCTGATCACAGGGCTGTGGAGCTCCCCAGGTGGGGAGTAGCTGCCACCACTTCAACCCTGCACACTTTCCTCAGCCATATGCTTGAAAGCCTCAGTGACCCTGATGGGACTGCCCAAGGCAGCCACATCCCAACCTCAGACCCACCCCTGCTCACATCTCTCTGCTTCGCTGCCTCCTGAAGAGGCCTAACACAGCCCGGGGCACCCTGATCCTCTTTGCTTCTCCAGCACTTTGTCCTCCTTCCCTGACATCCCCACCCAGCTGCAGGAAAGAGATGTTCTCCCAGTGCATGACCCAACCACATCAGAGCAGAATTGGAAGGGCTCCTGGAGCACTGGCTCCAGGCCACCAGAGAGGAAGGACCACTCCCTGGACTGGACTGGCGCCAGGCTAGAAAGACACAGGCTGCCTTAGCTGCAGTAATTAAATCCTCAGCCCATGTGAGAGAGAACATCAGGTTTTCCCCACTCTCTCCATACTGCTGCAGTATGTGCAAGTCACTGGCATCACTAGAGAAGCACATTAGTCCTCCCCAAGAGAGGCAGAAGACTTAGACTGGGCTTAGGATGCTTGACCTCTGCTCCCTGCTGTGTCCAAGCCCAGGCAGGGCTCCCAGCTCCTCCGGGTGGGCTTTCCAAAAGTGCCCACATTGGCCTAACCTTCCTGCTCTGCTCACCCACATCCGAGTACTGCAGAGTGGCTGCCCGGAGCCTGGGGAAGCAGAGAGCAAATCCCCGGTGCAGACTGACTCAGTTCAGATGCATTCCTGTACTCACCAACTCACAACGCAAAGAGAGTTGAGGCTGCCGGACGGGCAGGAAAGAGATCCAACGAGTGCAAACCCATGGGAGACAGGATGTTTGCGATCCTAGAGCACCTGGAAGTGGTATCAATGTGTGTTATTTACTGAGTCACCTTCGTCTGCTTCTAGGGAGGGACAGATAGTTTCTCCAGACCAGAACAAAAGTATCCCTGGATTTCCCCTGCGTTGGGAAGAAACTCAAGTCCTGTTAGCTTTGCTTGGTCTCTGTAGGAGATGAAAGCCCCAGTGAACTAAAGCGCTGCCCTGACAGACACGAGCATTTCCCTCCCCTGCCTGGGTGCCTGGCTCCAGGGTCTGGGAAGCTGCTGTGGCCCCATGCGTGGTTCCTCTGGTGGGGGTGACAAGTGCTGGCTTCGAAGAAGTGACAGGCAGCTGCTCTCACTCTGACAGCTGGATGGCAGGTAGGATCCCGTCCTTCTGGCTTCATCTGCGTGAAACATGCCATTACTCTGGCTTCTGAGGGCTGTGTGATGCTGGATGCCCGTGAGCCCACCCAGAGCCCCACGAGGCTCCCTAATCCCATGGGGGTTGCACAGCAGAGCTGCCATGCCCCAGCATGGATCAGCTCGTGTGGGACTGAGCACCGTTATGAGCACATTGGCTTCCCAGGGGGCCAGGTCACCTCCAGCCTCCTGCACTCACCAGTTCCCACCAGGTCCCCACCAGACGAGGCACCACGGAGGGTGCTCCTCTGTGTGCCCAGAGACAGCATCACTCATGCCCAGAGGCGCCAGGCTCTCGCCCTGCCCCAGGAAGGCTTCCCCCCTAATTCCCGTCCCATCGCCGGGGGCCAAGGAGGGGCCAGCACTCACACAGCCCCCACCAAAGCTGCCTCCCCCTCCCCCCCATAAGAGAGACCCCCTCCCCGCAGCGTCCACAGAGCTGCATTTACCGCCAGGCTCTGCACCGGCGTGGCACGGCCTTTCTTCCTTTTCATCCCTTTCTCACTCCCTGAATGCGCTTTGCTTGCTTTGGCGGCGTGGGGCAGGGAGAGCCCCTCTCCCCCTCCCCGCTCCTGGGGATCCCCCCCGGCAGATGGGGCCGGGATATGAATGTGCACACAGCGAAGCCCCTAAGAGGATTTGCTGGTGCCCCTTTCATTGCAAGCCTTTGTGTGCTGCTCCGCTGCGGTGGGACGCCCCCGAGTTCTCCCCCGGCTTCTCTCCTTTCCACTCCAGAAGAAAAGAAAGTGCCTATAAAGGCCTTGTTTGTCCGACTTGTTTGAGGGGACCATATTGCTGTAGGTGCTGCGGGTCCCGGCGTGACAGCGTCGCCCCTTTGAGAAAGGGTGACGTGCGGCTCCCTCCTGGGAGGGTCCGAGCGGGCGGCTTAGCCAGGCGCTGGGAAAAAAGGTTTCAGTTGCATTTCAATGTCCATTGAACCCTGAATCCCCGGCGATGGTTTTTCCAGGGGCTCTGCAGACAGACAAAGCCCTGCAAGGGCCACCGAGGCAGAGGCTGGGAAGATGCTGCGTGTCCAGCGGCAGGAGGACGACCTGTCAGCCCCCCAAAATCCCATCCGGTAAAGCCGAGCAGGGCCGGCAATGTTGCTTTTCCTATGACATCTAGTGGTAAAGCCAGGGAAGGAGGAAAATGTCGGCTGGGTTTCCCTCGCTCGAGCACGACCGTCTCCTGCTGCGGCATTTTGCCCATTGTGTTGCAGCAGACAGTCCTCATTGAAGAGGGAAGCAAAACCGAGCTGCACAAAAGCCTCAGCAGCTCGGGGATGTCAAACAGTCCACCCTGAAATGTGCGCTTGCCCCTGTGCCTTGTCTTAGGTTTTCAGGGCAAACAACAGGGCGCTGGGCTGGAAATGGAAGTACGCACCAGCATACCTACTGCCCGTCTCACTCCGGTCTGTGTTCCAACATGTCCCCTTGCTGGCTTGCCAGCTGCGCCAAGGCAGTTATATGACATGCATGCCAGGCCTGGGAACATTCCCAGTGCAAGTGCCATGCATGCGCTGCATCTTGCAGACAAATGTTTGGGGCAGCCGGAGGTGAAGTGACCGTGCACTGCAAAGCGTGGCTCTAAGGGCGCTTGCAGGGCGTCTCGCCCCAGCTAAGGTGGCCTCCAAGCTTGCATGGTCCTGGCAGGGGGGTGACGGGCTGGCTGAGGCTGAGTCACAGCCTGGGTTGCTCACTGTTTAACCAAATTGTGCAAAGGTGGCGGCAAGAGCTTCAATACCTTACCAGGCACTGGAAAATCCACTCTGGAAAGCACACCCTGAAGAGGTTAATCATTAATGTCTCCACTACAGGGTTTCAGCGGAATTTCTCACTACTTACTACACACCAGACGATCCACATTGCTAGACCGTGAGCTGTCAATAGGTGATGAGCGTTGTCCCAGGCCAAAAGGGACCACTGAGCCTAAACCTTCTTTTGCACAGCATGCCTCCTGCCGCAGGTCACCCTGACTCGGCAAACAGGGCATGCAGGAAGGATGCACCTGCAGATGCATCAGGGCACGAGGACTTCAGGACCACACCGACAGTGGGACTTCGAGAACAGAAGAAAGGATGAAGGACGGTGCTTTGGTGGTCCTGCACAGAGGCAGAGCAGCTGTAACCTCCGCTGCAGCCCGCAGGCTGCGTCAAGAAGCTGTGCCAAGTAGTTGTGCCACACTGTGAGCAGCCAGACATGCAGATGAATCCGGATCATTGGGCTGGAGGTTGATCTTCCATGTCTGAAAATTGCTGGAGGAAACCTGGAGATGGGGGGGCATTGCCTGTCTCCTGTGACATTTACTTCAGTCCCTCTGAGCACGTCTAGACACAAGAGATGTTGCAGCAAAACTACGGTCAAGGAAAGAACTTGGACACTAAATAAGAGATAGGACTTTAGGGAAACAGTGGTTATTTGACAGCACAGCCACATTTTAATGCTGGTAGGAAAAAAATGAGAAAAACCCAGAATAACACGAGCTGCCTTTAAAAATTAAATACATGGAATCCAGAATCAGAAACCAAAATGTGTTAATAATAAATGGGCGATGCTTTTGTCTGCTGGGGCTCAGGGTGCTCAGATGCTCTAGTAGAGGTCCTTGGGGTCATGAAGGTGCAATACTCAGACACATCTGATGTTCCTGCAATGCATTTTACTAGGGGAAAAGGCTGAAAATGGAGAATGAACTACACAAAACCCTGATGGGAGCCACAGGACAATGAGGAAATTTGCCTGAAGGAGGAGGACAAGCCTCCTGGATAACGCCCAGCCCACCTTTCCATTCACACTCTTGCTTTGCGTCCTCCTCTGAGGTCCCAGCCCAGCAAATGACAGGACCATCTGCCTCCATTGCCTTTTGGGACAATCGTTGGTGGCTGCATGTTGGGCCTGTGAAGGCAAAAGGGCGCTACACGGTTTCACACACTCCCCGGCATTTGTTTTTCCTTCAAAAAGGTTTTTTCCCCCCTCTTTCTCTGCTCTGTGAGGACACAGGTCTTCCTCTGAATCAAACAAAAGAGGCATGAAATGCTGGTAGCAAAACACTGGCCCATAGCTTGAGCTCCTAGGACTTGCTTTTCATCAACCCTGAGGGACCAGCATGATGGAGGTGGAAACCGAAGGACCAAAGAACTCCCAGGACTCATTCTGAGCCTGGGGACAGAGTTGGAGCAGTTGTGGTGGATCCATAGTTTTAGAAAGAGATGTCCTACTCCTGTCAGCCCAGCCTGCCCCAGGAGACCATCCGGGGCTGGGAAGGGCCAGATGATCCATGCTTTTCTCCAGCGAGCCCTTTGATGGAGGGAGGAGGCACCCAGCACTGCACCCAGAGTGGCCCATGCTCTCCCCCTGCCTCCTGAGGGACCCTGTTCTGCTGCAGGCACCTGGTGGCACCAGCAGGACCACCCTCGTGCTAGGCACAGCCCAGGTGTCATCACAGGAGCGGAGGCTTCTCACTGCTGGTGTTTGGTAGCCAGCTGGGGGGTCTCCAGGAGCCAAAACTGTGCAAAACCCTCATGTTCCCAGGGCACCCTGAGCCCGTTCCCCTACGGGCATCCCCAGGCTGCAGGGTTGGATCCATGACACGGGGTCACCTGGCACAGCAGAGGACACGGGGCTGTGCGGACCACAGCGGGTGCGTGGCTGTGCGGACCACAGCGGATGCACAGGGCTGTCCGTCTCCCTCCCACTTGTTTGGAAGTGCCGCTGATGACCCGCCGCTGTTCCCGTCTCCTTGGTGACTGCACATGCCAGCATCCCCAGACAAAAGCTCTCCTGGCACATAATGGGAACAGAAGGGAGCACTGGGCAGCGGCATTCAGCCCTTGGGGGCTGCTTCCCAAGCCCTCGCCCTAGGGCTCCAGACCCTGCTCTTTTGGAGTTAGCCTGGTCTGAAGACCCGCAGCGGATAATCCCCGTTCGAAAACCAGATGGGTATTTCAGGTATGTGCCTGTGCGTGTTGCACGCATTTCCCCAGGGACCCCTCTGCGGCGCAGCAGCCCTCGCGAGGCTGCACATGGCCGCGTCACGCTGTGCTGTGGGCTCCTAGCTGTCTTGCTTGCTTGCTTGCTTGCTTGCTTGCTTTTTTTTTTCTTCCTTTGCATGTAAATGCAAGATTTAGGGGAGCGGGAAGCTGCCGAGATCAAGCCTGGACTCTTCCATGCTGGTACCGACTGCCCAGCCTGCTCGTGCACTGCTCTCGTGCTGCGTGCTCCAATGCGTTGTGCTTTGCATGGCGTTTGTGTGGTTTGCATTTGTTGCGTACGCCTCCTACGTGCCCTGCATATTAATTCACATGAGCCTCTGACTCACGTCATGCCAGGCACATGGCTACATATGTGACAAGGATGGGGCTTGGGGCTTGTCTCACAGCCTCACGTAGGCTGAGATGGTGGCTCACCTTCCTGGCGTGTACTGCAAAATGAGGGCTGAAACCCACATACCTCTCCAGCAAGGCTGGTAGGAGACAGCAGGGTCTGTTCCTCCCTGTGGGGAAACCGAGGCATTCAGGGGGATCATCTTTTTGTCCCCAGGCACTCCCAGGAGTCAGTAGTGGAAGAAAAAAAAAGGTTTGCCTTTCCTTTTCCTTGTGAAACACATGAAACCGCCGTAGAGCAGGGCTATGTGGGTCTCTCCCAGATGCACGTTGTCACATCTCCAGTGCTGGTTTTAGGGTTTCACCAAGAGCTTGGTCTTGCATCACGGCAGAGAGGATCCCCAGCACGGCACCCGGTCTCATCAGTCCAGGACCATGGGTGAGCGTGCATGTGCGGGGTGGGGGGCAAACCCGTGTCATTGAGATGCATCCCTCAAGGGGTTAAGGACATGCCCTGGGACAGGCAGCACCCCATCATGCCCCCAGCAGGCTCTCCTGCATCCCCTTCTGCTGCTGCTCCACACAAGGACGGAGGCCGGGGGAGACACTGCTCGCCTGCCGGCAGGCGCCAGGCAGCAGGAGGGCGGGAGGCAGCGGGAAGCGGAGCGGAAGGAGCTGAGCCCGACGTCGAGGCGAGCTGTGCCTGGAGCTGAATGCTGGCCAGGCTCTGCATCCCCGCACATCCCCATGGAAACCTCGGCCCTGCCGCCCCGCCTCGCACCCAATCGGGATTGTAGGTCACCGATGGCCGCCTTGGTCCAAGTGGCCTCCCACATCACCAGCTCTTCATCACCCAGGGCCATGGGCTAGGGCTGCAAGAGTTGCGAAGGGATGAGGGATTGAGCCCTTCCCACCCCCCTGCCCTCATGCACCCCACACTACACGGTTAGGGATGCCCGAGCATCCTCTCCCCTGGCAGCATCCCTGCCTCCTCGGTCCAGCCCCGGGGCTGCGTGGGGTGCCCCACCATGGGGTGCTGCCGCAGCAGGGTCACACCACCCCACAGCCCAGCCCTGCTGGTCCTTCCCCTCCTGCACTCCCTTCCCAGCACGAGTCCCCTGAATGCTCCATTTGAAGCTAATTCCGGCTGAAATCTGGTTTGCTTTCCGACGTTGCTGCTTTAAATTGGAGAGATTGACCTTGTAGCAGGAGGTGACATGCAGATGCACATCAGCAGCCCGTCAGAGCGGGCGGCGGGGGCTGGGGGGGGTTGCTGAGCCGCCTCGGGGACAGGCCAACTATTTTATGAGTAATTTAATATCTGGAACACAGACTTTTCATTCCCAGAGATCTGCTGGGGAAAGAAAGAGCCTTTCTGCAGCCCCGCAAAGGCTGTTCCTCATAAGGAGGCAGAGCAGAAAAAAAAAAGGGCTGGGACTTAACTCCTTGGTGGCCAGCCCAGCGCAGAGCCTCCGCAGCTCCCAGTCCCTGCAGGGGGGCCAGGAAAAGCAGGAATTCCCTGTGCAGCTCAAAGTGGGAGACAAGCCAGCCTGTGTTGCTCCAGGCAAAAGAAGCAATTGCTCCTTTCCATTCAAATTCAAATCCAAGCCTGAATGAGGATGGGGGAAACAAAGTTATCAGAAGTCCTGAGGTTAGATTTGGGATAGGAGGTGTTGTCTGAACTCCCTTCCGTGTCTCAGACTGGGTGCTGCTGTATCAGACTCCACATGAGTTGCCACTGAGGTTGCCACCAGTTCCATCCTCCAGTGGAGCCAGTACACCCAGGGGATCCATGCAGGGAGCTCCTGCCCTGGCCGATGGTGAAGTGATACAGGTGGCCTCAGTCTCCACCTAACCCGAGTTGGTTCTGCTGCGTCCCGTTGGTGTCTGCAGCCCTCACAACAAGCACAGTCCCGTGCGCTGCCCCAGTAACACCTCCACCAGGAGCATACCAGCTCCGTGGCACAGCACCGAACCCCTGGAGGGCTTTCCATACGCCTCCTGCTTGATCTTACAGTTTGGGGAAGGGGAGGGAAGGAAGAACACCAAAAAAAAAAAATGCAATCTCTCATTATGCAGCCCTGCCCAAGGGCAGAGAAGAAGGTGGAGAGGAGCCGCCAGCTTGGCAGCAGCAACTGAGCCTTGGTGCTGGGAGGCTGAAGGGAAGGAAGTGCTCGTGGGCTGTTCGGGAGGGAGCTGCTGGCAGGGGAAAAGCATCCCTGTGTCTAGGAGCAACATCATGAGCTACTTGGGAGAACGACTGTTAGGCAGGGCTTGCGTGGGAGGCTGCACTGCGTGGCCTCCAGAAGACCCTGCTGGGCAGCGCGACTGTGGCTATATGGTGCTGCCAGCAAGGTCCGAGCCCAACCAAGGCTGGTTTAGGAAGATCTCTTCCTTGGGGAGCAGGTACTGGGGACTGACCAGGCTCAGCACAAAGAGATCAACACCTTTGCAAGTGTTTGCTAGGGATGTTAGACCAGACTGCGGGACCAACATCGCATCAACATCAATCTTACTGACAAACAGCATGAGCATGCTTTGATGTCTCCAGTTCAGCTTCACTTTCCGTGAATATTGATAGGCACCTAGCATGCTCCACCATGTCAGATCCTGCCAGAGTCCCGCTTACGGCCAGACTGGAGCTTTGGCACAGAGAAAACCCCCAAAACCCCAGCTAGGTGATGCAGGGGAAGCCTCCATGTGATATTCTTGCTGATCCCTGTTGCCTTGAAATAGGAAAAATTTATTTTAAAATCCTGACAGCTCTCTACCAGGGTCTTCGCACATCAGTGTATTCACTCCAATTGAGCTTTGGACCAAACCAGTGCCTGGTTGCAGGGAGTCCCCGCAAAGCCACCTGAACACCTGCTGCCTTTTGGTGTCACTGGACACTTCCATGTCATGGGGCAGGGTGACTGAGTGACATGGCTGTGCTCCAGGTTTGCTCTTTGAGTCTGTGCGACCTCCAGCACGGAGAGACAAAAGCTCTCAGTGGTCACACCGAGACCACAGCTGCTTAGCTGCAGCTTGGTTCAACATTTACAGCCCTAAAACTCCTGATCTGAAGTCACCTCGAAACGCCACCCAGCCTCAACTTCTACCAAAGCATCTGCTGAGCATCTGGTGGCCTCTGTCTGGGCACATCCCAGACCCTGGTGGAGACCAGATTCCACAGGCGACAGTCACAGCACCACCTGGTGAAGCTCTACGGCTTAGCTCTGGCTTGGCCCCGATGAGGCACTGCTGCTCCAGTGTCACCCGTACTGCCATTAAAAGAAAAAAAGAAAAATGAAAAGGAAGAGAAGAAGAGCAGAACACACGTGTCAGGGCAGATCTGTAGAGACCACGCACGGAGCAGAGCGAGCGCGCACAGAGCGGGGCGAGCGTGCCGTGTGAGTGCACGCAGAGCAGCGGGTGTACGCGTGGAGCAGGGTGAGCGTGCGTGTGTGCCCAACGCAAGTGTGCGCTGAGCAATGCGGGTGTGCACAGAGCGCAGTGAGTGCGCACGGGTCACAGCATGAGCGTGCACAGAGCCGTGACGGTGTCCACAGAGCTGTGACAGTGTGCACAGAGCAGGGTGACCATGCATGTGTGCCCAGCGCAAGTGTGCGCTGAGCAATGCAGGTGTGCACAGAGCGCAGTGAGTGTGCGTGGGTCACAACGTGAGCATGCACAGGGCCGTGAGGATGTGGGCAGAGCAGGATGTGTGTGCACAGCGTGAGCGTGCACAGGCGGGTGTGAGCGAGCACAAGGACCGTGCACGCAGGGCAGAGCGAGCGTGCACAAAGCACTGGGACACCTCTGTCAGGCCCCGGGTGAGAACAAAACCTGCAAATCTGTTTAATAGGTGCACACATGGCCAGGTTAAAGTTTGGTGGGTGACAGGTGCTCATGGGTAAGATGTAAAGAAATAATTCAAGATGCAAATTGGTCCTTTCCGCGAGAGACGGTGAATGTGGAGCTTGCCCTGTCCGGTGCCCTCTCCACCAGGCTGCACCTGATCCTGCAACAGGTTTCTCTCCAACTCTCCTGTTAATGATTGTGTTATTCTAGGATTGCTTTTTTTGGCCTGGAATAATGAATTCCGCAGCGCTGTGCCAGGCAGGGGGAGGTTTGGGAGCAGGGCTGTAGCGTCCTGCCTTTCCTGGGTAACACCAAGCAGGCGGTGTGTGACGGGCAGCACAGCACCTGCCTACCCAGCTTCTAGTCTGTCTGGCTGTGGCCCTGAGACCACTGAGGATCTGGCAGAGGGATTCTTCCCAGGGCAGCAATCCAGGCTCCTGCTGTGGATGGTCCCGTGGGACCCACATTTCGGCTCCAGCCCCAATGAGCACTGAAATAACTGGAGGGGAGGGGGTCCTCTCCAGCTGCCCTGGGGTGGTGCCTCTTTCTTTGGGGCTTTAGGGCTTCCTGCGGGCTCAGAAACCCACCACCCGCTCTGAGCGGCCCTGGAAGAACTGAAGGGCGATGTTGCACAGACCACCACCTGCCCCAGACGCTCACAGCCCCCTGGCCCCCTTTTCTCATCCATTTTGGATACCTGAGGGGTGTGCTGCTCCATGGGCCGTGCAGTGGCAGCCTCAGGGGAGCAGACAGCTGCTGTCCCATGGAGCTGATGCCTGAGGTGGCATTGCAGGGTGCTGGCTGAGACCCACGAGAGGAAGCAATGCCCTGTGCAGCTCTGTCTTCTGGCTGCGTACGCACAGTGAGCTGCACTCTAGACACCGCTGGTACCTGCACTGCCCTCTGACTCTCTCCAGGCACACCCAAGACCCTAGAAACCCTTTGGCTTGTGCTGGTGTTAGGTCAGACATTAGTTTTAAAAATAAAAACAGCTCCACTCCAAAAGAGGTCCTGACAAAGACCATTTCAAAAGTTTGAAATGATTATATCCGTTCCTTAGAAAGGCAGAAAGCATCACCTTGCTGTTCACCAGCACGCCAGACCCCATCCTGCAAAGCTTCCTCCTGCCCCCCGCCTGTCCTATTGCATGGGGTTATCCCCTGCCAGAGGAAGGACTTTGCATTTGTCTCTGTTAAATGTCAGTCGGTTCCTGCCAGCTCATTTCTCCAGCCTGTCAAGACTCTTTGAATGGCAGCCCTGTCCTCCGCTGTATCAACGGCTCCTCGGTTTGTGTCTCCTGCAGACCTGCTGAGGGTTCAGGACACTTAGCTGATGTATGCTGCCTAGCCTCTGTTTTGGAGGCCAAAACTTTTTTTCCTCCACCTGCCCTGATGACCTGGTTTTATTTGGGATGCTGCATCTCCAGCTGCGAAATGGCATGCGTGATGCAGCTGCATTTTAAAAGCAGCTCAGTGCTTCTGCACAGGGAGAGCTTTGGGATGCAACGCCCAGCATTTCTGCCCTGACTTTCTGACAGTAGGTAGAGGGCTGGAGACATGGGGTGGCTGCACTCCTGGGGACAAGAGCCACAGATTTTGCTGGGTGAAGGCCAAGCAGCAAGGTGGTCCAAGGACAAAGCATTAATGCAGGGCTGCAAAAGGCGGCACTAATCCTGCCCGGTGCCCCCTCCCCGATCTTACGGGCAAGGCAGAGCTGAGCCTCACACTTCTGCCCTGCAAGCTTTGCCATCCCAGCCTGTGGGACGGGGATGCTCCCTCGGCGAGGTGAGGGCTGATCCAGTCTCCAGTGCCACCTGCCGGCAAATCATCCGGGACAGATGCTGGAGCCTTCAAACTGTCCGCACCAGCGCCAGTCACTGTCCTGCGCTGGGGCAGGGAGACCTGTGCAGCCCAGAGCTGTGGGGCCCTGGACCCATAAGGAGGTCCCGAGAGCTCGGTAACGAGGCTTCATAAAAGCCAGCCCATATCCTACTCCCCCGCCTCCAACCCTTTATCATCATTCCCTTCAGCCAGCCCCTTTCAGATCCCAGATCCCCACAAAAACTCTCCCATGTCCCACCCACCCCATGTACACCCTCACAGCTTCACACCCCACAGCTCTTGGTACCACCTGCCATGGCTGGGCTGGGGGCTGTAGGCAAACCTCCACCCAGGTACAACGCTGGATTGTCACCTGCTCCAGGGACAGGGGCATCCTTGGGGTCCTCAGATCTTACTCATCTGGAGGTCCTTGGATCTCCAAGGGGGCTTGGCTGTGCTGTAGGACTTGCACATGTTGGTCCTCTGCTGGGTTTATGGGGCTGCTCTGGACACTGCCCGCTGGCACCAGGGGATAGCCATGTGCCCCACACCTCTCCCATCATGGCATCAAGCTCTGGCTTCCCCACACACACCTGGCTCATCTTCTTACAAGCTTCAACAAGCTTCTGTGGATGGTGTCACCAGCACGCCAAAAAATGTCTAAGAGAGGTTGGCGTCCCCAACTCCTAGCAGCCCCAGGGCTCTCCAGTACAGCACCATATCCAGCATCTCCCCATCAACCACCAGTACCCAGTGGCCCTCATTTTCCCACTATGTCGTTTGTGTCCCCCCAGCTAAAGACCAGGATTCCTCTCCGTGTTCTCCTAACCCTGGGCTGGGACTTTCTCTGGGTGGCTCTGGAAGGAGGTACTCAGCGTGGCCTGCAGCAGGAACTGCATGAATTGCCTGGTTCTGCTCCGTAGCAATGGGATACTAATGAGCCCGGGCTGCACCCAGAGGTGTGGAAGGCCATGCCCTGCATATCTGAGCATTATTTGAGGGGGAAGAGGCAAATCCTAGGCAGGAAGGAACCAGCAGCGCAACGAGCTGTCATTTAATGTGCAAGATTGGCAGAAATGGGCTTAGGGCACCAAACCTGGAGCAAAGAGTCGTTTCCAGGGGAGACCTCAGCCCTGCAGGGGCCAGCTAGCAGCAGGGGAAGGGCTGCAGAGAGACACCATCAGTGGACTAAACATCGGGGAAGACCAGGAAGCCAGAGAAGATGCTGTCGGACCCTTCAATCCCCACTAGAGAGTTCTTCTCTGTTGGCTCCAGCCAGACGGATTCATTCGCTGCCACCTTGAGGACCACACCACCCGTGGTGACCTGGTAGCTGCTGTGCACGTAGTCGCAGAAGGTCACCACCTTCTCACCCCTGCTGCCACCCCGGCCCTTTTTCACACTGAGGCACAGGTTGCTCCTGGAGGTGACGTGGTAGGTGAAGTAGTAGATGCCCGGGACTCGGCAGATGAAGCGGCCGTACCGGTTCTCGTAGTGGCCCTTCTCATTGGTGATGATGCGATCAAAGCGGATGGGCTGCTCCCGGCGTGGGTAGGAGCTGATGGTCCTGGCAGCAGAGAAGGCGGACTTGAGGGTGGCCTTGTAGTCACCAGAGTCCCCCTGAGGGCCGGGGAGTCCCATGCGACCTGGTAAACCCTTTGAACCCGGGGGGCCCCTGGGGCCAATCTTCCCAGGATACCCCATCTCTCCTGGGTCTCCCTTCTCCCCCATGTCTTCTTCATGCTCCACCTGGCCAGGGGGACCTAGAAAGCAGGATGAAGAGTCTTTGCGGATGCAGTCGAGCACCACAGATCTGCAGAGGGGGCACTGGGAAGGAAACCACCAATACCTGCGCTGGGGTGCGGGTTGATGGAGGCCCCTGCCCACCCTTTGCTCTCGTGCACCCTCCCTCCCCAGGTTCCTTTGGGTGCTCCAGTCTGTCCAGCCCCTTCTGTCTCCAAGCATCACCCCCACCTGATAACACCCCAAAGGGACTGGTGGAAAATGGATTGTTTTCCCAGGACCATGTGCCTGGCACTGCCTTTTCCTGCTCTCGGTACTCACAAAACAACACTTTCCCCACCTGCAGCCTCCTCCTTACCTCGGTCGCCCTTTAGGCCATTCTTCCCATCTCTGCCATTGCTGCCAGGCTGTCCTGGTGACCCTGGGATGCCTGGGATGGTGCCATAGGTCTTGCAGAGTGTGCCACTTGCAAGCTGCCCTCCAGCCAGGAAGATCAGCATCACCCACACGGTCTGCATCTGCTGGAGCACAGAAGAATGTTGAGGGGCTTGCCTTGGGCAGTGGGAGGGCACTCTGTGTTGCTCTGGAGGACAATGACTAGAAGCACTTTTGGCTAATACCATCAGGGACAGAAAACATTCTGCCACAGAGCCGAATCCACTCTCCTGATGGCCTTGGAGGGTCCAGCCCCTTTGGGCATGAGAAGGCTTGCCAGTCTCATCCCACTCTTAAATTACCAGTTTACAAGCATCCAGAGCTTCAGTCATATGAACATCTGGGGACAGGTTAGCCTGTTCCAGAGGTCTGATGTCCAACCTGGCCATGCTTCTGCCACAGGCATGTGCTGCAGGTCCTTAGGGCCACACCTGCAGGGTAAAATCCTTCCCCAGGCCAGAGCAGTTTCATCATCTGCAAGGGGACAGCTCTTGCTTTCCACCAGCATATCTGAGGGACAGCTTTAGTCCTTGTAGATGGCAATAAAATCCCCAAACCTGCTCTCCTAACCACTGTGGGGTCCTGTTGTGTCCTGCCACATGCCTGCTTCATCCCAGAAGCATTTCTGTATCTAACCAGCCTTACTGGGATAGTCATCTGGCTTCCAGTCCCCAGGGTCCCATCTTCCATCTGCCCTCCCTGCATCCCACAGCTCAGCTCCTTCCACCAGCTCCTGGTGCAGGGGCATGTGTGGTAAGCACTGGGCATCTGGGGGCTGTATCTGGACATCACATCACCCCATCCACGCTCTCTGGCCTCAGGTGAACTCTCCCAGCACTGAAACTCTGGTGTCAACGGGAAAAGGGATCAGTAAGTTGGATACTTCATCTGCAGAAGCTCTGATCTGGATGCAGCAGGTACAAGGACCAATCCACGGGTTCGCAGCTGGGGCCCAGGCAGATGACAAGAGCATCTCAGGGCAGGGGAGCACCCCCAGGGCACCTTTCAGACTGATGCTGAGTCCCTGATCACCCCTATGGACCTTTGCCATCTCCCTTTTCCATCTCCCTTTTCCCCCAGGTGGAGCAGAAGGGCTTTGGGTCCCATCGGGGATCTCCACCACCCCCAGCTCAGTAGTCCCCTTCCTCTTCTGCCCCAAGCCACAGCGAAGTGCCAGTGATGCAGGGGGTGACTGTCACCCTGGTGCTGCTGGGTTCCCCGTGTGCGCCTACCTGCAGCGGAGAGCTGGGGCTTAGCCTTGCCGACATCTTGCTCTTACCTTGAACTTCTTGTTGCACGGCTGGAGAGATGCACTGGGACACACCAGCGTCCTGCTTGGAAATGACTGCAAGGAGAAGCAGAAGTTTGCTGCAAGGGTTATTGTGAAAGGATTTGGGCCACATCCCTTTTTTATCTTTAGCTCCTACCCTTTCTTCAGTGTCACTTTCATATCCACCACACACAGATGCCAGCTCAGCAGGACATGCTGTCCCCAAACGGCACCCTGGAGCCCCTCAGGTGTACAGCTCTGGTCCCAGGGCACAGAGGGATGTTCGCTCTGCCCTGCAGGGTCACTGGGTCCTGCTCAGGTGTGCTGACTATGGGGAATGCTGCCATGAGCTCCAGACAAGTTTGGGGTAACCCCTCAGGACTGTAGACATGTGCATGCACTTAGCACCCCTCAGGTTTCTCTGCACATACCCAGCTCTGCTGGGAGGTACTGGCCAGCCCAGAGGATGCTACAGGGTCTCAGCATCCATCACCTTGAATCTGTCCCCCAGGCTCTCCTAAATGTTGTGGATGGGAAGTGATTTCACCCTGTGGTAAAAGCATTTCCAGTCCTGATTTCTGCTGATGCCTTGTGGAGGTGAAGCACAGGACATTCGTGGGAGATATTACCTCCTTTTCCACTGTACAGAGTGTGCCACCAGGAAGAATCTCCATTGGGTTTTGGTGGGTTCTAAGCCCACGAGCTCCTTTGGTCTGTCTCAGGGAAGCCAGTGCTTCCCCTGCCCTGTCCCTGGTGAGGCTGGGACCCTGCGGATGTCCCAGCAAATGGAGGCGTGGATACGAGGTTCACTGCATGATCTGTGGCCTTCTGCAACTGAATTGCATCCACTTGGAGGAGAAGGGCAGTAGCAGGGCCCCTGCCTGGAGTAGTCTTGGTCCCCCCTCAGTGGGGGCTGTGTGCATAGGCACAGGAACCGTCCCCTTCCTGCAGTCAGTGCAGCTGGGCGTCCCACCCTGCCCAGTAAAGCCAGGGCTGTGAATGGTGTGTAATGCTCAGTGATGCTGAGCGTGGCCAAGCCAGAGAGGGCTTGGGGACATTCTGATGTCACGTAGATATCCAGATGTCGTGCACACACACACACGTGCATACCACATCCATCCGTCCACACGTGGGCTCCACCTGCAGAAAGGTAAGTCATGGAGGAAAAAAGATGCTGGGCCAGGAGCACTGGGGAAGGATTTATTGAGATTTTCCACAGCTGGGTCACAGCAGAAGGGCTGCTGCAAGCCTGCTCCAGGACACCTGGCTGTCCCTGGTGCAACCCAGGTGGGAAGGGGAGAGATGCAGAGAGACCTTTGGGTCTGGCAGCAGAAGGTAATGTGGGGTTATCAGAGTGGACGCACGTGCCAGCAGGACCCCGGGGGCTTGGCACCATCACTGTGGGTGCAGATGCATCCAGACGTGCCTGTTCCCCTTGTCCAGCAAGTGCCTGCCCTCAGCCCCCAGGCCAGTGGTGTGCGGCTGGAGGCTAGGGCTGAACCCCTTGCTGGGGCTTGCCACCCAGCAGAGAAACCTGGACCATCAGCAACAGCCTGGCAGTAAGCAGCAGCATTTGCAGGGCAGGGTGATGAGGTTGGCATGCTGGGGTGGGCTCTGGTGGTCCTCTAGTCTGGGAAGAGCAGGAACCCTGAGAAGATGCTGTCAGAGTTGCCGATGCCCACCATGGCATTGTAGTCATTCACCGTCAGCCAGACCTGGTTCCCAGCACCCAGGTGGAGGAGGATGCCACCAGAGCTGACCTGCATGGTGTTGGTCTTATGGTCACAGAAGCTGGCCATCTTGATCTCATTCTTGTACAGGATGACACAGAGGTTGGCTGTCTGTGAACTATGGAAGACAAAGTAGTAGAGGCCAGGGATCTTGCAGGTGAACTTGCCTGTGGTGGTGTTGTAGTCATGATTGGTGTTGGTGATGACATGGTTGAACACCACGGGGACATTCTTCAAGGGGTGCTCGCTGGTCTGTCTCGTCACTGAAAATGCTGACTGGTGCTTCTGCTTGTAGCTGCCTGGCATTCCCACCTCTCCAGCTATGCCCATCATCCCAGGGTCTCCAGGAGGACCAGGGGGACCAATGGGGCCAGTCTTGCCTGGCAAGCCAGGGCTGCCCTGTTCCCCTTTCATGCCCTTGGGCCCTCGTGATGCAGAAGTGGCCGGGAGGCCTGTGGGGCAGTGGAGAGTGAAAGAGAGTGTCAATGGCAGGATGTGGGAGAAGTTCCTCCAGCCCCTTCCCTTGGGCCAGAGAGGGTTGTTGCCTCTCTCCAGCCTCCTCTACTCTTGCCCTGTCCACAGAGGATGCTTTCCGTGGCCTGCAAACCAAGGCAGACCATCCATGGAGGACTCAGTGGCTCCCCTTCAACAACCTGCGTGGTTCCCCTCCTCGCTCACTCACCTGGCTCGCCTTTGGCTCCCTTCAGCCCATCCCGGCCATCCCTGCCCGGTACACCTGGCATGCCTGGCAGGCCTGGAATCCCATAGCAGCTGGGAGGGGCATCTTCGGTGAGAGCAGACCCCAGATTCACAAGTAGGAGAGCAAGAGCCAGATGGAACTTCTCCCAGAAGCCCTGCCCCATTTTGGTGCTCTGCAGCATGGAAAAAGAAAGAAAGTGCTGGAGTAAGGGCCCATCTCAGCATGGCTTCCAGGCCATGGGGCAAAGGAGGTACTGTGTGATGAGGTTGACTGCAGCAGGAGCATGCATCTGTGTTGGCTGTGCCCTCGGTGTGCCCCCCCAATACCAATTGCCAGGCAGTGGGGAGGTGGATATGTGGAGACGGACCCTGGGCTCATCACTACCCCCAGGGCAGCCCCTGATGGCACAAGGCAGGTTGGACTTTCAGTCTGGATGGAGCCATGAGGTTTTGAGGTACCCATGGCCAGCTCCAAGCTCTCCTGGTCCAGTGTCCCAAACTCCCTGCAGATGCATATGCCACTGCAGACCATTGCACCATGCGGCACTGAGGCTGGAGCTCCCTAGACCCAACTGATCTCAGCCCTCTTCCAGCAACAGCCTGACTTTCCTGGCTCTGCCCACCACGATCAAGGCTGAGGATGTCCCAGGACAGTGCCTGGCCCCGGGGGACTTGGCCTTCCCCCAGCAGGGACAAGCGTGCATCCCCCCCAGGATATGTGAGCAGCCTGGCAGTGCTTCTCATTCCTTCTCTGCCTCCTCTCACATAACCCAGCACTGTGCCATGCTGCCCAACCCCAACCCATGCAGACCACCCCAAAGATATGGACCCTGCAGCACCTCTTACCTCTGGTGAGGCGAGCAGGGCACGGGATCCTGCGCTGCTGAGCCCTCTGGCTGTTGTGGGCACTGCCTGCCGGCACAGCGCGGCATGGATGACTCTCCGTGACACCCTCCTGGAGGAAGTCACGGAGTTAGGAAAGGGCCCTTGGGGATCCAGAACCCCCAGCTGGCCTCCAGCCGAGTTTCACATCCTCCTGCCTGATTGTTTCCTCTGAGCAAGCACTTTTCTGGCTGTCCAGCAAGACCTGTACTTTTGCCACTGCAGCAGCAGGGGCTGTAAGGACAGAGGTGGGATGACCCTGTGCCAAGAGATGTGTCACAAACACCCCAACCACCACTAGGGGACTAGCTCTCCACAAATCACCTGCCTTTCACCCATTCTTAACCCGTTTCTCAGAAGAAGGATGGGGAGCAGAGCCCCATGCCAGCGCCATGGAGCCAGAGCTGCCTGTGCAACAAAGGGCTGGTGCAAGGTCATTGCCTGGCTCTGATGGGAGATGCTGCGCCCTAAGAAATGAGACTGAAGGATGTTTCTCCTTGAGGGTTTCTGACCTGCAGGTTGGCTGCCCTCTCTGCACCTTGTCCTATGCTCCACCAGCTTTGTTGGGTGCTGGATTCACTGGAGCCCCAGCATCCCTGGTCAGGGTGTTGCTCCTTGCAGGTGATCTGACCTCCTCCTCACTGCTCTAGGAATGGAGACATTTGACTGCTCAGCATATGTGGAGCAGCTCCTCCGAGCAGCAGTACCAGGGTAGGACACCGACATGGCTTCCCTGATGCTTTCTGGCTGCCTGATACCTGCCTAGCCCACCCTACCTCCCACTAGTGTCACCCCAAGCCAAAGACAGAAGACCATCCCCCCACGACCCCACCACCATCCCCCCACAACCCCACCACCATCCCCCCACAACCCCATCAGCCACTCTGATGTCCCTGTCCCTCCTTGCTGAAAGGTTGGAGGACCGCAGCTGCCTTTCCCCTTCCTGGGAGAGTTTGGGTACCAAAAGAGGACTATGTGGATGAGGTGCATGGTTTGCTGCCTGTACTTACCCTTGTACAGGACAGCTAGCTGGGACTCATTGGAGAAAGGGCACACGTAGGCTGGTCCCAGAGATGTCCCGTTCCTCCCTGTAAGTGCCAGCTCTGCTTGGACACTTAGTTCCCTCCTGTCCTTCTGCTTTTGCAGTTGGGGTCTGTGTTTGGCCAGGGGCAAGCTGAGATCACTTCTCTCCCTGGGCAGCTTGGGAAGGGGCCCAGGACATTGATGGTTTGTGGAAGACACGTGATATGAAAGAAAACCCAAGTGGCTGTCATGAAAGAAGGGTTTATTTATACTGATGGGAAGGATGTGAGAGGCAGTGGTGGCCCAGTGCCAAAAAGGCGTTTGCAATGGTTAATGCAGCAGAAGCAGTGGCACACAGTGGTTTCCCAGTCAGGAGCAAAGAGCCAGAGCTGGTGAACGGCCCCAGTGACAACTGGCCCCCTGCAGCGTGGGGTCTGAACGCCCAGGAGGAGACAGGGCTGCTGGGACCGGGAGTTCTCTGCCTCCAGGATGGAGCACGCAGGCTCAGCACCTGGCCACTTTGTGACATTGGTGGAAGCATGGGATCCAGCTGGTGGCTCAATTTGGGGCTGTCCCTGTTTGCTGCGGTATAAGACCACCCCATGCACTCGCAGGGTGAAAACACATGCAGACACACACACCACAATGCTCTGGTGCTAAGCAGGTCTGGACTGCTGGCCCGTCAGCCCATCTGCGGGAAGACCATGAAGCCGCTGAAGACGCTGTCTGCCTCGGAGCCGCTGTAAATCATGCTGCCCCTGGCAGGGTCGGTGCTCACAGAGACCCGGTCGCCCACGGCCAGGCTGAGCACAGTGCTGCCCGAGTTCACCTGCAGGAGTTCGCGGCTGTTGTAGTCGCAGAAGCTGACCACACGCTCCCTGTTCTTGGTGATGCTCAGGCAGAGGTCCCCACTGGACACCACTTGGTAGGCAAAGTAGTAGAGCCCGGGGACACGGCAGGTGAACTCCCCGGTCTGGGGGCTGTAGGAGCTCTCCTGGTTGGTGATGATGTTGTCAAACACCACAGTCCTGCCCATGGACGGTGGGGACTTCCGCGAGGCAGAGAAGGCAGGACGCGGCTGCTCCAGGATATTGCCTGCTTTCCCCTTGTCCCCCTTCGGCCCTGGCTTGCCTGGGAGCCCAGGGGGACCATGCGGGCCGTGGTAGCCCTGGTTCCCTGGGATGCCAGGAAGCCCTGGCTCACCTGCATCCCCTTTGGGTCCCCGGATGCCTGCCCTCTGTGCTGATTTCCCTGGGGAGAATTGGTGAGGAGGAGCAGTTCATGCACATCTGTCATCTCCTGAGCTGCTCCCACAGCCTGTGATGCTCCTACAAGAAGCTTGAGGCTCCCAGGCCACCCACACCACACATCGCTGGCTCCCCCTTACCTGGCTCTCCCACGTCACCCTTCTGCCCTGGTCTCCCATCAAGGCCAGGGACTCCCGGGAAGCCATCCTTGCCGGCTGGTGCCCAACACAATCCATCCTCAGGCAGGACCATGCCCAGCACTGCTGCCAGGGTGCTGGTCACCAGCCAAAGCCCAATTTGCATCCTGCCTCCCTGCAAGCACAGGGGTGGGGGGAACTGGGGATGGAGGCAAACACACATCAAACACACAAATGCGCCTTGGACACAGACACGCAAGTGCTCCCATCAGATGCGTGCACAGATCTACCATGCCACCCGTGCATTGTCCAATACAGATAGTCGGACACCATATGCAATGGTAAAAATAACTTCATGGAAGGATTTTGAGGCTGTTGCCTTGTGTCATCCAAAATCACTGATGTTACTGAAAATCTCTGACACGTGCCCGTGGCAGGGCTGGGCGACTGGAAATCCCAGGATGTGGAGCATGACATAAACCCTTTGGTGCATGCCCTGGGGATGTGTGGTTGCACGTCAGATGCGTGCAGAGGATGCCTATTCCAGTGTCGGGGGAGCAAGCACCAACATATGGGGCAGTTGTCCCATGGGATGGAGAGCACAAATAAGGAAGGGGTGCAAAGAGATACAACAGAGGAGGAATAAACAGGAAAGAGATAAATAGGCAAAAGGGATCCACATCTCCATCACACAGAGCTGGGAGTGAGGAGGGATGTCCTGAGCACACAGACCTATCCCAAAACCTGGGGTACTCAGCCCGGGACAAGCCTGCAGGGTCCAGTGATGTCCACAACCACATGGAGCAAGGACAAGTTCCTGTAGCCTCCTCCCTCCCCAGCATCATCTTCTCCCCCTTTTCCTAGTTTAAACCCTTGTGGAGGGGGGAAGTAAAGTAAGGAGGGGGACAGGGAGCAAGGACTGCAGAGCAGTGGCAGAGGAGACGTGTCCCCAGCTATTTGGGGTGACTTACCTCCTTGCTGGGGGTGAAGACAGACCAGTCTGAGCAGCAGTTCTGTTTGCTGGAAGCTCTTCCTTGGGAGCAGGGAGGAAGAGGATTGGGGGTGGGGGGGTTACAGGATGTACTGGCATGCCCAGTGGTTTGCCTGGTTGGGAAAGAGAAGTGCCAAGTTTCGCTTTCCCTGCATGAGCAAGAAACTTGTTCCCCTTTCCGTGCTTGACCCTGGCTGTGCTGGTCACCGTCAGGGAACAGCTTGCTCAGCAGAAGTGCAGCCCCGCAGGGCTCCCAGCCTGGCCAGCAGCACAGTCCCCGTGGCAGGGACCAGCGGTGACAGGGCACAAAGCAACACAAAGGTGGAGGGTGCCCAAAGGCATGCCACAGCTCTGTCGCTGCAGCAGGGGGACAGGTGATGTGAGCACTAGGTGGCATGGCCATCCCAGGGATGCTTGACAGGGCCCAGGGATCACCCTTGATGGCTCCCAGTCCAGGTAATGGGCAGAGCATGGCTGTCACTGGTACCCGGCCTTGTCATTGCTGCTGCTGGGGGCTGACCCCTCCAGACGCCCACCTTGGCACCGCACCCTGACGGACCGGAGCTTTAGCAAACAGACTGTTAGTGTCTGTGTGGCTCAGCAAGGCCTTGAGCATCCCTGATGAGATATCTCCTTCCTGCTGCCCTCACTTCAGTAGTTTGGGGACCTTGTCTCTGTAGCAGAGCAGGAGGAGATGGGAGTCTCTGGCACCCAGGTTGCTCCCGGTCCCCTTTGAGTGGCTGTGCCTTGCAGCAGCCAGATTTGGGCAACCCCAGGAACTATGTGTGGCCTGACCCAGACCTGCAAAATTAAAAAGCCAATGCCTCACACCAGCGAGTCTAGGGAAGGTGCCGAGGGATGTGCATTCAGCTACGTCACAAAATGGCCCAAAATGCCATTGGTATCCAAGTCCCACTGCAGCAGGGAGCAGAGGGATGACACGTGCCACAATGACCCCAGTAGGTGGATGTCCTTGGGATCGCAGAAACCAGCCAGAAACCGTGGGGGACGCAGTGGGTTGATAGGAGGGACCTGGAGCCTCTTTTCAGTCCTGTGGCAGCTGCACTGACCTTCATGAGAAAGCGGTGTTGGGGTCCCCAAAGCACAGCAGCAGCTGGAGCTCAGGGGAGGATGTCCAAGGAAAGAGGACAGCGTGCAGATCTGGGATCAGGGTGGTCCCAAAGCCAAGGGGGTCTGGCAAACCCTCCGTTCCCCCTGCCTGTCACCTCTGGCGGTCCCATGGAAGGTGTTGCATTGTTTCCAAAGCAGCTGAAAAAGGGAACGACTAGTGTGGGACCAAAAATCAGCCCCAGAGACCCTTGCCGGACAAAACTGCGCTCATCAGTGCATCTCCATTAATAATTACCTTTGGGAATCTGTCACTGAGGTGGTCTTTAATTCATTGAATATATGCCCTCTTAATGCAATATAATACACATTTTTAATCAAAATGTCACCCCGTAAAAAATCAGATGCCCAGAAGAAATGCAATTTTATTTTATCAGCAGAGTTCCCCGATCAACCAGACCTGTAATTGTGTCAAGAAAAGATGACAGGTGAGTTTGAAAAGACTTACCTCCCACAAAACAATGGAAGGTGTTTCTGGACAGTAATTGTATTTCTGCCCTATTGCCCTTTGTTAATACACAGCCAAAATGAGACCACTCCATCATTTCATATGGGACTGATCGATGGCTGTGTCCTGGTGCTCCTACGTCCTTTGTCCCTGACTGTCCCCTTAACCCCATTTAAATGCTGAATTACAGGGGGCTGGTTACGAGTTTCCAGCCTCTCCTGGAAGCTGGTGTTGGTCCAGGTGGCACCTCCTCCGGGTCCCTGAGACTCCTGAGCAGTGCTTAGCCCCACTCGCTTGACTTTCAGTGTTGCTGCGTTCAAGCTAAGCCGCCTTCTCCCATCCTCTGAGCGTCTCCTCCCGATCTGCAGCTGGGACAGCCGCAGCTCCAGCGGATGGCAGGCTGTGGGGAGCCGTGGGTGAGCATTGCACGGTGCCATCCCGGAGCCTTCTGCAGACCGTGTCCGCCAGCACAAAAATACCTCCACCCTGTCCCTCTCTCCTCCTTCCCCTTCCCACCAGTGGGGAGCACGGTGCGGGCCGTGCCCGGCGTGGCGCAGGCAGCGAGGTGACACACCGCGAGGTGGCAGTGCTGCCTCAGCCATGCTCGGTGTCACCTGCCCACCAGGGCTCCTCTTCCTCCCCCAAAAGCAGGGGCGGAGGCGACCCCCTGAGTACCCCCACGTCCCCAGAGGGCACACCGCAGGATGTGCAGCTGCAGAGCAAGCACACGGGCACCTCTGCCTCGGCACCAAGCGATCACGCGTCGGGAGCCAGAATAACCCAGCTGCCTCCCGCAAACACAGCCCCAGTGAGGTCGCAAGCACCATTCCCCCGAGCTGGGAGCAGCCTGGCAGCCCCGGAGACTGGGGCAGAAGTGGTGTTTCCTCAGCGAGGACCAAGCCATGGTGGAAGGCACAAGGGGTCGCGAAGCCCTGGCAGGTTGTCCCTGCCGAAATAGATCCAGCAGTGTCCCACCAGCACCACCACCGGCAGGCTCCAGCATGGAGAATCGGAAAGGGCAACAGAAGAGACCTCCAGATGACATGAAACGGGGCCAAGCCCAAGGCAGAGGGGAAGGTGGGTGATGCTGGAGTATCCAGAGGATGTAGGTGGGCTGCAGAGCCCCAGGCAGTACCAAAACCAGCCGCAAAGAGGATAGCCCTGGGCCTGGGGAGACCCAACCACTCTGGGGAGCATCTGGGGAGAGACCCACTCTGGGGAGCCCACCACTGCCTCCTGGCTCTGCTGCAGACACAAGACCAGCCTTGCTCCAGCCGCATTTTACCCTGAGCAACACTACTCCTTTCAGGATGGGCCATGGGGCACCTCCTTCACCTCCTTGCTGCCCTCTCACCTGTTGGCACCAGGCAAGATACATCAGTGCTATCCCAGCCTTGCACCCCTTCATGGAAGAAACATGAGCCGTGCAAAGCCTCCTCTCTGCGCCCACAGCACCTGCAAGCACGCACGCGCTTCCTGACAGCAGACAACAGGGAGAGATGTTCCTCCACTGCCTTCCCTGCTGGGGATCCCCTGGGGTGCTGAGCGGTGACAGGCAGGAGCTGCCAGAGGAGGAGAAATGGGGTAGCTAGCACCTTGCTGTCACTGTACAGGAGACAGCGACAAAGGCAGGTGGTGGGAGATCAGCAGTACTGGCAGGTACTGCACACATCTCTGCTGCCAGGCACCAGCATCCCGGTCTGCCACCCGCACCCACCAGGAGCTCGGGACAGCTCAGGGCATCCGTGTTTCTGCAGTCCCCGGTGGATTAATGATGCCCAAATAACCAAGCCTGTTTCACCGGCAACCTGTGATTTCACCCCTGTTGAGCTGACCTGGCCCAAAATGCTCAGCCCGGGCTGCTGACCACCATGTAAACCTCCTGCGCAATGCAACGGTGTTTGCACGAATTCTGAAGTCTCCCGTGTTTCGATCAACGAAACAAAAATCTGGCATGGTTCAGGTGCCCTGGGGGGATTTCCTGAGATGTCAGCTGAAAATCAGGCTGCAAGGTCACTTGCCACGCAATGTCTAAAATGTTTTAATTGCTGTCCCAGGGGATGTATTATTCCTATGGCAGTTGCTTACACAGAGCAGGTGCAAGGAGCAAAGACAGGTATTGTTTTTTAAAAGCCAGGATTTCACACTCTCTGTCTGCTGGCATTGATGCACGTCCCTGTTGGCTCATGGGATGAGAGGAGATAGATGAGTGCTGAACAGCCCTGGGCAATGCTGGGAAAGCTTGTCCCATCCCTCCTACTCTTGTTCTCTGTCAAGGATGTCAGGGCTTGTCATTATTCGACACCTATTGGTTAATTTGGCTGATTGTTTCCCATTCTTTAATGTATCCGTTATTTATTTATTCGTTTGTGTAATGAACAGTTCCGGATTGATCACTTTGGCATGTAAATGAGCTGCTCTAGTGCTTGTCACTGAAATTTGTAGATTGGGACAGTTTGCAATCAAACACAGCCGGAATCTAAATTACAACATTTCAGGCAATAATAGCAGGGAGAAGACAGGAAGGATGTGCCATAAATAAGATCGGATCAGAGCAGGGTGCCCAGAGCTGTGCTGACAACGCGCCAGCAGCCCCGAGGCATGCAACAGGAGCCCCTGCTTTGCAGTACGGAGGTTTTGCCCGGTAGGGCCGGCATTGGTCTGTGGCTGGGTCCCCGGGGTAGAAGGGCAAAACAGAAAAAGGAAAAGGTTTTGGGGGAATGGTAGGACCTGGGCTGTAGCCAAGGGCTACTTGCACCCGTCTCTGAAGAGGGCTTAGTTAGCCTAGCATGGTGAAAAGTATGCAGGCACGGGATTGTGGGCTGCAAGGAGCATCTGACCTGTTTTACGTCATACTGATTTCCTTGCCACCATGGTGCGTATTTGGCTTCTTTGCATCACTCAGGGCTCCATCAAAAGTCAATGGATGTATCCAGGATGCAGTTCTGTCCATCTCAAGGTCAGTAAGAGAGATCAGTCAAGACAAGTAAAAGAGATCAAAATGCCCTTAGTCTTCCTGCAGGCTCCAGGCACTGTGGCTGGGCTGAGCAGCAGGGACCCAACCAGGACCTCTGCAAAGCTAGAGGAGAAGTGCCTGTACCCCTCCCTGGCAGAGCACTCCTGGACTGAAGTCCAGCCAGGAGAAAAGTGACGTTCAGCAGGCACAGTGCTATGAATCCCAGCAGGGCTGGTGAAAGGACCTCTGGGATCTCCCATCCAGCTGCTTCCTCATGGCAGGACTATTCCCAAAACTAGAACAAGGTGGTTGTGGCTTTGCCTACCTAAGTCTTGAAACCCCCCCCAAGGACAGAGGTCTCCCACCACTTTGGGGACCTGTCTCAGGACTGCACTGCACTCAGGTGAAGAAATGTTTCCTAATGTCCAACCTGAATCTTTAAGGTCCAATGTATGACCACTGCCCCTTGTTACATCACTAGGCACTAGTGAGATATGTTTGGCTCTGTCTTCCTTGCAATTGATCCCAAGTAGCTGCAGCTGTGATTGATTAGATCCCTCCTCACCCTCCTCTTCACTTGGTTAACCACAGCCCAGCAGGATGGCCTCCCCGCTGCTCATTGTAAGGATTAATAATTTTCCTTGACCTTGGCCACAATACCCCTATTGTAGCCCAAAGTGCAGTTTATCTTAGCTGTGGTTTGCTTACGTTCAGCCTGGTGTCCACCACTCCCCACCCCAACGCTTTCCCTACTCCAGCAGTGAGTCCCCAGCCTGTTGACCCCATGTGCAGAAGGTGATGCTTCTTGTAGGCCGAGAGGAGAGAGTCCACAGTATCGCCTAAACATCCTCAAGGGTTTAAAAAATGGCTTGAAAACTGCAAGGCAACTGAAAAAAGAAAAGTCCTGGTCCTTCGTTATTCACCTCTTGACTTTATGCTATGAGCTCAGGAGACAGTGCTCTGAGAGACACCCTGGACAGCATGAGATTCCCTTCCAAATACAAAGTGATGGCCATACTGGGGGCGAAGCACAAGGACCTCATCTCTGGACTTTATGTTTCAACTCCTCAGTCCTGGGTTTGTGAGGTTTGCACTCTTTGGGGCCATGAGGCCATTGCAAGACCATCACAAATCCCTCCACCAGATAGGGGTGTCCTCATCTGACTGTGTAGCAAAGACCTCCGTATGCCCATTTGAGGCAATGTTATGCTTTCCACTGGGCTGAGATCACCAGCATGGACCCTTCCTGCACCCCACTGCTCCCTGTGTGTGGCCAGATCCTGACGGCCAGTGCCCTTCCCAGGCTACTCTCCATCCCATGGTCTAGTTGCCCTGACATAACGCCTCAAAAATGGAGTGGAACTTTTCTGTAGGTGAGTGTTAGTGTTAACTGGGTCAATGGCAGCTGGAGGTCTGTTCCAGCTGGAGACTATTACAACTTATTTCTATTACAACTTGCTTTCCACAGTGGCTTCTCCAGGAACTCGGCTTCCCTCTAACTGACCTTGGCTGCCGGATCGATCTGAAGTTGCAAACTCTTCTCACGTCCGCTCAATTTGGAGGGCGTCTGATTGCTGCTTCAGAGGTTTTGATTGCCTTTGCTTCTGGCCGGTGGGACCCCGGCTGGTGCCTTGCAGGCACCATTAGCCAACCTCCGGCTTAGCAGATTTGTCAAGGAATATCCCAGCCAAGATGCAGCCATGCTGTGAAGAGCCAGGCCTGGTGTTTTCAAGGCAGGGATGTATTCAGCCTGCGGCAGGCTGGAGTTCACAATGCCTCCTTGTCTGGCCGGTGCTTGAGCTCGTTGGCAGCAGAAGGATGGCTTCGATTTTGGTAGCTACCTCTCACAAGCAGAGGGCAACAGCACCAGTATCTTCAGCACTTGTGTGGCCCATGTGCAGCATCTTCTCAGGTGCTTTCATTAGCTCAACAGCTCATTACCCTCCGTGGGCAGATCACGACCTTTCTGCTTCTGCTGTGCTCCCTCTGAGTTTACCCTCCTCTTCTCAACCACCTCTATTGCTTTCCAATGAGGAGACAGCCCCTTTCTAGCTCCGGCGGACGCGTTTCTGCTTCCAGTGGCATTAACTGCTCAGGATCCCCTCCCACAGGCACCGCCTGAAGTCCTCTCCCTCCTCTCCACAGACGGAGGTCAAACCCATGTCCTTGCTGCCGACTCGAAAGCAAATCGATCAACATCTAGGAGGCAATAGCAGTCCTTGGCGAGTCGCTGCGTGGGGGGCAATCGCATGGCAGCCCCCAGCGCCGACTCCCTAGCCTGGAATTTATTCTTCATACAAACTCTTAATTTTAGAGCTGCACTGAGGGATGGGAAGACTCCTAGCTTCTAATTAATTACTGGATTCCCTGTAATTGATGCAATTTACTGCCAGTGTATCTATTTTGCACTTGTGGAGAAGGTCATTCTGTAACACCATTTTCTCAAACACCCTAGTGAATGGCCATAAGCCATGCCCTGAAACTCATCTCCAAACTCCGGATCCAGGGGGAAGTTTGCACCAGGAGGCAGAAGAGGACTGTGCTCCTGTGCCCTGTGCCCATCAGCAGAGATGTTCACCCAGGAGGTCCCTGGAGAACCACACATGGCACCAGAGGAGTACAGCGTGGTGGAGGGTGGCTGCCTGTGGACAGTGGGTTGTGGTCCCCTGGATGTGGGTCTGGTGAACACAGATGTCCTAGCACACGGATGAGCACTAGCTGACACGCACAGAACCCTACAGCTGGGCTTTACGCGGCATTTCCCATTACAAACTGGGCTTTTTTATTTCTATTTCAGATTCATCCTGTAATGGGACATATTTGTTTACGTTAGCCTTCATGAGGAGGTTTCAGGAGCCTTGGGATGGGCAGATCAGGCTGTGGGATTTCTAGGGAGCTCTAATCCTTCCAGTAATCCCCAAGCTTTGCAAATTAATTTATTTGGGGAAGCCAAATGGAGCCTCTCATTTGCTGCAACGGTACAAGAAGATTAGCAGGTTTTGTCTCCCGTTCTCAGTCCTGAGCTGGATGGACCTCCCTAATCCCCTAAGAGCCCGTATTGGTGGGACTGTGTGCCTGTGTCCCTTCTCAAGTGTCACCTGTTCTGCTCTGGTGTAGCATCCCCTGGGCAGGGCCATATCCTTCCACTCAGAGCCGTGCTGATGGGCCTTGCTGATGCTTAAGAGGGGATTTTACTGAGCCCTTCGAATTGTCTCACTCACTAATTAATGACCGGGTTTCAGTTTCAGAACATGCACTTAGATAAACTGCAAAAGCATATTTCATTAATCTCAATTAATGATTTAAATGCACAGAAGCCTCTGCTAAGGCCCTGTGTTTGATGGCAGCTAACTGGCTGTATCACCGTGTGTTGGTCCCTCAGCATCCTCGACTGTACAGCAGGGACACGGGCACTAACCCTCCTCACTTCCCCCTTGCCTGCTGCCTTCAGATCCAGGCTGGTCACCTTTCCGGAAGTTTTTACGTAGGTGCTTGATCAGAAAGTGAATGAGTGACAAGTCATACCTTGTGCTAGACAGGACGTCTTCCCTGAATTTAAACTCTGTGTGTCTCCGTGCGTGCAGCCGCAGCAGCAGTTCATGCCAATAGGAGAGCTGGTGGAAAACAGGTTTTGCAGACTGCTGAAGGGAAGAGCTGGGCAAACCAGGCAAGAAATTGCACTTCAGTCCCCTGCAAAGCACCGTCCACACCTGTGCAGGGCTTGGACAGCCCATGGGGCACAAAGTATGTTGCGTACCATCCTACTGGATGTGGCACCAAGGGCATTTCCCAGTGCTGAGATGCTGAGGAAAGACCTTCCATCAGATGCACAAACGCAGCTGTGAAATTGCTCATAAACATGAAGTTAAAGGAGGAAAGGACCCTTCTGCACTGCCAAAAGCCTGTTGCTGAACCTGAACTTGGAGACCTGTACCCTGGACCTGCACTCTTTGTGCTGGAAGGGCTCTGCCCAAAGTTGTTCCTCCCACAGTCCTGACTCCTAGAGGGGTTAAGATAGAGGTATACATACCTACTTACAATTAAAGATGAGAGTGTGTGTTAAAAGCTCATCTGCACACCCACAAAAGAGCACAAAGAGACAATGGTAGGAGAGGGAGCCCAAACAATACCCTGGGGCTACTCCCAGGCTCACCACAGGAGAACCTTCAGCCCATCAAAGGCCAATCTCCACAAGCCCAGAGCACAGGGACACAGTACCAGGTGGGAACCCAGATTACGGACTCCTAAGGAACAGCCACCCTGTCCAGGACCCCTTCCAGAGCTGTGTCAGCAGAGCCATCAGCTCCACTGTTGAGGTGTGAAACCCATTGCCATGAGTCACTGGGAGTGAGATGTGAAACCCATCTCCATGAGTCACTGGGAGCTCCCCAGGTCACCTTTTGGACCAAGGGAGTTGCTGCCTAAGCATGTAAGATCCATCACGGAACGCAGGGGAGAGCATTTTTGGATTTATTAGCGCAAACTGGAGGGATCTACATTGTTCCTATATGTGTGTATGTACACGGAGAAAATATATATACTCTCACTACTGGACCTCCATCCTGCTCAGGCAGAGAGGGGAGCAGGATGAGGCCACTGGTGCTGTCAATGTTCATGTGGGTGCCCTGTGTGGCCAGCCAGGTATATAGGTATATATGAAGTACTAGTGCACTTCATATACTGGGAACACACATCTTCAGCCTCACTGCTTGGTTGGACCCGGGCACATGGAGCTGCAGCAGCTTCACCTCTCAGCTGTTGGATCCAGCATGTTTCCCATCAGCAATAAATACTGAAACCAACAATTTCACGATGAAGAGATTGGGAATCAGCATAGGGATCACCTGCACTTGTGTCCGCCATGGTTACAGGGATCCTGCTGCAGATTCTGAGTGCTGCATCTGCTGGATATACAAACAAGGAAAGAAAAATACCCTTTTTGGAGAGAAGACCAAGAGACTCAGCCCACAATGTTGTTCTTCCAGGAGATGAGCATCCTCCTGCTCCTCTGGGATCTTGCTAGCTCAGCACGTGACAAGCAAAGCCTTTCTTTCAGCATCCCAGTTACTTTGTGGTTTGGATTTGGAGGTGAGTGTTGTCTGCAGCCCTGCAGTGATATCTGCTTGACTTCTCATTGACACCTGGCTCCTCAAAAGCAAAATTGCTGTTCCCTCTCTGGCCAATGCCCTTCTCTCACAGGAGAATCAGGAAGGGATACTCCCTTTCTTTCAGGTCCTCTGATAAAGATGTATTTTTTAAAGCCCTGCTTCTTCGAGTCATGATATTAAGTGTAAAACTCAGTTTTCACCTAAAACCTAAAACCATTTTTGCCCATCTGGTGATGGAAGAGCCCCAAAACATTATCAAAAGGCTGCTGTTAGTTTGGACATCAAAAAGTGGAGCTGAGAGTACAAAATCAATAATGTTTTTTAAGCCAGGCCTGATTTGGAGGTCTGAAATAAGTTTGGGGCAGAGCAGGGGGTCCACCAGCACCCCCAGGGTGACACTGAGGAGCATTTCTAAATTTCTGGGAGATGTAGAGACATAGGCTATAGATGTCACTTGGGGTGGTGGCATTTCCCCTGTGCCTCTGAGGTCCAGACGTGTGCTGAGCGGCAGCTATGACATTCTGTATGTCCTGTGTGCTTGAGGCTGTGCCCGGGGATGGGGAGCCTTCCCTCATAGGATCACAGAATTGTTATGGTTGGAATGGACCTTCAGGATCATCGAGTCAAACCATTAACCTAACACTGCCAAAATCACCACTAAACCATGTTCCTCAGCACCACGTCTAACCATCTTTTAAATACCTCCAGGGATGGTGACGCCACCACTTCCCTGGGCAGCCTGTTCCACACCTCAGGGTCTCAGGGCTGCAGAGCTGACAGCCTGGCACTTGGGATGTGTTGCATCTCCTCACCCTTTATTAAATATCACATTTTGCTTCAGATGCTGCTTAATTCCTACTCAAACCTGTTTGCCAATGGTCCTCTCCAAGCCCCCAGGGCTGCACTGCTGAGGCCTCCTGTGTTTCCAGCATCTCCAAGGCAGCATTTCTACTGTGCCTTTCTGTCTCAGAGTGCTCACAGCAGAGCCGATCCTGCTGCTTTCTCACCCAACTCGGCAGGGCCTTTGCAGAGGAGGAACAGACGGGAACCACCAGCAGGACGCCCGCCCCGAGGGAAAGCTGGCAGGACGGCAAGCTGGAGAGAAGCACTCTGGGGCATCCATCGTCACCAGACATCTCCCTGTTCGTGAGTGCTAGTGATAAATTTGCACCAGCGCACTTCACCGTGCCATCTGGTGGCTCAGCCCTGCGCTCTGGGCAACCCCAGAGCCCTGCGGGGACGCCGTGGTCTGCGACTGGTGCTCGATGGTCCTCCACGGGGTGACCCCTGTGAGTGTAAACTCTCACTCCAGTGACCTAAGGAGGAGCTGTTGCTGTCTGGTTGAGCTTCGGGGGTGGGGGGTGGGGGGTGTTATTTAGATCAGACTGAAGACAGATAAATAACCTGCATGCAAAGTGCTTTCCTCATGCACAGCTGGTTCACATGACAGATACAGGAATCAGGGAGCCGGGGAAGGTTTATTATACCTGGGATTAAGAAGTGTCTGACAACTGCTTACTGTAAGCCGGCCAGAAGTAAGGGATGTGCTGCATTTTGATGAGACCCCTGCGTGAGTGAGCAGCAGCAGCAGCCGGGGAAAGGCACCGCTGGGACTTGCTTTCCTTACGGATTCCAGGGCTTGACAGCAGCAACGGGCCAGCCTGCAGCCAGGGCTGAGCGGCCGGGGGAGAGCATGGGAGGCCACTGGAGGATGGGGACAGTGCCTGCAGACACCTCCCAGCCGGGATGGGCTGTGCTTGGGATGTCATAGTGTTGTACCCTCTCTGCATCCGCCGAGGGACCTAGCTGCAGCCCCTTCTCTGTCTCTCCCACACCTCAGCAAGCTGCTGCCTGCACTCCTCCCTGCCTCCTTGCTTCGTGCAGTGACCCTCCTACCGCAGACGCAGATGCATTCTCTGGGATGACAACAGAGGAGAGGGAGCAGAGCCAGCCCCCGCTGGGTGGAGGAGCTGGAAATAGCCTTTTGTGAACCATTTTTAGCAGTTCATTTGGAGTTGTGTTTTGCCAGCAAAACTTCCGCACGCTGCCTATCTCTCTTAGCGGAAGGCTGTTATTATTGCAAAATGAAGCAGCATGTATGCAGCTCCTCAGCAGCACAAGGCCGGTCATGCAGCAGGAGGGACGCAGGCAAGCACAGAGAGCGGCTTCAAAGTGCCATTATTAATTCACGCTCACATTCTTTGTAATAACACCTTGAATTGTGTCAAATTTGGCTGGTGTTAACCATTCGGTGCAAGCAAGGGTCTTTCCAGGGGAAGGCGGTTGTGCAAAGGAGTGTGCTGGCTTTGCAAATGCCGCTCCAGACCTGCTCAGCAAAGCAAGAGTGGGGCAGTACTGGTTTGACTGGGTCCTTGGTGGTGGTGGTGGTGGCTTTGCTTGTCCCACAGTTTCCAGTTAGTGGACACAGAGGTGTAGTCGTGATCCTGTGGACAGGGATGGCGCATGGACACGGATCTTTGCTGAAGGTCTCAGATCATCTCTTCCAGCCTTCAGGCCTCCCCCAGCTCTTGGTTCAGGGATTGCACAGGAGGCGTAGTTTTCTTTTTGGCAAGGAAGGGGTTATTTAACACACCAGTGCACTTCAGCGCAGCCCATCTTCCTGTAGGGGCTGCATGGAGATCTGCACTCCCCAGCTAGGGCCTGGGAGCTGCTCAGGCCAGTGGGTTGTGGGGAAAGACCGACGGTCCTGGTCCTGTGCTGACCCCAAACCCTTTTGCCTTGACTAAGGGGATTAAAAGACACTGGCAAATTGAAAAGCAGGGAAAGTGGGAAAGCAGTGTTGTTTTTCAAGCTTTTAATAGGCTTTTAAGCTTAACTCCCTGCTCTGGATCTGGTGGGAGGATGGGTCCTGGGAGCCAGGAGAATGAGCATGTACTGCAGCGGGCAGAGCTGCCTGCAGAGCACACACACGTGCATTTACGTTACATATAAGGAAGAAATTTTTCACTCTGAAGGTGGTGAGACCCCAGCCCATGTTTCCCAGAGGAGCTGTGGCTGCCCCATCCCTGGAGGGGTTCAAGGCCAGGTTGGACAGGGCTTGGAGCAACCTGGGCTGGTGGGAGGTGTCCCTGCCCAGGGCAGGGGGGTGGAACGAGGTGATCTTTAAGGTCCCTTCCAACCTGAGCCATTCTGTGATTCTGTGATTCTAACTAAAATGGGCCCAGGGGAACAAAACATGCCATGCAAATATGGATATACCTATTTTTAGATACATTTGCTCATACAAACCACTGTGTGCTAGTCACCTGCTGCCACAGGTGGATGTGCTCTCCTTCTCCTCATCCCACCACTCCTGCTCCACACGCTGCCACTGTAACGGCTCAGCGTCCTGCTCCAGGTGAAAGCACAGGGCGGACAGGATGGGTGAGGGGAGGCCAAAGTGGCAGGAGCGGGGGCAGGGAATGAGGGCAGGGGACAGCATCACTTGATCCCCATGGCCGGATGGATCACAAAATCACAGAATCAGAGAACGGTAGGGTTGGAAGGGACCTCTGGAGATCACCCAGCCCAACCCCCTGCCAGAGCAGGGTCACCCACAGCAGGTGGCACAGGAACGCGTCCGGGCGGGTTTGGAATGTCTCCAGAGACGGAGACTCCCCCACCTCTCTGGGCAGCCTGTGCCAGGGCTCTGCCACCCTCAAAGTCAAGAAGTTCCTCCTCACGTTGAGATGGAACTTCCCATGGTCAAGTTTGTGCCCGTTACCTCTTGTCCTGTCCCTGGGCACCACTGAGAAGAGCCTGGCCCCATCCTCCTGACACCCCCGCTTTAAGTATTTATAAGCGTTGATAAGATCCCCCCTCAGTTGTCTTTTTTCCAGACTGAAGAGACCCAAATCCCTCAGCCTTTCTTTATCAGAGAGGTGTTCCAATCCCCTAATCATCTTCATAGACCTAGCAGGGCTGGCCCTAGCAGGGATGGAGGGAAGCTCCTTCCTAATCCTTTGTCTTCCCGGTGCACGTGGAGGCCATGTGCTGTGTGGGGTGGAAGGGAAACCATCTATGTGGCCTTCTGAGTGTGGAGCCATCACTGAGCATCAGAGTGGTCACCTCAAGGGGGATATGGGTGATGCTGATGAGTGACCGCAAAGCTCTGGCTTGGCTTGAGCATTAGCTTGAGGCACCTGGACCTGCATGTACCCGTCTGTATAAATAAGCTTCGCTGTGGTGGAGTCCTTCTTCTGGCACCGAGGAGGTTCTGCATCCCTTTCCTCACACAGCGACACTACCCGCATGTCGGTCACTCCTCTCTCAGACCTTGGTTTCTCTCTGCATGAACTCTGTAGAGGTCCACGTCTTGCTGTACAGTGAGGTGGCAGAGCTCCGCTGCTGCACAAGTGCTGGCTTTCATGGTGAGCTAATTCCAGAGTCACTAATTTAATGATGATTAATGACAGGTACACCACCCTTCCCTTCCTCCTTTTATTGACTGAGGAAAAAAACCCGGAGCAGAGCCAGAGATTAATTAATTCTCTCAAGTGGAGGGGAAAGTAATCAGACTGAAATCAGATCGAATTTAGGACTCAGGGGCGAGCAGGAGGATGTGCCGAGTGACATGTAAATGAGAGATGCCCCAACCCACGTCGGGTCGGGAGGGAAACAGCTGCGGAGCAGATTCCTGAGGAAGGGCTGGCAAAAGCATTTGCGAATGTAGCAGGTGGAGTGGCAAGGGACACGGCATCCAGGCTGGACCTGCCTGGGGCACGCAGCCGGCCTCCCACACCAAGCCAGAGTGGGGATGTCGGTAATTCGGTGCAAAGCCTGGCATCAGCTTAACCAGGGTGCTCAGGGCCTACCCTCTGTCCTGCCCCCACTGCGACTCCAAAGCCATGTTTCTCTTTGCTACAGACTGCATTGCAGCATCACCAGAACCGGTCACGAGCTGCCACAGAAAGTTGCATCCTGCAAATCTCTGTGACCGTAGATTTTTTTTTTTTTCTGGTTTTCGTGTTTGCTTCACCTGGGAACCCCAACGTAGGGCTGATCAAGGCTGTGGGGGTTAAGCTGTCAGGTATTTCACTGTATTAAAACCACACGTCCTCCAAGAACATCTATTTCACCTTCAGAAAAATATCTCCTCCCCTTTTTTCCTGCAAATCTAGCAGGGCAGAATTGAGTCTTACAGCTCGCTGAGACTTGGGGCTGCAGCAATCTCCCAAGTATTTAAGCATGACTAATTGGCTTGTGCCTACCATACCAGGGATTTAAAACCTGTATCCTATTTGGGTGCTGTTCAGGCCCACAACTGCTTAATTTCTAATAGCATGCACACGCAGCCGTCAGCAAGTGCCTTTCCCTTTGCAGTCCAGTGCAGTGTCGCCTCATATTAAGAATGGGACCATGAATCCTAAACCTGTGACCTCAGCAAAGCAGTCAGTGATACCGTGTCAAAATCTTCTGACATGATGCTTCAAAAAAGAGTCTTAACGAAACTGAGCTGTCTTAAATAAATTCAAATAAACAGTAATTTTTCATCACGAAGAGAGGTTACCAACTGGGCCCATTCTGGGATGTGAGAAATCAACATGTTCATAAAGGACTGGAGAAAGTTTTCTGGTGACACAAATCTCCAGTTTGGTCAAGGAAGGCTGTGTGGGTCAGGTCACGTCAGCCTGAGCCAGCAACGCACCCTTCAGTGATGAAGGCTATCCTCAGATGGGCTACAGTTAGAAAAAGCACAGCCGGCACGTCAGGGAAAGTCATCATTCCCTCTACTCATCATGCAAGGAGCCACAATGGAGCACTGTGTCCAGTTTTGGCCACCCTATTGTATGAGATGCTAAGTCCAATGGAGGCCACCAGGAGCTGGTCAGGAGCTGGAGCACAGGACATACAAAAGGAGACCAAAGGAAACTACATCTCTTCAGCCTCAAGAAGGGAGAGATGAGTGAGATCTAACTTAAGTGGTGGTTTTAAAGGAGGCAGAGTCAGAGGTGTAGAGTGAAAGAGCAGGAGGACGCAAGGACAGCATCCAGCTCAATGGGACATAATAAAAAGCTTTTTCCCTGTGCCAGTGGTGCAGCCTCAGGACCGGTGCTCAGGGAGCTTCTGGGATCTCTGTTCTGGGAGGTTTTAAAAACTCAACCAGACAAGACCCTCAGCAATGTGATCTGGCTTTGACACTCTCTGTCCAGGAGGCAATAACACTGTCTGTACGGCCCCAATCACTCCTGGAGTTAGTGATTAGCAGGATACAGGTGACACATAAATGAGAGGTATAGGTGACATCTCCTGGACTACTCCAGCTCTGTCGGGGAGTGCAAAAGCAAACAGTCTTGGGAATTGTTGGAAAGAGAGGCAAGAGCAAACCAGCAACATAATTACTGCTCCTGCAGGATCAGGAGAGACTCATTTACACACTGAGTGCCTTAAATGTCCTGGAGACAAAGGCGTGGGAGTTCACTGGGAGTCTGCGGGGAGACCTTGAGGGCAGGACAGGGAGGGGACAGCAGGCAGATGGGAGCACTTTCAGCAGACAGGAGACAGGCATGAAGACGAGGAGAGAGGCACAACATTTTGTAGGCTCGTGTGGCTGAAAACAGGTCCAGGTCAGACCCCTTATGTCACATCATTTGGTCTGCCACCATCAGAGAATTGTGCAGTATTTAACAAATCGTTTTCTGCTGTGTTTTGTGGAAAGAGCAGACAGATGCATCTGAGCCAGATGCTGCTCTATGGTCCCCAGACTGGGTCCAGAGGATGTTCCCTGCTGCGTGCCACAGGGGCGAAGGGTGACAGAGGGTTGCCACAGCATTCCTGACCTGCTCACTGCTGCTGACACAGGAGCGGGAACCAGCTTTGAATTATGGTGCTCTCTGAGAAGGCTCAGCAAGGTTGTGCTGTCTGCTAGCTGACTTCAGCCGTAGTTGTGTGGTGGGTCTCTCGAGGGGATGCAGACTGGCATTTCTCAGGCTGGACTTGGGCCAGGGCATGCGGAGGAGCGAGCAGAGGGGAGGGTGGGAAGCTGGGCAGGGGGAGGGAAGGAAAGGAGGACCATCCCTGGTCACTGCCTTATATCAAAGCCTCCTGCCAATGGAATGAGGTCACTGGAACTGTGGTGCCAGGGGGCAGAAGTAACAGCCCTCCTGGCTGCCTCCTGCAGCCCTGCCCTGATTAGAGGCAATGCAAATCTTGGCAAGTCTAGCAGGGGGAATGTGTCCCTGAAGCTGCTTGAAAACCACCTCCGAGAGCGAGTCTAAACCCAGCTGTGGCCAGTGATGCTCTCTGAGCTGGGCTGGTTCCTCCCCAGCTATCCCGCACTGCTTCCTCTGCCCACAGCATCCGTCTTAGCACACTGTGCGGTGCCCGTGCCATGGGCAGACAGGGCTGCCTTCCACCCCAGGCTCAGGACAGGAATAGCAACGAGTTGTCCCCAACACCCGCAGAGCATCTCCTGCCCACAAGAGCTGCCAGCCCGGTGGGGTGCAGGCAGGGCTGAGCAGCAGCTTCCAGGCTCCCGTCGGGAATGAGCGCTGCCTGTCCAAGCAGCCCAGATGCTCTCCTCCAAGGGCTTGGTTCCCTGGGGCTTGGCACAGGAGCCTTGGTCCTGCTCAGAAGGAGGATGAGTTTATAATTTATTATTGATTGTTGAGAGTTGGGGAGTGCCCTGCATGGCACGGGGGACACAGGGAGGCACACTGTCTCTCCCAGTGCTTCTGCAGCAGTGCTGCTTTGTGATAAAAGTTTAATAAATTGAAAGGCACAGTTTCCATTCCATTGGTAATTAACTTCTGCTGCTGTGTTCCCTCCTAATTGTCTCTATTACTCCAGATAAAACTGAGATCAATAGAAACCAAAGTCTGGAGGCTGGGAGAGTCGCAATTAATTAATTATCTCTCCCTTGCATGCATCCTCCATCTGCTGGTAATCAAACAAGACTGGCTGGTCCTCACACAGGTCCTGGGCCCTCCATGGCTGCTGGTGTCTCATGGGGATTCTGCAGTGGGCTGAGCAGTGCATTTTGGAGTGGGAAGGCAAGGGGACAGCCCGTACTGTGCCACTGCATCCTTCCCAGGCTCTTTGCCTCTCCAGGCTGGGTTCCACAATGGACCGCTTCTCCAAGCGTGCTGGCTGCATGTCTCTCCCTCAGGCTCTGCAGTGTGTGCTGGGACACAAGCACTACTGAACACCTGGAAGGCAACAGCGCTGACACATCTTCTGTCAAGGCCCACCACTGCCTCTGGGCTGTGACTGTGAACAAGGCTGAGAAGAACCAGGAATTCTCTCTGCATGTAGCTTCTGAGAGCCTCCATCGGTCTTTAGCGTGCTCCATGACACATGGACTAAACCACCTTTCTGCCAGTCCCTGGAGTTAGCTGATCTCCAGATCCTCTTTAAAGTCGGGAGCATTTCTCCCACTCCTCCCATCCTGCTGCATGCAGAAAGTGCTTCTTCTGGAGGCAGACAGCCCCACACCATTCATGGCTGCTCAGCTCCCCCAGCCAAAGCTTTGTCTACTCAGAAATGCCCTGCTGTGAGCAAGGACAGCAGCAAGTCAGATCTGCAACCTGCACAGCGCTGACCTGGTGGCCAGACTTCTCCTGTGTCCTGTGTCTGCTGAGGCTCTCACAGGAGGAAGCCTTGGAGACAGCCTGCTCTTGAGAATGGACACTTGGTAAGGATCTGTACTAATTTATACCAGTGTTCAGAGAAAATAGTACCTTCCCCATGAAGAGGTGAACACAACAAACTTACAGAAGAGCCAGGACATGGACACCATCCATCAGCATGTGGCCAGTCACAAATAGATGGTGGGTCTTCAGACCCCAGGCCATGAGTCCTGCTACCCCACTGCCACACACTCTTTGAAAGCTGGAGTATTTCTTCCCCTCATGTACTAGTGGATGCTGTCACATTTGCAGACACCCAAGCAAACCTGAGCATCTTTCTGCATGCTTTGAATTGCCTCTGGTTCAGGATGTACAGGCAAGCTCTGCGGGATGGGTGATGCATGGTTCCTTACCCCGACATCCCATCTATATTCTCCTTGCAGAACTGCTCTCTGCGGTTTTGGTATCATTTGCTAGGATGCGGGTGCTGCTAAATTGAGAATTGAAAAAGAAACTCTCGGGTGTGCTGTGCTGAATTTCAACACATCTCTCCCCTTGCGCCAAGTGCCAAGGACCTGCCTCATCTGCCTCTCAGGGCTTCTCCATCAGGGGCCTTTGCAGGGTGTGGCTGGCACAAAGCTGCTTTAGATCAGCTCCACGATGCCCTGTGGGACCCTTCCCAGCACAGGAGCTCCACAGAAATCGAGACCATACCCACGTGTGAGGAGAAAGGTTCAGGGGTCCCCTGTCTTACAGCAGCTTCAAATGGACACAGTCTGTCATCTTGTCCTGTGTGTGGTGCAGACCCTTTAGACAAAGAGAGTCTTTGTGTCACCCTAACCATATATTTTTCCCTCAGCAAGGCTTCCCCAGCAGTATCAAGGTGATCCTTTCTAGTCTTGTGCTTATTTTGGTGTCTAATGAAGACGTGGGATGCAGATAGGAGTTGGCTGCAGTTTCAGCAAATTCCTGCACTGTTCAAGCTTCTTCTATGTCAGGTCTCCTCTTCTTTAAGCCTTAAACACCTGAACACCTTCAACATCTTGGACTGCAGAAACGATTCCTAAGGACACTGGCTGCAGCTCCACCCTACACCATCTCTGTCTGTCACTTGTCCTATCTTGTTGTCCACCTATTCATCCCCGATTGCTTCATCCAGGTGCCCTACCGTCATCCTTTGCCCTGTCAGAAGAAAACAATGTACCTGGATCAGGTGTCAAGGAGAGACTGGACCACCTGAGTCAAGCCCAGATCCCCACAGTCACAGTAATTACAGATGTTGGCTCCAAAAGCACATTCCCTGCACATTCCTGAGTCTTGTAAAATATTAAGGCAAAGACAGGATATTTTTGCAAAGCTAGGCAAGTATCAAGTAAGAGAACTGACAGCAGGCAATCTTTCTGGGGAAAATTCCAGCTAATCCTGGGAGAAAGAGGGAAAATATCAGTGTCTCTGTCTGGGAGAGCTTCCTTTCTGACCTCAGTTATGGTGACAGAGTTGTCAAGCCTGGCAGGTCTTATCCTGTACATCAGTCCATCAGTCCAGCTGTTTCAGTGCTCCTGCAGGGAAGAGAACCAAGATGCTGAGTTATGGGGGAAAAAAAAAAATAATTATCAAGGACAAAAATTGTTTCTGGCCCTGCAGGTGGTCGGCAGAACCTGACAAAGAGATGCTCACAGGCAGCGATGGACCCGCCTTTTCAGCCTCTCCGGGGGATATTGTTTTTCTGGCTGCGTGGGTACTCGGGATGCAGACCTGCCTTTCCAACACCGGGCTCACTCCTGCCTTGACCCTTTGCTACGGTATTAATCCCAAACCTCTTTGTCCCCTTCTCCCTGCTTGGGAAACCCTTTCCCTTTGTGTGTTTATGAATCTCTTAATTTTCCGTGTCAACGTGGTCACAGGCAGTTTATGCAGATTTTATGTGCTAACAGAATTGTTACTGAAATCGGATAATCCCTTTCCATATTTAAAAGATCGTGATCTCCTTTCTCGACCCTGGTTGCATCAGGCAAAGGTCTCTGTGCTCCTCCACCCCCCAGATCCTCCCAGCACTGCTGGCAACTGCCGTAGCTGTAGATTGTAATGTAAGTAAGATCTTAACACCGCCTTGTACATCCCTGTCTCTGCTGCAAATGCTCTGTCTAGTGCATTGTGTGCCCACATTAGCCACAGACTGTTGGGAATCAAATTAGATTAGAGGAAAAAAGAGATATCAACTACCCTTGATCTCTGAGGTTTGAGACCAATTGTTTGTGACTAAGATCTTCACTAAGCCTGATTTGAGAGGCACATATAATTTGCCTGGAGTGAAACAAATTAATGGAAAAGCCTCTCAAATGAGGTAAATCCATTTTGGGGTCTTGGTCATGCTTGTTAGTCCATAACTGCCTCTGCTATCTTCCGATATGATAAACCGTACTTTTAGGGCAGTACTAGACTACTTTGCAAAAACCTAAAAATATGTAAGCAGTGTTTAAAAATTTGTAAAATTTCTGCTTTGCCATCAGCTGTATATTAAGGTGGAGAAATGCTCTTTTAAACACTGTAAAGAGGATTGCTAGGTTTTAAAAATCTACTATGGTTAAACTGGAAAGTGAACCAGTTTCCTAGAAACAAAAAGAAAGTAGTGTCCAAATGAGGAAAACAGAAATGTGCCCAGACCCTGGCAAATTAAGCACCAAACCATAATGGATCATATTAAATATTTTTTAAGAGCAACTTGCTGGTACCTTAAAAGCTGAGAATGCAACTTTTCCCACATTTTGGGAGGACAGATCGTCAGGAAGCTGTCATCTCTCAAAGATGACAATTTGTTAAAGGAAGAGAGGAAAAGCACGTAGCTCCACGGAAAAATAAAATGAAACCTTTGCAGTGGCATTTTGCACATCTACGATCAAGGAGGTTCCCACACCACGACAGCTTTTCCAGGGGATAAACCTGAGAAATTGCCTCAAAGAGAGGTGTCAGAGGAGGTGTTGGAGCAAAGCGAGTGCCTGAAGAGTTTCAAACCATGCAAACGACATGGCCAGGACCATGCGGGACTTGGACAAGACTTCCAGAAAAAATCATATCAGCTACAAACATCTTCGAATCGGTGTGGAAGGTGACAGATATGACACCAATCCATACAAAAATCTCTGCGGCCATCTGGACAACATATGGCCAGCAGGTCTGAATGCCACACCAAGGAATTGGGGCAAACTACAGTGAGGAACAGACTTAATAAACACCTGGATAAATATAATTCATTAGAAAGTGCCCTGAGATTTTCTGTGGAGAGGAGTCAGGTCTCTCAGACATTGTAGAGATCTTTGAAGAGGTCAAAAAGGACATGGAGAAAGACAATATGGTCAACATCATGTACTTGGATCTCAAAATGCTGTGCCTAAGGTGCCTCAGCAAAGGCTCTTACAGATGATATGGTGCCATGGTTCAGACCTGTGGACTAATAATCAGCTTAAAGGAGAGAAAACAAAAGCCAGGAATAGATGTCCAGTTTTCATGATGGAAGAGCTCATCATCAGAGACTCAGGGATTTAGACAGAGTCCTAGGCTTGTTAGCATGTTTGTAACACACAGAAGAGATGGTGAAAACTAAGGCAGTGACGCAAATCTATTCAAAATGTTCGGATCTGAAAGTCACCATGAAGAACTGCAAAAAGGGTCAAAATGACGACTGGTTGGGAGATAAAATGGCACCATGAGTCTATGCCAAAAGACACAAAGTAGTTCAGATGGAAAAGAAATCCGAGCTTTATGTGGTAACAGGCTCCAAATTAGCACTGACCACACAGAAAGGATCTTGCAGTCACGTGGATCTCCCTGATAATATCTTGAAACTATGCCCAGCAGGAAAGAGAAAGGCAAATTTAATAAGAAAAGTGTTGAGAACAACACAGACACTTTTGTTTAGCCCCCGTGAGTTGAACAGCATGTGCAGTTCTGGCGTTTGCACCCAAAAAAAATGACACCTTACAACTAGAAACAGGACCAAAGGAAAGAGGTGGGATGGTGGGAGAGAGAGAAGAGCTCTACAAAGAGAGACTGAATGGATTAGGGCTGTTCAGCCCAGGAAGATGAGAGTGAGAGGGATGTGATGGAGATCTGTGCGGTCCTGCCAGGTGTAGATGCTGAAGGGCTGGGAGCTGGAAATGGGAAGGAATGCGTTTCTGGAGGGCAGCTCTGCCAAAGGTGTTGGTCTGGCTCTGGGTGTCCCTGTCCTGTGGATTGCTGTGCTGCTGTGGGCTACCTGCAGTGTGCGCTGCCGGCCCCCATGCCACACACAGGCCAGCTGGCTCCATGCCGGACCTGGGCTCAATCGGCGCTGCTGCTTCATGCAAGACAGGTTGGGCAGGCAGCTACAGCCTCCCAGATGCCCCACCACGAGCTGGAAAGGGACTGGGAAAACACATGCCATGAGTCCAGGCCAAATCCATCCACTGAGTTTGCTAGAAAATTCTTTCCCTGAACTGCTCATTTGCTGTCGATAATGAAAATTAGAGAGGGGTTTGTCAATTGCTGGCAACCCAGAAGAGAAGGTCTGATTTCTTCTGCACTTGATTTGATGGAGCTTTCCAAATCCACGCAGCCAGCTGCCGCTCCTCTTTGGGTAACTTTGGGGGTGCATTGGCATCAGCCTGGACTCGCAAATACGTTTGCAAGACTCCACATGAGAGCAGTGCAATCCAAGCTGAGTCACTGCTGGCACAGGACAACCTCTCACGGGCTGGAAATAGCTCTGTACAGGACCTCCCTCAGCATGTGGATCCTGATCTTACCTGGGGCCATGGTCCACCCCACTGAGACACAGGCAGAGGTCCCCCAGGCAGGGAGGAGGGGACACATCCTGTCCCTGGTGTGCCCCCAGACCCTGGACTTCTCAGGGCAAGATGCAAGTGTAGCACAGGAGGTGCTCCCAACCTTGGGAAGCTCCTATGGTTTCAGCACAGTCTGTGCAAACCTGCCCTCATCCTGCCCCATCTCTGGCTCTGTGCAGCCATGTGGGCAGCAGCACCAGCTGGAACACGGAACTCACACATTCAAGGCACAGTTGCCAGCAGTATTTTCTTTCCTAATTTGAAAGCTCATATCTTTTGTGCTCCTCATATCTATCACTTCTTCCAGCTGTGCCCCATCACCACCTAGTCCCCCTTCTCTCCTGAATACAGCACAGGTGATAGGGATGCTGCAGTGACGGGCTCTGCTCATGACCCCTGGTTTGCATCACCCGACACCCCATCTCATACCTGCTGACTTTGCCAGGTACTGGCATTGCGCAGCCCTCACCTCTGCTGAGACTGCACCTTCTCCAAGAAAGACAGCACAGAAATTCTCTATTGTAGCCATTTGCAAGCCTGCTATACCGTACCCGTGTCCTCCTTTGCTGGTCCTCTGGCTCTCCTCTCCCTACATTTGCACTAATCCCCTCCTGCCCATCTGCTGCTAGACTCTGAATTCCTCCTTTTTCTCTGCTTCCTCTTCCCTTATGGACACTCCCCTCCTTTTGTCTCACACCTGAATCACAAACCCCTAATTACTCCCACTGTGGTCCCTCCCTCTGATCTCTCTGTAAAATGCCCTACCCATGCCTTCTTCTCTTTCTTCCTAACACTTTTGCCTTCTCTTCTTATACCTTTCTTCCCCACTGCCCCTGACAAATATTCCCTTCAGACCCTGGAGGTTTTGAAGGCTTTGCTTGGCCTCGACTCTCCCATCCTCTCCAGCTCCTGGCTGTGCACGCCTCTTTGGGGCCACCCTCCCTCCCAGCTGCCCCATCAGTAATGGGACTGTTGCTCATTAAAGAAGCAGAGCTACAGTCCTGTTAAGATATACCACGTAAAGTACTAGATCTGTTGGCAAATGCACAGTGGATTCTGGAAACAGCAAAGCCCTTTGTTTTGTTTCAGTGCCGTAAATTAATTCCAACCAAGGGCCTCCTGTGCTGTGCTCTCTTCTCCGCCACCCAGCCAGCATCTCCCACAGTGCTTGCAGCAGTGGTGCATGGGGTCCTGCATATTAATGTGGCTACCAACCCGTGTGGGGATGCCACAGCACCCCATGAGGACCCTAGGCCATGGGGCTTAGCGCTAGCTTAAAATGAAGCGATTAATTTTCACAGCTGAAAAACCTTCCCATTTCATCTCATTTTGCAAAAAATGCTGATAAAGCCACAAACTCCACAAGGAAAAGGGTTATCTTGACAGTCAGCCTTATTCGCTCTCCTCCCAAGCAAACCTCCCCAGGTCCCTGGCAGGGCAGAGCTGCATCTCCCCTGGCACAAACATTTTCAGCCCAGATGATGTTGGGGATGTGTCCATGGGAAGTGGGTGCCTGGTCTCAGCCTGCTGCTGACACCGAGATGACATTTCCTCTCGGTGCCGGGCAAGGCTGGAGAACCGCAGCTGCACCCAGCCCAGCCCTCCTGTGTTGACAGGGAAGATGAAACCTCTGCAGGAAAAACAGGGTTGTTTGTTCACAAATATACTGTTTTGCAAAGGAGCTGAGCAGGGGGTGGGGGTGGGAGTACTTGAAAAGCAAATGAACTTATGTTTTATGCTTTTTAAGATGTCTAACAGAGTACAAAAGTTCATCTTTAATAGGAGGGCAACACAGAGTGCTTAGAGCTGCGGTTTGACACAGATACAGAGCTCAAATGCCTTTGAAGTATCTTCTGATTCCTCATTCTGCCTGAAGTAACTTTAGATTTATGCAGCAGATGGGAAATAGTCCCTCGTTACGTGGCTCTCTACTCCAGCGCTGACTCCAAGATAAGGCAGCCTTATTGCATCTGCATGCCTTAGAAGAGCTCTTAGACAGAGCTTTAGTCTTCAGGGGCCTGAGTCTGTAGTTTGCATATTTTTTTTCTGTTTTCCTCTAAAATTAGTCTTGATAAGTCCAACGTGTTGTGAGCATCTTCAAAGGAGAACGAGGGGGAGAAAAGTTTGTCTGTGGAGTAGAGGTGATTCATATCAATTCGTTTGAAAACAGCTCTGTGTGTTTGGGGGAAGAGCTCATGGAGAAGCGACAGGGAATGGCCTCACTGTGACCCCAGCCTCAAACACGCCGGCTTTGAAGAAGTCGCTAAAAAAGCTTTCCTGCGGCCCTGGCAACTGCAAACCACACCCTCGGGCTGCGAGGCGGGGGACGCTCCCCGGGGGGGTGCAGAGAGAGGCCAACGTGTGCTGCACGTGCCGGCGCTGGGGATGGCTTGGGCAAGCGGAGGAGATGATGCTTTCAGCTTCCATTAGCCACGTGCCTGGCTGCCAGCAGGCAGAGCCGCCCTGCCGGCACACAGGGGCTGCTTGCACAGTGGCAGTGCCAAAATCCATCTTTCTCCTCTCCAAGGGCAGGTGGGGAGAAGCCGACAAACATCATCCTTGTGGGCTTGATTTCTCCACCCGGACCTGACACCAGCCTTTCCTCCAAGGGCTTCAACCCTCCCGGCCTCACGTCTCTTCCTTGCGAGGTGAGACGAAGCCCCTTGCTCCCCACTGCACATTCCACATGCTTGTCTCACCCGTTTGAACCCAGCCCCTATCAAAGAATCACAGAATCATGGAATGGTAGGGTTGGAAGGGACCTCTGGAGATCACCCGTCCAACCCCCTGCCAGAGCAGGGTCACCCAGAGCAGGTGGCACAGGAACGTGTCCAGGCGGGGTTGGAATGTCTCCAGAGACGGAGACTCCCCCACCTCTCTGGGCAGCCTGTGCCAGGGCTCTGCCACCCTCACAGCAAAGAAGTTCCTCCTCATGTTTAGGTGGAACTTCCTATGCTCAAGTTTGTGCCCGTTACCCCTTGTCCTGTCACTGGGCACCACTGAGAAGAGCCTGGCCCCATCCTCCTGACACCCCCCCTTTCAGTATTTATAAGCGTTGATAAGATCCCCCCTCAGTCGTCTTTTTTCCAGACTGAAGAGACTCAAATCCCTCAGCCTTTCTTCATCAGAGAGGTGTTCCAATCCCCTGCCATGTTTTCATGCACTGAAGCACTCCTTGTTTCATCCAGCATGGCCAGGACAGGGCTGATGAGTCCCAGGGGGCGGTCCTTTCCCTGGCAACTGCTCCCAGGAAAGCACAAGCCAGCTTGGCTCAGGGTGCTCCCCGTAGGGCGCTCACTGCGCCCACAAACAGTTTGGGCCACTCCTGTGCTTCCCCAGGGCCGGGGTCAGATCACGGCCAACGGGTGCTGTATGGGACAGAGCGATACTGCCATGCTGGTTGTCACCAGGAAACCTTGTATATGATATTGCAAATTAACTGAAGTAATTGAGGTTGTGCAAACGCAATTTATCCTAGCAGGATTCGCAGCTGTGACTGAATTGGCTTTGTTTTCGGCTTTGAAGTTTTCCCCACTGACCAGCTGCTGAGGGTTGTGTTGTTTACTCTCCTGCAGGAAGGCATCGTTTTGCAGACAGCTTGGCATTTCTCTTTCCTGAAAGTTGCCCTGGAATACACTGTGCTGGAGCATCGCTCCCCTCACATGCTGCCGTACGACTTTTGAATCCTCCTTAGCCCCTGGCCCCTGTAGGCGTCCGTCTGGGCAAGTGAGTCCTTCTCCCTGAGATGGAGCTGCAGGAGCTGCTCGGCCTGGCCAGCTGAAGGTGCCTCACACTCTCCCGAGCTCCCAGGGCTCTTATCACTGTAAAAGGCAACTGGTGATGTTTGGGAGGAGGCACCGCTCCTCTGGGGCATCTACTGGCAGGCCCCTCTCCAGGGCTGCCCTGAAAAGACTGTAGTACGTATGGCATGACTTCATGCTCAGCCTGATGCAGGATGGTCACTGCCTATTCATTGCTGCCAGACTGTCCCCGCCTTCTGCCTTTGAGCCTCGCACCAGAGAGCTGTTTCGACCAGGTACCCCACAGGCATCCCTGAAATTGCTTGTGTGAGTGGGGAGAGGATGGGGGGGCTCACATAACCGAAACAATCCTTCTCTCAGTCCATCCCCTGCAATGTTTATGCCTCACGCTTTGTCTCTGATGTTTAGAGCAAGCTGATAGCCACAGTATTAATAACTTGTTTGTACAATAATTGCTGCTTAAGATAAATGATTCATAAAGTTCTACCAGTCTTTGAAATGGTGTAAATAGGGAAAGCAGCTGGAGGACAGCAGTGGGATGCTAATGAAGGACCACCATGGGGAAGTAAATGTATGAAAACCAGGGAGGAGGGGAATTAATCCAGCCCCCAACACTGGAGAGCATCCTGGTTCCAGTGCTCACCTGAAGCACAGGGGCAGAGCCCAAGCAGGGTATCAGTCCTGAAGTGAGAGGTCTGCAAGAGAGCCGCAGTAAACCACAAGGGCAGGAAGGATATGAGAGCTAGAGCCAGGAGACAACGCGAGCAGTTCAGAGATCTCAGGAGTAAGGGGTGAGACAGAGGAGACAGGGCTGGACAGCCAGCCCCGGCCAGCGGGAGGCAAGCTGGCAGGTGGGCTTGCAACATCTGGCATGGAGGATCACCGACCTCCCAGCTCAGCTGAGACCATGGATCAGGTAAGGAGGTGGCCTGCTGTTGAACGGGAGCACACAGGCCATCTACTCCACCAGCTCGGTGTGGCTGTCACCAGCTTTACAGCTCCAGGTTTAACCCTCCACATTGACAGAATACAACAGATCGGGGCGGAGGGGCAGAGAATAATAACAACCCTGTTTTCCAGGTGACCAGAAAAAAAACTTTGGGAGCAGGAAATTGTTTTTCCACACACCAGCACATGTACTCCTGTCAATTATACTACTAACAGCATGAGCCGTGGTGGCTGCTGGGTGGGAAGTGCTCTACTTCAGCCATGGGACCAGTCTGAGGGCAGGTTACAGGAATAGCCTTCTGGGGTCGTGTTCATTTGGCAGGAGGCAAGAGCAGCGTGAGGATGGGTTCTGACCTGCCTCTGCTGCACTGCTCTCCTCTGGGTGCCCAGGGAGAGCGGGCACTCCCAGGAGGTCTCCAGGTACCTTCTGAACACCACTGGAAAGAGACCAGGCGCAGGGCAACACCTGAAGGCAGACACTGGAAAGAACTTTGCAGGAGGTTCACACGTGCTGAACATCCCCCATGGCCCCCATCAGCTCCCACACAGATGGCACCCTGTGGAAAGGCAACAGGCTTCCTCTGCCCGCTGCTCTCCAGGCACCTGTTTACTAATGAAGCAGAGACTGCAGGGAAGAGCAAACCAAGGTATGGTATTATTCAGCCTCTCATTGAAATTAAAAGAGCCGAAACTGGTCACTCTCCATCTACCATAAGAACATTAGCAGAAACACATTTCTTTATACACAATAACTGAGCCAGGGCTGAAGCAGCCTAAGCACAGTCCTCTGCCAGCATCCATCGCTCAGCTGCTGGATGTTGATGGAAAGGCAACACAGTGTTAGTGTGGCAGTGTATTTTTAAGGCAAATTGCTGTTGAATAGCAGAAGTTATTGTTTGAGATCACCCGGGAAGAGCAGCTTGAAAGTGAGGCAGAAGGATGAAAATGTCGGGAGTGGGGGGGGACACGACGACACTGCCATCGTCTTTGAGTCAGGTTCTGTGGGGTCCCTACGGAAGGATCCTTGTAGGGTGTGAGTAGGGTGCTATACCGAAACACAGCCAAAAACCCCCCAGTGCTCACCCACCTCCAGGCTAGCCCAGGGGCTGGATAACTGAGGGTGCAAATCAAACACATGGAGGAAGCAGATGGACTACAAATAATAAGCTCCTTGGGACACCTGGATCAGCAACACAGGGTAGCAAACCCACCCTTCTGCAGCAGAGGACTTTTCCTACCTTGTGCTTTTGATGTGGTTGGTGTTCCAAGAACATGATTTCGGGCTGCATCCCAACAGGAGACCACATGCCCATCCCTGCAGCACCATCCTCTGATTGCACTGCATCCAGGAAGCTTTCAGCCCCCCAAAATCTCAGTGCTATGGCCCTTTGTAGAGCAGCTGGTACCTCCCCATTCCCAAACAAGAAGCCCTTGAAAGCAGCTGAGACACTGACAGAGCAAATGGTGAGGGTGACAGTGTTTAGCAGGGGGCAATCCTGCTGCAGTCCACCAGCCTGGGCTGGGATGCAAGCAGAGGTGAGAAGCAAAGGAGATTGCAAAGAAGATCTTGGAAACCTGACCAGGGGTTGGTCAAGAACTGAAGTAACTTAAACCTTTTCAAACTGATTCCTATTTCAAGGACTCATGCCATTGAGCAAGCACGTGCCTGGGAGCTCCAAGGCAGAGGAAAGGGGTGAAGCACGGGGCTGTGCTCCCCATCTGCGCTGGGACCCAGGCTCGGAGAGGCTGAGGTAAAGGTTTGGGGTTCTCTGCCCCATGCCCAGCTGAACATGCAGGCCTCCGAGAGCACAACTGCTCGCTGCAGGCTGCCAACACCAGCCCTCCGTGCCACCAGGTGCAGTATTAGGAGAGGACAAGAGGTGGCAGCAGCCCTCACCAGCATCCCTGCAGAATGGCCAGGCATCCCGGTCCCGGCCTCTCCCAAGCCCCCTCCAGCCCAGGGCCAAGGTGGGAGCCTGCTGAGAGGGGACACACTGCTGGGGGATGCCTGATGCAGGCAGGCACCGACGCAGTGTCGTGTCTCTTTGCTTAGTGCAAGGTCTCCTTTTGAAGGACTGGAGATGATGCTGAGCTGGAGGAACATCCATCACCCTGGGGCAGCCTCAAGCCAGGACCTGGCTGACCCTCCAGGGATCTGGAAAGCTGGGTGCCCAGACAGCTACCAGGATTTGGCCTGAGGAGAAGGGACCAAGCATCGTGCCTAGTGCTGGCTGTGCTGAACCCCTGGAGCCTTGGGACAAATGAAGAAAATGACAGACTAGAGGGAAATTAATAGAGCAGAAAATTTGAAATGATGTGGAAATAATTCCCCCATCTTAAGGAGAGCTCCTTGTATGCTTAATTTCAGAACGCAACTGTTTCCATGTTGCTAAATTACAGCATCAAAATGAGGGGCCCTGACTGGAGCTTATGGGAGATGGGGACATTTCCATACATGAGTTGAGCTCTCCCATCTGGAGCAAGGCAAGGGCTGCGGTGACCTTAGTTTGCCACAGGGCTGGGGGTATGTGGTGGTGGTGCCTGTCTTGGAAAAGCCAGTGTGCTGCTTGTTGCCTTCATGAGGATTTGTCCCGTTAATGTTTCATTCCTAATTTGAGCCTGCCATAAGCAGCTGTGGGGCAGAACGAGGGGATGGGGGGGATGGTCTTTGAGGTGTCTACTGGCCCCAAGTTCTGTTTCCCCTTCCCCATGGGGGTTTCTGTCCCCTCTGCCAAGTAAAGAGGCTGAGGCATAGCCAGGCTTGGGAGCCGGATGAGCCAGGAGGGATGGAGGGAGCAGCCGTGGTGAGAAGGGAGGAGACAGACACTCGTGTTTTGTGGAAACCTGAATCCACCCACTGTGCCAGGCCTGCCCCAATTTCAGGGATGCTGCCGATGTCCTGACCTGGCCCTCCACCCTGGCATTTCACAGAATCACAGAATGGCAGGGTTGGAAGGGACTTCTGGAGATCATCCCGTCCAACCCCCTGCCAGAGCAGGGTCACCCACAGCAGGTGGCACAGGAACGCGTCCGGGCGGGTTTGGAATGTCTCCAGAGATGGAGACTCCCCCACCTCTCTGGGCAGCCTGTGCCAGGGCTCTGCCACCCTCACGGGAAAGAACTTTCCTTTGGAAACACAGGTGGAACTTCCTATGCTCAAGTTTGTGCCCGTTACCCCTTGTCCTGTCCCCAGGCACCACTGAGAAGAGCCTGGCCCCATCCTCCTGACACCCCCCCTTTCAGTATTTATAAGCGTTGATAAGATCCCCCCTCCGTTGTCTTTTTTCCAGACTGAAGAGATCCAAATCCCTCAGCCTTTCTTCATCAGAGAGATGTTCCATCCCCTCAGCATCTTGGTGGCCTTTTGCTGTCCCCTCTCCAGTAGTTCCCTGTCCTTCTTGAACTGGGGACCCCAGAACTGGACCCAGCACCTCAGGTGCAGCCTCCCCAGGGCAGAGCAGAGGGGGAGGATGAACCTCCTTGGCTGTCACCTGGGACAGGCGAGGGCTGAGCTGGCCCTACAAAGATGTCCCACCCCTTGCAGCCATCTGCATGCCTGATCCTGTGCAGCTGAGCCAAAGAGGGAGAGAACACAGGAGACCCAACTCTGCCCCTGTGCCAGGACTGATAGGACTGGGGTGAAACTCTCTCCCCACTGTCCAGGGATATGAGGCCTCTGTGGAAGAGGCTGCAGAGACTGCAATGACCTTGAGGAAAAACACACATCCATGAAAATGGTGCCCCTGGCACCCCAGCCCAGGGATCCCCTGCCCAGGGATCAGTGGCAGCCCATGGGCATGCTCTGCCGGCAGGTGTCGGGGAAAGCAGGCATAGGGAGGATGCTCTCTGAGATGTTGGAAATCTGTTGGGAAGTCCCCAGGGAGCCCCAGGGAGAGAGAAATCAGCTTGTTTCCTGACAAAAGAAGTTTTCAAGGTGTCCTTTAGGCTTCACAGCGCACAGTGAGATTGATCTGTGCTCAGCCCCCCAGAGAAAATCACCAGTCTGTATTTTCTCTTTCCTCACACATAAATGGGCAGGAGCTGCCCACACGTCCCTGCCAGCAGAGCCGGGAGCAGGCAGCCACAGGCAGCCAGGAGAAGGGAGGCAGGCAGGGCCAACCCTGCACCCGGCATCAGAGCCACATCCAGTCCTGCCCTGAAGTGAGGGCTTGGTTTCCTCTTGTCCCTGCAGCAAACACAGCTGGCTACAGGGTCCTGCCGTGCAGGGTATGAGGGGCACGGACGGGGAGAGACAGCCCTGGGATGTGGGCAGAGGAGCAGGGGCATCCCATCTGCACACATGGCCCCACACTACTTGGGGAGAGTGCTGGCAAGAGGCAAAGCAGCTTTTTGCTGCTAAAGCACTGCAGACCTGTCCTGTGCGTGCTCGGTGCATGCGTGACCATGTAGACCTGCTTCCCTGATGGGACACTCCCAGTTAGGAAGTCGGGGTGGCAGCTCCTCTGGTCCCTGGTGCTGGGCATCCAGGCAGCACATCCACACAGAAAACTTTCACATAACACAGGGATGCAGCAAAAAGCCCTGACTGTTGTGAGTGATGCTGGAAGGACCAGCTGGAGTCGCCTCTGTCCTCTTTCTGCTGAGCTACACCGCTCCTGGCATCCTTGTTAATCAAGCTGAGTGGAGGTTTCAGCCTTCCTGGGAAATACCTACACTTCCCAAGGCTGTATCCACAGCCCTGTTCATCCCTGCCTGCCCTAGTTTCATCCTGATATCCACTGAGCACCGGCAGTGCCACGCATTTCCCCAGCACAGACTGCTCAACACAAGCCGGGGAAATTTCACTTTTATTACAGCAGATGGAGTCCGAAGCCTGATGTCCGGGAGAAGAGGAGTGCACCGACCATCCTCTGCAGCCTGTGCAGGGCTCGCCAGCCACCCCACCGGACCGTGCCAGGGTGCAGAGCATCTCTGGGCAGGTGCAGAGTATCCTTCTGCATCCCCCCAGGGTCAACGTTTCTGCTCTGATAGCTTCGACATGGGCAAGCAGAGGACCCTCCTAACCATCCTCTTGCACGTATCAGCTATTTATCCTTTGGTACACAAATTTCAGCAGCGTGGGCTAGTGCTTCCCCTTTGGTTAGGACATTCCCAGTTCCAAATCCCCTGAATTTCCTGCCTGGACTGGATCCTCTGTGGCATCTCCTGTGCTTAGGTGGCCACAGCTGGCGTTGCCTCCACAGCATGTCTGCTGTCCTTCCCTTCCAGCACTTGTAGCATCTAGGGATGGTCTGCTTGGCAGAGTCACTCACTCTGCCCTCAAGGTTCCCTGTCCCTCTTTACTGTAGCTCTGAGCCCCAGATGAGGCTTGATCTGCCTGACCACGGTCACTTCATCCCAGATGAACTGCACCACAGACAAATGCATAGAGGAAAAAACATATTGAACCCTCTGTGCATGTAAATGGCCCCAAACTGAAGTGCAAGAGCTGGAGAAATGCCCCAGGATTCAGGAACACCTGGAGGTGTTATCACCACCCCATGGTAGACATGGGGTCTGGTCATGTCTTAGGCTGGGTATAGCAGAATTGGTGAGGGACCACAAAGAGCTGCAGGGTAAGCGGAGACCTTCCAGGGCAGGATCATTGTAACCAGTGCAGGAAGAGCCTGGATTTGCACCACCAAGTTTGGCCCACGATAGTGCTGTCAGTCCACTGTCTGCTGGAGCTGGGAGAAGACTGATAAAGAATGATAAATTCAATTTGAAAAATGATCCATTAACCATAGTGGGCTGGTGGGGTGGCTGATTGCTCGCTGTGGCTGGGATGGTCATCTCCCACCAGTGATGTTGTAGGGGGAAAGCCATCCCCATCAAGGCTTCACCAGTGGCCTGAGGCAGCCAGGCAGTGAGGACTGGAGGGGCGGAGGAAGGCAGAGCAAAGGGTGGGGAGGCAGAGCGACGAGCTGGCTCTGCTGCCATTCCCCTGGCCTCTGATGAACAGCAGCCGGTGGTTTTGGTATGATGGCTGGGAGAAGGATGAGCCCGGGGAGCTGCAGGGGAAAGCGTGTGTGTCAGAGAAACCCCTGGCCGCTCACTGTGTTGTGCCAGCAATAGCGTGTAAAGCACTGTCTGTGCGAGAGGAATCGCGTGTCAAGTGCTCCCCAGGGCCACGGGATCGCTGCTCGCCGTTGCCTGCCTCCATCCCTGCCCTCCCCGCGCAGGAGGGAAAGGCAGACCGGCGGAAAGCGTCTGGAAGCAGCATCCCAGCAGGCAGCCCACCCGCTGGGCAGAGAGGTAGCAAAGGCTGCTGCCAGGGAAGGGCTGCATCCCTGGGTGATGTATTCCCAAAAACAGATGCCCCAGGAGGGGCAGTGGGACTGGGCGGTAAGAACTAGGTCAGTCCTTTGGAGGCTGAAGCACTGAAGTCAGTGCATTTAGGCTGCTTTATGGTGTCTCAGCTCTTGGCCCGTCACTACTGCATTTATTTCAGCAGACTGGCTTATACCTGTCATATGTTGGAGGTCGTTCCTGCTCCGTCACGTTACCTTTCCTTGGAGTGTGGGCAGAAGAGCGTGGAAACCCCTGTGCCCTTGGCTATGGGGCAGTGCAGGGGAGGCACGGAGAGCTGGTGTATGCGATCCACCCACTTTAATGGTGCCACTAGCATTTCTCAAACTGCACCCAAGAAGTCACACCACATCTGGGCAGAGAGAAAAATTAGCTGTGGAGCTAATTGCTCCATCTCCTGAATTGCACCCATTGGAGGTCAATGAGTCTCAGAGTGGGAACAGAGCTGGTGGGGCACGGCTGTGACTGAAATCCACACGTAAGAAAGGATAGAGCTTTTCCCAGGGCAAAGCAACACCAGAGAGGAAGGACTGGATTGTTCCAGCAGGGAAAGAGCAAAAACACACTGCCCGGAGGGTCTGAGTTGCCAGGGCTGTCATGAAATGAGGCTGAGCCAAAGATTTGGGTTGCAAGGACTCTGTGGAGGTCCGCAGTCCAGCCCCCAGCTCCAAGCATGGCTGACTTCAACATCAGATCAGGTTGCCCTTGGCCAACTGGGAGCTGAAAATCTTCACAGATGGAGATTTTTTGGCCCCCATCAGTACTGCCTGGGAAATTTTATGGGTGGACATGATGAACAGCGTGGATGCAATTCAGAGATGCAAAGGGCAGAGGGAAAGTTTTTAGCCGCAGAATTACCAGCCCTTTATAGACACTCAAGCATTTAACTCTCTGCAAAGTTCTGGTGCCATTGATGCCTCCTGCAGCTGCTCACATGGGAAAGAGACAACCGAGTTCCTGCCAAGCGCAAGCCACATGCTTGTGTGTGTGGAGGGAGCCCGGGAGGAATGGCTGCTCTTGCACAAAGAAAGCTGAGGCAAGTTGGGATGCACAAAGTTTTAAAGCTGGTGATACATACAGGCTTCAAGGTTACCTTACAAAAACACAGGGACAGAGAGAGACAGATGCACTACGATCTTTGCTGTGTCCTCTTCTCCCTGCCCCACAGAGCAGCTCTGGGGAAGTCCGTTAGCACTCACGTTGTCCCAGATAACTGAAAAATTTGAACAGTAGGAACGTCCTTGCTAGGTACAATTAGCTGCCTGAAATAACCCAGCTGAATTCTCAGGAGCCAGGCTTATTCTGCAGGCCTGGTCATTAGGAAAATCATCAAGATCTTGCTGAACAGAGAGAGCATTTATCAGCCTGTTTGGGAGCTGACCCTGTGTCTCTGGAGCAGAAGCAGAAGCTACGTCCTTCGTGCAGGAGGAACCTCGTGTCACACCTTGACCCACGGCCTCCACACCGGGCAGCGTCTGACCAGCTCTTTCCTTAGCAGAGCTGTTCTGTGTCCAGCCATATCCAGCCCCATCGCATCCTGAGAACAACTCTGCCTTCGGCGCAGGAAGCACCGGCAGTGAATGCCAGCCTCGGGAGAGGGGGAAGGCCAGATGCCGGCAGCAGCAGCAGGGAGAGCAGGCTGCAGGCAGCGGGGCTGGCTCCAGAGCGGCAGGAGGTGGTGGGGTACAGCGGCGGGCAGGGGCAGGGGCAGGGGCAGGAGGGAGGGAGCGGACGGACGGATGGCAGGAGCAGCAGGCAGGAGCAGCGGCAGGCAGCGGGTGGTTAATCAGCCGTCTGCTTCCGTGACTGAGCTCGGCATTTGCAGCAAAGGGCTGTGGAGAGGAGAAAGCCTCTCGCTCATGAAAGAAACATCAGTGCTAATCGAATCAGGGTCCAGCCCAGCAGCACGCGACAGGCCGCGGCGGCTCATTCATATTTCATGCTTTGCTCCACTTGAGCAGATAAAGCCCAGTGCAGAAGGTGGGGGAGCCCTGTCTGGCCTGGGAGGGAGCCCAGGACCATGGCAGGGGGCTGGGGGGAGAGGGGAGCCATGGGCTGAGCTGTGCATGGGCTTGGGCACGGCTGCAGGAGGGCGTCTGGGACTTGCCAGCAAGTCAGTGATGTCCCAGGTAAGCTTAAGTCAGTGCTCACCCGCTTTTCAGGTTCTGGCCTCTGAAGATCAGCAAAGCAGTGGGTTGTACAGGGCTTTGCTCCATCTCTTCTGCTCCTGGAGGCTTTTCTTGGCCCCTGGTTGTGGGGCAGTTGCTCCTTGATGCTGCTAGTTGTGGGTGGGAGCCCAGGGAAGCCCAAGCTGGTCATGGCTGGCAAGATGAGTGTCCAGCTCTGGAACCCTCAGCACAAGAAGGACATGGACCTGTTGGAGCGGGGCCAGAGGAGGCCACGGAGGTGCTGGGAGGGCTGGAACCCCCCTGCTGTGAGGACAGGCTGAGAGAGCTGGGGGGGTTCAGCCTGGAGAAGAGAAGGCTGCGGGGAGACCTTCCAGCCCCTTCCAATCCCTAAAGGGGCTCCAGGAAAGCTGGGGAGGGACTGTTTGCAAGGGCATGGAGCCATAGGACGAGGGGCAATGGTTTAAACTAGAGCAGGGCAGGTTTAGATGAGCCATTAGGAAGAAGTTCTTTACCCTGAGGGTGGTGAGACACTGGCCCAGGTTGCCCAGAGAGGGGGTGGAGGCCCCATCCCTGGAGACATTCAAGGCCAGGCTGGATGAGGCTCTGAGCAACCTGATCTAGTTGAAGATGTCCCTGCCGACTGCAGGGGGGTTGGGATAGATGGCCTTTAGAGGTCCCTTCCAGCCCAACACATCCAATGATTCTATGATAAGACAGGACCCATGCCAGACACCAACTAGGCTTCAGTGGCCCCTGAAAAGTGTATCTTTAGGGGCTTTGCCTTGTCAGCAAGAGACTCCAAAATCCCTGTTGCTGTGGGATGGGAGTGTGGGATGCAGATCCCATCAGCAGGCTGCACAGAGCTGCTGCCAGTCCAGGAGAGGCAGATTGCAGACCTCAGCCTACAGCAGGACCTGAACCAAGGTCTCTGCCGCAAGAGTGAGGGGATGTGAGCTGCTGCGTGGGGTGCTTTGCTGCAAAGCTCTCAGCAGGGACAGTGGAGGGAGGCGTGCAGGGAAGGGAATGCTGACAGAGCCCGTGATCAGGGCTGATAAGCAGGAAGAGATAAAAACAGGATTAAAAGACAGGCAAGCTGGGACTTAGACAAATGGGCAAGCAGCCATCTCCACTCCTCTTGGAGCTCTGACAAAAAGGACAGAAGACCTAGACAGAAAATTCCTGTTTTAGCTCCAGAGACTTGGCCCTTTACTGGTGCTCATCCCCAGCGCCCCCATCCCAGTACAGCAGGTAGCAGCTGGTGAGTCTGTCACTGGGGAGACCCTGATGCCTTTCCCTTCCCTGTTGGGCTTCCATCTCCCAAAAACACTCTCTGCTTTTGCCTTTCACATGTCTCAGGGACCCAGCATGGAGAAGTAACTGGGTTTGATGGAGATACTGGTGCCGGCTCAGAGCAACTTATGGGTGTCTGCGGGACACTCCCTCCATCCCACCAACCTTCCCTCCCTACCTCACTTCCACCCCTTCTCTGAGCCCATCAGTTTTGTCAAGAGCGCATAAAATACCAGCAGTTCAGATATTCACAGGCGGTTCACTAGCAGCTGGTGGGTCTTGCCCTCCATGAAGCATTACTTGGCCGCAGTCGAGTTGTCCTGACACCCCCGGCTGCACTCCAGGAGGGCAGGGGCTGCCTGCTGCTGCCAGGCCAGTGGTGCAGGCTCCAGGGGCGGAGTGCAGGCAGATGCCAGTGAAAAACCTGGGGGCCCCTGCACCCCCTGCTTGCAGGCAGCAGGCACGGCTGGCTCCCTGGGACTGCCTGCACTGCGCCCTGCTTTCAGCCAGAAGCCATCTCCTGAACTCCCAAATCGTTCACCTACACCTGATGAGACACTTCAGCATCAAATAAAGAGGTCTGGAGGCATTCCCAGGCAGCTGCCCCCAGCCCTGCCGTGCCAGGAAGGTCACTGGCAGGGAAGACACCTCTTCCCCAAAGTAGATCTATCCTGCTCCAGGAAGATGCGGAGGCAGGCTAATCCAGGCTCAAGGGCAACGGAACAACACAGAAGCAGAGCAATGTCACCATGGAGGAGGAGCAAAGGAGGGACTGGCAGCAGCAGTTGCTGAGGCTTGGGCTGGTCAGGGATTGTCACGAGGCTGTGGCACCTCTTCCCCTCCTCCCAGGGCCACAGAGGATGCTAAAATGTTCTCAGGTAATGACCGAAAGGGTGAGATGCTGATTGAACTTGACAAGGCTCCGGGTGTCCCGCAGGGTAGGGAGGTAAGGTGGCATCCTGCACTGCTCAGCCTGCGCAGCAGTGTGTGGGCAGCAGGTCCTGCGGTGGGACCTGTGCACAAGGAACAGTCTGGACCCAGGGACCAGCATCCCCACTCGTAGGCTATGACAGCAAGAGGTTCACCTGAGGGCAAAGGCAACCTCCCGGAGGTGACACAGGGCAAGACATACCCGTCGTGGCCCCCACAAGTTGCACATTTGCTTTCCCCCGCTGTCACAAGGAAAGATGCTGAAACCACAACAGGGAGAAGAAAGGTTTGGGGCAAACAAGCAAAAATGCTTGCAATTTCCTGCACAGCACCTCCAGATGGAGCCTTGCCTATCTCCTCTTACCATCAAGTCTGTAAACTCACGACACGTCTGTCTGTATCTTCTCTCGTCCCACGCTTCGGCTCCCAGCACCTACACAAACATACAGGCTCAGCGAGAGACAGCCACTTGGCAGAAGTGAGAGCTGTGAACAGTCACCACAAGTGCCTCCCACGGACACCGAACAGCCTTAAAAAAATGGGGAATCTCACCCCAGCTGTAATGCTGGCCCTTGAAAAACGGTCCCAGGTGCCAACCCTGCGTACCACAAAGCGGCCTTTGCTGTTGTGTCCCTTTCATCAACTACTCTGAAGTTCCCCACCTTGCAATGCACTGGGATTTTACAGAGGCTTGAAAAGTAAATGTGAACGCAGAAATGGTAGTAGGCTTGGAAAAACAAGCAAGAGCAAGAGCATGCGGGACACTGGAGAGATGTACCTGGCACAGACCCACTCATCTTCCCAGGGGAGTTTCGCCAGGCTGGTGGACAACCAGGGGTGGACCCGGCATGTCTCATCCTTGAGCATCTTCATTTCACCACTAAAAACTTGTTCATCACCCCCAGCCTTTCTCCCACAATTATAGGCTGAGAGAATAAAGTTTTTGCCAGGCTGCACCGGAACCCTGAGGATGCTCAACAAGAGTAGGGCGGGCAAGGAGGACTCTGCCCGGAGGGAAGGACTGAGTCCCTGTGTCAAAGGAGCAGTGTTGAGGGCTTGGCTGCTAAAACGAGGATGTGTAAAAGCTGAGGAAGAGATTTTGTCATCGGTGAGAGCAGTCCTGGGAGAGGATCAATCTGAAGGCTCCGCTTTGCAAGGGCAGAGAGTCGGCGGCCGTGGCTGTCAGCACTGAAGCCAGAGGGCTTATCAAGGTGCAGGGAGCTCCCTGCAGCCCACCACGAGCATTGCTCAGCCCATCCACGTCCATCTGTCCATCCTGTCCTCCCGGAGGTGGGTGTCTCTGACAGGCACTCTGCAGAGAGAAAACAAAAACCCAGGCTCCCCCCAGCTCAGTGCCCCTCCTGGCTCCCCAGGATGCGTGTGCAGGGAATTTCAAAGAGGCTGTGACTCTGCTTTTCCCAGGAAGGAGCTCTGTGTTGCCACCTTCTCGCAGACAACACATCATCCCCATCACAGCTGTCCTCCCTGGGCACTGCCTTGCTCAAAGGACACAGGCAGGGAGGTGAAACCCAGTGTAACCCGTGGTTATGAGCACCATGAGATCCCCTCACCACCAAAGATGTTTCACCACCTTGCCCATTGCCCCCAGCAGCTGTGGGGGCAGGCCGGGGGACCTGAGAGGAAGGTGAAGGGGAGGTGGTGGGATGTTTTCAGGGAGCCGCTGAAGTGTCAGGAGAGCAGGGGACAAGGATAAAGTATGGAAAACTAGAGCACATGAGCTACAGGTGGTCTCAGAGGCACTTTCCTTCAGGATGGTGTCTCAGGGCTCATTCAAACTTGAAGCAAAGCTTTACCTGCAAAGACCTGTCACAGGTCCCTTTTTCATGCCTTCTCCTGGACATATGTAGACGCAAGCTGAGGCTGCCACCGTCTTGTCTGCGGGGGCACTGCTACATCACACATTCTTTCTCTGGCTGTCATCTATTTCCATAAAGCCTGCAGAAACACGAGCTCCTCCGTGCTTGCTGTCCTCTGTCACATTTGTCTGAAACCCACCGCTTCTCTGGGATGGGGAGAGAGATGCAGGACAGGCTGTGGGGCGATGCTGCCTATGACTGCATCGCCAAGCCCTTGCTGATAAAAAAGGTGAAAGGCCTGGAAATGTCTCGGAAAGCTGTATCATAGCTTCTTAGTGCTTTATGTACAGCATTTAAAGATGAGATCTGGTGCTTAGAGATATTCCACTGCCTGGAAATTTCACAGGATCCATCAGGGCTGGTGAAAGGGACCTCCGAGTTGTCCTGTCTGGCATCACATTCAAGGTGGGGCTGTCACCTGTCACAGATCAGGTTGCCCCATAGCACCATGTTCCCCTCAGACCCCTCCAGGGATGTGGCGTGTCCTTATTGCGCATGGCTGGGGTTCTGCCAGCCTCTCCTGACCACAGGCCCTTCTGCTTCCTCCCCTCTCACCAGCACCAGCCACTGGGGCTCCCTGGACAGACAATGCCAGGGCACTGCAAACACAGATCTCTGGTGGCACCTGCCCACGGTTTGGGCAAAGGACCTGTAGGCTGGAGGGGTGAGATCTGAGCTCCTGGCTCAGACGTGGGAGCAGGACTCTCAAAGGACAAGGGAAACCAAGGCAGGGAACAGCACTGAGACTAACGCTTCGCTTCAGGCTGGATGTCTCATACCCCAGCAAAGCCTGAGAGAGGCTGTGCTGGGAGCCACAGGCCATGTCTGCGCCTATTCCCTTAAGTACCATGCTGTTGATGAAGAACTGAACTGAAATCAAAGTGCCTGTAAAAGTGAGGATGCAGGGAGGAAGGCCAGGCACCGATAGGAGGAAGGCATGGGATTTTTTCACATGGCGAGAACATGCGCAGAGGTGTGCCCATGTCCAGAGAAGGGTCCACGCAGCAGCAAGTCCCATCCTGTTTTCATCTTTCTGAGCAGAGAATCCAAAGATTTTGCTAGAGCTTTTTTTTTTTTTCCCTTTGCAACATTTATACTCCATAAGCCATTGCCGCTCGTCATGAAAAGCCTTTTTCCACACCAGGCATGGCTTGCCCTGGCCTCTTATTTCAGCTCCCGCCTCACTCAGACCTACCCTGTGCTCTTCAGCTCATCCCAGTTCCTCCTCCTGCCTCAGCTCTTCCCAGGTCTCTCAGTCACATCCTAGTTGATCCAAACCTGTCCTAGTTGGCCTCCTTTTCCCACCGCTCATCCCTCCATTCTCTCTTGAAGAGTCGCGTCGCTCACACAAGATGTTCCTGTATGATGCGAACAGCTCTTAGCAGGGCCCAACAGTGGAAAAGTATCGATAGAGCTGGTGGGACTTGTCTCTCCTCTGGAGCACCTGGAGTCAAGGAGGCTGTTGCTCTGCTACTGAGACCCTACAGAGCCCAGAGATTTCCAGTTGCCCAGGTTCACTGCTCCCCACACCCCAGTAGAGAGCCACATCAAAGAGCACAGCCTTTTGTTTAGTCCCTGTTTGAAGTTTGCTGCTAATTTTTGGTATGCATGCAGCGGTGTTTGGCTTATGCTCGTTCACAGAATAAATGCTTGTTGCGTTGCTCTTAAATGATTGGAGACCTCCAATTTTAATCTTTTATTCATAATCTTCTTCCAGCTCAGACACAGAAAAAAACATGTAAATTCAAAACCTGTGAGAATTGAAAATTTCATAAGTGCTGCTGACCCTTCGCTGGCAGCTCTGAATGTGAGAGAAATAAAGGAATTGTAATGAGGAACCTCATCTTTTGATAACAGGTTTCGAGGAGCCCAGAACTAAAAGGGGTTTTATCCCTCCCTGCGGTGTGTCCATGCAGGATGTGGTCAGTCCCGCTGGGCAGGTGTAACCCTGCTGCTCCTGCCTGTCCATCACCTCTTGCATCTCCATCTGCTCTCCTCTGCACTGGGAGGCGTAAGCTCACATGGTGCCTTTGGAGCATGCCCTGCTGGTGTTGCAGCACACATCAGTCCCCGAGCTCGTGCCCCATCAGTGCACCAAAGCACGTGCACCCGAACTGCCTCCCTCACCCCACACTCTCTCAGCTCCTGTCTTGGCACAAGATGACGGCTCACCATCGCCTGCACCGCATGCCCTCGCCTCTCCTCTGATACCCCCCCATTAGTTTGCACCCTTGTCTGTGTTTGGGAAGGATATCTTATCTGCTGTTGTCTGCTGAACACTACCCCACTCACACTCTCCATCCCACTATCCGCTCCCTACAGGGGCCACTTTTCAGGACAACTTTGTGAGGGGGAGGTGGGAAGGTGGGGAGGAAATGAAACACACAATGAGTAATAAGAAATCTGTATGAGTGAAAGACTCAGGTCAGGAAGACATCAGTGAGTGCCCGGGAACAATTTCGCCTACTTTCAGCAGCAGCAAAATGAAGTGCTGTGGATGGGCGTCTGGATCAACATGTTTTCAATGTCTTTACCCCTTTCACAAGTTTCCTATGTGGTGTGCAATACCTCCATCTTTTTTAAATCAGTAAAAAATTCTTGGTTTGGTTTGTTTTTTTGGTTTGGGTTTGTTTTCTTTTTTTCTTACTTCCAAGAATAAACAGCACAGTGTGCAAGGGAAGTTTTCACAGCTTTGCATGCAGAAGTCTTTCTGGCACCTGCAGGTGGTCTGCAATTCCCTGCTGGAAGGACCAGCATAAGCAGGAGATGCAGCAACTGTGCACTGGGATTTCCCAAGACACAGCTTCCAGGAGTTTGCATCCAGGACATTTGGAAGGCTCTGTTGTTTGTCTGGATATTGTGTATATTTGACAGCCTGCTCAGAAGAGCAGGTGTGATTGTGCCTGGGTTGCTGGATGAGGGACCCACAAAGTGCAGAGAGCCAGGGATCCTGCTCACGTGCTGCACAGCACAACCACAAATCCCAGGCTGTGTAGGCGGTGGTGGGGTGGGTCACGGGTCCCTGAGGAGCTGGGCTGTGTGGTTCTGGGGATCTCCTGGTGCTCCCCTCTGAGTGAGATGCTTTGGGTTGCATCCCATGGACCAGTAGGACCGCCCTGGAATCAGAGGTGGGATGCATGTCATGTAACTCATGGTAAGTTGGGTTGATCACTTCAGGTTCACTTTTACACCCCAACGGAGAGAGGAAGGCACCTTCACAAGGCGGGTGAAGTGCCATCCGTTTCTGTCTTTTCCCACTCAGTGCAGCAGGTGACTGCTCAGAGGGAGACCTCCTACTCCGAGAGGAGGTCTGAAGTTTCTTCTGCTCTGAAGCCTGACCCGATCCCAGCCCCGGTGGCAAACTCAGGGTTGCTATGGTCCCGACTCATCCCTCCCCAAGCCCCACTTGCTCAAGGTGGGGAGACCCTGCCCTGATTGCAAAGCAGGCACTTCTGTCAGCCTCTGTTCATCCTGGGATGAGCTGTGCCCCTATCTTGCTGCTTGGGGTGGTTTCCAAGACATGACCTATGGGATAGTTCAAAACCTGTGCAGAACTTAATCCATAGCCCTTCCAAGGGGTAAAACAGCAGCTGTGGATGATGTTTCTGTCTTACATCAGGTTATCCTGAGTAATTTGCTTGGTCATGATGCTAAACGACCGTGCTAAAAGCAGAGAGAGAAGGTGGTTTGGGAATACAGCTTTCCTTGGCAGACTAAGCTGGTATGTGATCAGACAGGAATCATATCAGTAAATAGGAAGCAGAGTTCACCATCTGTTAACAACATCCACAGAGTGCATCTGACCCCTGCAAACCTGCATAAAGTTGGCACAAACTGAGCGTGGGTGCGGAGCTAAGATGGGTGGCTTCATGCAGGGCTCTGCAGGTGCTCTGCAAGTCCAGACTGCCACCTCCAGGCACACAAAGCTCGCAGAGCCTCACTTGCTAATGACACAGCCAATTCTGGCCTGTACAGCTGTAAATGAAATGCTTCAGAGATGACTTATTGGTGGCTTGGGGTAATATTGGGTGTGACTAGAAAAGGAAAGCTGTTTTACTGAGGAAAGACCAGCTCCCAATGGTGCAAGGTGGAACAAAAGTATCTTGGGAGACATTTAAGAAAGTGTGAAAATCCTGATGTCTATTTTGCTGAAGGAGTTTATTTGCTGTCATACATAAGCCAGTTTCCATCCCTTCTCCTCAAATGGAAGAGTTTGCCTCTTGACCAGCTCCTTTCCCTGAAAAGGTTCCTCAAGCCCTCTTCACAAGGTTTTCAATCCTGAGCTGGTTCCCAGCATCCCTGGTTCCCAGCCCTGTCCCCAGCATGGCCAGACCAGACAGCCACTGCCTGTGGTGGGGCTCAGCCTTGGGAACATGGAGCAATGCACGAGGTCTGGAAATGCGGCTCTGTGTCCTGGAGAGGAGCCCCGGACGCCTGGCCCTTGCCTGGACTGCACTTTCCTGGCAATTTCTTCCAGAAGGGGAAGAAATGACGTATTAAAAAGGACACAACCCTGTTTCATCTTCCTGGGGGTTGTGAGTGGGGTGATGTGCCCTGGGCATGGTCCTCAGTCTTTCACAAGGTGATGGTGTAGTAGCTGTGGAGCAGCTCTGAATCTGGGCCCCTACCAATGCACGCCAGGAGGGTCTGCCCCTGCCCGTACCCAGGGGAAGGAGCCAGGCACCAGCATCATCCCTCCTTCCCTGGATAAAGTGTTTGCTTTGGGACTGAGAAACGTAAGAAAAACTTGTACATTTTGCAGAATGCAGACACTGGCTTTATTCATAACCAAATTCAATTAGTGAAATGTGGGTCCTCGGTGAGCACTGGCACGTCCCAGTGTTCCCAGGCTGTGCCCAGTGCCAGCAGTGTACCATGAGCAAGGCGTGACATGGTTGCTGTCCTTGTCTGCATGATGAGGTGAGGGTCTGAGCAGAACCTGCACAACTGTGTGCACTGGATATGCACGTGAGGGAGCAGGATGAGGTGACCTTCAGAGGTCCCTTCCAGCCGTATTTCTTGAGTTCTCTGGCAGATAGAGGCTCCAGCAAGCCGGAGAGGTGGAAGATGAATGCCTAAGGATGAGTTTGGGAGGTGGTGGGGAAAGGAGGTGGGTCCAGGACAGGACAGCAACAGGAGGAGCAACATGCATCCTGCAGTCAAGTGGGTGGTAGTGACAGGAAATGCAAATACCAAAATGGGACGCGTAAGGGGGGACGCAGAGCGCAGGGCTTGTGAGCTCAACCCTCAGCACGGCTCGCTGGGCCTAGGGGCCGCTGCTTCGGGAAAGGGGGCATCGGAGAGAACGGTGAAAGGGGAGACTGGGCTGAAGGGCGCTTTGGACAGGGCTGGCAGGATAACTTGGTAGCACAAAGACAACTGGTGCAAGGGGAGCTGGGGCACCTGGGAGGACTGGGATGCACAGCACCGTGGGGGAGCCTGGCCGGCCTTTCCCCACAGCAGGCATGTGGAGCTGGGCTTCACCGCGGGGACTGGGGACGGTCACCTCCATCCCTGAAGGGCTGCAAAGGCTGGGGGCATGCAAGCAGGCAGTGATGTGGATCCCACCCTGTGTTGTAGTGCCCTTTTGGTTTTATATGGCAAGAAAAATATGCTTCTTTCCTGCCAATGCTGGTGTTCTCTTTGTTCCTGCAACTCATATGCTGGTAAATCCTTCACTGGAGGGCAGCTGGAACCACAGCTAGGTGCCTACAAGAAGGGTTTTGCAAGCTCACTTACAAGATACTTCAGCTCAGACTTCAGGGGATGAGGGTTGAGGTTTTACTGGTTTGGTTTGGTTTGGTTTGGTTTGGTTTGGTTTGGTTTGTTTTTTTTGCCTTTAAGAAAAGTGTTCCTGAATTTCCAAGAGAGGATAAACCTGAGTCTGGGAAAACCTGCAAGAGACCCTTGAGGTTCAGAGAAACCTCGGCACCAAGATGTCCTGTGCTTGCATGACCTCCTGCATGAGATGATCCAGTGTAGCAATGACTTGGCTTTGGGGAGGCTTCTCCCAGCCTGCAGCACACCACCCTCCCTACAGGGACCCTACCACTGACCAGCTCCTTGCCCCCTCCATGCACCTGTGGGCCACCCCACGGACACTCCTGCTCCCCAGGGCAGCAGCCTTCATGTGTGGGAGGCTTCCTGGAGCAGAGGAAGGTGGTAGCTAGGTGATCATCTCAGTGCTGCCCCTCCTATGCCTCTAAGGCAGCTGTGGAGGCCTCCATGCTCTCTGCAAGTGGTGAAGCCACTCTGTGCATCACAGCAACAATAACAGGCAAGAAGACATCCCATGGGAAGAAGGAGTTTTATTGTCCAGGAGGAGGTGCACACTCTGAACAGAAAAGGCAAACCCTGCCCCACCATCCCCGCAGCCAGGAGCTGCCCGATTGACCCCACACTGCAGGATCTGACCCATGAACTACCTGGAGAGGGGCCATCTGGCAGCTCCCACCCTCAGATCCTGCAGCCACATTACCAGGGTTGCCCAGCAAACCCCAAGGACACAGGTCTGTGGCACTGGCCTGACCTCTGCTCACTCCAGTTTGTCCATGATAGACTCACCCTCCGGGGAGTCCCAAATGTTGGGAAGAGAGGACGCAGCCAGCGCCCATCGTCCTGTGCTGCAGGGCCTGGGCTGACCTCCGTCATGCTGCTGACTGCGGGGCGGGTGTGTGACAGGTGTGAGTGCAGGATGCAGGGTGCAATACAAATTAAACAACACATTGCATCTGTCCCCCATTGCAAAGACCTTCCATAGGAAGAAGTAAAGTGCCCACCACAGTCAGAGAATCCATCAGGACGTAAGCGCCCTGGATGGAAAGCTAAGCCAGCCCCAGAAAGGCCAGTTTAGACAGGATTATTGCAGCTGAGAAATGGCTTTAACCCTCCCCCCACCCCCGCCTTGTGCCCAAACCACACTGGGAGGAACAAACCTCATGCCAGATCCTACCAGTACTTGCATTTTAGTGATGCTGGATTTATGGTGCCCGTGCTAAGGACAGGATGCTGTGGGCCAGGCTGGTCCCTGGCAGTCAGCATGGCTCCCCTCCAGCACTTTTCCTTCTCCAGCAGCCCCCCTCCCCAGCCATGCTCCCAGAAGATTTTTTTGCAGTGTGTTCAGCCCCACAACTGAGGTTTCTGTGCTTTGAGACCATTTTTGTGTATGTAGTATCATATTTCAGTAAAATAGTTCCCAAACCCATAGAAAATTCTATTTACACCCAAGAGAAACCTTCCCGGACCACAGCCTGTCCCCCCACCCCCAGACATCTGCATTTCTGCAGCCACCTCAGCCTCTCAGAACAGTTCCACAAGTCCTTGGAGGCCACTGCTCCACACCAGGCAAGCTCAACAAAAGAGATGCTCCCGTAGGGGAGAGGAGGGGTTGTGGAGGAAAGACCGACTGCCCAGCCTCCGGGCAGTGCTGAAGATCCTCTTTGCCCAGAGCCCCTGTCCCCAGCCGTAGGACTGTGTGATTGCAGCTGGAAATGTTGCTCAGGCCACCTCCTCTGCAGATGACGTGGCAGCCCTGGGCACAGGCAGGTAGCGTGGCAATGGGACAGCTCTGAGGTTTCTCTAGGGCAATATAAGAACAAAGAAGAGCTTGGCAGAAGTCTCTCTGTCCCTCCATCATGTGAGATGGGAGTAATTTCTCCCACTCCTCTCTGTTCTCGTACAGCTTTGTGGGAGGACAGAGGACAGGAGATGCCTCTTCTCCTGGGGGAGAAACTTGAGTTTGTGGCCCTAGAAAATGTGCCTGGGCTGCCCAGGGCTGCCTGTGCTGGATCTGGAGAAGAGCGGTGCTGGTGGGTTCAAGAGGTGGAGAGTCTCCTGCAGCACCGTGGGGCTTCTTGAGGCTCCAGATAGCGGACTCTGGCCACCTCTCCTCCATGCCAGGGAGGTCTCCTCTGCACGCAGAGCTGGGCATCCCTGGTACTGCCAGCTTCGACTCTGTCCCCTGCCCGCCTGGGCTTGGTAGAGGTAGACCATGAAGTCGCCTGCAGGCTGGTGCAGTTCAGGAGGTCCAGGCTGGAGTATGCTGGAACTGGGAAGTACTGGGAGCAGGGTTCTGTCTGCTGTGTGGCAGCCTGTGGGGCCCTCCTCAGTTCAGAGATCCAACAGACTCCTCAGTTGTCAGATCCAAAGGAGCTGTGTGCTGCAGCATGCCCAGTCCCACTGCTCCTGGTATTGCAGTTGCATCTGCTGCCCCTTCATCTGCAGGCACAGTGGGGCCCATCCTGCTGTGTGAAGGGGTTACCACCTGTCCTGCATAGCTGTGTGTGGACCCCCAGGAGAGGATGGAGAGAGGCATGACATGTCCTTAGCCCGTTTGGAAGGCTGCTCTCCCATTCAGATGGGGGAAGGAAGCAGCAGAACCATCTGGAAAGCTACATTTCTACTGACACTGGAATCAAAGACATACTGGCGACACTCCAGGTCCTGGTCTGGTGCCCCTTTTCCTGCTCACCACCCTGCTGCCCCTTTGCCAGGGTAAGTGTTAAGGAATGCCCAATGCGGGTCTGCAAATCTGGTGATCAGAGATGCCTTCTGGGGCCATTTGTGTTCAGCAGCTGGGATCGCATGGCCTGGATGCTGCTCAAGATCTTCTTCTGGTGGCCCATCATGGTGATGCCCAAACTCCGAACGTCCCTGGGGAACATGGACACGGTCAGACACCCTGTGGGCTGGACCTGTGCTGGGTCCCAGAGAGACACTGCTCCTCCCCGTGCCTGTGTGCATACCCCATGGACCAGCCCTAGAACCCACAACTGGCTCCTGTCTGCTTGCTCATCAGCACAAGGCTGCTGCGGCTGAGAGTCCATGGGCATCCTCCCAGGGACAGAGAGGCTGCCATTGACTTGGCACATCCTCCTGGCAGGGCTGCTGTGACAGCCCCGGGGGGAGCAGCAGCAGGACGGGGATCACTCCTGACAGGCTAGTAGGTGACAAGATCGATGCTCTGAAATTGGATTCAGTTTTAGCCAGATGCCCTCAGATAACCCAGTCAGAAAGACAGATGGATGATGAGCCTTCCCCACTCAAAAGCTTCCCCAATGTGCATGAGAAACAAGGATCAGTATCAGCTCAATCCCACAGCAAAGGCCCCAAGTACAGCCCCCGATCAATGCACATGACAGTCCTCTGCCTGCATCTCTCCATCTTCCTTTTCACTGGCTTTTCCCCCACCTGCCCCACCTCGACCAAGGCATGCACTGTCACATCTTTCAGAGCCATGGGAACAAACCTCTGGCAGCCCCATGCCTTTTGACAGGGAACAAATCTCCTCAGAAGCAGGAGAGGTTGTTGCCAGCCCTGGCACTAATGCTAACAGCAAAAGATGGGGAATGTAAGCCCAGGGCAGGAGCAAGTACAGTTGCCACCTTTTCTGGTACCTTGGAGACCCCCTAGACAGGTGGCAGAGAAAGCTCCTTACAGCAGGAGGACCATGGGTGGTGGGACACACCTTTCCCAGCTCTCCTTACTTAACCCAGCCTTGGTCACTTGGCTATGACCTTCCACTCGCACCAAGGCCCTGGATTTTGCCTTCCTGCCTAGCTGCAGGGAGTCAGTCCAATGCATTGGGGTCTGAAGAAGCTCCATTTGTTTCCCAATGATCCCAGAGAAGCTGCGCAGTATGGCACAGCCACACTCTGGTCCAGACATGCCTTTTGCAGGGGAAACAAAGGTGAGAAGTGCAAGGAGACAGCAACCTCATATCTCACCCTGCTTTGATCAGGAAGTTGGATTATAGGACCTTCTGAAACACCTTACAACCCAAATTACAAATGAACCTATGATGACATTGGAGAGCCACCACAGAGCACCAGAGGTGACTTGGTACTGACACCCTCTCAGTACAACTCCCACACCTTTTCTCAAAGGTCAGCACAGCCTTGGACAGTGTCCCATGTCTCAACACTATTTCCTTAGGAGTGTGCCTCTGGCATCAGGGATCAACTAGATCAAGCAAACCAAGGCAGGATGGTCACTGTTCAGGGGCTAGTGGGATGGGCCAGGACAACCCAACTGGTGCTGTTTGTTCTCTGGTACTCACTCAATGTTCATGCTCATCACCATGCCCAGGGAGGAGTACCCTGCCATGGCAAAGTTGTCCCGGTAGTGCCCCAGTCGGATGGAGTCCAGCCAGTCCTCCACTGTCAGACAGCTGGCCAGGTCAAGGAGACCCCTGTTGAAGGGTGTTTGGGTGAACCTGGGAGCAGGACAGAAGAGGTTAGCTCAAGAGGTGATGGCCCTAGGTGGCCAGGCTGTGAGGTCTACCTCAAAGAGCCTGTTGCCCTGCAGGGAGGGCAGGACAGAGAGAGCCCTTGCAGGCTGGTAAAGGCAGGCACGCCACTGCATGGGCTGCACTGCACATGCTTGTCCAGACCTTGGCGTGGGGATGCCACGGTGGGAGCAAGGCACTGAAATGCAGGATGCTTCCCACTGCCTACCACAACCTGTGTCCATGGGCACTATGCATGTCTGTGGTTGCAGGGAAGCCACTGGTGCTAGGGTGGGACAGAAATATCCCTTATTCTCTGCAACCCACATGCTCTGCCCACCACCAGCTGTCAACCCCTGCTCATCACGGCAGCTCAGGAAGCCCTTACCGGTTCACAGTGGCTGTGCACTTCAAGTTGTCAGGGTTGCGGATGAGCTTGTCCAGGATGCCCACAATCTGGGAGAAGCGTGGCCGCTCGCTGCGATCCTTCTGCCAGCAATCCAGCATGAGCTGGTGCAGGGCTGTGGGGCAGCCCATGGGGGCAGGCAGGCGGTAGCCTTCCTCCACCGAGTTAATGACCTGGAAGGAAGCCACATGCCGAAGTGGAGCTGCACCCCCACCCAGCTCGGAGCACCCCAGACGGCGTGCCACTGGGAAGATCCCCAGTGTGTGAGCTGCTGGGGCCATCAGATGGGGAAGCAGGGGGTGTACACAAGATTCATGCTAAATGACAAGTTCTGTGCAGTCTTTGTGGAGAGCTTGAAGCAGGCTGGATACCGTACACATACAAGAAATCACTGCTATGACAGCATATTTATTAAGTGGCCCAACAGGCCTAAAATATTGCAGCTTCCCTCCAGCAGACAAGCCACGAGAGCTGCACTCACATTTGGTTGCTCTACAACCTGGACTTGCCAGTACTCAGCAAGGCTGGAGGAAACCCTGCTCGAAGGAACTCTGCAGAGGAGGTAGTGTAAACCACTGCATCCATGTCCTGTTGTCACCAAAGCCACTTTCTAAAATAATAAGTGGAGAGGAGACTCTCAGGACTCCCAGAGCATGGAGAAGGCAGATAGGTTTATAGTCCCCATAGGTAAAAAAAAAAAAAAAAAAAAAAGAAAAAGGAGTCCTGTGGTTCTGCAGAGTCAAAATATTCATTTTATTGCCTCCTTTTGGGAAATTTTCCTCCCAGGTTGTAGTCAGGAACATAACCTACATTTTCCTACAGGTTTTATGCTACTCTTGATGTAAGAGTGCCTCCCTCTGACTCTGACAAGCCGAAAGCCTGCTGCCAGGTGTTGCAAGCCTGGAGCTCTCAGCAGCCTCACGTAGGCACGGGAGGGGATGGACCCCCAGCACCGGGTGCAGGAGGGACTGGCAGGCTAAGGCAGCGGGGCTGCAGTGATCCTAGGGAAGCCCCGACTACTCCCAGGGAGTGAGAGAAGTGGCACAACATGTGCTGAAGCTCTCCAGCCAGCAGGAAGGCTTTTACAGAGCCGCAAACAGGGATGGGGAGACCCGTAGTGCACACAACCAGGCACAGCCAGGAGTCATGTTGCTGCGCAGGGAAAGGCTGTATGGTGCAATGATGGGTGACACACTGATGTCCCCGCTGAGGGGCAAGCACACCGTGCACAGCACTGCGGGGATGTGAGGAGAGGCAAGGGCTGCTCTTTGGGTCCCTTTTCCCCAGCATCCCCTGCTAGGCTGGCTTGGGTGAGGGCAGGAGGAGAGGCAGGCTTGCCACCACACTGCTTTGAATCCACTCACATCCCGGTTGGTCATGTTCCAGTACGGGCGCTCGCCGTAGGCCAACACCTCCCACATGACGATGCCGTAGCTCCACACATCACTGGCTGAGGAGAACTTGCGGTACGCGATGGCCTCTGGAGCCGTCCAGCGAATGGGGATCTTCCCCCCCTGAAAAAGTGAGCGACAGTGGAGGTCCAGAGCGTGCAGTGCTCAGGCACCCCTACCTCTCTGCAGCTGGGACAGTGGGTTAGACAAGCAATAAGCTGGGATGGCATCTTCTGGAAAGGACTGAGGAAGCAATCTGCACAAGATGAGCCTAGTGGTGTACCTGAAGGATGACTTCAAGGTATTTCCAGTAGAGTAAGGAGAAATCTGTGCTGTTTTACAAGGTCTTCTTCATGCACAATTCTGGCAATGTTCAAGAGAGAGGAATTCAAAGTGATGAGGCAGAGCCAAGGGCTACTGGAGCACAAAGGCATGGAGTTGACAGGGGGAGCAGGCAGAGAGCCTGACTTAAGCAGACAAGGAGACCGATGGCATGTGCTCCCCGTCCACTACTGCTTTGGCAGGCAAACACTGAAGAAGAGGACTTGTTGAATTAAAGGACCATGCTGACAAAAATCAGCAATAAATGGGCTAAGAACACATTTAAGCTGGAAATGTGGTTGCCAGCCATTTGAAGAGGAAAGTCGTGGCACAGGGAATGTAGGGTGGGTTTCCCAGAACAGCTGTGGCAGGCGTGACGTGCCTGGGAACACCTTTCAGGTATCTCTGTCTAGAGAGAGTTGCTTCCACCCAACTGAGTCCTGCCTACTCTGGCACACTCTTGATGGGGACTGAAGATGAATGATGTGACCTTTGGGAGAGTCTCTATTGGGAAGACATCTCCTGAGCAGGTCAAGGACAACAGAGGAGGAACACAGGATGCCATCTTATCACAAGTTTCTGAACAAGAAAGCATCTTTATTTTCAGTATACCCTGACTGAGACCTCGCCAGATATCTTGTGCTCCTGATCCCGTCACTGCATCCTTGTGGTTCAGCTTTATCCAAACTATGCACCTAGTCTTCCTACAGAGCAACGGGGTCTACTGAGTTGCACTGTGCCAACATACCTCAAAGCTTCTGCTTGCAACATGCCCAGTGGCTGCTCCATCCTCCAGTGACCTCCCTGCTTGCATTCACACTGGGAACATGAGGTAGTGTCTCTAGAAACTGGGCAGGACTGGAAAGGGTCAGCAGGTAGGTCAGTTCATGGTCACTCAGGTCACCTTCCTGACCCAGTGTGGTCATTGACACACTGTCTCTGGAAATTTGTTTGCAAGGATTAAAACCACTGGGGGAAAGCTCAGAGACTGGTTTGATGGGAGGAAGGCCAGGCTGTATGTGTGTCTGTAGGCCACAGACAAGGAGATGGGCTGCCTGGCTGATACTGGGCCCCTTCTTACCCTTCCTCCGAGAGTCCCAAAACCAAGATGCAGAAGATGCTGTACTTGAACGAAGCAGCAGGAACCTTCCCCAAAATTAAAGGATCTGAAATATCGAGTTATTCCTTGGGAAACCAAAGGGAGCAGCTGAATACAAAGACACAGATGGGACATGTTCTGGCTCCCTTCACCACCTGGCTGAAGTCAAGACAGGAGCATGAAGACCATGTTCTCCAAGCTGGGCCATTGTGCACTCATCCCTCAGAACTGCAACCACTTTGGGTCCTGCTCTGCAGTGCTGGGAACTATCCCAAACTAGCCCAAAGCTCTTTCTGCTTCCCTAGTCCCAGTCCTTCGGAAAACTGATGCTCAAACTCCTCAGCTGCAGCTCCAAACTGACCTCCATTGAGAACTGACGATCCACAACATTTGCCCCACCAGTGTGCCTGGTGGGCACACTAAGTCCTTTCATGGCCAGAGAAGTGCAAAAAGAGCACATTCCCTCAATGTATTTCATTTCCCCTCCAATGACTTCCAGTGGAAGAGTACATCAGGCTCCAGAGCTGTCATGTTGGCCAGAAAATCTTAAAATTATTTTACAGACAATAGTGTCCTATTGTAAACCAAAATGATGTAGGTTGCAAAGCCAGTTCCTACCCTTTCCACTCCCTGAATGAGGCAGAGTCACATGGAAAAGCTAGTGGGTGGCCACACTCTTGAAAAGTGTACCAGAACACTGACCAATGCCCCTAGGACAATTGAAGCACTGGATGGATCTACATAGCTATCCTGGTTTCAGCTGGGATAGAGTTGATATTCCTACTAGCTTCTGTGTTTTGGATTTAGTATGAGAACAATATTGATAACACATATTGTTTTAGTTATTGCTAGGTAATGCAAGGATTTTTCAGCTCCCCATAGAAGCTGAGAGGGAGCATAGCCAGGACAAGCTGGCCAAAGGAATACCATATACGTCATGTTCAGTATATAAATGGGGGTTGGCCAGGGGGCAGGAATATGCAATCGCTGCTCGGGATGGGCTGGATCATTGATCATTGGATGGTAAGCAATTATATTGCATCACTCATTTTGTATATTCTTTTGTCATTATTGTTATTATTACCTTCTCTTCCATATATTCTATTAAACTGTCTTTAGCTCAATCCATGAGGTTTCCTTTTTTTCCAGTTCTCCTCCCCTGTCACACAGTGGGTGGTGGTGAGTTAACAGCTGCATGGTCCTGGCTCCCATTTGGGGTAAACCATGACAACAGTCTAGGGAAGGACTCCAGCAGGGACATGAGAGTGTCCCTGTGCAGTGGACCACACATGAGGACAGGAGCTGTTGGCTGGGGAGGTTTGATCAGCTCCCTGCTCTCCCACCCTGCTTCTCTTTGTTCACTGCACACTTCAGTTCTGGGATGTCCCTGTACGAAGGACAATGCATTAAGGCTCAGAAGCCCTTTGGGTTCATGCTCTTGGTCCAAATATCAGCGGTGAGGTGACTATCTCCACTTGTTCCCTGCCTACCTTGACTTGAGAGTGTCTAACTTTTCCATCTGTCAGTGGACCGGGGCAATCACTATCAGTAAGGATCAGCGAGACTGCAGCGCTAGGAGCAACGCACCGTGGTGGTGTACGCAGCATCGGGGTCATCCTCCAGGATGCGGGAGAGGCCGAAGTCGGACACTTTGCAGACCAGGTTGCTGTTCACCAGGATGTTGCGGGCAGCCAGGTCCCGGTGCACGTAGCCCAGGTCAGACAGGTACCTCATACCTGCTCCGATGCCACGCAACATGCCCACCAGTTGGATGATGGTGAACTGCCCATCGTGTTTCTGGAGAGGAAATAACCCAGAGTTCATGATGACTTTCACCAGCATCTTATTGATGCTGCTCTCACTAAACTGACCCCATAGTACCGCTCATCTTTGGCTTAGCACCTCTAATCCCAGTGCCTCTCTCTTGTCCCCCCAGCCACCCTCCTGCCTTTGCAGGTGGCCCTGCCTTTGCAGTGTCACTTCGGGGAGCCAGCCAGGATGCCCTGGAGCTGGTGTCTGCTAGAGAGGTGAGAGCCCAGAGCACACCACTGTCATGCAGGGGTCACAGTGGCCGTGAGGCTGAGGAGCAGAAACCAGCCTCTCCTCCAGTCACTCAGCCCAGGGGGATGTGTGATGAATAAAAATACAAAGAGCTCTTTACCCTGAGGAAGGTGTCTAGCGAGCCATTCTCCATGTATTCAGTAACAATCATTACCAATTTGCCTGCAGAAGACAAGGGAGGTCAAGTTAGCAGAGAAGTCACCTTCCTCCGGGAAGCCCAGTGCCAGGCTTTTACTGGGAGAGACATGAATCCAGGCCCATGGATATCCTGCAGCTCTGCAGACCGGTCTCACTCCTGCACCACCCAGGACTGGCACAACGGTGGGGATGTGGCAATAACCCTGACACTTACCCCTCCCTCCAGGTGCTATTGATGTGGCTAGCACAGTTTTGTTATCCCGTGGAAATTTGCATGCCATTAGCATAACAATTTGCATCAGAATGTGCCTTTTTGAAGGAAGACTTCAAATTATGATTCAATACAGGCAGCCTGTAAAATAAACGCTAATGGGTAGGACATGTCCTAAACCAATAGCCCTGACTTGGGGCGCACTGTGGAGCAAGGAGAGGAGCTGCTGCATGGAAAGTTTGTCCTGTAAGAGAAGGCAAGGGGGTGGGATGGAGGGGGCCCGGGTAAATGGACATCTGACAAGTGAGCAACTGGGGCAGCCAAAGGATGGAGTGCACCCAAAGTGGCCCCTGACTCCCATCTCCCAGGGTGCCCACAGGGAGATATGTCCCAACTCTGCCCCACCATAGGGTCCCGTTCATGCCAGGCACATACTCCTGGTCACCACTCCCTCCAGATGGATGACGTTGGGGTGGTCAAACTGCGCCATGATGCTGGCTTCACTAAGGAAGTCCCGTCTCTGCTTCTCTGTGTAGCCTGCTTTCAGTGCCTTGATGGCCACGGGAATCTCCCTCTTCCCTGGCAGCTTCAGACGGCCGTAGCACACTTCTCCAGACTCTCCTGCAAGGCAAGGAAAGGTGAGGGCATGGGGAGCTCCTCAGCTTCTCACACCGACCCACCAGCACCACGGATCACCCAATCTGCTGGCATGCTCGCAGCATACTCCAGCCCCTCGGGACTCCTGGGCTCCTTGTGCATCGCTGCCTCTGAGTCCAGAAAGCATTACCCATCTCCAGCTTCCAGTGCCACCTCTGGGAACTGGTCAGAAACATCAGAAGCCATGTCTCTCTGATACCTTTTACTGAAGGTGATGGGCCAAGAGCAGTGATTACACTGGCACTCGCTTTACCACTTCTAATGAACAAATTTGGGGGTCTTTTAGAGCAGCAGGTATGTCTCTCAGCCAGGCTTCCTTACACTGCTCTGGGGTAAGCCCTTGAGGTGCTGCTGGTGAAGTTCCAGTTCTGCCTTTGCCCTGTGCTTCCCTGCAAGCCCCTGTTCCTGTGCAAAAATCCCTTTTGTTCTGAAAACTTACCATTTTGATTGCAATTTCACTTGCATTTTGTCACTCCAGATGCTTGGTTCAAGGTTTGAAAGCAGGGTGGCCACCTTGGAGCACCCACACAGGACAGTCTGAGCCATCTGCTGTGTCAGCCTGAGCCATCGGTGCCACAGCGGCTGAGCAGTAACCCTCTGCTCCAGGCTGCCTCCAAAGAGTTTATTTCATGCCCCGGGGACTCACCAGACCCAATGACCTTCTCAATCTTGATCCGTGAGGCCTCAATTTCACGGGTGAACTCGTGCACGGCTTGGCAGGGGTCCTCATATGTATGGGGGTCCACATAGAACTTGGACTCAGGGAACTTCACTGCCAGGTTTCAAAGGGGAGAGAGGAGATAAGCTCTTTCAGGCTGCCCTTCCAAGAAGTAGGGGCACCTAGCAGCTGGGCAGAGGATGGGCAGTGGTAGGACTTCTTGGGTTGACATGCTGAGGGGCCACAGATGCTGCAGCCCCAAGGAAATCCAAGGCACTCTTTGGCACAGCGGTGTGCTCAGAGCAGTCCAGGACGTGGTTACCCAGGTCTCCTCCCGTGATTGTCCCCATCCATCAACCCCCCATCCCTCGCCTGTGATGAATTTTCCACTCTTCTAGCCTGCTGCTATGTGGGATGAAAGTGCTGCAGTCCCATCTCACACTGTGCAGCCCTTCAGCCCCATTACCTGGATGCCCCTGGGATCAGAGCCCCTGCTCAGCTCTCCTAGACACATCCTCAGAAGCAGTCAGTGGCCAAACCCCTTACCCCTGGAAAGCACAGCAGTGCTGGGGGGTAATGGTCCAGGTCCCTGCCCATCCACAGGGCTGAGGTCCTTCACGCCCCAGGGGCAGCAGCAGGGAGGGTCCTACCTTGCCCGTTCTGATAATGCATCTTCTCCTCATCGGAGTCCTGGAAAGCCTTGCTGTACCCGCAGTGCCTGCCACAGGGACACAAGGGTCAGAAGAGGTGCTCCTGTCCCTCGCTCCCACAAGCAGCCCCAAGGCAGGGTGGAAGACTGTGTGCCAGGGCTGTCGGCAGCCCAGGAGGAGCTGCAGCTAACACTTGGCCCTCTACCAGCTGCATCCCTGCACCTTGATGGACCGACACTTTGGCCTGGAGCAAGGTACTTTCCAGGTGCTCTCCAAGGCTTGGCAACACTAAAAGTTGCTGCCCTTTTGTCTCCTCCTTTGGGCAGTGAAAAGTGTGTTCCACATGCCTGGCTCAGCCATGCTGAGATGTAGCGGCACACAGTCCTCCTTAGACTTTTCTGGTGGAGTAGAGCTCTTTCCACTCCTGACCTGCCTCCTAGCCCATCCCTTCAGCCCTCATACTGGTACTGGTATAGCTATTGCTATGGGTATCGCTATTGCTATTGCTATTCAGCCTGCTGACATGAGGAGAAGGTCTGGAGACTGGTTCTGCCCCAGTGAAGGTGGAGGCATGGTGACTTCTAAGTGAAGTCTCTTTGTTGCTTATTAACCGCTGACCTATGGGTGCTCTGGAAAAACTGAGAGGAGAAAATCTGCACCCAAGTTCTCCCATCCCTCCTGCCCTGCTTGGTGACAAGCTGCACTGACTGCCAGAAAACACTTACCTCTTCTTGCAGATTAGGACCACCAGCAACGTGACGAGGCCAGTGATGAGCGTCAGGCAGATCCAGACAATCGTCATCGTGTCATACCGGAGAGACACTGGAAGAAGCAGGGTAAGAAGGAGGTGATCTGGAGTGAGGAGCGCTCTGCTGTGCTCAGAAACTCACCTGCCCTACCGGGGTCATGTTCTTCAAAGGTAAAGCACCATTCCCCATCCAGCCCCAGCTTTTGCGTACAGGAACCATTTACACATGGGGAAACCAGGCACAGATCTGTGAAAGCCATGGTGATACAGCAAACCAGCGCAGAGAGGAGTCCGGAGCCTCAGGACCTCACCAGGTCTTCCCTGCCCTAACTGCTATGTCCTTCCTCCCTTATTCTTTCTCCTGTATAAGGACATCTCTGGAGGGCTACCTCAAGCAAGCCCTGCAGCCTGAAACCCCAGGAGGTGTGCCTCCACCCTCCCTTCTGGCAGAGGAACAATGGCCACAGACAAGGACATCGCCATCCCCCGTGCTCCCTGTCCCATATTTCCCACATCCCACAACGGCACACACTCACCTGGCTTCCCCGTTTCCACCTCCACAGTCTGGCTGAACCTCCCGCAGCCAGCAGAGGTGCGAGCCCGAACCTGGAAAATGTAGCGGGTTGCGGGCTTGAGCCCAGAGATGGTGGCAGTGGTGCCCTTGGATTTCAGAGTCGAATAGCTCTGCATTTCTTTGTCCTGGGGAAAAGCAACACCAAAAGCCTTGCTGCATCAGCACAGAAACCACAAAGTCTTCCAAAATCGTCCTTTGTGCAAGGCTGGCTGATAGCAGCAATTGCACCAGCAGGATTTAAACTGTATAAATTCACCACGCTGGGACCGGTTTGCGGCAGCAAGCTCAGCATTACCTTCTCGTAGTACTTGATCTCATACTCCAGGATGATGCCGTTGGGCTGGTCTGGCTCTTGCCACAGCAAGGTGACACTGTTCTGTCCCGTGCTCTCCTGATGGACCACCACCACCTGGGAGGGGGCTGAGGGTACAGAGAGCAGGGTGTTAGGTGCCTGCTGGTGGGGTCCTACAGGGGTGAGGGCAGCAGGACACGGCAGCAGGAAAGGGTGGAACCGGAGCCCCATGCAGGACCCCTGGTTTAAACCATGTTTCTGTTTTAACTAAAGCCGCGTGGACATGAGTGCTTTGAAGGATGGGAGAAGAGGCTTGCAAATGGGCTCTTGTTCACTTTAGTTGCCTGGATCTCTTTCCCGTGGAGTAGGCAGTCTCCAAGGACATGAAAGAGGAGAGCACTGTCCCAGCACACACAGGAGGGGGACACTGGTGCTTCACGGTGATCTGAAGCCAGAAAGGAGAAGGGGCCGTGGGGCTGGAGGCCATGGAGTTCCCCGGCAGGACCCTCACCCCTCCTGCCTGACCTGGGGAAGGGGGAGAGGGAAAGGGGAAGAGGGGAGATGATAAAGGCTCAGAGGGGTGGTCAGGGTGCTTAAAGGTCTAACGGTGCTCTGGGGGTGCTTTCCTGCCCTGAGATACTTGTCATTTGCTTGGGCCTGGGTTGGTAGCCCATGAATCAGTCCTTGTACCTGCCATGTCTGAATTGGAGCTGCCAAGGCTAGAAGACCAAACTCACCAGCCTCTTTTCCCACTGGGAAAATCCACTGTGGAAGGACCCCAGAGAGTGCCAGCTATTGGGTCCAACTTATGGGAAGGGGTCAGGCACCCTTTACGACCCTAACTGCCAGATGAAAGGTGGGATGTGGCAGCTCTGGGGAAGACAGAGCTGCTGTCTGCCATGGCTGCAGCAGCACAAAGACCCAAAGGGGCCACAGGGGTTGCAGCAGCAGTGGGGCACTCAGGGACTGAAAGGTGGCAGTTTTAGCTCAGTTCATTTTTGGCTGCCTCCTTGAAGAAGCAGAAATCACTGTTGGCACACAGAAGCCTGGGGAGCTGGGACTGGGTGGGATGGAGGGGATCAGCTAAACCCTGCAGGCACCTGCAGCGCCATCTCTCCAAACAGCCCCAGGGCATCTCCCTGCACCTGCGCCTGCCCTGCTCAGCCACCTGTGGCTGGGGGGACAAGAGCGACCAGCACCCAGCATGGGCAAGCCACAGTGCAGTACCGCAGGGGTCCCCCAGCCCCTCCTGGCAGGCAGGAATGCTCTGTGATGTGCAGCAGCTGGAGCACCATGTAGGCACGGCAGCTAAACTTCAATCACTACCAAATTCCCAACCTTGCTGTTTTCACAGCACCTGCTCAGTATCCACTTTCCAGCAGAGAGGTTGAAATGGGAATATTCATCACTTCCCAAGAGCATCCCACTCCGAGGCATCACGCTGATGCTGCTCGTCAGCACTTGGAGGGATCACGCAGGAGTGAGCTGACAGGACTGAGGCTTTTCCACGTGGGCTTGGCGGAGGGGTGAAGGAGTGCCACAAGCAGGCATTGGTAACAAAAGGGCCGCCTTCTCGTGCCAGCCATGAGCTAACCCAGCGAGACTCCCCAGGTTTCTCCTGCTGGCACCGCTGCCGTGAGAGCAGAAGGGGCTCGGCATCACAGCAAGTTCCCGCGGGCTTGTTTCCAACTGGGAGGATTAACAAGAAGGGTCAGTCCCTGCCCTGTTCCCTCTGCCTGCAGCATTCTCCATGGAACAGGGCTTAGCTGGGCTCTGCTCCGGGGAGATGCCCAGGTGACCCTGGAGCAAGGTCCTGGGCCACCTGGAGTAGAGCATTGCTCAGAAGTATTTCCTGGGGAAAGAGCATTTCACAGCAAGGGATTTGCAAAGATGAGACATGCATGAGAGAGGCTTTTCCCAGCAAACGTTGCTGTCACCTGCCAGGGCCTGGCATTGGTGTGAGCTAAGAGCAGAGCATGAACTGCTGCTTGGCCCTTTGGGAAGGGACAGAAGGCTGGAGGAACAGCCTGAAAGATTCATGCTCCACTTAGTGTTCCTGTCAATAAACAAGTGTTCTCCTTGCCCCCTGTCTCCTGCAGAAAAGGAGCCTCCACCAGCGGCTGCAGGCTGCAGTGGAGGGAAAGGAGAATGAAAAAGGATACCATGAACCAGAGAAGGGTAAGAGTTGACTTGGGCAGCAGCTTGTCTCCAGCCCACCCTGGCTCCCTGAACCCACCTCCATCAGCAGAGACGATAGGAGTCCCATTTCCTGGGGGGCCCGTGCCCATCACCAAACCAGCCCTTGGCTGCTAATGCAGGTTCTGCCTCCTGCAGATACTGGCTGGGGCAACGTCGGAGCAACTTCAGCATCACCCACACGGGCAAAGCCTGGGGGGGGTGTCTGCTCCTCCTACCTGCCTGGTTTGTCGTGATGTTGGCGACTGCAGCTCTCCTGGACTCCAGGCTGAGGTCAGAGACACCGTTGACGGCCTCCACCCAAAAGGAGTAGTTGGTGTGGGCCAGGAGGTTGGTCACCGTCAGCGCTCCCTGCACCAGCCTCATCTGCTGGGGAACAAAGCGGATCCCGCTGCCACACGCCTCGCACTGGCCAGCGTCCCCCGCGCAGCGCCTGCAGACCACGTTGTACACGATGTCAGCGCGGCCACCTTTGTCCAGGGGCGGGCCCCACTCCAGTGTCACCGAGGTGCCATTTACACTGGAGATCAGGTTCACAGGAGCAGAGGGGGGGCCTGGAAAAGAAGCAGAGGTTCAGGCAGAGCCAGGGTTGCCGAAGTGTGTTGGGACTGGCGGAGCATGGGACCGCCGGAGCATGGGTCCAATGGGGAGATGCACCTTGGGCAGCACATACCTGCACGTACAACAGTGCTACAGGGAATACAGAGCTGCCCAGAGGGGAAAGTGCTCCAAACAGAAGGCAGCAAAGATCCAGACAGGTCTCAGGATGAAATGTCATGGAGGTAAGATGCTCTGGATCAGGATGCCAAATGCCAAACAGGCAAGAGCTGATGTTTGCTCTGGGGGAAGCAGGAAGCAATGGGGCTGCATGAAGCTTTTGGGGGAAGAGACAAGGTGTTTATGGGCTGGACAGTAGAGAACAGGACCTGCTCACCTAAAGGGAAGGCACACTCACATTCTCTGGGGAGATTAACAATCTTGGGTGGATATCCCCTGGGGAAGCACAAGTCAGATGTTGCTGACCTGTCTTTCACCCTGGCTTCAGCTAGCAGCCCCACACCTTTCTGCCTTCCTGGAACAACTACAGAGAGGACGACTCCTCCTGGGATGTTCTTGTCCCATTTTAATAGCACCAGGCCCCTCAAACCGGCCTCTTGCAGAGAGTTGAACTGAAGCCACATGACAAGCCCTAGTGCCACCATCAACCCCCAGGGAAGGGGAGCACAGCAACACTTGTGCTGCCCCGTGGGCTCCCAGGGGTCCGACCACCAGTAGCATTTCTGCAAAGCACAGCAGCCAGCAAGCGGTTGGTATGCTGGCTGGTATGTGAGCAGGCAAGCTTGCCATCAGAGCCATGGTCTCACCCTCTCCTGCTCCAACAGAGGAGTGGTCCCCGGGAGGGAAGCAGGTTCTGGCCAGGGGTGCTTGGAGAGCAGCAGGATGAGGACGAGATGGAGGGCAGTGAGGGAGTGAAGCTAAGGGCATCTCAGCTCTTGCGCCAAAGGGAGACCCAGGGTTGAAATGCTGCTACATCGCTTGGGGGGCATGCAGAGAGGGAAGGGGGCATGCTGACCTCAGCCAGGGAGCATCTGAGTGTCTGAGGACGCGGCGCCTGCCCCGCTGCAGCGCAGACGGGTGCCTGGGCAGCCGGGGTACTCACGCGTGCAGGCGGCTGAGGGGGGGTCCTGCACCGCCCTGTAGAAGCTGCTGTCGCAGCGGCACACGCGGGCCGCCCGGCTCTCCGAATGGCTGTGCAGGGGGCACTTTGCACACAGCTGGTCGCCGGGGGCTGACTTGTAAAATCCCAGCTGGCAGGCTGCAGAGGAGGGAAGGGGCAGAGATCAGAGGGATGCGCCTGGACGAGGAGCGTCCCACGACTCAGTGGATCCCACCAGCACAGAGCTGGATCCCACTCTCATCCCCATCCCAGTGCATGAGAAACCAGCCTTTCTCCCCAGTGCCTGATCCAGCTGAAAAATGGGCTCTGTGAAAACTGCTTTAGTCTCCCCCAGGCTGGACTTGCTGCCGTCCTGGTACCCGTTCCCCACTGTTTCAGAAGCGGACTTGGGTTCCTCCAGTTTTTGTGAGCTGCAGAGCTCAAGGTGCTCTCCTTGCACCGTGCTGGCTGCCCAGAGCTCTCCCCACTGCAGCCACCCCGATGGGCCACTGCCTGGCCCCAGGGAACTGCAAAAATCCAACCAGGCAGTACTGGAAATCACCTTGTTAATTATTCTAAGAACTGTCATTTATGGGTCAAATTTACAGCACAGTCCTCACTTCACAGCGTTTGCCACACTATTCATGCTGGGTGTGCCCAGGTGCCCCAGAGCATCCATGTGGGTGGTTTCAAGAATTAAAAGCTCCACATCTGGGATGTGGTGCACATCCCTCTGCAAGCGCCTGACATGCTGCTGTACAAAGCAACAAGTTTCCTTGCACAAAACAAAGGGAAAACACCCTCTCCTCTTTCACGTTTCGGCAAACTGGCAGTGCACGCACGCTGCCTGCTCTCTGCGGAGGACAGCAAGGCCAAGTGAGCCAGCCTGAGCTTTTTCTGACAACACGACCCGCCTTCAGTTGCTCTGACACGTCCCGATGCTGGGGGCTCTGCGGCAGGAGCACACGCTCATCCCACGCCAGGGCTGGCATCGGTCTGCTCCGTCCTACTCCCACCTCCCCCAGCAGCCCCTCGGGTGAATCATTTGTCACATAAACAAACAACTCATATCTCATTAGGAAAATTGATTAGCTCAAGAGTGACATGTGGCACGTCAGGTATCTGTCTGTGGGTGGAAGGATCTGTCCTCTCTTGCAGATTTTGATTCCAAGTAAGGAAAAACAGGCTCTGTCTGTGTTCCCATATTCATCAAGCACTTCTAGGACCAGTTCCGGTGATTCAAGCATTAATCCTGGCTCTGACTCATTTCTGTTTTTCCCTACTGAGGTAGTAATACCTTCATTTTCCCGTCTTTACCCCCAGTGGCCAGCTCTGCATACAGCCTCAATTTTTTCTTCCAAGCATGTAGAAGGGTTCTGTTTGCGATCCAGCATCCCTGGTGGTCTGGGTCCCTCTGTGCTGTCTGTTTGTTCTGCTTCTAGGTGCTGATTTGTTTTCTTATATAACAACAGTGCTTTCCTTGCCACAGATCTCCTTGGAGTGATTGCTACCGAGATATTTCACATATCACACACTGCACAGTAATACAACGGCCTCCTTATGGCTGAGCTACTTCCAGCAATGGCAGCTGAAGGCAGTGCTCCAGCCACACGCATCCCTGGTGGCTTGCTGGTCCCTCTTCAGACTCTGTCACCAGCTTCTGTGGCAGTTTTGCACTGAATGCTACCTTGAAGACAGGGCAGCAATACCCCCAGCAGGACGTACACGTGCTGCACGTGCCAGAGATGCTGGTATCACAGGTTGGTATCACATCTTGGTGCAGCAGGCTGGAAAAAGCCAAGGCCAGCAGCTCCAGAGTTCATTCCTAAATTCTTCATTCTCCACTCCCCAAAGGGCATCAGGGCAAGGAGCAGAAATGCCCAAACTTGGGGGTGGAAGGGGAGGCAGACGTGACTCATGGGGAAATTACAGCAGCCCGGGGTTTGCTTTGCTGCCCAGCCCTCTCGACACCTTTCACCCCGTCAATGGCATCAGAAGAGGAGGCAGTGACTCTCTGCCTTTACCGAATGCCCTCTGCCTGATGCTGCAACACTCATTGGTATGCAACGCCTCCTTTTTGGGTGTAAGGCTGAGACGAGTGCTGTTACACCTTGTTCTCAGGTGGGGACAAATTTGGGAGGTAGCCAGCTGGGGGGGGGGGGATGACCCAAGAAAAAACAAAAAATACCTCAGAGAGAAAAGTTCCCAGTTTTACTGTGTGGGAAAGGATGAAGGCACGGCACGAGCACAGCCTCCCAGGTGGGAATCGAGCAATGAGACAGCCCCGCTGTCCGCGCTGGGCAGCGTGCGTGCCAGGCTTTGCTGCCTTCAACTTACGTGAATCCCCCTTGGACCTGCGCACCACCACCATCTCTACCTGTGCACCAACCAGCAGCTCTTGATTCAAGAGGCACTGGAGTGGTTCCCCCCACCAATATTTAATTAAGGGCAGAGAAATAAGTACCACATCAGGTATGGCGAGACAGGCCAGCAGGAAGGATAGGAACACAAAGAACAGCAGATTTGTGCCAAGCGAATGTAATCACTTAGCATTTAATGCTGTAAAAAAATCCCTGTTAATTACCTGTAGCAATGATTCACAATTATTTTAGATGCACTCAGGGGGAAAATTACCTTAAATGACAAATTGCAGGTGAATTTGTGCACCGGGGCAGAGCTGTTGGGAGCCACATCCCGGCACCTGGACAGCAGAGGCACATGAGGAGGCCTGGAGAGCCACTGGAGCTGGGGCAGACGCTGCCCTGGATGGGTCATGCACCTCTGTGCGTCTCAGTGCTTGCTGTAGGTGCAAGCAGGACACATGTGCAAAGCCTTTCACAGGCATGGGAGAGGACACCAGCTTGGAGCCTGCGCAAGATATGAAAACCCTACAGTACAGGATGACAGGCACGTCCCGCTCTGGATTGAGCTCTGTCATGCCAGGCCAATGACATGTGGAAGACCAGGACCTCCTGCGTTAGCTCTGGTAAGAACAAATTGGCAGAGAAGTGGCCAGTGAGAAAAATTCAATGAAACGCACCAGGTCTAAAACCTACAGGGCTCCACAGCCATGGTTGTAGCACACACTGAAGCCTCCAATATCTGAAGCCACCCATCAGGGAGGTGCAGAACCGTTGTCCTGCTGTCTTCACTGCAACCAGCTACTGCCACCTGCCAGAAGTGCCCTCCCAGGAGCCCTGCGGAAGGTGGTGGTTTCTTTCTTTAAATTATTTTATGCAATTGATGCCCTTGTTCTGTATCTGAGGATCTCGGGTCCTGCCTCTTTGTGGACCACCAGAAGTCCTGCTCCTGGTGTTCTCCTTCTGTCCCCAGTGCCATTCCCCCTGCAAAACCCAGCCGAGGCTGCCTGTCCTTGTAGTCTCCTCTCACGGTGTGGTTCTGCAGCGCACAAGGGACGGCAGCAGACCTTCACCCACAGCCCACCTCAAGACTTGTACATCTACACTGGGCTTGCTGCCCAGACACCTGGCTGGTCCCAGTGTCACAAGCAGAGCCTACAAAAACCAACACTAAACCTGTGCTTGGCACAGCGCATCTCCAGCCCTCTGTTGCATAGGTGTGTTCCCAATTATCACCCCAGCCTGTTGGGGTCAATACCAGGGGGCTTCCACTGATCCCCCCCATCCTGCACAGCACACTTTACCTGTTTTTCCCAGCCCACCAGCCCCACTCTCTTATGCATCGCCTGCCCAAGGGGCCCTGGAGCAGCAGGCTTGTCTCAGAAACAGCAAGCTCTGCCAGCCATCTGTAGTTCGGTCCATTTGTTTCCCTCCCTTTCCGTCCTCTGGGGACAGGACAACATCTGCTAATAAGCTGGCAGAGCTTGGGAGATGATAGATGAACCTGTCGAGGATACACTAGCTGGGAACAAGCCACTCTTCTCGGTCTGAAGTCACCGTCTGGGACTAGTGCTCTGCAGGTGGCCCTGGCGGGAGCACCAAGGGCTACTTCAGTGGAGCTGCAAATGCGAGCATTGACCTCATGTCACTCCCTCTGGGCTCCATCCCCAGCCCAGGAGGTTTGGGCAGGGCAAGGGCACGGTTGGGAGGGTGCCATGGGGCAGTCCTCTGGCAGTGGCGCCACCAATTGCCCCCTTCCTTGACCCTGAAATAAAGCTGGGCATCTGCAAGCACCAGAAGAGCAGCCGTGTACCTCCCTTTGGCAGTGCTGGGATGAGACAGAGATGCAAATAAGGGTGTCATAGCCACTGTGACAGCCAGAGACAGGCACCAGTCCCAGAGCCCTCCAGGCTGCGAGAGAAGCTAACACACAAAATCCCAGCTCCTTTCGATCCAGTTTCAGCATGATGCCTCCACTCTCAGCTCCCACATGACACAGGCACTGAAACAGAAGCATGTTATGCACAGCTATGTCTGAAAAAGAGGTATCCACCCAATTTCCCCAAACCTTGTGTTTTTGCAGTGCTGTGTTGCCCTTTCCCTGCAATCCCAGGTCAGCCCAGGCTTTGTCCCCAAGTTGGCCGGTCTGGAGAGGGTTCTGGGGGCTGGCTGGGCTGGTTGTCTCGGGCAGACTCTTGGTTCCCACGGCTGATGCTCTGTTCATCCCTTGGGTGCTGCTTGCCCCTACACTGTCTCACACCCCCGACCACTGCCCTATCTCCCATGCCTGAGCACCACCTTGCAGCCCCTTTGTATAGCTCACAGCCCTTCCCACCTCCAACACTTACTGCTGTACAACCCGTCACACCGCTCCACACACCTGAAGTTGTCTCACATCACCCCAGGCTCCACCTCATAGAATCATAGAATCACAGAATGGTTTGGGTTGGAAGGGACATTAAAGCCCACCCAGTGCCACCCCCTGCCCTGGGCAGGGACACCTCCCACCAGCCCAGGTTGCTCCAAGCCCCGTCCAACCTGGCCTTGAATCCCTCCAGGGATGGGGCAGCCACAGCTTCTCTGGGCAACCTGGGCCAGGGGCTCACCGCCCTCACAGCAAACAATTTGTTCCTCAGATCTCATCTAAATCTCCCCTCTTCCAGTTTGAAACCATTACCCCTCGTCCTACCATTACACTCCCTGATCCAGAGTCCCTCCCCAGCTTTCCTGTAGGCCACCTTCAGGGAATGGAAGGGGCTGGAAGGTCTCCCCGGAGCCTTCTCTTCTCCAGGCTGAACCCCCCCAACTCTCTCAGCCTGTCCTCACAGCAGAGGGGCTCCAGCCCTCGGATCATCTTTGTGGCCTCCTCTGGCCCCGCTCCAACAGGTCCATGTCCTTCTTGTGCTGAGGGCTCCAGAGCTGGACACAGCACTCCAGGTGGGATCTCACCTGACAGAGCAGAGGGGCAGAATCCACCCCCCTGCCCTGCTGGCCACGCTTCTTTTGATGCCGCCGAGGACATGGTTGGCTTTCTGGGCTGCAAACGCACATTGCTGGGCTGTGTTGAGCTTCTCGTCCACCAGCACCCCCAAGTCCTTCTCCTCAGGGCTGTCCCTGGCCCTTCTTTCCCACAATTCAACCCATCTCACCCTCCTTCACACCCCTAAATGTCGCAGAGTGGGAAACAGGGGGAATTTTCACCCACCAAGGTTTTGCAAAGCTGGCAAAATCCTACGCATCAGGCTGCGAGCAGACGGAACATGCAGCAAAGGGCGCTCTGCACAGCCTCTTGCTCAACGCCCAGCTTTCAGGGCTGCCAGGACAAGTTGTATAAGGAGGGCCCTGCACTTCCCAGTGGAGTAATTCCATTTGTGGTTCTGGGCAAACTGGTACCATGGTGGTCCAGAGTGGCTGCATCCCAAACTGGACCTGTGCATGGTGCTGCCATAGAAAAATCAGTCGGTCTCACTTCTCGCCTTGAAATAGGTACTGTTGAAAGCACCCCTGACTCTGCCCTGCTTTTGGGGGTTGGACTAGATGATCTCCAGAGGTCCCTTCCAACCCCTGCCATTCTGTGACTCTGTGATTCTTCTTCCCTACGCCTTTAAAAAAAAAAAAAAGAAAAGAAAAGAAAAAAAAAGCAGGAAACATCCAAAGCCCAGTTTGCTGTGAGTGCTGCTTGGCTTGGCTGCCCGGTGCAGGCATCCTTCTGCAGGAGCAAAGTCGAGGTGACACTGTGCAGGCTTATGTAGGTGAGACAGCCTGGCAATGCTCTCGGAGCAAAGGCTTTTTTATAAAGCTTATCTGGGGAAATGCTACAGTTTGCAGGAGTCAGATGGAAACAGACGGCCTAATGCTAGAATTAGAAAAAAAGCTGTTTCCAAATCTCAGACTTGTCGAAGGATTTTAGACAGAACTATCCAAGGCTTCTGAAAAAAAAAAAAGAAAAAAAAAAAAAAAACCAAAACAACCAACAGTTTTCAGCAGACCAAAAACAAACCCAGAAAATGCTGTGTTCAGGAAGGAGTGGGGCTGAATGGGAGCCACCCCTGCAGATGACGGTGCTGGAGGTAACCCTGCATCCCTGCTGCAAGGCTTCAGGGAGCAAAGATGCATAAACATAGAAAGGACATACAAAACACCAAGAACTTGATCCCAGCCCCTGCAGGAACCAGTATGCAGCTTTGGAGTGTTCGTGAGCCCTCTCATCACATGCATATCGCTGTGGATATATACAGGGGCTGAGCTTTGAAATAAGGGTGCCCAGCTCTCCAGCAGAAGCAAGGGAAGAGCATCGCAGGGGCCAGCGCAGCCCTCGCCCTGCACAGCTGAGCGCCACCAGCTTTTGGATCCCTTTCTCCTTCATAGGGAAGTGTCAGCAGCAGCAGCATGTTTTTTTCAGGAAGGGGGAGAAGTCGGCACCCAAGGAGCAGGGACACGGCTGGGATCTGGATCTCATGCCAAGCACAGAACAAATTTTTGGCACAGTCCTGCTGCTCTGTGGGAATGAGGAGCATCTTCCCCATGCAAGGCGGTGACACCAAGCCTCTGAATACGTTGGCAGTGTATTGAAGGTCCCCAGCCTCCCATTGCACTGCACCATCTCCAGTGTAAGTGCAAAATGCTGGGTCTTTCCCGCAGACTTTATTTCTAAACTCCCCAACAGCAGTTTCCCAGGCACCTGCACGCTCTTAATCCAGAGCAACAACCTGTGTTCATGACCTGAACCTGGCCAAATTCTGTGGAAAAGAGGAGTTCAAACAAAAAAAAAACAACTAACCCCACATTCCAAAACTGCTAAAGGTCTTTGAATGCTGCCAGATCCATCTATCACAGTCCAGCTGCTCTTCGGCGCTTCTTATAGGGACTACAGAGACCTACCAAGCACAAATGAAATTTGTTTCATCCCCATCAATACCCTGCACTCCAGTCTAGCATCATTCTCACCCTTCATCTGTGTCAGTGACTAAACACAGCAAACTCAGGGAAAAGTGGCAAACAATAAAATATTCAGCCAGGGACAAACCCCATCTTGTTCTGCTGGTGGGCACAGGGCGGCTCTGAAGTCATCTCTGTTCTTTTTGTTTCTTCCAAACCAGAAATAAAAATAAATGGGTTTAGGTGTTGGGGGGGGGGGGGGTGCTGCTTTGTTTTGTTTTCCTAGTAAATGCAATTGGTTGTTGGCTTGAATTTTAGAGGAGGGACTGAAGGTGCTGGAGATACTGAAAACACCACATCCTGCGCCCTGTCTTCTCCAGCATGCTCACGGTACTAAATCATCCACGTACACACAGCGCAGCACATGGGGGATCCAAACGGACCGATTAGCAGCCAGGTCTGGGACCGTAAGCTGGAAGCCCTGGTATAAGGCAAGTATGAATCCCAGGATCCCATCCCAGGGCTGGATGATCCTCCCGGGGAAGAGGTTTTTCCTAATGTCCAAGTAATTTGGGCTATTTCCTAATCGCAAGCAATTTGTGGCTCTGACACATCTTCTTTGCAGTCGGTTCCCATCTGAAGTCTGATACCTGGATCCCGAACAGTCTGAGCTTATGTGGTTTGGAAAACAAACTGGGTTTGGTTTTTGTTTTTATGATGTGGGGCTTTGCATGGGATAAACAGAAGGCAATATAATCTTACCAGTCTGTATTGCCTGTATTTTAAAAAGCAGATGACTGGTTTGCAAACCAGCAACGAAAATCTTGTGAGTCACTAAGTGTCTTTGATTTTCTTGCCTGGCAACACTGAAAGGACGTTTGCGTAACTCCCGTAGCGCATTATTGAAAACTATCCCTGCTCCTGCCCTTGAACAGTTTATTTCGGTTGGCTCACGGCAGAAGCCCTCCGCGGTGGGCTCCGGGGCATTGGTGCAGCCTGGCGCCGGGTGTGACAGCCTGGAACCCTGCCGGCAGGCACGGGGGGCTCCGAGCAGGCGTCGCTGAGGTGCAGCACAGCCACCAAACCTGCGGCTTGGAGCTGGCACGTGTGCGCTGGGACTCGCGCGCAGAGTCTGCTTGAAACCCACACCAATTTGCGAAGAAACGCAAAACATTCCAACGTGTTTGCTTGAAGCTGCAATGACAGGGTATTTTGACACACATTTATCTGTCATCTTGATACGTGGTGCACGTGCTTCCAGGCAGGACCTAAGGGAGGTGGAGCCCAGCCTGGCAATGGGTGCCCTGAAATCCCAGATTTGCTGGTTGAGAGAGGCATGTGTGACCCCACACGCACATTTTTGGGGGCCCGATGTAGCTCAGAGACAAGAAGAAGGGGTGTTCTTGGAGTCAGCCCAGCCAGACCAGCGTCCTGTTCCCAGCTGAGCAGCCTGTATTGGCAGGTTCCCATGAAGACACAACACACACTCACGGGTGCACCCAAGCCCAAGGAGAGCAGCTCACATGCTTTCCTCCCCTTCCAACACTGGCATCTGGACCGCATCTGCTCACACGGCTGCGAAGGTTTGCTGCTGTGGCTGCAGGCCATTGCCCAGCCCAGCACAGCTGGAGTCCGAGTCTCTGACCTGGCTTCCCCTGCCAATGGCTTCCCCTGTGTCGCTGTGTCCCCTGGTGTTTCTAGGGCTTACCCTGACCCTGCCTGGCCAGGGCTGTGCTCACCAGCACAGTCCACAGGGGATGGGGTGAAGCTAGGTGGGGTGTCCCCTCCTCTCACGCCATGTACCTCTGCTCCCCACTTCCCCACCAGCTGGAAAGTCAGTCTCCACTGACTTTCTTCATAAATGTCCATGGATGCAAAACTGTATTCACAAGCACATAATTACCAAGCTGGGTATTTTCCCCTCTTAATTAGCAATGCTGTGGTGCTTTAATTGCTCGATTAAAGTTGCCCACAAGGAAGGTTTAAGGTACATTAAATTTGCTGATTGGTTCATCAGCATGAATCCCACCAACTGGAAAAAACTAACTGGCTTCCAGATTGCTACCCAGACTCTCCAGATCGACTTCCACCAGCCGTGTGCCACAGGAGTCACGAGATTGCCCAGCAGCAGAGGCGAATGTCCACAAAGGGCCAGCAGTCCTTCTCCCCATTCGCGAGCTAGAGCGGAAAGGGTCCCGGCAGTGACAGCCTCCCTCTCCTCTCCTTCCCCAAAGGATACAAGCCTTTTTTCAGCTTAAGCTGGGTAAAGTCTGCCCTATGCCACATGCATCAGACCCCTGTTTGGTAGCTGTTCTCGCTCGGGCCTGGCAGGCTACAAGCACGCATCCTCATGTGCAAATGGTGGGCTGATGGAGCAGCAGTTGCTTAACTGTTGCTCCCTCATCACTGTTTTCCAGCCAAAGGCACCAGCCAAGCTGGACCCCCTGAGCACCGCAGTGGGAAAGCGGCCAGAGCATTCAGGACACCCAGAGGCTAAGATGCCTGGTCCCAGACTTTTGAACAGCGAGTCCCGCTCCTGAAACCCATGGCTGTATACTGCAAAGATGCTCTTTGGGAACTGCATTTCTGCCAAAGGCTCATCCACCAGTTCTGACGGCTGGGAAGGGGGCCTGTCCCTTCTGTTTTACTCTTTTTCACTTGTTCATTAAAGAAAAAGCTTCCTGGGAGAGTCTGCACTCCTGGAGGTCTCCATGGCTGGTGGCTGGATGGATGGATCATGTCAGTTCCCAGAGAGCAGCACCATGATCCATAGCCGTGACGCTGCTACCAGTGGTACAAACCAACTCTCTGCGCGTGTGCAACTCGCAATCAGCTAAACAGATTTTAGCCCAACTTTCCAGTTTTGCTCACTGGCAGTTGGTGACAGGCGCAGCCCAAGGAATAATTCAGATCCACCCCAAAAGGCTGACCCCAATGCCAGGGCCACAGCCCCAAAGCCTCAGTGGCTCAGAACGCCAGCAGCCCTCCCCAGAGAGGGGCTAGCCAGGGCTGGTAGGAGTGGGGTGGGCAAAGAGACGCTGTCCCCACCCGAGCATCCCGGTACACCTCTGCATCCACCCATGGGACGTGGTACGCGTGTCCCGGATCTCAGCCCCATGGCTGTTTGAGGGGGTGGCTTGTGGGTTTCTTCCCTTCCCACAGAAGCAGCCCCAGGGTCAAAGTGCTCCCCTCTCTCATTTCTCTAATTGCACTGACCTTATTGAAATGGGTCTCTGTTTGTCCTGTACAGCAGCTGCATGTAAACAAGGTGAATTATGCTGATTGTCTTCTTATCTGATAAATTGCTGGGACAGATCCTTTTCACTTATGCTATTGCTTATTCTGCTATTCAGGCAGAGCAGTTGCTATTTGCTGCGCGTGAGAGAGACTAACGTGTCTTGCTGTGGGCTGATATGTTTCAAGGAGCGATTGAAGGAGCTGGGAGTGTTTAGTTTGAGGAAGAGGAGGCTGAGGGGAGACCTCATCACTCTCTACAACTACTTGAAAGGGCATTGTAGAGAGGTTGGTGCTGGTCTCTTCTCACAGGTAATTAGCAACAGAACAAGAGGGAATGGTTTCAAGCTGCAACAGGGGAGGTTTAGACTGGACATTAGGAAAAAATTCTTCCCAGAAAGAGTGGTCAGACAGTGGAATAGGCTGCCCAGGGAGGTGGTGGAGTCACCATCCCTGAATGTGTTTAGGAGTCGTTTAGATGTGGTGTTGGGGGATGTGGTGTAGGGGAGAACTTTGTAGAGTGGGGCTGATGGTTGGACTCGATGATCCCAAGGGTCTTTTCCAACCTAAATGATTCTATGATTCTAAGGAGAAAAGAGCAGCACATCCAAGGCTGGATGCGGATGACAGGGGATGAGGGAATCAAAGTCCTTCAGAGCCTTGAAACCGGAGGGGAAAAGTGAATGGGGCAGCAGAGCTGCACTGCCCGGGGTGGGGGGGGATCCCGAGGGGTTTCATCCTTGGGGTGGCTGTGGCAGGACATGCCATGGGACTAGAAGCTGGGAATGTTCAAAGCCAGCAGACCTCAGGACCCCATCAGCAGCTGTGGCAATCCATGCTCAATCCTGGTTTCTGCCCAGTAAGGCATGGCAGCATCTGTGCCCATCCACAGCTGGAGAAGGGGGTCCTGTGCCTCTGAGGATGAATCAGGCAGATGCATGAGGCACAGACACAAGGGACAAATGTCTTGTGCGATGCAGGGCTGTGACACATCTGATGCCAGGCTTAGCATGGTCCTGACCCCAATGCCCCTGGGCAGAGGTCTGGCCCCCTCATTTCCATGGAAAGTGCCCTTCACATCCTTATGGCAAACACCAGTACATCCCAACAAGATGAAACATGTGGATCCTGCCTGGGTAAGTGCAAGTGGCCAGAGATCCCAGCCACCACCCCTCTTCCCAAACAAAGGGGCATCTGAGGTGATAGCGGAGAGTAAAGGGGACGAGAGGCAGCGAAGTTCCCTGGATTCCTACACATCCTCCAGCACGTCCCACCTCACCCCGTCCTTCCCAGCTCTGTGGCACAGCCTTCCTTCTCCTCTGAGGGGCTGAGAACAGCTCTGGCCATGATCTGGTTTCCTGAGCTGTCTTCCATCACTCTGGCAGGTCCTTAGAAAAATGAACGTTAAAGAGGAGGGGGAGAAACCTCCACTGTTCAAACATCTTTAGCTTTGACAAATAAGGCGTCCGGCTGTGAAAGGCAAAAGGAAATTAATTTGGAATCACATTTTAAACACTGCCATAGAGGCAAAGTGTCTTCTCTTTAATTTTTTTCCCCCCAAGCAAAAAATGAATTTCCCTGATATTTATAGAAAGATTATTAGGGCCACAAGGAGTGATTTATATCATCTCATCCCTGTGACGGAGAATGAATAATTGCTGGGGCGACAGCCACTGGAATCCTGCTTTTGTCCACCTGACAATTAAAACGGCTAATTTCCAACTCCGACGGATCCGCTGGGGTTATAAATCATTCCGGAAAGGCACTTTTCGCTGTGAAAAATGAACTCTGCCCCAATCAAGCATGAGAAGCTTAGATCAGAGATTTGCATCTGTTTGCTTTCCTGTGTAAATATATGTACTCCGGCTCCACATCCACCCACCAAAGGAGATGCCAGGAAGGAGGTGCTGCCCCTGCTTGCTTGATGCTGGGTTATCAAACTCCCTGTGCTTGGAGCTGCTAGGGATAAATGGGACAGGGAAGGCAGGAGGGCGAGACGACACTGAGGCCAGAGGAAAATCCAGCAACATTTTTGTTCTGTTTCTGACACCACAAGCCCTGGAAAGCTTCACCCAAGAGCACTGCTGGTTGAGCAGCGTGGGTTTGAGCCTGTGTGCATGCAGAAGGGCCAGCTTCTGCCTGTGTCCACCCCATCCAGGGAGGCAGGTTGGACTACGCTTCCTCCTGCACCGCACCTATGGCTGGGGCAATGCCACCAGGAAAGGGCAGGAGGGCAGAGAAGGAGCTCTCCTACAGCTTCGCTCCTGGGAGAGAGAAACGTGTCCAAGCAAACACTGGAAAATGAGGCGGGTTCAGCACAACATGGACCCCAGGGCGTTCTTCTGCCTCCAGGCTTTGGGGTGGCGATATCCTGGGGCAGAGTCTGCTGTACAGGACTGCAGGAGGCAAATACAGGGAAGAGATGTTTGGCCCTTCTGAACCAAACCTCCAACTCGCAGCTCCTTGCAGTGATGGGGCTGGGACCCAGCCATCCAGGTGGCCCCTGCCAGTGCCCCCTCCCACGGTAGCACATGTCTTGCCCCAAGCACACTTTACATCCACTTTTTAACATGGGAGAAGACACTTTCTGAATTACCAGATCTGTCTCAGGATTACTTTCAAATCAATGGTCGCAGACAGGAGGAATTTCTGATAGAAGCATTTATTCTGCCCATCCTTCCCACTCTGTATAGCTGGGAACCCACTGGGTCTAGCACAGGTCCCAGCAGCACCTGTATCTATTCCAGTCTGGCATCGGACACCCTAACCTTGTGTCAAGTCTCCCTAAGATAAATGCTTCACTTGACGTTTCCACAAAATTCAAACAAAGGCCCCACACTCTTATTTGTGCTGCTTCCCTAAACACATCCCATAAAGAAACCGAGAGCAAATAAACCTGTGCAGAGGGTTCTCACAGGGGGCCTCGAGCGCTGTGCTCTGTACACATACATCCCCAGGCCTGGTGCGTGGCTGCTGCTGGTCACCCCGTTTCCTTATCACAGTTTGTACAGTCAACAGCTTGAAGTCTGCCCAGCAGCACAGAGGACCCCCGGGAAGGCTCTCTGCACCCCCAGATGGCAGGGATCTGCAGCAGCCCCGGGGAGGGGCGATGGATGGATGCAATAACCTTGTTCCATAAAAGCTCAGTGTTTTTCTTTGTGCTTTCCTCACTTTCAAACGCTCTGCCAAAGGGAAGCGAGAGGTGGGGCATGTTGGAGAGGCCAAGAGTGCACCAGCAGAGATCTCAACCAGAGCTACCAACCAGAGCTGCTGGGGACACTGGGCTGGGATCTTTGGGACATGCGCTCCGTGGTAAGGAAAGATGGAGCCAGGGCAGCCCCTGTCCTGATGCCAGTCCCTGTTGCAAAACCAGTCCACATCCCAAAGCCATGCCCTGTGCACCACGATCTGTCACAGTCAGGCTCACAGGAGCTCCCAGGGAGCTTGCCAGTGGTACCAGTGACACATTTTGGAAGCATGAAGCCAGCCAGCAAAGGCTTGAGCAGCCCCTGGCCTCCACAGAGGCTGTCCAAGTTTTTGCAAGCAGGCTTCTGTCCTCAGCCCTTCCCCACAGAGGCAGGAGACCCTTGCAGCCATCCCTCCCTTGCAGGCACCACTAGGAAGAAGCAGGGACTCACCCATGCAGGAATCCCGCTGCTCTTCGTAGCCAGCACTGCACACGCACTTCCCGATGGGCACCAACCATTCTCCCTCAGCACTGCAGTACATTTTGGGGGTGTCCCTCTCCTCCGAGTGGCCCACACACTCTCCCCGCACTTCCACCAGTGAGGATGAGTCCGCCCCAGTCACAGCCTCAGAGAAGGATGCCAAGTTCCTCACCATGGCCGGGCACTTCTTGTAGTACACCCGCACCGAAACGATGGCGATGCAAGCACCTATGTCCTGGAAGGCCAAGTAGAAACCCCTCTTGCTCAGTGGCCCTACGCCCCGCACCTCTGTGTTCAGCTTCAGGCGCCTCACCCCCAGGTCCACGTTGGTGAAGCTCTCATCAGCTGCGATGGTGTCGATCTTCATAAACTGGCTCTCCCGCGTGCTGGTGCCCAGGTCCCGGTCGGACTCCAGGTAGTAGAGGTTGAAAGTCTCCTTGCAGGTGCCCAGCACGCCCGGCATGCTGTTACAGTCCCGCAGTGTGAATTTAATCTCTGCATAGACCCGCCGCGCACCGTCCCGTTGAACCCAGTTGGTCCGTAGCCAGTTGTTCTGGTTGGGGGTCATGACATTACAGACCTGGTAGGTGTGGATGGGGCTGAAAAACTCATCCATTTCATTGATCGAATCCCACTGTGGGACAGAGAGAGAGCAGGTCATTCCAGATGCCCCCAAACACCGTGTGAGCACAGGGCAGGCAGGAGTCTGTGCCATCACCCACCCTGGGATGAATTCCCTCTGCTCCTGCAGCTGCGTCTGGATGAGAGATCACTGCTGCCACAGGCCAAAGGAAAATGAGGATGAACAGACTTAACCTGGCACTAATACGGGCAGTAACTGTCACAGCCCACCCTGATGCAGAGCTGGGTGAAGTGCCCCCCCTGTTCGCAGGCAGGAATGCTTGCACAAGTCGGATCTGACAGCAGAAACTGATGGCGGTGTGTGTTTGGGAGGGCTGCAAATGCTCCAGACCATGTCTGCAAGTCCCTTCCCTTGGTGCTCAACCTGCCATTGGCAGCCGCAGCAGGAAGGCACCTGCACGGTGCTCCCCTGGGTCTCTTCTGGCTCATGCAATCTCCATGCACAAGCTGAAGAGGCTGCTTTCCAGCTGGAGAATGAGTTTCAGGGCGCATACCACGGGGTGAAGGGGAAGCATGCAGTGAAGAGAGAAATTCCAGCAAGAAACAGGGGTCCACGAGGGCTCAGAGCCCCCTTCTTCCCAGGCAAGGTGAGGTCAGTGTGATTCCTCGGTGTGAACCCACCGTGCTCAGCCCAGCTGAGAGGCTGGACTGGGGGTCTGGCTCTGGGAACCCCCCCTGGGTAAACCCCTCTTACAGGTTGACAGCTCTGGGGTTAAAATTCAGTGTAGCAGCGGCAGCAGGGTGAGCCTGGGGAGGAGATATTGGGCAAAAGCAGGTTGCAGCAAGCAGGATTGCAATGGAGGGATGTTCTGGGTGAGTTTAGAGGGACAGGGACATTTGGATCATTCCAGGGATGGATGCGAAGTAATTTTGACTGATTGGAAGTGAGAAGTAGTGAGATTTCGGATACAAGTGAGATCCATAGCTGAGGGACAATTTGACCTTAGTTGGTGGGGGCTACAGGACACTTCTGGGGGCTCACTCTTGCCTCACATGTCTCCCTCTCCAGACCCACCACACCAGGACCCCTGGACCTTTCCTCCTCTGGGGGCTTCCCACCACCTCTTCATTCCTGTCCAAACCAGGCACCCCAATCGCATCTCCCATGCGTGGGTCTGGGAATTCTTCATATGGGAGAAGGAGGAGGAGGAAGAGGAGCAGAGGAGGACTTCAAACCTTCTGACTTTTCCCTGGACTTAGCAACAGGCTTTGAAGGTGCCTGAGTCCCACCACCGTGCCCATGTCCAACTGTGAGGGGCAGCTCCAGATGCAGCCACACAGAAGCTGGGGAAGGTACTGGCACCCCTGCACCACTCGCTGCTCTGTCTACCAAAGCACTCCCCTGCCTGCACCTTCCTTGGGTTGCCAAAAATGGTGTTTTCTTATGCAAGTGGTGACCCATGGTTCATTACAGACCCAAAACCAACAGCAGCCCAGAGAGAAGAAGCCTGGTGCTCAGCTCCGAGGGGATGAGCCTGAAGACATCACCCCAGTGACTGTGGGAGCTGGCAAGGATGCAGATCTGCCGGGACAGGCACCCAACAGCCTCACTATGTGGCCACCAGCACTGCAGGGACAGGACATGGCTAGGGGATGGCATCATATCTCTGGAGTATAAGAGATATTGGAAAGACATTATCAGTGATAAGACAGCCCATTCCCTTCTCCCCTCTCAGATGGGAAAGTCCTTCCTCATTTACCTCCTTGACCTGCAGCTCCTGTGGTGTGGTGTTGCTGTGCCTTCTGCTAGTGCTAGGGTGATCAGAGCAGTCATTTCAATGATGTACACCTTCAAAACTCCCCCAGCATCTTGCATTTAGGAGAAAACTCTGCTTGTCACTCCTAAAGAGCTTAAAGCAACCTGGAAAAGCCATCAGCTCCACGTGCAAACTTCAACAAAAGCTCATTTAGAGGGGAATATGTTAGCAAAGGGTGTGAAAGTCAAGCCACTGCCAGGAGAGAAAATATTTCTGGTTCCTTTAAAAAAAAAAAAAAAAAGTCTTCTGAATTCCAGAAATGCCCAGGTTTGTCCTAGGTCCTAGGATCACTGAAGGCCTGCTCTTCACCCCAGCACTCTGGTAGATGACATGGAAAGGGGCCAGGTTACCTGTGTGCTTTGCTGGAGGGGTGAGAGGCAGCACCCCTCTTATTATGCCTCAGCTCCCCCAACCACAGAGAGGAGCCCGTAGGAAGTGCTCTGACAGCCAGGATACATTCCTGCCGCTTGGACGAGGGGTGCAGGGGTGCCCTGGAGTGTGTGCGGCAGCAGGCACAGCTCCCTGCACACCCCTGCCCAGGGTGGGAGCCAGCCAGGTCCCCACTCCTGCACCAACGTGCGCACGCACTGCGGTGCTGGGGAGGGTGTGGAAGTTGTTGTCGAAATTAATCGAGCACAAATTAACACAACAGCTGTTTCCTGTCTTTTCCCTGCTGAGTTCCCTGGGGGGAAGTGAGGCAGAGTTGTGCACGGGAGGAGACACGCGGGGCAGGGCCAGGGCTGAGGGTGGCGGGCAGGGATGCTCCCCCCTGCTGCGTCTGTGGGGCTCGGGGCTCTGCAGGGCTGTCTGGCAGGGGAAATATGAGGTTGTGTGCACCAAAATGCCTCGGCCTCCAGCTAGTGTGGTTGCTTTGGGTTTCCAGGCATTCCCTTCTCTCCCAAATCTGGCAGAGGCGGCAGTGCTCACGGTGTCCCCACGCGCCTGTGGCACTCCCAGAGCTGGCAGTGTCCTCACCGCTGGCAGAGAGCAGAGAGCTAAATGCCCGTCTCCAAACACTGGCAATGGTCACCATCAGCCACAGGGGAGAACTTGGAGGGTTTGCATTTGCAGCGTCACACTTTCAAACGTGGTGCTTTTTTTGCACAGCAGCAGGACCGTCAGGTCATACACAGTGCCCTGGGATCCCAGTCTGAGACCAGCCCAACGCACCACATCTGTACCACTCGCCTACTGGGAAAATGCTCTGCCATCACTGGAAATGCAGGGAGGGAAGGCAGGCCACCTGAACTGGTGGCTCAGATGCCACAGGTGCATCTTCCCAGCGTGCCACAAGGCAACACGGGTCCCACGAGCTCTGCCAGATCCCAGGACCTGCCGGGCAGTTGGGATGGAGGGACCTGCTTCAGGAATCCCCGTGACCTGAAGGGTTTTTCTGTTTCACCTTAATTACAGGCTTTTATGGTCAGGGAGAGGAGTCTCCGACGCTGGGTACCATCAGTTCAAGAGCGCAGGCAGCGTGCACGCACCCAGCCTCCCAGCATCGCCCGCTCTTGGCTGACAGCTTGAAGTGGCTTTTATTAAACGAAGCTCAGCCCGGCCCCCGTCACTGCGATAAGATCCCCCAGTGAGACAGAAATGAGGACATCATAATTAACATGGTGAGCGCACACATTGCGGGGGGGGGAAACGTGATTACATCTGTATTCAGGGGCTTGCCTAATAGTTTAAATTAAAGTCAACACCAGTTATAAAAAAATTTGCCAGATTATGAAAGGCGAAAGATGCAAACACCAGATATCTGGGCATCTGAACGAGGTCTTAGAAGTCTCCCAGGGCCTGTGCGGCACAGCAGAGTGGGGGGAGGAGGAGGAGCAGAGGGGGCGAACACGCAAGGAGAGACCAGCAGCAGCTCAGCCTCCCACCACACTTGCGATGCCCATGGAGGGAGCCAAGGGACAAGGTCACCCCAGCCCTGGAACAGCTTCCAGGAGGGATGCCAGGTCCGCCTGGCACAGCAAAGCTTTTGCCGTCACTGGGACATCCAGCACTTTCCTTCCTCCCGAGAGCAAGCACTAAGCTACAGCACCTCCCGAGGAGCTGCCAGGTCCCTCACACCACTGTCACCGGGTGAGGGAAAAAAAGAAAAGAGAAGGACGTTATTGCAGCTATAAATCATTAGATGGGAGGCGTTAATGGAGATAAACCCCATGAAATCAGTCACTGCTGTGGCTAAGCAGGGATTTGTCAGGCAGTTTACCATGAGCTTCACTGCAGGTGATTAACTCCTGGTAGTGACCAGCATCTGGGGAATTAGCAATAACCCAGCATTTACTGAACAAGCACTGGGAGATGAGCTTTTATCTCAATTACTAGTCTAAATCTTTATTTTCCAATGTCCCATTCCTGCTAATCTTTTTTTACAAAGAAAATGAGTTTTGATGCAGCTTGCCCTGTAACTTGCTGGTATTTCTGGATCCAGGCAGAGGCTCGGATTGGAAGAGAAACCCAAGGAATGGCATAAGTGACAGACGGCAGAAGACATGGCCTGGGCAGGTGGGAGAGGCCCAATATCTGTTGGTGCTCGGAGGAGAAAGACATGACCCTGAAGGGGGTTGAAACGGCAAACTCACAGCACAGCTCGGACTGGGGAGAGGTTTTTTGCAGAGTGGGATTGGGGCAAAGAGAGACCCTGCCAGGAAACAACGCTGGGGGGTCAGACAGGCTTCACCTAAGCCATGAGCTGGTTGTTGGCCACTGGACCAGAGACAGGCAAAACAAGTCCCCAGCTGTGCGGGCTTTGCTCCGCAGACAGTTAAGTCCCGGAGCGTTTACAGCAGGACTGTACACCAGCATGAAATCCCCACCTCTGATGGGCAAACACTGCTGGGAGACCGTCCTACCAGCAGAAATGTGTTGTCTGTGCTCTCAGCTGGTTGTTTAAGCAAATCTGGTGCCTTTCTGCCAGTTTTCTCTCTGAGCTGCTGCAGAACGAGGGAAGAGCACTCTTGGCTAATTGCCCTCAGGATACGCCCCTTTCCCAGGAGTGGAAGGCCAGAGATGGGGAGGCGCAAACCACCTCTGAAGATCTTTCCTGGTGTTCCCACCAGCAAAGGCAACATGGAAAATGCCAGGTATTGGGGCAGCTGCCCGGGTGGCAGATGCCCACCAGCTCTCTGGGCTCACCCCAGCCCAGGGTGGGGGATGCTGTGGGGCCAGACCACGAAGGTGCTGGGGGGGCAGGGAGGGAGGGCATAGGCAGCATGGGGGGGGGCCTTTCTTCAGCATTCAAGGTGCTCCCATTATAATTAGCTTTTGCAAGGCATCCTTCAAGCTCCTCAGATACCCTGTGTCTGAACAAAATCATTTCCTGTTTGACTTTGTAAATCAAAGTAGACGATACAATAATTATTAATAATATGTTGACTTATCTCATCAGCGTTTTAATTAGTCAGTAGAAAAGCAATTTGCAAAGGGGCCGATCAGGCTCCCTCTGATCCAATAGGTCACATGCCAGGCAAGGAGAGGGGAGAGAAGGGCACTGGGGCACTGGGGCGTTGTGCTGGGGAGAGCTGGGAAACCGGAGGCACAGAGGGCAGCCTCTTTGACGGCACTGATAAGAGTTTAATTTTCAATGCAAAGGGAATTGTTCTGGAGATGGAGTGAGCTGCAAAGCTCCTGGGAGCCCTTTGATGTTATAATTGAGAGGAGCCGCAGCCTTCGGGACAGGGATGCTCCCGGTGACCCTTCCGCTTCCTGCACGTGTCTCCGGGGTGGAGGTGAGGGGGGGACACAATTAAACCCCTGAGAGGCAATTACAGGCAATTACCCCTCAGTTAATTGTCCGGCGAGAGGAAATGTCAAAACAGGCCGTGCATGCCTCCCTGATGGCTTGGCACTCCCCAGGGCCAATGGTGCTGCTGACCCGCACTGTGCCCGTTGCTCCTGGCCTCCTGTGCCTCTCCTCTTGCTGGCCACAGCAAACCCAGAGAGTCAAAAAACTTTCCTGTGAGGCAAGTTCACCTTGCCCACAGGTGTGATGAAAACATCAGGACTTTGCAAGTGGTACCCTTCCAGTTTTGCACTGCTGATGCTTTGGACTGTTTCCCTGGCTGTGCGGGCAGCTCTTACATTCCTCAGTCCAGAAGGAGAAACCTCTGCGGCTGCCGCCTTTCCTCTGGCACCCCCAGGAGCCCCAGAGAGGGGGGACAGGACCTGCAGGTGCTGGAAAAGCAAGCTGTAGGGCACTAGGGACTGAGCTAGTGGGCACAAGTCCCCTTCTTAGGCTCCTCAGGCTGGGGACTGGGGCTCTGTGCCATGCAAAGACCCAGCCACAGCTACCCACCTCCCCACTGTCACACCCGTGGTGGCCCTGGGCTCACACAGGGCTGCAAGGTGTGACTTCAGCTGGGGAGCCAGGGTCAGCAACGCCATCCCTTGGCAGGAGGATGCTGTGACAGATGTGTCTGTCCGTTGATGGAGCAGAGACACCGCAGGGAACTCCTGCATCCTCCGGCTCATGCACGGCAGCGAGCAGGCAGCAAGGCAGGATAGCACAGAGGGCGTGCTGCCACCTTTTTTCCAGCAGGAGTATCTGAATTAAGGAAATGGCAACAAAAATCAGGGCCCCCAAATAAAATCTGGTTTAAAAGTACACCAGCAACTGGGCTCTACCCAGTCCAGGGCTGCTGGAGTTGCAGCATGCCGCAGTGGGCAGGGACAGTCCCAAGGACACCAGCAGTACTCCTGAGACGGCGACCAGCAAACGCAGTCCCTTTCCCAGAGCAGAGATCACACAAGGCTTGGAGCCATGTGGACCTGAGCTACCAAGCCTGTGGGTCACCCAGCCTCTCTTCCACCTGGATCTGAACCCTGCTGCCAAATCATCGGCACTTGGAGTAAGTATCTCACAGCAGCTCCTCTGAGACACCAGCACCCCATCACACCTCCAGTTCACTACCCAAAAAGCACCTGCAGCTGAAGAACTGGTGGGAGGGTAAAGGGATGAGATGTTTTTTCAGAATGAAGCAATGCAATGACCCACAGAGGAAGAACCACAGTCCAGAAAACTGTTCAGAGGAGTCATCAAAACATCCAACTGGAAAAAGATATGCAAAGTTGTACAAGAAAGTCATGTCAGAATCCAGGCACCCTCCTTGAAGGTGTCCAAGCCAGTTTGCACCCAGCTGCATCATTGTCCTCTTGGTAACAAGGCCATGAGTTGGGCAAAATCACAGGGTAAGCAAAGAGTGGTGTTACCCCATGACTTACCTAAGACTTGTAGGAGGACACAGCATCATAAGATGTCCAACAGGTGGCTTTGGCGTTAGGTATTACAGAAGTATTTTTATTTTTTTTGGCATCCAGTATTCTTAATAAACATCACCAATAAAGTGGACACTTCAGACATATATTTGGATTCAGAAGCTACTGGGTTGTTGGTGAAGGGCTGCTGGGCATCTGCTGCTGGGCATCTGCTGCAGTGCAAGAGAGCAGCACAGCAGGGACTGCCCTGCAAGCCAGCTCCAGCACTCTGTGGCCACATAAGGCACTACACCTGACAGCCCTAATGGGTCAGGACCCAGGATTCTTCCCCTGGATTTTCAGATGTACAACACAGCACCTTAACTGGTCATGGAAGTCCCTGATGTGGTGAGAAAGAGGCACCTGTAGGCTCAGTCCCTTGTCTGCTGTGGGAGTGCAAGGTCCTGCCCAGCCATGCCCATGTGCCCCCAGAATAGTCAGCTCAGGTGGATTCATCTTCATCCAAGATATCTAGGTGATGTGACGGATCCCATCTGCGTGTCTGACAGCCAAGCAATTGGCCTGGGGATGTGATCACACAGGTGTTGGGAGAGCTGGACTCATGGTGGAAAATCCAGAAGGAGGGACTTGGGCAGTGTGTGAGCAGTGCAGGGTCTGACTGTGGGGAGGAATTGCTTAGGATGCGGTGAAGAGCAGAGCAGTGGAAGTGGACAAAGGAAAACAGCCTTCACTCCCAGAAACGTCCCAGAAACACCCTCCCTCACAGGGGAGCAGAAGAAGCCCTGGTCCCTGATCCCCTGAACATGCATTGGGCCCCTCCAGGATGCCAGGATTTGGCAGCAGGGCTGGGATGAGATGGCAGCAGCAGGGTGACAGGACAGGGATCCACATAACCAAGGGCAGCCTGTGCACAACCATGAAGAGGAGGACATCTCCCTCATCCAGGCAATGGCAGAAGAGGGTCCGGTGGCTGGAAACTGAAGCCAGGCAAAACCACGTAGCAATGGGCTTTTCACAGCGGCCTGTTAACAACATCGCTACAGGACCTGGAGGATTTACCACCGCTGGCAATTTTGTAGTCAAGAATGTTTTTTTTCCAAAAGCTGGGCTTTTCTGAGACGTGGGTGAATTGACAGGTCTGAAGACCTATATTTATGCAGGAGATCACATCACATTAGCTCTGCAGTCCCCTCTGACCTTGTACCTCTGAATCTATTACATTCCAGGATAGTCATCACTGCAACAGCTAACTGCTAAAATTAGAGCTGAGTTAATGATTTAATATATTTACATATATGATAATGTCTGATATAAATCTGATCATTGTTATTATTACGAATTCACAGTTCTGATCACTCCTGCTCAAACAGCGCAGGGACTGAAAGTCTCAAGCAACAGATCAATGAAAATGATTAGAGGCCTGGGAAGATTTCTGTAGGAGGCAGAATTGAAAAGATTAGGACCGTTTAGTTCAGAGAGGGTACGAAAAAAGGGTGGACATGAAAAATCAACACAGCAGCAAAAGCCAGGTGGGCACCCCAATTTTGCACTTCTTGTGCATGTAGCAAGTCCCACTGTGCCTCACAGTTGGTCCTGTGTGTATTTATGGGATTGTTTCTGTTCGCTAAATGAATGAGCAAAATCCTTACAGCCAGGTCACCGCTGCCATTGGAAACTCACAATTTCCAGAAAGCTGCTGCGGCAGGAAAAACTAGCCTTGGAAATGCAAGTGAAGGGAGCGTACCAAGAGCATCCAGCCAGCAGAGATGTCAGACTTGCATGGGGGTCACCACCCCTACATCCCTCACACACACACCGCAGGGCTGTGCATTTACAACCCCATCCCTCGTAAGAGATCACCCGCAGGGATTCCCCTGTGCCCAGTTCCCACAGAAACTCCTCTGCTTACAGGAGGTTGAGAGCTTTCCAGCCATTTTGGGCTGTTCCTCCTGATGGTGCCCCAGTGGAACAAGGAACAAGATGGTTCTCAGCGTGAGTGCCCATGGGTGAACCAGTTCTTGAGTTCCCTCAAAGCTCAGGACCTGGTGACAACCTGGTCCCTACCAGGGGAAAGGAGCAGTTAAATGGCATTTCCAAACCAGCTGCATCCCACTGCTAGTCTTTCAGGCTGGCATTTTCCAAACAGATAGGGTCGTTACCCCATCAGCGCTGACCAACCCTGGGGCTGAGATGTCCACCTACCCTGCCCATGGGAACCTGTGGTGACCCGTGCCACTGGGGTCCCCCATGTACCAACAGTTCATACTTACCCCGTGCGAGGGATAAGTCATCCAGCCCCAGTCCCCCAGGATTGTCGACGTGTCTAGCAAGTTCACTGAAAAACACAGGAGCAAAACGCTGCATTAGAAAGCTTGCTCCCCCTCCCCGAGGGGTGAGGAACTGAACCACCAACAGCGATCCCTCCTCTCACCCCACTCACTTGATTGTCCCCTGTGCCCATCGATGCCAGGGACCTGCCTGGCTGCAGCTGAGGCAGATACGGAGTGAGGGGATGGCAGCAAATGATGCTCCCCAGAGCTGTGTGTTCGGGGTAGAGTTGGGGTGGGGCTGTATCAGTACCAGCCATAGGAATAGCAGCAACGTGTGCTTTTGGAGGAGAGGGGGCTGCAAACAGCAGGTTGGAGGGGATGCAGAGCAGATCAGAGGGGATGCAAAGCAAGGGGGAGCTGGGGAAACAAACTCCAAGCATCACCTTGTCCACCAGTCCCACCCTGGGCCAACACTGATGCAACCAGAGCATCGTTCCTTGCTTGGACACACCTCTTCCGGAGGCTCTGCTGAGCCTTTTACTTTCACATCCCTCCCAGCATCACTGGTTTGAAGTCTGCACCCCAGCAGCCACACTAATTACACACCACAGTGCCTGGCTCCAGCACAAAGTGACCCCCCATGGTCCTGGCTGACACCCCACTGGAGAGGCCAGACCATGGGGGACAGGCTACATGAGGAGGCCCATCAAAGCCAACCATTAAAAAGCCCTGCCACCACTGGAAGCCCAGCTTAACGAGGAGATGCGGGCAAATCTGCAGAGAGAGGGGAACAGCTTCTGTGGGGGGAGAGGGGAGGATGCCTTTGAACGTGCTCAGGAGCTTCCCGTGGAAACCTGTGCAGTGTCAGCAGGGAGGAGAAAGCGGGACACCATGGCATTGCTGCATGCACAGGGTGAGCTGCCCCTGAGTGTCATCTGCTGCCCAGGAGCCCCACCGCCAGGTCCTGCAGCATCAGGCAAAGGAAAGCCTTGCATCTGCCTGATAATCCCCAGCTTGCTCAGCAGCTGGGGAAGAAGCTCAAGCCCCAGCTCCAGAGCGCAGATCCACAGGGATGAAGGCTCGGGAGAGGGTGCCAGCAAGGTGCCCTGACCCTTGGGAGTGAGTGCGGTGGGCTCCGACACCAGCGCGCCCATGTCTCGTCACCCCTCATCAGCACCAGTCTCCCCCAGGGACCTCCAGTGCCCCCGGCGTTCCCCAGCACTCTGTCCTGCAGCCACACGGTAAGGTCAAGCCCACACGGGATGCTGCATCCGTGCTGGCTGCTTTTCCTCACTCCTGAGCAGCACATTACACTGGACCTCGAGGCAACCTGGGGCAAACATCCCTGCTGCGGCTCCAGGTCTCGGCTGGCCCCCGGGCTCTGGAGGGATGGTGGGCACGGCACGGACCGGGCACATGGGGACAACGGCTCCAGCCCTGGCAGAGGCTGGGCTCTGCGTGATGCTGGTCCCCGCAGCCGGAGGAGCGGGTGCCACTTTCATTTACCATTACCAGGCAGGGAAGGAGAGCGGGGGGAGAGAGGAGCAGAGACGTGAGCTGGCTGTGAAACACCCAGACGTCATGCTCCTGACAGAGCAGATTAGGAGCTTTTGAGGCATTTATTAATGTTAGCAGAACAATTTGAAAGAATTTCCAGGGTTTCTTGTGTGACTCCATTGGCCCAACAGCAGGCCAAGCCCCTCCACTCCCTGCATGACGCTGTTCCCACTGCTAAAGAGGCCCCTTGCCCTCAGCACGGAGTAATTACCTCGGAGATCTCAAATCCATTTTTATTTGTTATTGTTAATCTGAAGATTTTCTGCCTATTTTCCCTGGGTAATTCGCCCAGCAGGAGCCTGGGCTCGGGAGTTCCCCTGCTCGCAGTGCAGGAGCGCGGTCCCAGTGACCCTCAGCAGGCAGGCTGCAGGGAGGGGACCACTTTCGCAGACCCTCACCCCCCCCCGCCGTGGTCTCTGCACCTTCTTTCCCACGCTGAGATGCTCAGTGATGGACGCGTCTGCCTCTCACTGCTCTCCAGGCAGCGCGAGAAGCCTGCACAGACTGGGGTCCATCTGGAGCACCATGCCGTGGGGAACCATGCTGAGATCAGAGCAGGCACGGTGTGGGACCTGGAACCAGCTCCCTACGCCCCAGCCCATCATATGGACCATATGGTTGTCACCCAACCTCATGTAGACAAAGGAGCCGTCTCCTTGCGGGTGCTTTGGTGCACAAATAAGCAGAAAACTTCACATTCCCTGCAACATGCCCGTGGAGCAGGTTGCTTGTGCCTCTTTGTAGGAAGAGGGCTAACTTATTTCTTTTATTCCTTAGCCAAGCGCATAGAAATCCAACGCATTAAGCCCACCGCAGTGGGCATTGCACAAATACAAAGGCATTGCGTGTCCAAGACCTCTTGCGTTAATTCATGGTATAGCACGTGTCTGTGGAGATGAGCATCCATCTAGCAGCACTATGACATGCTGTGCTCAGATATGGGGGATCAATAGTCTCCTGAAACCAAACCGTCCATGTCAGGGAAATGCTACAGACCAACACCAAAGGGAAACTGCCGTATTGCATGCGACAACTTCCCCATCCAGCCCCTTGCAGGTGATCTCCCGGCTGCATCACTCCTCCGGGGGCGATGCTCAGGAAGAGCCTGCCCTTGATGTCAGAGGGTGGGCGAGACCGCCACAAAGGACCCCTTTCAGCTGAAACATTTCTCAGAAAATGTGCCGGTTTGGGAGACCTCTCTCCTACAGCTGGGCAATTCTGTTTGATGTTATGGACTGTCTGCACGTATCAGTCTCAAACTGCGAGCTCCATTTTGTTTTCCTGAGCACCATTTTGTATTATTTCCCCTATTCTGTGCCTTGGCCTTGACTCGGCGTATTGAGCCAAAACACCAGGAGGTGTCAGGGGAAATTCTTGCACTGGTGGAAAAGCTGTCAAGCCTGATTGCCCGTTCAAATGGAAGCACCTAGGAGCGAGCAGGTCGCTTCCCCAGTGCCAACTGGGGTCTTGAGACAGAGTCTCGTGCAAGGCGGACCCGCTTGCTCCTTTATAATGTTGCATCACGTAATGTTGCTTGAGTAGTGCACATTGCAATCTCATTGCGTGAGTAGTGCACATTGCAGATTATGCAGGAGTCAAAGACTAGGTGTATGTATGTGTATATGTATATTTATTTATATCTACATCTTTATTTTTATGTCTATGTATCTGTATCTATATCCATATCCATAACCGTATCCATACCCATATCTATCCAATTCTAAGCACGGCTTAGGATGAGTGAGGAAGACAAGGCAGGGACTAGCATCCAGAGGATGTGCATTTTGCCTGGGTCCGTATGTCTCTTGCCATATAGCTATATCTATACCTATATCTGTAAAGAGTGAGTGGTCGGAAACCCTTCCCAAAACTTGCGCTGGTGACTGTCTCCTGCAGAGGTGTATAACATCCCTACAAACAGAGGTGCCGGCACCATGGGGTCCCACATCCAAGCATCCCGGGCTCTGGAATGGTGTTGTGGGAGCCATGGCTGCCCAGCCCAGGGGAGGCTGTGGACCCCCAGCCCACCTGGGGGTGTGAGGTGGGGGATGCACTGAGCCCCATCCTCTAGAAGAGCAGTGGGGGACCAAAGAGGGGTCTGAGCTCCCTCACTAATTGTTAACCCACTGCAGTCCTCACTCTAATTACTCCGCCATCTCCCTCCCAGGCAGCGGCTTTGTAGCTCAGGCGTGGGGAGGAAGGGTCAGTGGGAGCAGCCCTGTTCCCTTGGGCTTCAGCTCCTCTCCATCGCAACTTCAAAGGCCTCCCAAGATTCACAGCAAGGCTCCCCCCCGTCCAACAATGCCTTTTGCATCGATAATTAAACTCTTATCAGCACAGTTAGGAGCTCCTGCTCCCTGCTACCCAAAGACTGGCGGGCTCAGTCCCCGCAGCCCCACACGGGTCTGTGTACCCCATGCCGGCCCCACAGCCCCAGCCCCACTCGGTGGGGGCATGACTTGGGGAGGCTTATCCGCAGCCGGAAAAGAGAGTTGAGTATGGGAAAGGGGCAGGGAGAGGCTCCCTGAGAGGAGGGAACAAGAGCCAGCAGCATTCATTTCCTATAAACCCAGGCAGGACTTTGAAGGGGCAGGTGGGGCCGGGGTAGGTCAGCTATTTGTGTCCCACCGTTTAATCCAGGGGCGTGCTGAATAGCCAGCCGTGACCTTTCCAACTCGGGAGGCAAAGCTGAGTGACAAAGCTGTGTCCTACTGGCCTCAGAGCATCACGAGGGGATGGGACGGGACGGGATGCTTTGCTTTCAGCTTCCCCCTCTCCGGGGCAATATTTGTCTTTAAAAAGAAAGAATAGTCGTTTATTCACCAACACACGAGGCCAACCATTGTGGCTTCGAGGTAAAAGCAGCAAGCCTGGAGGGACGGTCAGCTCTTCCCCTTCAGGAGCCATGCGAGAGGGATGCACCCCACGGATGCGGGTCGGCACCGCAGCAGTGGGGCGACACACACCAGCGCTCTGCCACGCCACTGCCGGATCCAGGCAGGCTGTGTCCAGCTGCTGCTGGTCCTCGGGGCTGCACGTACGAAGGGCACAGCGGGGCTGGTGCTCGCATTGGCACCCGCTGGCCTCAGCCGCCCATAAAGGAAATATCAGAAAGCATTGCGGGTATATATAAGATGTCACAAAATCCAGCAGGAATGTGGCATTTCCACATTTCTGGAAATGCCAAAATCAGGCTGAAAAAAAATATAAAAATTAAAAAGAAACATTTTTCAAACAACTGCCATGAAAAAGCAGTGCTGCTTTTCAGATATGCCCGAATTCCCGTTTCAGGATTTTTTCTCAGACCTCTGGACTGTTGCTGTGAACTTTCTGTATTTAATTTTATATCACTTTGTAATGCATCAGGAGTGGTAATACCTGTAAGGACAGCCCAGAGGGTCACTCCTTTTCAGTATACCAGGAGCAGGAAATACTTTGATGCAGGAAGAAAGATTGTTTGTTCAATCAGTGCTAACAAAAAGCCGTAGTTCAGGTTTTAAAAATAAAATTATCAACCTGATCCTTCCAGGCCCTGCATGATATCATGTAAGATAATGTGCAAGCGCAAGAGCATAACCTGTGGTAAGGCTGAGATGTCGTGAAATAATGTAAAAAATGAAGAAAATAAAACAAAACACCCTGAACAAGGTATTTCTAAGGCTAAAAACCTTGAAATTACAGGGCAGAAAAAAACACCACACATCAAAAGCCAAACAACAAAAAAATGTTCCCTCTCAGAAATATAGATGAGAAAATGTAGATGTAAAAATGCTCGTGTTTCCTACTCTGTTTGAGACTCCTGATGCTCATGTGCGGTGGGACAGCCGGGGCGAATTGGACGCACTGGTTTGGCGACCCAAATTGAAACACAAACACTACCCACCGCCGGGCAGGGTGTCACAGCACCCGTGTGCACCTCCACACCGTGGCACCCGCAGGCTTCGGTGCCAATGGTGCATTCCCAGCTGGACATAAATAACCGACTGGAAATGTTAAAAATACACGGGCTGCGCCAGGGCTCAAGGACGGGCTGTGGGGGCCAGACCCGAGGCTCAGGAAATGGTTGAGCACACGTTTCCACGTCCCCAGTCCAGGAGCTTGTGTCGGTGGGGAAGGAGCTGTTTTGGGCTCAGGGGGCATCTGGGCTCGTTGTAATTCAGGGCAGAAGCCAGAGGAGGAGGTGGGAAGGCTCTGGAGATGGTGTGGGGGGGAGAAAGGTCAGGGAGGCAAGAAATTCCATGGAAACATCCGATGTGAGCAGCACTGTGGCAAGGCTGGGGAGGGGGCAGGCGCTGGGGAGCACCCAGGACAGCTGGAGGGTCCCTGTAGCCCCCGAGGAGGGCTCTGCAGACCTGGTGTCCCCAGGCATGGGTTTGGCCACCTGGGAGTCACGCCAGTCCTTTCCTTTGCAATGTCCCCAGCCTAAGGGGCAGCGAGACGAGACGGACCCATCCACCAGCAGAGAGGAGCTTGCACATTGCACAGCCACCCCTTGGCATCTCGTTTGGCTAAAGCCCTGCGTTCAACCCCCACACCATCAAAGGACAGATTCATGCATCCCTGACCAGTGTCCCCAAACCCAGAAGCTCAAAGAACAGCACCCGGACCAGGACTTCCCTCTCGCCACCAAGCTGCAGTCCCAGGCTCAGGCACGGGCTGAATATCTCATGCAATATCGTGGTATTCTTTAAAAATTATACAGGAGAGTTTTCTACCACAAAATACACCTCTTCTGCTTGTGGTAAGTGAAACCTGCGTGGTACAGACTCGGGGATATGGGAGCCCTCTCCAGAGGAGTTTGTGCCGGTGGCTCCTTTGGTGTTCTCTGTGCTGGTCCTTACACCAGTCCTGACTCCCTCTTCTCTTTTCTCACACATTTTGGGTTTAGCAAAATAGACATGAATGTGTTTTCGGCATTAGCCGCCGAGGTTTCAGACTTCTGCTGCATTTTTTGGGAGTTGAAGCTCAGTCTAGGCAAGCCCTTAACACCATCCCAGGTCCTTATCCCAGAACATCTCAGCGCTTCCAAATCCCATCTGAATACCGCACGCCCGCTCAGTCATCTCCCGCCTGTCTGAGATTTTGCAGGTTTCTTACCCAAAATCGGGACTCCCTGGTATCGCTCCCAGCCTCTTCCAATGCCACCCACAATGGACTCGGCTGGGCCTGATGCTGGAAACCAGAGCCCATGAGTACATCAGCAGGACAAACCCCACAGCACACTGAGAAAGACATCCTGCCCTTCCCACTGACTCCTGCATCCCACCGGTCCTGGTAAAGGTTTGAATTTTATCCTCCCTGGAGAATTCACTAGGAAAATGTGGATTTTCATAAATGTGCTCGCTTATAATCACCTGGATTATCTGATGGTGCTTTGGATGGCAGTTTTTCAGGCTGTCGGATGATTTTTCCCTAATTTCTCTGAGAACATCTTTTACTCTCACACCAGTTGGCCACCCTACACCACGCTTATCTGTTTGCACCCCAGTGACATTTTTAAAGCAAGTTAATTTCTTTTTAAAGGCAATTTCTTTGCCTTGTTAAAAATAGCCTCCTAAAACAGAACATTTTCACGGACAAAAATACCAGTACTAAAAACATTTGAAGGGACGGGCTGAATATCTCAAGCCACCAGTAATGAAATATGGTGGGTCCTTAAAAATTGTATGGGAGAATTTGCTAACACAGAAGGTATTGCACCAAAGGAAGGATCCAGTGACTTGTGCGCGCCCTTGATTGTGGGATGGAGCTGGCTCCGTCCGTCTGCAGCCAGCACTGTTGTCACTCATGTAGGTGGTAAAAGCGTTTTAAATATGAGAAACTGGAGATAGAGAAGAAGATACCACAGGCACAACCATGATTCCAGGGCTGGAGGAAAAAAAATAGGAGCGAGGGGGACCTGCAGAGCCCAATCTGCTGGTGCCCAGGAGGGGTACAAGGCACCCGGTTGCACTCAGCGTACTTTCACGGCAGAAAAATACAGGCTTTTTAATCTAGCAAGAAAAGCCTAACAAGAACAAATGGCTGAAAGGTGAAGCCAGGGAAATGTGTATTAGAGAAAAGAGGGGTCCAATTTTTTTAAGGCTGAGGCTGATGAGCCATTGGAACGAGTCATTAAAGGCAGGGATGGGTCTGCCTTTGCCGACATCTTCAGATAAATGTTGAATACCTTTCTGGACGGTATCATTGGGCCAAACACAGTTCATTAGTCTTTATTGGTGTGGCTGGACCTGATTCATAAAGGAGTTATATACTTCATGTGGTTATTTATGACCCTAAGTACCGCACATCTACACGGGTAGGACATGGGGACTTTTTGGTTCGTTTTGAAGCAAAATGGGACTGCACGATCCCGCTGCTCACTTTTGAACTACCAGGGCCGAAGGGGTTAATTGCTTCTCTGTGACAGAAGAATAATTTTGAGTGTTGGTCATGCAAGCATGCTGGGGTTAGGAGAATGAATTATCAAAAACTGTCAGGGGATGAATAGAGTTATCATATGAATGGATTTGCCCCCGGAGATAAAGGCAGCACCGAAGGCTGGCAGCGAGGCCAGCAGGGACGTACGAAACACGGGACCAGACTGAAACAAAGAGCAGAGGTGTCAGGACGCCTTGATGAAACCGGCGCTCCCCGGGGTCTTGCCCACCAGGACCCGCGTGCGTCGATCTCAGCGGGATGCGCTGGACGAGCCGCTCTCCCTCCCTCCCCGGCAGAGCATCTTTTGGGGCTGGGATTCATTGTTTTGGCTTCTTTTGGTTTTGGTTTTGTTTTTTTTTCTTTTGGGTAAAATATTTTTCTAAGTATTTCTCAGCAATCGAAAAAATAGGGAATTCCTTCACCCCTGTAGTAATTCATGGGGTTTTCAGTTGCACTTAAATTTGGATTCATCAGATCTATTTCCACCATCACCAAAATGGGTCCCCATTTATTTTCACTGTAAATAAACCCAATGTGATTTCAGGAAACAAGAATTCAAGGAGAATGAAAAAAAGCTCACGGAGTAGGTGCGTTTTGTGTGCAGTTGTGTTATTTTTCTGAAAATTTTGGGGTTTGATTTTTCAGAAGTTTCATAAGCTACTAATACAAGAAGGATGGAAATTAATACCAGACCAGAAACATATCCACACAAGCCTACCCAAAATCATGCAAGTATTTGTTTTATATCAGCATTTGGGGAGCAATCAAAAAATTACACACTCCAAAAATTATTTTTTTTTTTCTGCAAAGGTAGCCCAAATCAACTCCCTGTTTTAAACTAATATTTCTTATCTCCCCTTCACCAAAATTCTGTATACCTAAAGCTTCTTGTTTCCTGTTCTTGCGGAGCAGCACGCCATCCTCACAGCCTTTTTACAACCAAAAAATCTATTTCCTCTCCCTTTCAGACCTTTCCTTCTCCCGCAGCCCCGACTTCGGCATCGCTGCAGAAGGGGTAGAAAAGTAGCGCTGAATAGATGCGCAGATGAGTTTTTACCTTTTTCTGTTTGAGCAGAGGGGCAATTAATGAGATTACAAGCGAGAGATTAGCAGGAGGAGATTGCCACAAACCCTTCCTCTGGCCCCCGTTTCGGCAGCGCAGCAAGCTGCTGGCTTTTCCCAAGGACCCCGATGCTCTCCCGTGCCCCGTCCCTATTGCAGGAAGGAACAAAATGTCTCCATCACCAAGCCCGTGGTGCGGGGAAAAGGTGAGCATCCCTGTGTCGTCGGCTCTGCATCCTCCCCGGTGTGCTTCGTGTACATCACCCTCTCCCCGTCACAGGCTGTTTCCCTCAGCCGTCCCTACGCGCCCTGAAATGCTGGGGGAGATGTCCCCGATCCCCATTCCCTGCTGCACCATGTTCCCCACCAAGGCACCACCCAAGCTCACCCGCAGGCCACGGGGTCTGTGTTGTGATGGGGAGGAAGGTCGCCCACCTCGCAGATGGAGGGCAGAGCCAAGCATCACCAGGGAAGGAGCAGACCACAGCAGCAGCATCCGAAGTGCCATTTTCTGGCAGAAAATATGATTTTGTCACCCCCCACCCAGGCCCCAAGTGTGGTACTTTCTGCTCATCTGATTTTTTTTCAATGCAACAAAAATATTTCATATTTTATTATTTAATTTAACTTCTATTTCTGGTGTCATATAAAATATCTGTTGGAATATTTTTGCCTATGCAACTCGGTGTGTAATAGTGTAAATATTTTAGTCTATCACACTATCTCCGTATTATTGAAAATAACTTTTCTGTCTCCCTGCTCTAAAGCAATTTAACAATTCCAGACAAAATTGTTTCGGTACTCCAAATGAAAATTTTTCCCATCCTGCAAATTTTCACCCACCTAGAAAATATCTGAATTTTGGCTTTCAATGCATTTTGCAATGGCTGCCACACTGAAATGTGGGGATTTCCCACAGAACGGCGATTCCCTTTTCCTCCCATTTCCATGGCACCCGCTGCACGCAAGACTGAAAGGAATAAAAATTATAAGCTCAAAACTTCTTGGAACAAATTTTTGAGGAAAGAGGAAGGCACTGGAAGCTCTTGGAAGGGGAAGAAAATCAGAATGAAGCTTGTATTCAGTTTAATACATGTCTTTATATACCAATTGCCTCCCGATACACACAGAGTGCAGCGCACACCGGCCTTAAATTTGCTTTGCAGCTGGAATTTTCTACCCCGCAGCTCTCAAACGAGCATTGGGTTTGCTGGGTAACATGGCCAGAGATGCACGGCAAGAAGCAGAGCGTGGCTGCGGCAGCCAGAGGTCACGGTGGGCAGCAGCGGGGCACCTTTGTGCACCACGGCTACACCCTCACACCGTGCCCGTACATGCCGCGCGCTGTGGAAATGGGGTAGCAAAGCCCAGCACAACCAGAGTGCAGGACGACTCCAGGGCTGGGCTGTGCTTTGCAGGATCTCTCCACATTTCCAGTCCCATCCCCATGCCAGGGCACTCAATGACCAGCCCCGCAACCGCCCCGGCAGGGACGCTGCCACCAGCCCATCCCAGCAGCCCGGGATGCCGGGCGCCGGCGGGAGCCTGCAGCCACATCCCCAACTCCACTGCCCACACTGCAGGGCCCGGCTGGCACCCAGCTGCCCCATGCCACAGCAGTCTCCCAGCACCCACGGAGGTACGAGCATCCCTGGGGGCGGCGGACAGAGCACCACCAGCTTTCTACAAGTTCCCGTGCTTTGTCTGATGCCACCCAGCACCTTCTGCCCAGTCTAACCCAGACCCAGCCTGCTTGGTCTTCCCCAGAGTCCGGCTCACTTCCAGCCCCACACAACCCCCTGACAAAGGCTGTTACTGAAACTAACTTTCCTTTCCAAAAGGTCTTGCGGGAAACCCAGGTCGTTCCCAGCCAGGGACAGGCAGACAGCAGTCCAGGGCCTGGCTGTCCATACGGACTCCATAAAACCCACCCCAGCAGCCAGCAATCTCCCCTCGCGGGTCCATGCCCAGGGTTAGCTGAGTTCAGGCTGTGCTTTGCGGGGCTGCAGCGCCGAGAGCCCAGGGCAGTGCAGGCAGCACCATGCACTGCGCTCTGCCCAGGGCGCAGGACACGGAGCAGCTGGTGCACCGTGGAGCGGACGGCGAGCAAGGGCTGGGGGTGTCAGGGTGCCGGGGTCCCACCCTGCACCCACAGAGCCCACCCCCAGCAGTGAGAGGCCAATGCATCCTCCAGCAAGGGAAGGAAAGCTGGCAGGGAAAAGAGCAGGGGGAGGGCTGGGAAGTGGACAGCTGGCAGAAACTAGGGCTAGGACCAGCAAATAGCTGGAAAAGGGTAATACAGGTGCGGGTGGGTGTTGGAAGATGGCAGTAGGCACAAGGACCTGGCCCAACAGGGTGCTGCAAAGTGCACGAGGCATTGCGGTGCCAGCCCATGGGCCTTGGCATGCTGGAAGGATGGCAGGGATGTAGGGGCAGGAGAAGGGAAGCATGCCACTGCCACCACCACATAGGGACACCGGCACCGGGGCTCGCTGCAGACGGCTGCGCCGTGCTGGCCGTGGCTCTCAGGCGTAGCAGAAGGGAGGAAGGATGCTGCTGCTGGTGCCAAGGACATGCTCAGGAGCGGGAACGGCAGATCTCCGGGTGATGAAGATCAGCAGACCTGGGAAGCAGCCGTGCCATCGCTGCCAGTGGGGATGGAGGCAGGCGAGCGGGTGGATGGCAGGCAGTGGGGGCAGCACTGCCAAAGCCGAGGGGGGCCTGGGACACTTCAGTAGGGTTGCACTGCCGACAAGGGCTGGGGATGAGTGCCGCCGGCAGCAGGGTAGAGTGGTCGGCTGGAGGGAGCAGGCCTGATGTGGCTGACACCGAGATGTCGGGAGAGGGTCCCTGGCTGCAGCCCTTCTTTCCACTTCAGAAGTTTCCAGCCCTTTCCCTCATGACAAGTTTCCCACCCGAGTGCCCTTCCAGCTCCCCGCATCCTCTGCACGCCTTCCCGTGCCCACCTACTCGCCTCCATCACAGCCCACACCGCCCGGCCAGACAGCACGGCCCCGCACTGCCACCAGCTCTAGGGATGGGGATCACCACGGCTGAGCCGGTGCCTGTGTCCCTGTCCCCTCTGCAGCCACCCTGCGTGCTGCAGCAGAGCCCTTGCAGGGAGGCCGGGCAGAGCTGGCAGGCATTGCTGCAGAAATCGAGTCCTCCTGCCCAGCTCCGAAGTTTAGCCTCTGGTGCAAAAGCTCCAGGATCAGCAAACTCAGGCAGGCAGGAACCTGGAGCTGCGCTCTCCCAGGAGCAGGGAGAAGCTAAGCCCGGCAGAGCAAGCAAGCCCACGCGGACACATCCAAACAGCCACAGCGATCCTGCGTGTCCCCCCGACACTGCCCTGTCGCTCCAGGGCCACCCCGGTTCCTACCTTCGCTGGTGGTGGCGGAGAGGCAGGCAGCCAAAGCGATGACGATGGAGAGTGAGGATGTCAGATCCCCCTGTGCCCATGCCATGGTCCGGCGGGGCCACCAGGCGTGGGACAGGGCCACCTCGGTCGTCCCAGCACCTCTGCGAGCGAGCGGCCAGAGCTACGGCGCTCAGCGGCTAATGCAAAGGCACTTTGCGCACATTGCTCGCATCCACACAGGCGAGCGGCTCGGCAGGGAGGGAGCAGCCTGCCTGTCACCGCTCACAAGCCAATGGGGTGGGTGGGCTCTGCAGCGAGCCCCCCTTCCCGCGCCACACGCGCACGCTGTGCCCAGCCTGAGCATCCGGACGGCGGGCTCCTGCTCCTCCCTGCCACCCGTCCTCCCTCCCTCGGGATGCTCAAGCAGCCCCCGCTGCTCCTCACGCGCCTCGTCCCTCTTCGCTGCTCTCGTCCGGCTGATGTGAGAGTCAAACTTGCAGCCTGAGCCGTGGTCTGGTGGGGGGCTCCGTGCTTGGTCAGGGTCAGGTGTGAAGGGGACAGGGGTTGCCCTTCAGTCCCTGTGTGCACAGAGAGGAAAACCCCTTGCATGTGCTCCCCTTGCATGTGTGGGGATGTGGAAAATGGGCAGAATCCCCCCCCCGCCCCCCAATGCAGTGCCCCCCACATCGTCCTGGGACAGACACCCTCCACTCGCCCTTGAGCTGGGGCAGCAGGAGCAAGGGACAACACAGCCAGGGCTCACAACCCCCAGCCTGCTTACAGCCACGCTGGCTGCCTGAGGCAGGGCCAGCTCCTTCAAAAGCAGAGTTTGGGAGGATGCAGCCGTCGTCCCAGGGTGGGCAAGGCCAGGCGCTGGGCAAGGGAGCCCAGCAACAGGGGGCTGGGCTGCCTCAGGAGCACAGAGCATCCTCCCCGCAGCACTGCTTAGGAAGCCTCTGCATCACTTTCGCTTGGAGCCGCCAGAATTGCCGAGCCAGGTGAGTACCTTGCTCAGCATTAAACACTCGGCATCTGTCAACAGACCCCCTACAGCGGCCACGACTGTTTCCCCATCTAAATGCTGAACGATCACTAATACCTGCCCACAGTAACCACAGATGCTGACTCCCACCTATGCCACAAGCGGTGGGGTTATTCACTCTTCCATGCGCTCAGGGCCAGGGCACGGACGTGTGATTGCAGCCCTCCCCTGTCCCCAGCAACTCACCCCAGGAAAAGGCACGTGGAGAGAACGGACATCGATCTCCATCGGATAAAGCTCACCCAGACCTGCTCGGTGGGCTCGGGGCAGGGGAGCAGAATGTCTCACAGCCTCCATCCCACCCTGGATCCCACTGTGTTCCCTGGAGATGCTGAACCCCATGCTGGGACGCCCTACGGCACTGCTAGTAGCGTCCTAAGTGCTGGGGTGAGGGGGGGCTCCCTGCCCGCCCCACAGTGTGTGGTGGCAACAATTCCCCATTCAGAGCGGATGAGGATTGCGCCTGCGGGGCCATGTCTGCACCACTCATCACCAGGACCTGGGAACGGCCCAGAGCCTCGGATCTCTCCAGGATTTTTGCTCTGCCTGCCTGGGAAGCCATGCATTCTGAGACAGCGCTGGAGAGATCCTGTCATCAGCAGTATCACGGGATGGGCTTGCAGAGGGGCTCAGGCAGGGACAGGGCCGTGGCTCGGGGAGGACTCCAGCTGGCAGCTGGCAGAGGCTGAGGGGAGCTGCCGGGCCATGGGTGCAGCCCAGCAGGGGTCTTTGCAAGGGGCCTTGGAGCAAAGGGGTAAGGGCTGATGGGTTCCTGAATACCACCAAGCGGGTGGGAGAGCTGCTTTTCTGCCAGCTGTTGCATCGCTACTCCAACCCAGCGATCTCCTCGTGCCAAAAGGGCTTGTCACAGCTCAGTGCTGGATACCTCAACTCCCTGTCACCCAGTGCCCAAGCAGAGCCTGGCATGCCAGAGAGATGCCGTCCACACAGCCACCATCTCAGTCCCAAGCCCTGGAAATGAGCCTCTGGCCTTGCAGTGCTGAGTGGTGTGATGCTCCAGGTGTGATGCTCTAACGCAGGGGGTTAACCCTGCAGACTTCAAGCACAAACCGGGCACCCACATGGGCTCTCAAGTTCCCTTGTGCCATCGCAGCCCCAGATGTCCCAGGAATGTGGGTCCTCCAGGTCTTGCAGAGGTGCTCAAAGTTACCAGATATTGCACCACCCTGCAAGTTTTGGCTTTACCGTGACCCAGGATCCTAGAGAAGCTGCAGTGGTTGGGGACGCAGAGTGTAAAGGGGCTCTGCAGGAGCTGAGGCACAGTGACCCCAGAATAGTGTGCCCCAACTCCCTCCGAGGGAATGGGAAGCTTCTCAGAGAGAAAGCCAGCTTTGGGGAGGAGAGAGGGCAAACTGTACTTGGGTGCCTGTGTGCAGGGGTGGGTGCAGCGGGGTGCTGTGTCCTGGTAGAGGGCTGGGGTCAGTGTGACCTGCGTACTGTAACACAGTGCATGCACACGGGACACTGAAGGGGTGTGGGAGTAGGGGCTGGCATCCTGGTTTCACTGGACACTTGGTTTTAGGTTCAGGATGTGCCACGTGTGCGCGTAATTAGCATGTGTGCCTGGAGGCTGGGCACTGCCGTGAGTGGTCGAGTTGGCACAGAATGCAAACACATGTGCAAAAAGCATGGGATGCTCCTGTCGGGAAACACTAGGACATGGTCCTGCAGCCCAGGAACCCCAAACAGCCCAGGAACCAGACACATGGAAGGCACCACGCCAACCTCCCTGGCCCTCCTCCCCACCTGCATCCCTCCCCAGCCTCCCAGTCACTTCTCCTGGATGGGGTACGGCGCGCGCCCGCCGGCTGCCTCCCCCATCTCACTGCACGCTGCTGCCTCCACTCCTCAGCGAGTTTCCTGCCGTCGCCACATCCCTCAGACGTGGTCCCGCACCTGGCTGTCACGGAGATGGGGAGGTTATTTATAGATGCTGCAGAGAGAGGGAAGCGCAGCTCAGACAGGGAGGATCAGTGAAGGAGGGGACCCAGGCCTGGCCATACCCTCTTTTAGCACCACCCAGGTTAATGTGCATTTACCAGGGAGCCCACAGTCTCCTCGCTAACTCAGCAGCTCAGGCCAGAGTGGCTGTTGCCCTTTTCACCCAGCTTTGCACCCAGGGATTGTCCATCACAGCCCTGCAAGACTGAACCTGTGCCTGGGCTAGCAGAGGGGGTCAGCCCTGCCTGCCCCCGGCGTCCCCGCTCCTCCTGGGTCAGGAAAGCAACATCCAGGCACTTCTGCTCTCCTGTAGCATTTGCAGAGCCAGGTGCCTGTGGGTCAGGGCTGGTGTAGGCAGCATGGGTGGCAGTCATTAAGGGGGGTGGCAGTCACTAAGGGAACAGCACCGTCTCCAGGACCCATGCCACTCCGTGTCAGGCCACCAGCAGACCCAGCAGCCCTCCTCTAACCCCCACAGAGAAGGGGCTGCTCAGGGCAGGGATCAGAGCCGTGCTGCAGGTCTCTGTAACCCCCCGACACCTGCCCATCCGTCTATCCCCTGCTGTACGTCCCTTTTCCAGGAGGAGGAGTGCCAAGAGAGGACAGGGCATGGGTGTCCTCTCCCAAGCCCAATGTGTGTCCCTGTCCCACTCACAAGGTGTCTGTGGGAGGAGGAAGAGGACGAGCTGAGTGCGTTCCAAGCACAGGCAACGCTGCGCAGAGATGTGCCACCATGGGTGGGGAGGATAGGAGTCCTGGGCGGCTCTGCCCACACAAATGGCCATGCACAATGCCGTCTCCAACTCTTGCCCAGGCAACAGCCCTGAATCTGAAGACCTTTTAAAACTGGGATTGAGTAAACAAGTCAGGGTGCTCCCTTTTTCCCCCCGTCCTGACCCTCATCCCTCTGCCCTGGCCTCCCCAGCAAAGCCCTGGGGGTAGCAGGACAGGAGAGGGGTGCTGGACCCACGCGGGTGGTACATCCCCCCTCTGGGTTTTCACGTGGCTGTGGTGTCCACCAACAAAACTTGTATTTGGTGCCCCAGCCTGGGCTGTTAGCAGTAATTCCCACTGAACTTCGGTGTACCCCATCTAACAATGCATATGGAAAGACCTTTAAACTGGCATCTACTGTATAAACATGCTGACAAGTTATCTACATCGATATAACAATTCAACTGGAGCAATACCCATGCCACATCGGTGCCACTGTAAGTCCTCGTGCTGTATCAGGGCTGGGACAGATTGCTTGGCAGTAAGGTCGAGCATCACAGGGACGGCGTCTCGCCTCCTCCCTGCCTCCTGGGGCAGCCTGCACTGGGCTCTTTTCCCTCTCCAGTGCCCCGGGGTTTTCCCTTTCCTAATATGTTGGGCCTCTTTTTTGGCAAGGAGCCTGCCCTGAGGAGCAGGCAGAGCAGTGCCTTCCCCGCTTGTCCCAACACCCCTTGAGGCTTGCCAGTATCCCCATCATCACCTGGATTTCGAGCCAGCATCTTTCACGAGATGCCATGGCTGAGCATCCCACCCAGCCCCTCACCGCCGCCGCGCAGAGGGTGCCGCTTCCCTCCCCGTTACCGCAGGGGGGTGACCGGTTTCTTCCATTAACGCCAGTGGAGAGGGTCAGCCCTTGGCATCAGTTGCGATGAGGCACAACTGTGGGAGGCCCTTGGCCAGCTGAGCAATCAGCACCCAATTAATTCAGGTCAAGGCTGGGGAGGCCTGGCATGCCTTTCTTCCTTGTTGTTATCAGAAATGCGGTGTATTAATATCCTTTATATTAAAAAAAATAATCTTATCATAATTTTTCCTCGTTGAAGGAGATGGTTTGGAATTGCAATTGAGACAAACACAAGCCAGGAGCAATGGCTGCAGAAGGGGAGAGTTTAAGAAAGGCCTTTTGGTAATATCCATCGTTCCCTTATCAGTGAGGATATTAAACGTATTGAAATGCTAAGCAGCTCTTTAATGGCTGTCTCTGATTTTCATTAAACAAGCAGGGGATGAGCAGAAGGGAAGGGGATGCAGCACTGTTCTCTCGCTAAGAAATTCTGATTGCTGGATATTAACGGCATTAATGTTCTTTTATCCAAGAGCGCCGGGGTCGTGCTTGCCTTCTTGCCTATTTTCTGTCTTGCTGAAGTGGAACTAAGTCCCTGCTCCCTCAGGTGGGTGCACAGTTGCTATGAAGCTGTTAGGGACCAGGGTTGCACAGAGATGCAAAGCAGGGGCCTCCAAGGGAACATTTGTTTGGTACTCTCATCTCCAAGCCTCACCACATCTATGCTGCCCAAAAGGAGACATATACTCATGCCTTGACAGGACAGCCTGGTCCTGGAAAGAAGAGGAGATGGGCAGTCAGAAGTTCAGCCAAAGTGAAATCACCACAGCACCCCTAGGCCCATATTGGAAGCATCACCCGTAAGCCCGGCAATAGCACAGCCCTTATCCTGAGGGACATGGAGGGATGTGCTGCCCCTTTGAAATGGGTACGGCAGTAAGTTCTGGTGATCCACAGGCACCTCCAAGCATGGAGAAAAGTGCATATGTGTCTGAAGGGCGGTCTGGGGAACATCTCTGCCTCCCTCTGCACCAACGACCTCGGGGACCATCCTTCAGCTTCCCAAAGTGGATACTGCTGTGGGGAGCATTGGAAGAAAGCCATCACAGCAGGTCATGCCCGAGCATGAGCACACAGCAAGGCTGGGGCCACACAGGGTCCACAGCAGGGGCTTTGGGGTGCTCTGCAGAGGGTCTCAAGCCTGGCCCCAGGTCTGGTGTGGCCAGATGAACACTTGCAGGAGTTCCAACCCACACTCGCTGCTCTGACACCCAGACAAGGCTGTGATACCCTCTGGATTTCTCTGCAGACAGCCCAAGCAATGATGTTTTGCTGGCTGAAGAAGCAGAGATGCAACGCAGTCAAGCCCAAGCACTTCAAAGACACATCAGGAAATAAAACCCGTGAATCAGGCACTAAAATGGCACGAGAGCCACAAATACACCCCTCCACTCTTAATATGTCTCCTTTGCCTTCCGGTTTCTAACCTTGGCACACACGTGGCTCTGTTCTGCACGGTCACAGAGGCCAAAGGCTTTGCTATTATAATCATATGCCTCCAGGAGCCAGGGCTTGAAAGCATCCAAAAATAACACAAGGCGGCCCACGGTATTGTGAGAGCCAGCAGCCGTGGAGGAAAGCAGTGGACCGGCTGGCTGAAGTCCCCTCTCGTCATCCAGAGCACATGCATTCAGTAAAGAAAGGGACACACGGGCAGCCCCGGCTCTCTCGGGAAAGTCTGGTACAAACAAACAAAAATTAGCTGGAGCTAATAAAACAGTGGCCACTAGCACAGGCAGCACTGCATATATTTAATCCCAGTCCCCAAAGAGCAGCAGCTCTGATATTGCCGGAGGGAATGGCTCTGTGGGCTAAGCAGGTGGTATGAAACACTTAGACTTCAGGAAAACACAGGGTCCCTGCAGGGCAGCTGAGCGTGTGACCCAGTTCACTACCCCTCTGCCCCACGGGACCCTGGCATCATCCAGCTCTGGGGCATCCCTTGCATTTCTTGAGCTCAGCTTGTGCTTCTTTCCTCCCAATTTATTCCACACCTTTTTCTTTGCTCCCCTCTGTCCTTGCTCTTTCCTTTCTTGTGCATGGCTTGTTCCCTTCTGTCTCCGAGGCTTTATCCCGCATGGACAGATGAACTGCTTTGTGTCTGCCAGATGGCGGTGGCACCTCAGTCCCCATCCCCTGCCACCCACCGCCGCCTCCTCTGTTTGCACAGCCGGTCACCGCTTTGCTCCCTGATACCAGCTTTCTCTTTATCCCGTCCGCACCATCAGGCTTCTCCAGCAGCAATGAGCCAAGGCACCCAAAAACCCCGTTAGTTGTGTTATGGGACACAAATCCTCCATAGGATCAAAGGGGGCATTTCCGTGGTTGTTTCTTTTTGGCGTTCCTGGACCAAAAGTCAAGCTTGTGTCTGGACACTGGTGGTGAGGTGGAAAGTAAAGCAAAACAACCTACACCAGCCATCTCCAGAATCCCGCAGCCTGCCTTGGAAGTAAATTACAGCAGGTGTTCATCACCCTCCAGCATCCCTAGCCTCTCCCATCCCAAGCGAAAGATCTCTGCTTGGCCCCAAACCCCCAGTGCCAATGGCATAGCCACAAGACAGGCAGAAAAGACCTCCAGCCCGACTTCAGGCACCCTTCGCACTGCTGACAAAACGCACTGATAGCTGCCTAAACTGCCGGCTTTATTTCAAGAGCTTTGTTTCTGCTGGAAGTGGAAATCTCAAAGAGACTTAATTATAGAGCTGGGCAGACACAGGCATAATCCTTTTGAAAGCTTACAATGAGACGCTCTCCAAAATTAATTTTGATGCTGCAAAAATAACCAAACAAAGCTCTATTTGAAACGGGGTGAGCAATCAGGGGACAATAGTGAAACAAATGGGAAAACCCTCAGCCACTTCAGAACTCAGCCAGGGTTGTCCCTTTGCACGAGGCGCCAGCCTGGCAGCTCCCTGCCAGCAGTACCTGGGTCCCACTTGCCCGGGCTATGCTTTCACAGAGCTGGGCTCTGCCTTTATCTTTTATTGCCTTAGGAATTTGGGAACAGGCCACCAGTGTGCAAAGGTGGGGCTGGCCACAGCAAAGCACAGCCCCAAGCCAAGATCTTCTCCTCTAGTTCGCATATCCCAGGATCCCCATCTGCAGTTTCAGATTTAATATTTGTTCTTTCTGATGGTGAAGTCCAGTTGCACCAGTGACCACGCCATCAGCTGGGACTATTTATTACCCAGCACAGGTCTCTAAGTACACAGTTTGGAGCCTGCCTCCTACCCAGAAGCTGTGTTCCTTCGTGTGGGATGTTGGATGTAGGACTATTTAGGAAGAAGTGGAGCTACCCACCCAGCCCTGGCTATTGTACAAAGTTATAAATAACTTGGTTACCTTGGATAACCTTGTAGAACTGCAGCCTAATTTCTTCAAACATCCACCTCTTCACTGAGATTTAACTCCCCGTGGGGTGTGAGGGGTCAGTGAAAAACCCTTCATTGGTTCAAGGGTCAGCAGAAGATGAGCAAACAAATTGAAATTTTGTAAAGAGGGTGTATTTAATTAACACTGTCTCGGGAACTAATTAACAGATTCACTTGGAAATTGTCAGGGATACAATCTATGTTTCAAGGGTAGGTGGTGAAGGGTCAGGGAGGACAAGTATGTGTTTCACACAAAACGAGGGACTCGGATCTGGGAATCAGATGTAGACAAAATCCAGTCTTTGGCTGGGAGCTGGGGCATCACTGCAGGAAGGACCATGTGTGACCAGCCAGTGCCAAAGCCTCGCTGGCTCAGGGTCAGCAGGAGGCTGTTTGCTCGTCCCAAAGGTCAGCGCAAGCAAGTCCAAGTTGCACAGAAGAGCAAGGAACCTTTTAGCGCGGTCGCTGTGCTTTAGAGGAGGCAAGGCTGGCAGCATACAGCATCACCGGGTGGCTCTGGCTGCCAACCCACAGCCTCTTCACAGCTAAACCAGCCACGATGCTGCTGTGTCATCTCACAGCGCTGGGTTTAGATCTTGGCTTCACCCCTGGATAGTCTTCAAGGACTTGCCCAAAATGTCTTGTGCTGCTGCCTGCTCACCCAAAGACTGTTCTCAGCAGGCAGGTCAGGAGCAAGAGGTCACGTTGTCAGATTCTGGCGTTACTTTTCCCCATGCCACATTTTCAAACACCATGAGATTTACCTAGCCCCCAGCATGGATGACATTTATTTGTCCTCTGGTTTGGGGAATTTGGGATACATTGAAGTCAAGCAGCTTCAGAAGGGAGCTTCATCAAACCCCAGATATTACAGGGCCTGAGACAAGTGCACAGGAATTGGCAGGACAGACACTCAACGGTCATCTTTCTCTTGCTTTGACTGACAGCAAGCTGTCACTAATTTTTAAATATATACAGGTCTGTAGAAACAGTCTCTCCATAAGGCAAAGTAAAATGAGCCCCAGGAGGAGCTGTTTTAATGATCCCAGCTTTCCCATGGATTGTTCTCCTCTCCAGTACCCCATCCCGAGGACATTACCCACTGCTGACAGCCCCTGCATGGGCTCCGCTGTGTTGTCTGAGGTCCCATGGGACACCCGGCATTCACAAGAGAATAACCCCCCGCACCAGGACAGGTTGGGGGTGACCTGCTGGAGAGCAGCTCTGTGGAAAGAGACCTGGGAGTCCTGGGGGACAACAGGGTGACCATGAGCCAGCGATGGGCCCTGGTGGCCAAGAAGGCCAATGGCATCCTGGGGTGCATCAAGAAGAGCGTGGCCAGCAGGTGGAGGGAGGTTCATCCTCCCCCTCTGCTCTGCCCTGGGGAGGCCACATCTGGAGTCCTGGGTCCAGTTCTGGGCTCCCCGGTTCCAGAAGGACAGGGAACTGCTGGAGAGGGGACAGCAAAGGGCTACCAAGATGCTGAGGGGATGGAACACCCCTCTGATGAAGAAAGGCTGAAGGATTTAGGTCTCTTCCGTCTGGAAAAAAGACGACTGAGGGGGGATCTTATCAACACTTATAAATACTGAAAGGGGGGGTGTCAGGAGGATGGGGCCAGGCTCTTCTCAGTGGTGCCCAGGGACAGGACAAGGGGTAATGGGCACAAACTTGGGCATAGGAAGTTCCACCTAAAAATGAGGAGGAACTTCTTTCCTGTGAGGGTGGCAGAGCCCTGGCACAGGCTGCCCAGAGAGGTGGGGGAGTCTCCATCTCTGGAGACATTCCAACCCCGCCTGGACGCGTTCCTGTGCCACCTGCTCTGGGTGACCCTGCTCTGGCCGGGGGTTGGACTGGGTGATCTCCAGAGGTCCCTTCCAGCCCCTGTCAGTCTGTGATTCTGTGCCCTAAGAGAGGATTTAGGCACTAGACTCCCTTTGAAGGCAGCTCTGCTGCCAGTTGCACTTGTCCTGACTGAGCCATGTCCAAACTAGCCACTGAAGCTTTGCGGTAGGCTCCATGCCCCTTGTTCCTCTCATCTGGCCATGCAGGAGAACATGCCCTAACATCTTCCAGTCATTTGGTCCTCCAGTCACAGCACTCGGGTCTTGGGACACTTGACTGGGTGACGATGTTAGCAGAAATAGGTTCTTATCTGGTCAGCGGCACGCTCAGGTGATGTCCGCATGTAGCAGAGAGAAGTCTCTTCATCACTGTTAGAGGCAGCTCCATTTGTAGAGAGACCTTTGAAGTAAAGCAAGTTGCCTTGGTCTGGAGATTTAGAGTCCGTTTGCCTTCTGCTGCAGCACTGTCCTTCGCGCCTTTGAAGAAATCATCTCAGCTAATAGCATGGTCACCACCTTCTTTATCCTTCCTGTGCATCTGCTGGTGCTTGCAAAGTCCTGCATTTGCTGCCTCTCCCCAAAAGGCAGGGCGCTCTGCTTTCCCCGCTTATCACAGTACGTGCAGCATCCAGGTGCTGCGCTGGCTTCATTCCTGCGTTCAGATCCGCTCTCATCTCTGCCGCGGGTCACTCTGGTGGTGTCAAGTGTTTTCAACCGTGTCTATGAAGGCTACGTGCTACTCACCCTTCAAAGTTGTCATTCTGGACAGGGCGACTTCTGCTGCCTGGCAAATTGTAATTGCACTGCCTGGAGTTAGCGCTGCGACCAGACCTCTCTCACGGCCGCCGTCCCTCTCTCAGTTGCCTGTTCTCCAGCCGCAGATCAGTCACTAGCTCTTCTGAGATTTTGCTTCCTTTCAATCCTCTCTGATTAAACCATGTCTTTTATATGTTCCATTTTTTTCCATGGTGTTCCCGCGAGCCTCAGATTTCTGTGCCACACTTCCGTAATTATCTTCCTCGGCCTCAGTCAAATGAAAGAGAAATCAAATGCTTCAAAACCGGCCAGTGTCAAAAATAAGGCTACTACCTTGACACATTACTTTTTACTGCAACATATTGTTACGGTGGCTGTGAGAAAAGCTGCTTGAAGCTCCTTCACCATGTGAGGGAAGTGCAGCTCCAGAGGAGCTCTAGCATCCTCCCATGGACCAGCCTGTACCCAAGCAGCTGGAGGAGCGGGGCAAGAGGAGAAATGCTCCTGTTGTACAGGAGCTGCACAAGCGACCAACAAACTCACCCGTGGTATGGGACAGGAGCACCAAACCTCCCTCTTCCCAAGGGGGTTAAAATCCCACCTTTTGCCTCTCCAGATTGTGCCCCAACCTTTGGCAGGAGATGTTTCTCTCAGGGTGCATGGCTGGGTGCCCCTTGCTCAGTGCTTGCACGTACAGATGTGCCTCCTGAATACAGACCCTCTTGCAGCAGACCAGCCTCCTGCAGGGCTTGGAGAGAGAGATTTTGTCTCAGCGAGGTCCCTGAGAGATCAGGCATGGAAACCAAACTCAGAAGATGGCTCTGCAGTTGGTATCATACCTGAGAGGTGTGCCCCAACCTTAGAGAGAGTGGAAATTTTGTCTCCTCAGTTTTTCCCAACCTCCAGAAGACTCCAGTCTGTCTCAGAGTTATATCAGGTGCCTTGAACTGTGAAAGTGGATTGCACTAACCAGGCTGGTTTTGTGGTGCCAAAATCCCACTAAAGATGTTGCCTACATGGCTGAGGCGCTTCAAAGTGAAGTGTAATAGGTTCTAACCAGCCAAGTAAAACTTCTATCTCCCTGCTTATTTGGGAAGCTCAGTCTTTCACAGCAGAGCATTCGTAACATGACTGAGGCTGAGGATTTCCAGACCATTTTTCTCCTGTACCCAGAAGAAAATGCTGCTGTTCCAGAGGCTATTAAATAAAGTGATTGAAGATCTAAGTGCACCGAAAAGGAGGGAACAGGACAGAGAGGTCAGGGCTGCCTTTGCACAGCAGATGACACCTGGGTCCTGTTATCTCCTTTGCTGGCAGGTTCACACCCCAAGTCTACCCTTGCCTTAAAGCGCAGGCAGGCAGATGTCCTGGCCAGGCTACCTTGTCTCAAGTTCTTCCACATGCACATTAAATGAAATGTCCTTGTCCTGCCCTTTGGGCAAGGTCTGATCCATGGGGTTGGAAAATCATCTTATACGGTCCCAAAGACTTCGCAAGTACATGCAGCAGGAGAGAGGAGCTGAGGACAATCCACACCCAGGGGTGGCAGATGTCCTAAGGCCTGAGCTCCAGCCTGGCACAGGGGAATTACACCACGGTCTCCCACGCAGGGAACATCCTCCTGAGTGGCCGTGCTTGAGGAGATAGGTGCTAAACCTAAGCAGGAACATTTCTCCTGTCTAACTCGTTTAGGGAATGTGGATAAGATGTACGCATCATCAAGGAAAAGACTCAGAAATCAACGGGTGAACTCAAGGACTGGGCCAGGAATGAGCTGCATGGGCCTGATGGATCCACTGATCACATGTCCTTCTCTCCAGCAGAGTTGATGCCAGCATCCCTCCCCCATTATCATCCCAGGGCAGCATGAAGGCGCTGCAGTGGGTGTTGCCGTGCGTAGGAATAGCAACAGAAAGCAAACAGCTTTGGACTGAAGTCAGAACTGTGATTTGGAATCAGTATGAATATCCCTGTAGCTCTGGGATTATCTTCAGCCTGTCCCACTTTGGCACAAATCCGTTGACCTTCCCACAAAGGCATTCCCCGCTCCAACAGGCAGAGGGGAACAAGGAGAGGGGCTGCTGGGGCTCTTTGGAGACACCCCCCCCCAGCAATTCTGAGCCCCAGGGAAAGCAGAGCAGCACCCCACAGCTCAGAGCAAAGTGTTTCCAGAAACCCGAGTCCCTGGTGAGCGGAGGAGGTCATGTTGGGAGGAGAAAGCAGCACACCAGGTGGGCTGGCGTCACGGAGGGTTTGCTCGGGGTCCGCCGAGTCGTGCCGTGAGTGCTGAGCTCAGCTCACAGCATCCCCACGGGCTCAGCAAGATGGGGGGTCGGGGACACAAGTGGGATGCGGACAAGTGCTTCAAGCACCGCAGTGAGATGCTGTGGCCCCCCCACTGTGCCCCCTTCCCCTGAAACGGGCTGTCAGACCTCCACTGGAGAGACTTGTCAAAGGCAGCAGGCTCTGGTGGCAGGTCGGGGCAGCGAAGCCCCCCGGGGATGGCCTGACGGACAGGCGCTGATGTGGATGTGGGGGACAGACCTCCCGGGGTGTGCGCCGGCATTGTGCTGGGGCTGCGAGCCTGCCCTTGCCGGCCCCACGGCCGGGGACTGCCCGCGCGGGGCTGTCAGCAGCCCATCAAGCCATAGCACTGGCTGGGGGTGATGCTGGGTCTGGACGTGCCTACACTCACTGAAAGAGAAGCTTCTCCTGGTCCCACAGAGGGGATGAGGTACCTCGCAGAGGGGTGCCTGGGCACTGGGGATGCTCCTGACCCCATCTGTGGTGTGGCACGGCGCCAGCTGCACCCACTTGCCCTCTCACAGTCCTTCACCTCCTCACACACAGATGCTGAAGGTCCAGCTCAACATCAACCCACCGACAGGTTTGCCCTGGGGCGTTGTTGGTTGCCCACCCTGGGGCAGCCCAGGAGCTGGGAGGTCTTCGTGGGATGCTGCCTCGGAGGTGACAGGCCTCCAGCTCAGGTTAGGGAATTATCCCTTCTGCTCTTTGCGGCTCCAGCCAGCAATGAAGAAGATAATTACAAGCGATAATTTATTCATTATTGGTTAAACCGTTTAGTCTGCCTAATTAGAAAACAAGGACCAGGCTGCCTCTCCTAGGTTGTCTCTTTCCCTAAAGAGGCTTTTCCATCAGCAATGCCCACTGCTGAGCAGAAAGGGAGCCGGCGGGACCCCTGCCCTCCCGCAGCCCGGATACGCGGCACTGAGCTGGGGAGGCAGGAGCGAAGTCTGCCTGATTCAGGGGAGCCACCAGCAGGACTGTGCCCTGCATTGGAGGGGTCCCTGGAGGTACCGAACGTCATCGCAGAGGGATGTGCAGCTACTTTGGGATTTGCAGACAGGAGAGGCTGAGACAAGGACTGTCCCCATCACCAATGTGGTATGCCCGGGCGGTGCTGAGCCCCCGTGCCAGAGCAGCAAAGCCAGCATTGCGGCAGCTGGCTGCTGCAACCAGAGCAGAGCCTGGCATCCCATCCAAAGCAGCGCCTACCTCCCTCTCCGGGAACAAGGAGCCACCCAGAGCAGTGATGCCCAGGGGAATGCCGAGACTCCCTTCTCTTGTCCGCCCGCCCGCAGGACGGCACTGCAGGGAGAGGTCTGGCTGCGGCAGAGCGGCGAGGGGCAGGGGACAAGGGGTGAGGGCACGCTTCGCGCGAGGCCACCACAGTGCAGCCTGGCCAGGAGCGAGCTGCACACAGTTGCTGCAGGACTGCCGGGACTCCCGCTGGGGACCAATCTTCATCTCTTTGAAATACGCATTAAAATACATGAGCCACACTCTCTGGCCAGGGCTCCCAGCACTGGATAATTGCTTCTTAAGTGCTTTCTAAATGCAAACTGCATGTCATTCTTACCACCACTGCCACCTCCCCTGCACCCAGCCTTTGATCTTCTACATGTCATGACAATATTGCAATTACCCCGTCAGTGTCGGGACGTGGAGATACTCCTGGCTGGAAAGCACAGGGATGCGCTGGACTGCAGAGTCTTGCCCTCCTGATCGATACGTATGAGGGGCCAGTGAGTGTCCTTCGAGCCGCGTGCTGGCCAAGCCCCAGCCAGGTGGATCCAGAAGAGCACTCGGGAGTCACCAGAGAGGCGCACCGGTGCAGATCTCCTTGGTTAAAGAGGTGATGCGCAGCAGGCTGTGGCTGGCAAGCAAATGCAATGCATGCCCTTGCATCGCCTGCTGTGTGAAACTTTCTGGGTGTGCAGTCCCCTTCCCTCTGGCAGGGCATCTGCAAAGCCCACAGCCTTTAAAACTCAACCCCAGCTCCCTGATCGTGTATCTCTTTTTTTCTTGTGGGCCTGAGCCTTAAATGATGCTGAAGCCCAAAAATCACTCACAAAAATCACACCAAACCCAATTTCTTTCTGACTTTTGTGGGAAATGCTGGGGGGAAGAAAGAAAAAGAAAAAAGAAGAAAAAAAAATACAGGCAAGTATTATTCTGGATTGGTCCCAGGTGTTAATTTAAAGGCACTGTTTTCAGACCTGGTAGAAAAGCTGAACTCTGATCCACCTGCTTCATCCTGGTGAGATGCAGCTTTGAAGGCAGCAGCAGCCGGCGAGGCTTCCCCACAGATCGCCCCGAGCTCTCCGCGAGCATCACTCCTCCGTGCTGCCGGCGGGGACCTGCCCCTGTGACCATCCACAGCCCAATGCCCGTGCCCTGGCCGGGCCATGGGGCAGGGAAGATGCTTCGCAGCAAGGTGAGACAAGGCAGTGTTGTTTAGCAGAGCGTGGCGAGGAAAAAACTTAGGGAATGCCGTGGGGATGCAGTGAGGAGGAGCAGCCCTCAGGTCTTTCCCATCTCCACCTGCTCTGTCTGGCCCAAATGGGGACGGCAAGGCTGGGATGCAGGCAGTCCCCAGCAGGGGACAGGAATTGGGATGGAAATGCTGTGAAAAGCACCTCCCCGTGGCGGCAGAGCCTTTTGGAGTGTCACACCAGCAGCTCCAGGGGGAAAAAAAAAAACCAAAAAAAAAACCAAACAAATGCAAAATAATCTTAACGAAGCTTTGCGGGAGCAGCGCACATCACACGCACCACAGCACTGTCCACAGCATCACCATCACTGTCACCAAGCGGGTCCAGGGGCACGGGGCTGTGGATTGGCTCCTCTAGCAGCCTGGTACCAGCTTCCAGTGTGCCCCGTGTGCCCAGTGTGCCCAGTGCACCCAGTGTGCCCGGCAGAGCAGACCCCAGGGAAGAGGCCGCAGAGGCCTGACGGCTCCCATCCCCGCAGGGACAGGACAGAGCAACTCCCCCATCCCACCGCGAAGCCCCAGGAGCCACATTGCTTCCTCAACCTGGGGAAAGGTGACAGAAGGGACATGCAAAAAGATTGTATTAGTGCTGCTTTCCTTCCCCGTTCGCTCTGGGTGGATAACTCCCTCTGACCACTCCAAAACCCTACAAGGATCCTCTGGGTATCAATGCCCACATCATGCCCTCCTCTGAGCCTCCATACATGCAGCTCCCCATCACCTGCCACCTTTAATTCGGAGTACCCAACAGCATCTCAGGCAGTATTTTCCAGTTTCCATAGCCCCTTGCCCAGTCACACATGCGCTGAGTGGCCAGGGCTCAGCAGGGGAAGGCCCTTGAACTCACCCGCATTCACTGCCTTGGGGTGGGAATGTGCAGCTGGGGTGGGGGACTCCAGTCCCTGTGTCTGTGTCCACCGTTTCTCAGGCACTCAGTCATTTCTGAAGGCATTTGATGCCCCCCGCTGCCCAAGAGCTGTTGTCAGAGGGAATCCAGGCATTTCATACCCGGCCAACTCATCTGCAAAGCCTCGGAGCCCTGTAGCCATCACCACGGCCTTTGTGCCCACAAGCAGCCGCAGCCACAACCTGCTTGGGGTGACACCAGAGGGAAACACCATGCTGACGAGCTGCTGAGGATCACTGCCATTTCTGGGAGCAAACAGACCGTATCAGAGATCCTGCCTTGCTGGATGCTGGTGGGAAGGTGGGGGGAGATGGAGGCGGATGCAGGCAGCTCCAGCAGAAATGAGCTGGTGCTTTGCCCTCTGCTTCCTGCTGACCTGGATCCCATGGACAGATCACTCGAACTCTGCCAGAAAGCATTTTCTTGCATCTATTTGCAAGAAGGGCCCTTTCAGTTCCCCAGGCGCCTCCTGCTTTGTCAAGGGTGACTGGTGGATGTGTCTTCCCTGTCCCATTCATTATTATCTCCATCTCACCGTGTTCTCTCTCATTCATCCCCTCTCAAACTAAATAGCTCCTTTCTTCTCTCTTCTCATGTGGAAATCGTTCTCCACCCATTATCATTTTCATGATTTCACTTTCTGCTGTATCCTCTGTGATGAGACACCAGGACACAGCAGTTCCCCATGCATTTCTGGGCACGTGGAACATCTTCCTTCACACTGGCGTGTCTTGTCTTAATGCATGTGGAAAAACTCATTTCCTCCCTTTTAGTGGCAATACCATCCCCTGGTGAGAGCTCATTGCTGTGGTTCCCAGGCCTTGTGTCGATGCAGGGGCACCAGAAACACATTGTGAGGGTCTTGTTCCCACCTTGATCCTCTCTTAGCTGTTGCATTGCCCTCTTTAATCTCCTTCTTTTCATCCTCTCATGTCAGTATAAGAAGATGCACCACGTGTTTCTCCATGGTTCCCCACCAATTTATTCCTGGAGCATCAGCAGTCCTAGTCAGCATGGGTTTATGAAAGGCAGGTCCTGCCTGACGAACCTGGTCTCCTGCTATGACAAGATGACCTGATTATTGGACGAGGGAAAGGCTGTGGATATTGTCTACCTAGACTTTCAAAAAGCATTTGACACTGTTCCCCATAGAATTCTCATGGAAAAACTGGCTGCTCATGGCCTGGATGAGCATATGATCTGCTGGATCAAGCACTGGCTGGCTGGACGGTCCCAAAGAGTGGTGGTCAATGGAGTTAAATCCAGCTGGTGGCTGGTCACAAGTGGTGTTCCTCAGGGCTCGGTGTTGGGACCATTTCTGTTTAACCTCTTTATTGATGATCTTGATAAGGACATAGAGTGTATCATCAGTAAGTTCGCAGATGACACCATGTTAAGCGGGAATGTTGATCTGCATGAGGACAGGGAGGCTCTAGAGAGAGACTTGGACAGATTGGATCGATGGGCCAACGCTAACGGTATGAGCTTCAGCAAGGCCAAGTGCCAGGTCCTGCACTTGGGCCACAACAACCCCATGGACGCTACAGGCCTGGGGCAGTGTGGCTGGAGAGCTGCCGGGCAGAAAAGGACCTGGGGGTTCTCATTGACAAGCGGCTGAACATGAGCCAGCAGCGTGCCCAGGTGGCCAAGAAAGCCAATGGCATCCTGGCTTGTGTTAGAAATGGTGTTACCAGCAGAAGGAGGGAGGTGATTGTCCCCCTGTGCTCAGTACTGGTGAGGCCACACCTTGAGTGTTGTGTCCAGTTTTGGGCACCTCAATACGAGAGAGATCTCGAGGTGCTGGAGCGAGGGCAGAGGAGGGCAACGAAGCTGGTGAAGGGCCTGGAGAATAAATCTTATGAGGAGAGATTGAAGGAGCTGGGACTGTTTAGTGTGAGGAAGAGGAGGCTGAGGGGAGACCTCATCACTCTCTACAGCTACTTGAAAGGACGTTGTAGAGAGGTTGGTGCTGGTCTCTTCTCACAGGTAATTAGCAACAGAACAAGGGGCAATGGCTTCAAGCTGCAACAGGGTAGGTTTAGACTGGACATTAGGAAAGAATTTTTCACAGAAAGAGTGGTCAGACACTGGAATAGGCTGCCCAGGGAGGTGGTGGAGTCACTATCCCTGAATGTGTTTAAGAGTCGTTTAGATGCTGTGTCGGGCGATACGATGTAGAGGAGAAATTTGTAGATTGGGGTTGATGTTTGGACTCACCGATCCCAAGGGTCTTTTCCAACCTGAGTGAATCTATGATTCTATGGATATCAAGGCTCAGTGGAGTAGCTCAGAGGCGTTTCCACCTGTGGGTCATGCACAGTGCGGTCCTGCCTCACCCATCACAGAACCGCCAGCATCTTGCTAACAGCACTTCCTTTGGGCCAGCCTCACGCTGCGTGGATCAGCCTCTTCGTGACACTCAGCGGAGCAGTGCTGGGACTCGTCTCCACTGCAGGGCAGCATCTCTCCTGTCCGCGATGCAGCGGGCGGCCTTCCCCGGGCACCGCCAACCTGACCACTTGCACAGTCAGCTGCTCGCAGAGCTGAGCAAACACTCAGGCTGGCACGTTCCTGATAAGGCTCTGTTTTATTCTGCAAAACAATGTCACACTTCTTATCTGACACGAATCCTCAGTGTTAATCCAGTAGTTCTCCAAAGCAGTAATTTAACCCCAGACACATTGGTGTGAACTTGGGTAATTATACCCAGAGCTGCCTCCAGCTCTGTGAGGTCTGTAGGTGCTACAGGTGCTTTGTCTCAGCAGGGTTAGTGGGATTAGATACATCATCCTCCCATGAGATGGTAGCTCAGTCCTGGAATATAAATCAGCCTCTTCCCTTGGCTGATATGTCACCTTTTTCACGTGACCCCCAGAGCATGTTGCAATGCTTTGCACCACATTTCCCCTGTGACTAAGCAAAGCATTAGCAATTGCAGTTCATCAGTGGGGTCTTCCAGTTCACGGCCAAATGATTATTGAGTGTAGTCTCCAGATCATGACCGTGTGTCACACCAAGCCTGACCAGCACCACCAGCAGAGCCTGGAAACGGTGGGGCTCACAGTGACTCCCCCCACTATCCTCCTACCTCTCAGCAAAACCGAAGAATGAAAGCACAGGATTCACGCTTCCCCACAGTGCCAGGTCAGGTAACAAAAGGGCCACCACTAGCTGACCAAGAAGAAGGAAAGTGCCAGCTTTGAGGACAGTCCAGGGAGATGCTGCTCTCCCCGAAGGTTTGCTGGGCTCAAAGAGCCTTTCTGAAGGGCAGACCTTACACTGGGGACCATTATGGCACTTCACAGGTGATTAACGAGCCTAATGCTTGCCCCACTTCTCCACATGGTGGGAACAACCTACTTGGCCAATGCTGTTTGTCCCCACCAGTCCCCCCATGCCTAAGCCTACGAGCACCATGGGCAAGTACCTAGACTGGGCACAGAGAAGGTGACCAGACTCACACCACGGTCGTTGCGGTGAGCGTAAGGGGCAGTGACATCTGCAGTAGCATTGCCCCACTTGGCCACCCAGCTCAGGGCCATGGGCAAGAGGAGCAGCGTGGGGCCACGCTGGCTCTGCCTGCAGACCCACGGTCATGCAGGCACCAGCTCCTGGCAGGGGCAGAGGGGGACATGCCCAGGCTGGAGGAAAGGAAGAGATGACCATGGTGCCACAGTCAACATTTGCAGACTGATCCCAGGACCCTCCGCAAATCCTGACACATCCCATAGCCACCATCTGGTGGCAGACCTTGCTGCTGGGGAGAAAACCCACTCATCCCCTGGGCTATGGTAGAGAAACGGGAATTTCCCAGGGTCGAGGACAAAAGGACGGATGAGGACCCCGAACATCAGCATTGTGCAGAGGGCTGGGGCAAATTTCAGGTTTGATCTCTGCATGTCTAATGGAAAGAGATGCCTCCCCGCACAGGCTGTTCCACTGCAGCAGGGACAAACTCAAATGCACACCGAGGGAGGCACACAGATGCCAGCATAATTAGCCACAAAATAGACTTTTCAGTATCACACAATGACAAAGAAAAATAAAAAAGGCCTGCGTGCTGATAATTCCTCAGCGCGCCTTGGTGACAAGGAACTGGGACAGACCTGAGCTTCCACTGAGCCAGAGGAAAATGTATTTTTAAAAAGCAGATTATCTGGTTAAACAGAGGGCAGGGGGCTGAGCCGAGAGATAAGGGGGGGTGTCTGTGACAGCTTTATTAGGAAGTGCCTAATGTCGGAGCGATTTCACGGCGGATCTCAGAGCGCTGGGCTGACTCCGGGGGCCACGGTCTCCGCTGCAGAGCCTCGGCGGCACTGTCAGACAGGCTTAGACACCAACTGACCCCGGCTTTTTGCTGCAGGAGACAATGAAAGCGGCAGGGATGCTTTGCAGGGGGTCGCCAGCGCGCGCAAACTCCTGGGGTACCACCTGAGGGGTGGGATGGGCGAGCACTGTATTCGTTAGCCGTCATTAGCAGTGGGATTTGCTCTCCTAACCTGAGAAGAGGGGCATGCTCGGAAACGTGGGGCAGTGCTACCTGTACCGGCCTTGGCCCCGATAGCTCCTGGGCTCCGCAGGCACAGGGTGTCACCCTGCCTTTGCCTTGCAGCTGCCTTCCAGGACGCTCTCACATGCCCATTTCCCCTTGTCTTTTTTTCACGGTTTCCTCACTGCTCCTGTCTTGTTCCTTGCTGTGTCATCTTCTCATACGGTACAAAGACTCCTGCAAAGCTGGTAGGGCATCCTGCAGCCAAGGATGGTCCTCATCACTCTCCAGCACCTTCTGCACCCAGGTCCCACGGAGAGATGCCATCTCCATCCCTCGGGGTCCTGTTGCCTGCTCTGGCAGCATGGCACATCCCCCACGAGCACGCACTGGCACTGACCCCTGCCGCGGTCTAGGATGGGTGTGTGTGCGTGGGGCACGCACTTTTCTTCCCTGGGCTCTTCTGCCAGAGCAGGAGCACAGCCTGGCATCAGTGTGGGGTGGAGCACTAGCAGGATGCTCACCACTAAGAAAGCTGAACTGGGAGCATCCCATTCCCAGGGACAAGCTGGCAATATAGGCTACCAGAGAGCACGCGTGAACCGAGGCTTTGCCAGCGTGACTCCTGGCCTAGGTCTCTGGGAGCAGCTGTAATCGGGAACAGGGGGCACTTGAAGCAGTCTCTAATCCCAGATTTTACATGAGCTGAACAGGTCCTGATCAGCTTGCCTGGGGCTTATGGTGGGATTGACAGCCTCTCCCATGCCCCAGCCAGCCAGAGCAGCCCCGAGTGGCTCCCGTCATCCGGGCCAGGGCTTCCCTGGGGGAGGAAGGCAAGCTCCAATGCTGGGACTGGCGCTTAAACGCGCCCGGCCATGGCTCTGTCCATGGGCATCAGACGGAGGATGCAAATCCGGGTCTCCAGGAACAAAAGGCTGCGGCGCCTCTGCCCCCAGAGCTGCCAGCTCGGCGTGAGAGGACTCCCCAAGGCGCAGGGGAGCCAGCGATGAAGCTGTCTCTGACAAGGGAAACTAAAGATGTAAGAGGCAGCATGAAATCACGGGTGACAACCATAACAGGGGCAGCTCCAGACATGAGAGGGGGAGCAGGAGCTGTGCTGCATCCCCCCGGGAGGCTCTGCTGCCTTTGTAGAGAGCGGTGCCGGCGGTGGTGGGGTGGAGGACCAACGGGTGAGATGGAGACAGTCCCCACATCGGCCCCACTGCCTGGTGGTGCCCTGTCCCCTGTCTTTCACCAGCACCAGGACTGGGGGACGTGTCCCAGTCCTGGCCATGCTGCAGTTTGCAAACTCCAGCCACTGGAGCCACCCATCTGTTGCTGTGACCCCCACAGAAATGCGTTGAACCACGAAGGGTGTCGCAGCACCCGGGTGCAGGTTTGCAGGGGGGCAGTTGTTGACAGACGAGCCCAAAACCTGCCTGCCATTTTGCCCCGCTGCAAGAGCTCGTCTTCCCCATGCTGCTGGCCTGGGCAGCCGACTCAGACAGAAAAAGCTTCCTAATTTCCCCGTGAAAGCATTTTCTGTGTCATTATCAGTTTAACCCAGATTGCCTGAGCCATTACACCGTTTTGTCAGCACCCTCGGCGCTGCCTGTGCCGGTGGGGACGCTGCCCGGCCGCCCCCCATCGCCTCCTCCCACCCCCAGCGCCACATTTCCCCTTTGTGCGCCTCTGCACAAGGGCGCCAGAATTTACCCACCCTCTCTTTCAACTTTTCCCCTCTCTCCTTTCCCCCCCTCTGTAACAAATCAGTGAAAAGAGGGAAGAGAAGAGGCTCCAATGACAGATGGAGCTGGCGCTATCATCTCTCTTAACTGTCACCGAGAAAATCACACGGCAGCCACTGAAATTCAAATTAGAGTTTTGCTGAAGCTGCTAAAACTCATCAAAAGATATCTTTGAAGTCCACTGGCAGGCTGGTCATTTCTTTTAAATTAGTCCCTGTTGAAAATGAAATTGCAGGGAGTTGGTGTATTAGCATATTGGAGTGCGAGAGACAGCATAATACTGCCTTTCCAGGGAGCAGAGACAGTTCGCTCCTGCACAAAGACCGCGCTCAAACCAGGCTCTTATTGCATTAGGATAAATGAACAAGTCATTTCAAAGCTCCCCATTAAGGGGGACGGGCTGGCGCTCGGAGAGAAGGCGGCAAAGACAGGTCAGTGCTGTCCCCGCGTTCATGCCCTCGGAGCCAAACTCCCAGCCACAGCATCGCAAGCCCGTGCAGATGAGGAGCTGCCTCGTTAGCAGAGCCAGCTTGGTGACGAGGGGAGAGGGGCCCTCTCCCGTCCCAACCCAGGGGCCGGTGTTCCCAGCGTTGATGTGATGTGCAGGACGTGCGGCTCATCACAGCCCTCTTGGGGAGGATGCGGAGCCAGGATCAATCCCACGAAAGCACGTTCCGTCCCCTGAACGCCAGCTTTATCCACGCTGTGCTTTCTTCCAGCACCTTCCAGACAGACTGGAGTCAGCATCCCACTGCCCCAGAGGTAGCTGAGCCCCAGGGAAGGGCCCTGGAGACCCCCAGACCGTCCCTGGGTAGCTGCAGTGGGAGCCCAGGACAGACCACCTCTGATCTGAACTGGTCTGAAAATGAGGGTCGGTCCCAGTGCCAGCTCCTCCTAATCCGAACCCCACGTGCCTTGGATCTCAAAGGTGCCTGTCGGAGCTGAGCACAGGCATTCATGGCCTCCAAGTTCCTCATGAGCCAAAGAGCATGGTGGGACTAAGAGAAATGCACCGGGACACTGGAAACCAGTGACTGGCCACAGTGGGGTGGTGGCCAGTGGCCCTGAGAACAGCTGTAGCACCTCCCATTAGTGAATATTTCTTAACATGGACAAAATTGTGTTGACATGCAGCTCCAGTTCAGTCCAACCCAGACATCTGCCCAAAAATAATGGTCTTTAGGATGAGTCCCAACCGTCTTCTCCCAGGCTTTGCACCACACCGTCCTTCCTGAGCGGCCGAGCAGAGGCAGAGGGCTCTTTACCGAGCCCTGCCAGCCCAGGGCATCCAGTTCCTTCTGCCTGCCTCGAATCTCTAAGCAGAGGTTTCCCCGTCAGCCTGAAACCTCGAGCTGTCAGCTGCTTTTGGATAGAGCTGTTTCTTTCATTGTGGAGCTGATGTGATGGGATTTTGAGTGGCACTAGTTACACTCCTATGTCTTTACACATAATGCCTTCGAGCCAAGAGCTATTGGCTGCAGATTTCACATGGCTCTGAGAGGGGTTGGGAGCGGGTCAGAGGTGGGAAGTGTGGCCAGTTCCCCCCTGAACTGCCAGAGAACATGGAGCAGAACTTGCCCCAAAGCACGTAACCTGTGACATTTTCCTGGGCTAATGCAAATCTCACCAACACAGATGGGGAGATGAGCTCCTGCCACCACAAGCACTTGCTGAGCAGAGGTTTTCACTGCCGGTTTTCTTAGAAAGGTCACCACAGTCCAGGGCTGAATGTCTCTTCCAAATTGTTAGCTGTTTCCTGTGGGTTTGCCCTGGATTTCTGACAAAGGAGCACAAAGAAGCTCACATCCCATTGAACAACTGCACCATCGGGATTCAGAGTGAGGGTTTTTCTCTCCACCGTCTTGGTTAAATCTTGGTGTTTGGCTGCATTTCCCAGCCTTGGTTGGGTCCAACACCAAAGTGTCTGGGTGGGGTGGGTGACACTGGGGGTCATGCAGACTGTGCTGCATATAGCCCACCACCCCAATTTCCCAGGCAAGAGCAGCACACAGGGAAGCCGGTGCCAGGGTTATGGGCATGTGTTTCTGCCCTGCAACTTAAAATCCACTGGGCAGGAGGAAGGCTTGAAGCAGCAATGGCAGTGTGCCGAAGGCCATCAACCTCCAACTCGGAAGGAGAAGCAATGCCCAGGGATCACTGGGCACATCTCACCACTGTTTCTGTTGGCAAGACGGTGGCCAGCTGGTCTGCAACTCGTGGTATCACACCCTGGTCACCTTGGGCAAGGCGCTGCCTGAGCTGGAGGTTCAAACTTCTGATCCTAATTTTCAGCGTCTCACCTCATCGCCTTGCATTCCCCCCAGAACCCTGTCACTTTGACTGCCAGCAGCCTGGATGGGAAAGTAGTAGGATGGCCAGAAAGCCATGCCAGAAACAAATTTCTTGCAGCTCTGGGCTGTTAATCACCCTCTCCCTAAGACGATGCCAGAGGCTGGGATGCTGTAGGCTCCTGTTCCTTTGCTTTTCCCATGTCAGCTCACCATCCCTCTGCAGGCACCGGCAGTGCCAGCGGGTCTGCGGCTGGGGCAAGGGCAGCAGCATCCTATCCCCAGTGGGACACTCCACTGCTCACCCTGAGTGCCAAAACCACCGGGCATTAATACCAATAGCTGCCATGCTCCTTATTACTGCCGTTGAAATGCTCGGCTCCTGAGACACCAGCTGCAACAAGGAGAGGAGGAGGCAGCACAGGGGCCTCTGTTCCCATATCAAACAAAAGGAGAATTGCCCCTTTCATCTGCTTCATGCAAGGAGAAGAGCAGCTGGTGCCTCCTCTGATCCATCCCTACCCCGCTGCCTCCTGTCCTGGCAAATGTGCCCTGGCCCGGCCATCCAGCTGGGGCATTAATTGGAGAGTGGAGAGGATGGCAGGGAAGGGGAGAGCCCGGACTCGGCAAGGCACAGTCACCGTCATTAACTTAGGGAGAAAAGTTTTAAACATCATCATTTTCTGCTTCAGTGACCGAAGAGGCAGCTAGTCTTTGCATTGCAAGCCCAAGTCTCCCCAGGTTTCCAGCTCAGCCCTTGCCAGTGGGGATGGTAAGAACGGACAGGCTTCCGTCAGCCGGGGTGTCAACTCCCCATATATCCCCTTTCACGGAGCCCAGAGAGCCTCCCGTGTCGTGGGAGTCTCTTTTCAGGACATTTCCTCAGTGACTTGGCAAGCTCGTGAGAAAGATGGGATCATTCCCCTGTGGGTCACATGGGGTCCGGGAGGGATTGCGCGTCCCAGGCATGGACACGTGTCAGTCCAGGGACTGGTACGATGGCAACAACATCCCACTCATCAGGAAGTGATCTTGAGACCTCTCCATTTAAATGTGCTTGTTCTTACCAGAGAATACCCCCTTGATAAGCTCAAAATGCAGGAAATGGATATAAAAACCTCAGTGGGAGACTGCTTGAATGGGAAGGGGATTTTATTTAATGTCATTTCCAAGATGACCTCATCCACTCATCCCCAGCACAACAGGAGTGTCCAAGTGGTCTGGCCAGGATGACTTGTTCATGGCAGCAGGGACATGGGACATCAGTCAATGATCCTATCTCCAGCACTAGTGATAACAAACTGGCTTTAACACCCTTTTGGGAGGCAACGGTAATTACAGGGTGATGTCTCCCCTCAGGACCTAGCTTACTTCAGCCCTCGCAGATCATGCTCCAGGTTGCTGCCCATTTCTTCATTTGTGTTTCTTTGTGTCCTCATTCTGCGTGTCTATGGCTACAGCCTTCCTTCTGGAGGTCTTTCCCAGAACTAGCTCAACTCACCACCTCTGCTGCAGGCTCTTCCCCAGGGCAGGGCAGAAAGGCTGGTTTTGCAGGACGTGTATGGACGGAGAAGCCGTGGTCATGAGATGTTTGGGGATCTGTGCCCTGTGGGGAAGAGAGAACTGCTCTGAATTTCTGCAGGCTGGTGAGGATTTACTATCTGCTGCTCCAAGGGGGCCGTCAAACCAACACATGCTGCCTGTAGAGAGCATCCCTTCAACGTCTTGCTCAAAACCTTTATCATCCATTTGGGTTTGGCATCAGCCTTGGTGTCTGGTGGTGAATAACCCAGGGTCCACTGGGGCAGCTTGAGAGGCAGAAATTGGGTGACTGCACCGTGAATGCAGTTATGGAACTAGGAAACAAAGATCTCTTTAGTGCTACTCAAGAAAGGAGCCATGTTCTCCAGAAGGATTAATGGCTGGAAGAATTAATGGCTGGAGTTAATGGCCCAGTCTGTGCTGGGCAGAGGGAATCACATGCTCGCCTCTCTCTGCTGAGGGTCTGGCATTTTCTCTGCGTAGGGACAATTGAGTCTGGCCTGATGGATGGCCTTGCAGCAAGCTCCCAGGGCTACGTGTCTCTCTGGGCTGGATCCCTGTAATGAAGTCTGACAGCACCGCTCAGACCTGCTCTCCTGCTCAGCATTATGTTAATGAGGGGGCAGATGAAAAAGAAAACTACATATATCTTATTTACCCATTCAAGAGATAAATAAACAAGCCACTAACTCGAGCAAGCAGAGTTTGGAAAGGCTGGTGCAGAGCCTGAAGCCATATAGATAGGCTGATGCAGCCCATCACAGCTCTTCTCACATCTACTGGGTCATTGTGTTCCTTCCAGAAGCAGAAATCACATCTGCAAACAGCACGGCCCCAGCAAACACGGCCCGGTCCCCACAAGCGCATGAAGGACTGTGAATGAGTTTTTCATCTCCAACCAGGAGAAAAGGCATCACCATTTGCCTGTCGAAGGACAGACCATCTCTGAACGAAGAGATCCTGAGCTTCTCCAATCTGACAGCATCCAAAGGGGTCACTGTAGAAATTTGGAGACTCGTGAATCCCATTTTTTTCCAAAGAGGTATTTTTGCCCAAGCCAGCCATTTCATACTAATGGCTTTGTGATTAGCAAATCAACACTTTCCATGGAAAAAAAATAATCACTGTCCAGCCCCAGTGATCCTCCTGCTTCCTTGATCTCACTGAAGATGTTGAAGTCTATCAAATCCAGCAGGCACAAAGCATGAGCTGGAAGGGTCCACACTTCTACCATGTGCCCATGGTGAGCTCACCAGATGTGCTCACCAAACACTTCCTCATCTCCTGAATCCATGGACACACCACCATCTTGGTCTTCTCCTTCCCCGTTCTGCACTGCTGAGGGTTACCTCAGCCATCCTCATGGACTGGCTCTCTGGAGCAGGAGTTGCCAAGTGCGACCACGAGCCCCAGCCCTGTCCCTGCTGCACCTGGGAGATGGAGACCTTGGTGGCCCTTGATGCAGCCAACATGCGAGCAGACTGCTAATGCCGGAGGCTGTTCACAAGAATACATCCCTCAAGCGGTGACAGGGACAATCAATACGGTGGCTGCTCTTCAGCAGTCCCTGGCAGGTAGCGGCAGCCCTCCCGGCGCTATCTGCCAGGCAGGCAGGCAGCCGCTCGTCTGCGGGATGGATTAGGGGACAGACTGACAACGGGTGGCTCTTCCCCCGCTGCTGCCACCCACCCACACTCAAGCGCAGCTGCGCTGCACAGCTGCAGCGGGGCAGCCTGGAAACAGGTGGGGATGAGGTGCAGGGACCAGCTCACACATCCCGGGCACACAGCTTCACACCCACACGCGTGAGGCTTGGGGATGTGCTGGGCTTTCACAGGGCCCCCCTGATCCTGTGGGGGCCCCGCGTGCTCCCTGGATGCTGCACGGCGCCACGGGACAACCCACGGCCGCAGCCGTGCTGGGCCAGCAGAGCAGCCCTGGACACGTGGCAGTCGGCTCACAGCACGGTGCCACCAGCATCCACCCACACACACCGTGTGCAATCCCACTGTCAGCGGGAGGGAAATGAACACCAGGAAGCAGGCATCATGGCCAGGAGCGAGAAAAGGTTTTAGCTCAGCACCCTGGGTTTAAACTGGCACAACCTGTCTTGCTGCAGGCCCCAGAACAATGAACTCCTTAGAACAAACTAAAGCTGCAGAGACGCAGCCAGCTGGGCCAGGCATCACTCCCAGAAAGTCCCATGTCCATCCCACTGCGCAGTGGATCTGGGTAACCCCAGCACTCTGGCTGCACCCGCGTTCCTCAAAAAGCCCTTTGGGCTGGTGCCACCTCTCCGCAGCACTTACTCCTTGTCTGCATGGACCACTCCTGCCCCTGGCTGCATCAGTGCTCGGGACCCGGCTCTTCTCCACCCAAAACCCCTGCAGGCCACTGAGCTGTGCTGGTCCAGGGATGTGGCTCTTCCCTGGGGCGTGTGACCGGGGCCAGCAACTGGGTCCTGAGGGACCACGCATGGCCAAGGGAAGTCCAAGCAGCCCAGCAATCCTGCTGCTGCCCTGTCCCTGGGTCTCCTGTGGGAAAGATCCTCAAAGGGACCAGAGAAGAAAGGAGAGGAAAGATCTCCCACTGCCACCACAGGTCCCGCTGGAGCAAAGGGCTTGACATGGAGTCTGCAGGGCTGGCAGCATACCCAGACAACTGCTCGTGAAGCGGAGACGAGCCAGGGAAGGCAGCCAAGCCTGTCCCAGGAGAGCCCATCCCTGCTCAAGAGCAGGAGCACGTCGGAGCCTCTTTGTTTGCTGATGGGAGGGAGCGTGACAGCCCCTGGAGGTGCCACTGCCACTGCAGAGCTTGCCGGGACACAGTGGGACCTCATCGCCACAGTGGTGCAGGGCCAAGATGACTGGAATGGTCAGGACAGCGGTGGGAGCTTGCAAGGATACTGTTTTCAGTGGTGCAGTGCTCCCAGGACCAAGGTGTCAGCACTGAGACAGAGCACCGTGAAGGTGCAGGCTCTGTCCAAGTGAGAGGCTCTTCCTCGGTGGGAGAGATGGGGACGAGATGGGATAGAGGGTGAACCAAAGCAAAGGGACCGGCTCTGGAGACTGGGAGAAACAGCTGCAGATGCTGAAAATATTGGAACGCATCTCCCAGTCCAAGCTGAATCCCAAACCAGCGCCAATTTGTAGCACTCCTACCGTCCCTGCCGCTGGGAGCAGGCCAGGAGCAGCACGAGGAGGTGCCCCGAGCTGGCCCTGCCGAGGAGCAGCCTTCGAACTGATAAGAGGCTGCAAAAAATGCCCAAGAGCTCTTCAGGATCTTAGAATGATAAAATTGTTACTATTTAGCAAAGATCCCCAGCTTTTCCATGGGCCGTGGGATGGCACAGGCCATCCCGGCGTTCATATAAGGGATCTGCTGCTGCAGGCCTGCTCCGGTGGAGAGGTACCCGGTGAAAATACCGTGAGCTGGAGCAGCTACAGTGAGAAAATCGGGAACAGGCTCCCCCTGGCATCCTTGAGAAGTCAGAAGAAAAATATGTTGATTCTGGTGAAACTGCAGAAAATAGTTTAAATGCAACAGAGGTCTCTTGCACAACCTGAGTCAGGAGACACAGTTTTGGACACCAGGCTTCCAGGCCACCTTCTGCTAGAGAAGCAGAGGCACCTTCCAGATCCAGAGCAGCGCTTGGGTCCAGGGAAAGAGCCCTGGGAGCCGTGTCCTGTGGTGCTGGATCTCAGCCCCTCCGGGCTGTCTGCAAAAGCAGGGAAGAGGGAGAGCAACGTGTATTAAGCAGATTAACTTTGTGCCAGAGTAGAAAGGCCACTGGAGCAGCCGCTGGGCCACAGCTGGAGCAGAGACCCCATCCCCAGCAAGGCAGACCTGGCTACCAGGCAGCAGGTATCGTTTGACCCTCACTAGCTGGGTACTGTGTCCGCCCCTGTCACTTCAGAGGGACAAAGAGAGGAGACTGTCTCTTCCTCCTGAAAGATAAATGCCTCCAGATTGTAGCCACTCGACAGGTCCACTGAAATTCATCAGTTCTGACTTGAAATGAAAGCTGTAATAAATCTCCCCATTGAATAGGAGATCAAAGGCAGATCATTAGAGCTCTCGGATTACCCAGTGAGAGTGCACTTCCATCAGCTGCTGTGCTGCTGGTTCCCCCGTGTCCAGAACGACCCCTTCGACGGTGGAGTTTTGACTGTAAAGAAAAGGACAGTCTCCCTCAGAAGAGGTCTGGGCTGCGCCCCTCTCCTCTGCCCACCTCTTCCTTCACTGCTCTCAGACCGCTCCGCGTGGCTCGTGGCCATGTCCTTGGCAGCCACACTGGTACGAGCTGTGGCACAGCATAGAGGGGGACATTGCTCCCCTGCAGAAGACTGAGCAGAAGAGTTTGGTGTTGGCCCAGCCCTCAGGGGAAGCTCTTCCCCACATTACAAACCTCCTGTGTCTTCTTCCCAGGGAAGGAAAATCCTCCCCAGGCTCTGAGAACTATCCCAACTCAGATGCCCTCCTCAAGCCGCAAGCCCTGCAACACTTCAGTGGGACCAAGTGTTTGTATCACCCCTGGCTCTAGAAAGATGTACAAGGACGTTGTGCTGATTTTCCACTCCGCTCTGTGGTGAGTCCCAGTGAAGAGCTCACTGACCTGTGCCCGCCAGGGATCAGGACCAAGCCCTGTCTGAGCCGCTTCAAACCCATTTGTTGGTAGCAGCCTACGATATGGCCATGGTCTTAGAATCACAGAATGTGTTGGGTTGGAAGGGACCTCTAAAGGCCATCTATCCCAACCCCCCTGCAGTCAGCAGGGACATCTTCAACTAGATCAGGTTGCTCAGAGCCTCATCCAGCCTGGCCTTGGATGTCTCCAGGGATGGGGCCTCCACCCCCTCTCTGGGCAACCTGGGCCAGTGTCTCACTACCCTCATTGTCTTCATGGGCTGCACAGGGAAAGTTGTCCCCCTTTCCTAAATCTGTGTGGGCTAATCTCTCTGCTTTGACCATGAGATTCCAAACTCAGCCAGTCCCCTGGGCTTCCTCCTTCCCTCGTTTCACCCTCAGTAGCCATCTTCTCAGTGACCCATCCAAGTTGGTATCTGCTTGTGGGTGCAAGGGAAGGTTATGTAGCAGGAGCAGAAGGTAAAGGAGGCTTCAGACTGCAAGTGGTGACATCCTATCAGCCATACAGCTGCTTGTCCACCATTCCTGGTGCCTTGGGCGTGCCGGGGATGATCTTCTCCCAGCCTAAGGCTGATCTGGTGAGACAGTAGCACTTGAGCCAGCTGGAGGGATGCTGGAAAGCAGATACATCGAGGTCAACCTTGATTCTCTAAATGGTTTTATTTCTCTAACAGTGTAAGGCAAGTTGGTCATTCCCAATGCCCTGGCCTGTGGACCGACTGATTTTCACCAGAACAAGCCGGCAAACATCATCTGACATCCCTCGCTCTGCAGAGGTAGGACCCACCACTTTGCTCCAGATCTGGGTGCAGCAGAACCGGTACCGGGCTCACGGGCTGCCTGGAGAGCCGAGGACAGCTGGGGGCCATGCGGAAGCCACACAGAGGAGTGAGGTTTATCTCTGCACAAAACATGGCACTTGACAGAGTGAATTTTATTCCTGGAGAGAGATTTTTCTTTTTCCACTGAGACCAGGTTTGCTGAGCTTAGCTCTGAAATGAGGGACCATAATAAGTCCATTACCTTCAGAGGAGTTATCCTGAGCACACAGTTCGACCTGTGATCCCTCATTTTACAAAGGGCTAAACGCGGAGAGGATGTAGTGGTGGAAGTGAGAGATCCTCTCCCATTTTACACACAGGACTTGGCTGTGATGTGAAAATCGGTACCAGGGGTGAAAGCCAGGTTACATGGGACTTGTTTCACTGTCTGAAACGTGTATGGTCCTGGCAATCGAGTTTCTCACGTTACAGCTGCCCTTCTGTACTGCAGGATGGGGTATGGGGTGTCTTACACTAAAGGATGTCTGGAGACACATGGTACGTGTGCTGGGGGTGTCCCCCGATGTGGGGAGTCCTGCAGTTGGGTGCCCCGTGATATACCCAACAACACAAGGTGTCCTCAGATACAGGGTGCCCTCAGCGTGGGATGTCCTGAGGATGTGGGTGTTGATACAGGACACTCAGCGCCCTGAAAAGAGACACTTTGGCTTGATTTTTCCTAGGTACCGGCCTGGCCGGCTGCAGGGGAAAGTCTGCAGCTGGGAAGAAGGCAACAAAAAGAGTCTCAGCGTTGGGGTTCCGACAATGAAGAAACAACCCTGCAATTTGCAGCTGAGCTCACAGTTTTGGAAGCCCTTCTCATGGCTTTTGAAGTGCAAACCAGCACTACACCCCCCCCATCGACCAGCTCACCGCCGAGAAAAGCCCACAGCTCTTTGTGTCACCTCCATCGCAGGAGGTTTCCCTGCCCCCCAAGCAAAGCCCCCACCGGACACTCGTGCAGGCGAAACTGCTGAGCAAGATCAAACGGGAACCATTCCCCAGGCTCCCCCCCACCTCCTCCAGCTGCCCGGATAATCCCCCAGTCTGAAAGGGAACCTGAACCCTGAGTGGTTTCGGGCAATGGGAAATGGAGCTGAGCCCCCAAACCCTCTTTGTGCCAGGATAATGGTCACGGTGCCTTACATCCCTGCGCTGTCCCGCTCCCTGCCGGCACCGTCCGGGAAGATGAGCTCTGGAGCTGTCACTGCTCAGAGCTTCAATCCGACATAAACCAAACTTTTTGTTTAAGGTAGTAATTTAAAAAAAAAATTTAAAAAAAGCAGCATATGCCTTTGATCTTGAATAAGGCTTTTATCACCGAGCCTTCAGTCCCGGTGAGCAAAGGGGATTATCTTTCTCTCGCACAAAAGTTCACCTCCTGGTGCAGGTCACAGGAGGAAGATTTCACCGGAGTGGGAGGCGTTTTCTCTGGGGCATTCACCCCAAGTCCGGCAGGCAGCCGCTCGCAGGGAAAGCTTTTTGTGAACTAACCTACTGCCTCAAATCCTTTCAGATGCAAAGGGAAGGAAAAAAAAACCCACCTGCGCAAGAAAGAAGCGGGTGCAAACTCCCTGACGATCGCTGCCAGCCTCACTTAGCAGGAGGGCCCTCAGCCCAGCATCCCGCCGGCTATCCTAACTCCTAGCAAACAGCCAGGACTCAAAGAAGTCACCCCGGGCTGTGTCCTGACCCCGAGCCCAGCCTGCACGCCGCCAGAGCATGAGCTGGATTTAGTCTTGTGCAGGGTATGGTCTGGATCTGGCCACTGGCTGTCCCCATGAAGCCACCCCCGTGCCGGGCAGGCTGGAGCCACGAGGGTCAGCTCTTTCCCCATCACCAGGTTAATGCAAAAGGTGCTCGCTGCCCACGCCATGGGTAAGCGCTTTCATTACCGAGGTCCTGGGCAGCCTCCCTGCCTTCACCTCCCTGCCCGTACCTCAGGCAGGCAGTGCCGCAGATGGGATTTACCACCAGTGCCTGGAAGCTGAATTACCGAGGCGCAGCACCCACCTCCCCAGTCCTGCCACAGCCGCGGCTGCAGCCAGCGAGGAAGGGTGCGAGGGGGGGAGTGCCGAGTTCCCGCTCCCGGGACGTTAATTGAAGTGACAAATACGCCTTGACATCAATTATGTTGCTTTCTTGTTCAGCCAAGAAGTAATTAACTTAAGTGAAGCAATTAGGTAAACTTATCAAGTGAGGTTTGCAGTACCGTAAGCAAACAGCTAATTGGGCTGTGAAGGGAGTGGGGATAAAAGGGGATGGGGACGACACCCCCAAAGGGGACCTGGGGGTCCCCAGGGGCAGGGGGTGCCGCAGCCATCAGTTCAAGGGGCAGATCCTGCAATGGGAACACTTGGAGTGACGCATCGCTCTGCCCCTCCGTGCCCCCGAAACCCCCTGCATCCCAAGCAGGTCGCACTCCCCGCCTCGCAGTCCCTCCTGCTTGTCTCAGGATGCAGGCGAGAAGAAAAGACACAGCCCCGGGGGTCTCCTGCGAGCAGGGGCAGGAAATGAAGCCATGGAAGGGGAACCCCACCGTGTACAAAAGATTCAGCCACACAGGTCTCAAAGTGTTTGCTGATAATCGCAGGTGAGGCAGAGGATTGAGACAGACACCCAGTGATGCTGGACTCCCTGCAGGAAGAACAAAGACACGGCCGTGTCTCACTCCCAGCCTCCTACACCAGAGCAGCAAGAGAAAGGGTTGGGACGGTCTGCTGGGATGGATGGTTACAGGGCAACGTCCCATGGGGAGGTGGGACGGTGGCATGGAGAGAGGTGCTGGGCTAGGAGCCCCCATGGCCCAGAAACGCTCCTGAAAGACCCCTGCTCCCAGGACCTGTCACATTAGAAGAGACTTAAAACTTTGCCAAAGCTGCCTGGAGAAGAATGACAGAGGGTCACGGCTGCCACACCACGCGCCAGCCTCCTGTCATGTGCGGAGATGGATGCTGTCCCCCCCCGGGCAGCGCTGCCTCCTCGGGCAGCGGCTGCATCCACACACCCCTCTGGGTTACGGTCACTTTTCAAAGACTCTTCAAGTTTTTTTTTTTCTCCATGGTGCATCTGGCCCATTTTCCTGTCTTTCAAGCCAATGAACTACTGAATTTTCGGATTTAATTTCCAGATTTCAGCAGAATCCATGGCACAGGCTTTTAAAGTTTGCTAAGGTGTCGAATCAAAATGCAATACTATAAATCATTAATGCACCCCTGTGTCGCAATGAAGCTGGAATATTTTAATCACTGAATAATGAAGTCAATACTCACAAATCTCAGCTGTCATTAAACGATCTGCGCACCTCTGTGCACCCAGCAGGAGAGGAAATCTCGCAGGTGGGCTGGATTTTCCCACTGGAGGTGCAGCCAGGAGCGCCGCAGCGGCCCTGGGACACCAGGGGCTGGATTTTGCAGCCCTGTTTTGTGACGGACAGTGAGCCAGCATCCTTCACGGGACCTGCTCTTCAAGCAGTGTGACTGATAACAGAAATAAAGTCAAGCTAACCCGCTGCGTGGCTCCTGGGTAGGAATAACGGTGACCCGAGCAGATTACAGTTTGGGCAAGTGAGGGGTTTTCAACATGGACACTACCCGGCTGCTTGCCTTGGTACCACGAGAGTTTTCTCCAGCCCCACTGAGCCCACACTGGGGCTAGTCCAGAGCAGGAATGTCCTGCATCCAAGGCCAGATGCCATCCTGGAGCTGGAGAGGCCCTGGAGACAGCAGCGTGGAGAAAATTGGAAAGGGCAGATCTGGAAGATGGTGAACAGAAGGCTAAAGGGCAAAGTTAAACCAGCTCCGCAAATGCTGGGACGTGCCTGCAGGCAGCGAGAGACGCCGTGTCCCCAGCACAGATGGAGCATGTGGCGTGGAGCCACAGCGATGGCACGGGGGGAGGATGGTTGGCCCTGCCAGGGGAAAGGGGGACAGGCGTCAGGCATCACTGAGTAAGACCAGCTTCCTCGAAGAAAGGAAACCGCTGGAAGGAGAGCACCAGGCTGGCAAACAGCCACAGCCAGCACACATGCTGATACCTCTGCCTGCCCCCAGTTAGGGTGCTCACCATGATGCTCAGGTGTGTGGTCCCACTGCTTGCAGGACCTACCTGGTGGTGTCTTGGACTGTGACAAGCAGCCTGAGGCTCCAAAACTGCAATAGTGTCAGGATGGGGCTGCCATCCAGGCAGACGTCTGGGTACCCGTGGAAACTGCAAGGTCAGATTAACATCACAGGGACAAGAGAGCAGTGTGGTCCAGGATGGAGGGGCCCAACATTTTGGTACCTCCAAAGCTGGGTCAAAATCACATTCACAGTAAGATACAGTTGATGGGACCTGTGGGAAGTAGAAGAGGTCACAGATTGCCCCTACAAAGGTAGGAGCAGTTGTAACAGGGCTATTGCAGTGGGCACAGAGCTGCCAAATGGCCACCTGAACCACAGGAAACATCCATGGCTCTGGAAAGAGCAAATCAAAAGTACCACCCACCAGAGTTTCTGGATACATGGCATAACTGGGAGTCAGATATTCTTCCCCCAGGAACCAGGTGAGACAAATTTTCCACCCTGAGTTGTCCCGCTCCATCCCATCTTGGCACTAGGACTACCCTGAAGCCCACATCAAAGGTCTCAGGTTTGGTCCATTTTTTCTCCAGCGGAAAAAATGGATGCAGTGCTCCTGAGATTAGGGTTTACTGCTCTATGCTGCAATAGGGAAGCCTAGCCAAAGCCACGGACTCAATCCTTGGGAGAAAAATTAGAGATCTCCAAAAAGAAAAATGCAATGACAAAACCGCAGAATAGTTGAGGTTGGACAGGAGACCATAGGAGATCATCTAGTTCAACCCCGCCCCGCTCAAATCCTTGCTGTGCCTTTGTCCTCCCAACATGGCAAAGCACTTGGAGATGCCACACTGGCGTAGCCAGTTCATGCTGTGGTGCTTAAAGGGAACAGAGGCACCCAGAGGCAGCCGGCATCCTCCTGTGGGTGACCATCAACAGCGCCCATCAGATATGACTTCTGCTTCACCACGTTTGAAGGCATGACTTCACAGGTGGAGCACCCTGGAGAATACACATCCAGAGCCGTTCCCCTGGACATGGGGGGCCTGGCAAATGACATGTAAATTAATTTCAACCTGGACATCACTCATAGGCTTTGCAGCAGCGTTTGGCACTCCAGCAGGGATGGCCAGAACATTTACTTCAAAGCTGAGGATGCCGCAGTGCTCCGGAGGGATTTCTTTCCCCACCAGGCTGCTGCAGAAGGGTCTGTGTGGGTGGCAGAGGATTTTCACCTTTGGAGCATGAGACCAGTCGCTTCTGAAGAGAGGACCCTGAGCGAGCTGGACCAGTGTGGCAAATCCCATTTACTCATCGATTTTCTTGAAGGATGCTCTGGAGGAAGCTGGGTGTATGTATTCGTGTGAGCAAGGGATATTAGAGACTCGTGCAGTGAGATTATAACCGACACCGAAGGCCATTCTCTCCTAAACCCCTCTTTTCAGGCATTAACAACTTAAAAAAAAAAAAAAGAAAAAAAAAAAGATAAAAAAAAAGATAAAAAAAAAGAAAAAAAAAAGAAAAAAAAAGAAAAAAAAAAGAAAAAAAAAGAAAAAAAAAAGAAAAAAAAAGAAAAAAAAAAGAAAAAAAAAGAAAAAAAAAAGAAAAAAAAAAGAAAAAAAAAGAAAAAAAAAGAAAAAAAAAGAAAAAAAAAGAAAAAAAAGAAAAAAAAAGAAAAAAAAAGAAAAAAAAAGAAAAAAAAAGAAAAAAAAAGAAAAAAAAAGAAAAAAAAAGAAAAAAAAGAAAAAAAAAAGAATTCTTTGTGCTGGAGATGTCTCAGGCTTCATCGCAGCCGAAAGGTTTTTTTTTGGGAAAACTGAGACGAAATCTCCGTGGATGTGTTCTGCATTATCTGAGCTTGGAAAAACAGAAGGAAAAAAAAAAAAAAAAGGGGGGGGGAAAGCACTCCCTGGTAATACTGTTTGTCATAATCCTCTTCTTCCATCCTCCTGCCCAGCAACAGCCGCTCCGCTCTGCCACTGCTCCTCCTACGAGACAGGGCAGCGATGCAGCCTTGTGTGAGCACCCCCTGCTCCCCCCCATCCCCGCTGAGCCTTTGAGAGCAGGTGGGTACCAGGGCACCCCCTGCACGCCCGTGAGATGCCCGTCTGGACCATCCCCTGGGCAGGCAGCTGGAAGACTCTGTCGTCCCCCTGCTCCCCTCCTCCCCGTTGCCTCCAGGGGAGAGTTTCCAGGCTGGTTGCCCCGCAGCCAGCACCAGGAGAAGGCAGGAGGCACTCGGTCTCAGCAGACAATTCTTCTGGCCATGTTTGCACAGGGTCAGGAGGGGAAACCTGGTCCAGGTCTGCCCAGCCCATGCAGCGCCGCATACACAGCATGGAGGAAGACCCACCAAAAGAGCACAGTGAAGGCAGGGAGGGACACGGCCCGGCAGGCAGGGCCAGAAGATAATGGAGCAACCCACCGATGAGCAGAGATCTGCACCAAAGACGACCAGAGGATGGGGACGGCTCCCTGCAGTGCAGGGAGGGAGATCCCCTCAGCCCTCATCACAGGGACCCCAACCCAACCAGCTTCTGCAAGTTAAACTGCCAGGCTCCAGCCCCCAAAGGCTTGTTTAGGGTCTCCGGAGCACCAGCAGTTTGGTTTCCCCCCAAGACAGCCCCTGTCAGCCCCGCAGCATGGTGTGGTGGGCTCATGGAGTGAAGGGCCAAGCCAACAGAGGTGCTCTGGGAGATGAGGGAGCGCTGGAGATGCCAATGTCCCAACCTTACGGACCCAGCCAGTGTCCCCAAGGGTCAGGCAGGTCCTACAGCCCCTGCTGGAGCCCATGACCAGCCAGGGGCTGCATTCATCCCCCGACCTGCAGCCACTGATCCCAGCTGCTCTCAAACTCTTTCTGCTTCCCATCACAGGAGACAGCTCGGCTGCTTTCACGTTTTAAACCAACACCAATTAGTCTCCCCTCAAATTACAGGTCTGAGTAATCCCCCCGCCAGCCCAGGGGAAGCGATTGTTCCCAACAGACCTCTCCCTGCGAGCACCTGGCACGAGCACAGCCCCAGGAACGGGCTTGTGACACAGAAAAAGGAAATTGTGTTCGATCGCTTTGGCAAGGTGAGCTGCCTGCTCCCGGGAGGGGACACTGGAGCTCAGGGTCCCTGCGGGGGCTGCGGAGCTTTCGGGGGGGACGCAGCAGGCAGGCTGCAGAGGCAGGGATGCAGCAGTCGGCAGCGTGCCAGGCTGTCCCAGGCCTGCGCCCATGTCTGCTCGGGGACATGGATGACACACAGAGGAGCGCAGGGACCCTGATCACCCCACGGCTTCTCAGAGCCACTCCAAGATGCTCAAAATAATCTCTCCGGCATTTGCAACTCTCCGCCAAGTGCTGAATCATCCTTCTGCAATGTTTGCATTAGGCATGCAGGAGCGGTAGAGCCTTTTGCAGTGAGAAAGGGGAAGGAGGGGACAGGTACCCACACAGAAGCAATGAGAAGTACCAGCAGTAAGGCACTCTGTGCTCCCGGCTCTGCTGGCCCTCCTAAGACTAAGGGGAGCAGGGGACCAAGCCTGCCAAAGCTTGGCAGTCTATCCCAGAGGGACACATGCAAAGAGAGTCTGGACACACAGCAGGGCTGATGGCTTGGTTTCTTCAGTGTGAAAGTAAGTCACTGTGAACCCCTGAAGCAAGTGGTACCTGTCCTCATCCTCCAGCAGAGCTGTGGGCAGACCCAACCCCAACTGTGCAAAACTCCTGGGATCCCACATCCAGTCGCCTACCCCAGGGTCCCATCAGCTCCATCGACTCCTGGTCAGCTGTATCGCCTACCCCAGGGTCCCATCGACTCCTGGTCAGCTGTATCACCTACCCCAGGGTCCCACCGACTCCTGGTCAGCTGTATCACCTACCCCAGGGTCCCATCGACTCCTGGTCAGCTGTATCACCTACCCCAGGGTCCCACCGACTCCTGGTCACCTGTATCACCTACCCCAGGGTCCCATCGACTCCTGGTCAGCTGTATCACCGATAATCTGAACTAGCCCATCAAGTGAACAGCAATTCCTCACCTCTAAAAAAGAAAAGCCCTCTCGAACCACTGAGAAACAGATGAGTAAGAGGGGTTTATTTATTTAGACTTTCAATACAACTTTGACAGTATCCTGCACTGGGGGATTTAAAATCTTGCAACCTACCCTGGTTACACACAAGGACATCAGAACTTGTGTGTGTTTAATGGATCTACTGAGATGTGGCCGATAGCAGAGGATTATCTGGGTTAGTCGATGAGAGAGGCTGTAGGGAGCTGCAGAGGGAATTCACTGCTAACAGAGACCAGTCTCGCTGCAAGGGAAACGTAGTGTTGATAAATGGAAGTTCATGCACACCATAGGGATCATCTGACCTACTCCTGCGTATCGCCAAATTCACTATCATCTATAACCACACTGGAAAAAGCCCTGTGTGTCACGGGACAGCTCAATAACAACAGCTATTGAATGCTCAGAGACAAAAGAAACAACCTAAGGTTTGAAGTGCAACGGGCTAAACCAATGTAATATTATTAGGGCATTAAGCACCAACTGACAGGGCAGTGCTGCTCTAAATACTCTCAATTGTAGCCTCTGGGCTAGAAAAAGTGAAAGCAACACAAGGTGGATAAAGGGAACCACCCACATGTTTGTAATTGTCAAGCCATCCCACCCATCTTCCACCCCGCAGAGCCCTCCCTGAGACTCCTGCAGAAGACCAGAATGGGAGTTATTTACCAGCCACTGGAGACTTTCCAAATATGCATCCACGTGTAGTCTCTACAGACAGCAAAGCCCCGCATGGGGCTCAGCTCATGGCAAGCGTACATCAAGAGGCACCACCTCCATGGGATGGAACACTTGGGAAGATGCTCTGGGTGATGACAAAGCTCGGGTGAAAGCGGGTGGAGGACTGGGGTGAACCTGCAGGGACACCTTGTCCAGGTAACGCACAGCAGAGCGGAGGGATGAGGGTGAATGGCAAGGACTGAGCTCAGCCCTTCCCTACCAAAGTGCTGGCCAAGAAAGCCAACACCATGGAGTAGGTGGCATATGGCCTTGGCCTCCTTGGGCAGAGAAAGCCAGATTCACGTCAGGGAAAGCCATCATCATGCCCGTTAACAGGTTCAGCACAGCTGGAGGGGCACGGATTATCTCCACAGGCAGTTTGAAATCTGAGGCAGGGCTCTGCTCACCTTATTACAGCCAAGAGGAGGAGAGCACACTCCATCTCTGTCAGGAAGCCTCCAATGGCTGGAAGACCTGTGGGCTGAGATCATTTTGCATGGCACCAAGCTAGATCTAATCTATCTGGACAGACACATTTGTTGGCAGCTACTTCATGGTCCAAACAAGGATGTGTACAACAGACCCGTCCTCGCCAATCCTCCCCATCTGCAAGAGGCTCTGGGGCAGTGGGAGAAGGTCTGAGAAGCACAGAGAAGAACGCAAGCAGAGAGTTTGCCCAGACCAGGCTTCCCATATGCTGCAGGGCTGTAAGTATCCCAGATCCAGGGGATGAAGGAAATATCAGTCAGCAAACTTGACCCTGAGCTCCCTGGGAACAAGACAGGCATCACCTGCTCCCGCTGAAGTCGAAAAGGTCGCTGTCTGGACTGCCCTCAATGCTGGGCATCTCCAGGGTGTCCAAAAGGGGAACGGAAACAAGGCAAATCCAAGCATTTCTGTTCTGCACAGATGGACTCTTACTAGCACTGATGCCCTTCAGCACTTTGCCTTTGCTAGAACACGGAGACGAGAGCAAACGCAGTCCCCTGGCATAGCGGGGTGAATGCTGCCACCAGGTCACTCCTTAGCCACGCTGAGCAATTAGAGCTCCCGCGCTCTCGTGCAATAAGGCAGATTTTCCACTCCTTGACTTGTGCTGGTAGCTGTTGCCTGCACAGCCTCCAGTTTGTCATTTACTTGTCATACGCTGCTGTGGGTGAGCAGCTGTATGGGAAAGACATCTAGCCGCAGCAACACTCGGAGCAGGGGGCAGCAACAAACACCTCCTGACTTCTGCCAAAAGCAGCTCCCAAAGCCCTCAAACATCACTCATGGCTCCGCACGCCTCCAGTTACAACCAGCAGACCCCAGGATGCTTTCAGACATCCTGACCACAGTCCTCTCCTCTCTCCGCATGGCCGGCATCACCTCTTCCCAGATACGGAGCCTGACATTTAGCAATGTTAAGATGCACACAGCTCGGCTGCGACTGCATGCCAGGCAATTGGGATCCCCACTGCTCCGTATTGCTCCTCCACCCTCTGTCTTGCCCGCACGCTGTGCCAGCAAGGACTTTCTGATTCCTCGCAGGTCACAGAAAACAGGTGCCACGATCCGACTCGTGAGTGCTGCCTGGCCCCACTCCTGTTGGTAGAGGAGAGCTATATATAGCAGGCGCTACACAGCATCCACGTGTCTCATATTAAGTGGATTAAGAGCTAGCTCATTTTATCAGGTTTGCTTAAATGTGATTAGGAACCTGGGCAGATTTCCTGCTTTAAGTGATCATAAATGGTGCAGGGAAGGCAAAGTGAGACCTTCTGCTTGCACTCTCGTCATGTGCGAAAGGCTGGCTGGAGAACCGATAAAAGGAATTACTGTTTTAACGTGGGAAATGAGGAATTGTGGTGACTTACTCCAACAAGGCACTGTACAGCTGACTGTGCAGGGGGATTAGACGCATTCACTGATGCTGGAGAGGCAGCCGAGCCCCGTACATTAGCCAGCCTCCTCCTCCTCCCCATTACAAAAGGTTACTGAGCCCATCTCCCAGGGAAGTGCCTCCGCTCTCACTGTCTGCAGCAAACCACCCATATTCAGGAGAGGGAATTCCCTCTGGCTGCTGAAGCGTCTCCTCCCTGCCCTGCGAAACGCCACTTGGCTTTTGCTGAGCTGGAGGCTGTTGGAAACGTCCCTTCCCTTTTCCAGTGCTTGAATTTGCTGGGGATGTGCTGGCAGCCTGCCAGACCGGTAATGAAATCTGCCAAGACATCAGCATCAGCCACGGCACGGGGGCTGCCAGGGCTTGCCCAACTCACACAGAGGGTTTTCAGAGCGCTGGTACCCAGCTCTCCTCCTCCTCTCCCCCCCAGGAGAAGCTTCAAGCAACATCCGAGCTTTCTCTGTGCTCCCGCCACCTCCATCCCTCGCTCCTGGGCAAGGCAGCAGCATCTTTGCACCTAATCACAGATGGGCTGGATTTAAAAAAAAACAACAAAAAGCAAAAAAAAACCCCAACCAAACCTAAACCCAAAGCCCAGAATTCGCATGTACTGTGTTAAAATAACACCTTGGGGCTGCAAAATTACACTTTGCCTTGGGAAATGCCAAGGGGGGGCTGCTCACAGCCGTTGCTGTACCCAGCAGCACCCTGCCTTTTTCCAAAGGAGCCTTCAGTGAACGGGACAGACATCGGGTCAGAATGAAGTTGGTGCAGAAAACAGACATTTCCTAACAGTCTCAAGCTTAATCCTGCACCCTAAATGGCACCAATTAATGCATGGAGATACATAAATCATTAACTGATCTAACGTCCTCCATGGGATGTTACTCCCCAGGCTTCTGTTACAGACAGTCTGCGCTTTTTCCAAAAGCATCTGGCACTTGTAACAGGAGGACACAGCGAGGGCAGGACAGTCCCCTGCTCCAGCCTGACCTGACAACAGCTCCTTCACCTCCTTACAGGAGATGGCACCAAGGTCAAGAGGGGCACAGGAGCCCACATAACCCAGTGGGTCCCCAGCACCTTGAAGATGACCTGCAAAAATCACGTTTTCAGAAATAAGGATTTTTCCTTCCAACCAATTGCTTTACACTTGTCACTGTGCAGCCACATCTTTCATTCTCCATGTTTTATTTTTACTGAGAAAAAAAAAGGAATATGCAGCGTAACAAAAAATCGCTAGTGATCAGCATCTTCAGCGTTGGGCTCGCCAGACCAGGATGTGCCCTGGGAAATGCACCTGCCTTCCAGGTAGGATATAGGTGTTGCTAACTCTGCAATTTGCTCTCACGTTCGTACTTCATCCATCAAGAAGGAATGGAACAGGGGGATCCAAGTTATTATCTCCTCATAGTGATACAGGAGATGCTTGATAGTCCCTGTACAGCCACAGAGCTGTCACTGGGTGTATACTGCTGGCAGGACTCTGCTGAGGATACACCTACGCAGGCTCCTGCCGGACACAAAGGCAGGAGAGATGACCCTAAACAGCAGACGTGAGCCTGAACCTCACCTGATGTGTGATTTACACTGTCCCCCTTCAACTGCGACAAAACTCAGTCAACAAGGACCAAAGGGATCAAAGTCAAAACGCATCACTTGCATGCTTCTCCCGAGCTAAGCCTTATGAGGGGGCTATAAATGAGGCAACTTCTCCCCAAACCCTGCTAAACCTTTAGTCTTCCTCCAGAGTTTTTCGGGGAAAAAAGGGAGATCAGCTTCACCTAGCCCATGTTACAGGCTGTGTTCCACAGCTCCCAGCTCCCATGGAGCCAGAAAAGGGGGAAAGAGCTTCCATTTCCACCAGCCTGTGGGAGAAAATCCACCGCTTACCTCCCGACACATCTGCTCTGCGACCATCAAGACGCACTTGCTTGTTCTGTCACTGTCGCTGTGCTCATCCTAAGCGCCACGCACAGCTCTTCTGTTTCCAGGCAGGCGTGAGATGGTCTCCAGCAGCACCCGCTATGCTCTCCACAGCCTACCCACTCTTTCTCCACAGCCTAGTTTCAAGCTCTTCTTTAAGCAGCAATATCCAGGGACTGGAGGTGCCCTGTCCAGGGCTTGGAGTCGTCCTTCAGCTTGGCAGTGGCTCAAGCTCTCTCCACACCTGCCCAGGAGCTGGGTATGGCCTGGGAAGGCCAAGAGGAGCTTCAGCAAAGGTGCAGAGGTACCTGGCCATTAGCACTAATCCTCAAGACCTTGAGCACCATCTCCTGGTCATTCCTAGATTCAGTGGCAACTTAACCTCACTCTTCCTCCATTTCATCGTCACCGCAAAGCCTGGAGGACAAGCTGCGCATGCAACTGAGGGAGAGAAAGGTGGAAGCACTTTCATGACATGTGCAACAAACACTTCAACAGCATCATGTGCTTGCTGCCACACACCCCAAAAAAATGCCATACAGAACATTAGCTCCACGAAGCCCCTCTCCTGGGGTCACCCCTTGCTGTTCACTTCTTTTCTCCAAGCTCTAATGGGAACAACAAACTATCTCACTGGCATAACCACCCTGGCACTCTCCTGTGTCGCCATCTCTGCCTGGTCGCTGTGAGCAACCAGCACAAGATGCTGCTGGAAAACTCCAATCTGTTCATCCTCGGCGCTCCCGTGGCTCCGGGCAGCGTGATTAAAGGAGCGCAGCTCACCGCAGGGTCTCAGGCTGCGAGATGCGGCGGGGATCACCACTCAGTATGTAAATATCGCAGTGGCAGAGTTCAACCTTTTGGCATGAGGGAAAGGAAGATAAATGCTACCAGTCCCCTTAGAGCCACAGGAAACCTGCATCTATCTAATTGCACTTCATAATGGATTCAGCAAACCATTAATTATCAGATTATATTTTAGGAAACCGCAGATAAAAAAGCCTTATGAAATTTAGCCTTAAAGGGGCCGCTGTGCTGCAATGAAGCTGTTGCATCGTGCTGGCTGCAGACAAGCAAACTTTACGGTAGGTATCTGAACGCGTTTTACAAAGCAATGCCCTGTGTGCCACGGGGAACATCTATGTGCAGTCACAGCAGCACACTCAGACAGAAATGCCTTCATTAGTGCCAATCCACTGATACCAGTCACGGGGGCCCTGCCACGCAGACACAGCTCTCTCTCAGATGCAGCAGCTTCTGCACGTCCTCGGTGAATCACAGAGGAGGTGGGAGATGGCAGGGCTGCTTGCTCGCAAAGAGGATGTGGACGCCCAGACCTGCCTATGACCCTTCTTCGTAAGGGACAGCCGTAGCAAAGACATGGATGGGATCAGACCTGTGCTACACACGCAGCAGTACCTGAGCAGCTCCGAAGCCATTTAGCACAACTCCCAAGTCTCTGCTTGAGGCCCAAATGTCAGCTGCGCTGGAGGACTTTTCCAGCTGGCACAACAGGCGGCACAATGGTACAGGGAGAGCAACTGAGGAACAAAGCAGCCCTTACTCATCCTGCAGAGTAGCAGATATCTGCAAGCACATCACTGATTCGGCTATAATCTCCACCCCAAATCCTCGGGGCAGCTTTTTCTTTGGTTTCACATACCCATACCAGCCCAACTTTGTCCTGCACTGGTCTCCTCCTCTCCACTCTGTTCACACGTGAACACACACAATTCCCATTTTTTCCTCTGATTCTTTATTTCTCTTGAGCCTGGAGGGTTGAGTGGTCCAGCTCACCCGAGCTGGCAGCTGCTGACTGCGGGGAGAGTTCCCAGGCCCTTGTCAATGTCTACAAACTCCTCCTGTCCTTGGCCATGCTGTGCTTCCTGCATGCCATTTCTTTTGCAGCGTCACATCTCCGGGGCTGCTTTCCCAAAGAAACCCCAAATCTCCCTGCTGGAGCAGCATGTACAGCTCCTGAATGAGTCTAGTGGATACCAGGTGCCATGCATGGGCACCCGCTGCTCACTCTCACTTGGTTTCTTCACAAATCAGAGTGACTTTGTCATCAAACCAGTCCTCCATGGTCACTGCCACCAGCTCGGAGCCAGCTTGGCTCATCTGAGATTCAGGCAACGTCACAAAGACCTGGGAGCCAGCAAGTTGAGCCTCATCAAAAGATATGATGTGTTCCGCTGCTCCTTGCTCCGATGTCTGAATTACCTGCGTGGAAGATGACCTGAGAGTCAGACACTTACAGCACCACTTTCCCCATGATCTCTTTGCTCCCCACATCTTTCTTGGCCCCAGCTCTGGTAGTAACATTTAGCTTCACGCCAGAGGTCTGCAATTACAATAGGCGTGAGATTAATGGGAAACACCAAACCACACACACTGACGATGCAGAAGAGATGACAGGAGAGTAATTTAAATATTTCTCTCCACAAAATTGCTATAATTTAGCTCCACAAGCAGTTGTAGACAATAAACGCTCTGTGATTATCCACTGGAGGAATGCCAGCCCAGGGAATCTTGCACCTTTGGCTCCCTCATCCAAGGAGCTGATCTCCACTGATGGCTGAGATATTGAAGAGAACAACTCTGGGTTCAAGCCTAGCATTTGGCTCCCGACAAAACAGGTATAATCTCGTGGGGTATGTCATCTGGTCTTTAATAGCCTCCGAGTAACCAGACACCTCTGCACACGCTGTCAGTCCCTTCTCGGCACCCGAAAACCAGGACTGAGCTGCTTCCCCTCCAGCGAGCCTGCCTCACACCGACACAGAAATCCCAGAGCACTGTGGGCTGGGGGCCTTGCATCCTGGACCCTTCTAAGAAGGGGGAATCAGGGAGCAGAAGGGATAACAGGAGCCACAGGGTGGATTTGGGAAGAACAAGAGGGTTGGAGGTGGAGGATGGATGAACAACCGCGGGTGCTGTGGCACAGAGCAGTCTTTACCTGCACAATCTGGGTCGTGGTGGCTTGGGAGAAGACCACCTTGGGATGCTCAGCACTGTAGTGCCCCTCCAGCTCGCCCTGGGAGGGGAAGAGCTCCCCACAGAGCTCACAGGTGAAGGTGCTCTCCGTCTGCTTGAAGTGCTCGCTGGTGACGTGGTTCTGCAGGGCCCCTGGGAAGCGGAAGGATGCTGAGCAGTACAAGCAGCAAAACGGCTGGGAGCCTGCAGGGAGAAGCACTGCCTTGAGCCTGGGCTGCGACAGCCAGGGCCAGCCCAAGGGCACGGGGAGCTGCAAATGGCCGGAACACACAGGGCTGAAACCCACCAGGGGCTCAGGGCACGGCATGTGCCAGTGTCCCTTCTCCTGGCTACACCACTGTCTGTCAAACAGTTTGTGGCTGTTCAGGTCCATTTTAGATCTAGCTCTCTGCAGCACTGGCATTCAGAAATCAGGTTGGTGTATGACTGTAGCTGCGGCTGTGCCTTCTCACAAACATCACTTCTCCCTTTGCATCATCCAGCACTGCTCCTTGTTGACCTGGCTTGCACCTCCCGATTCAGCTATCGCAAACGCATCATCCACCCCAGGGGCTCTCTCCTCTCAGACAGGGCTATGTCTAGGTCTTCTGCTTCCTCACTCTCCAGGCTGCTGTGGACTGCCCCCTCCAACGTCTCCTGATCCGTCTCCTCCCCTGCCATCCCATGCACGGCCCTGGGGACTTGCCTTCCGTAGTAGTCTGATCTGCCAGTTCACCCTGCCCCACAGCCTTGCTTCAGACTGTTCACTTGCCAAAGGGCCCTTGAAGTGGTCTCCCCAAGTGCAGGTCCCTCTCTGATTTTTCTGGCGCTAAACTCCCTTTTTCTCCAGTCTCCCACTAGCTCTGTCCTCCACAGATTCCCATACTCGGGGTTCTGTTCCTTGTTTCTCTGTGCTGATGTCTCCTCACCCGCACTGAGCTCTCTTATCCGCTGTAACAAGCAAATCCAGATCCCTCTTTATCTCCAGTGGCCCCAGAAGCTTAACAAACATGTCCCAGCCTCACCAAAACCAGTGCTCTTCCAGTTCATCCACTCATTTTCTGTTTCCTCTCACTCTGCTTCCTTACCACATCCACCTTCACTCTCCTGCTTACACCGCAGACATCACTCACTGAGAGGAGCAGTCTTTCCTCACAAGGTTAACACGAACAACAGCAAGTGTAACAGACCTGAGTGCCTGCACTTCACATGGACCTGCAGAAGAGCCAGCGTGGGGAAGAGTTCCTTGCACATCTCACACTCGTGGAACTTCACATCTGCAAACAAGACCAAGAACAGAAAAGTGTGCACTCAAGTTCTTCTACAAGACCTTCTGGACCATAGCTTTGTTAACGTGTCAGCAACACCACACATGCATATAGACATGAGGAACACCTTTGGACATAAGGCAGGAAAAGGAGAGGCCAAGAGCAAGTGGCCTTCTCTCCTCTGAGGATAGGCAGAGAGTTGGGCATGTTCAGCCTGGAGAAGAGAAGGCTCCAGGGAGACCTTAGAGCCCCTTCCAGTCCCTGAAGGGGGCCTACAGGAAAGCTGGAGAGGGTCTGTTTGCAAGGGCATGGAGCGATAGGACAAGGGGCAATGGTTTAAACTAGAGCAGGGCAGGTTTAGATGAGCCATTAGGAAGAAGTTCTTTACCCTGAGGGTGGTGAGACACTGGCCCAGGTTGCCCAGAGAGGGGGTGGAGGCCCCATCCCTGGAGACATTCAAGGCCAGGCTGGATGAGGCTCTGAGCGACCTGATCTAGTTGAAGATGTCCCTGCTGACTGCAGGGGGGTTGGGATAGATGGCCTTTAGAGGCCCCTTCCAGCCCAACACAGTCTGTGATTCTATTCTATTAAGTGAGCTGCAAGACACTGATGTGAGACTTGCCAGGATACAAAGAATCTACTGTGATTTGCAGGTAAACGGGATGTGCAACCTTCTCCTATCAGAGTTATTACTACATCTCTCCCAGCAGTCGCCACACGTTTTTATTTGCTAACGAATGGGCCATCACCTGTGTGCTCTGCCTTGACGTGCTTTCGGTGAGCAGCAGTGCTGGAGAAGGTTTTGTCACAGGAGCTGCACTGCAGGGAGGAGAACTTGGAGGAGCGGTGATTCTGAGCTGCAAAGACATCAGGGTGGTGGGTCCGGTTGTGATACCATAACCCTGACAACTGCTGCAATGATAAGGATCAAATCATGGTTACAATACAAAGCTGTTCCATGGACATCATGACAGCAAGAAACTGCGCAGGAAGCAACAGAAGAGTGGGGCTGTGCTCAGCAGGTCCAGGACCTGCTCGTCCTCCCACAGGACAACAGCTAACACCTCACTTCTGTTTCTCCATTGCCCCTGAAGAGCTGAACCCTGCTGAATCCCTCATCCTCATCTCACTCACTGCAGGTCTCTTTTTGGTGTGAATTTTTGTTCCCTTGTAGGAATGTACTCCCACACACACTCCCACTGAGGCATGCTGTTTGCAACACGAGTACTTTTATTCCTACACTTCCCAGCAGCTAGAAACTTGGGTGAAAGAGATTCCTGAGGTTCAGATGGGCAGGTATGTAGCCCTTTGCAGTCATGGCCCGTCTCTCTCCATGGACTTGCCTTTTCTTTACAGACTCTGCCTCCTCTGTGCAATTTTTCCTTCTGCCGACCACAAACTGCTGCACTCAGTGCACATGGCCAGGAGAGATATCCTGGTGCAGAAGCAGGCAACGGCAACCTCCAGCACGTGAGACTAAATCCTCGCTGCACCAGCTCACCTGGTAAGCTTTGTCACAGATGTCACAGCTAAAGGGTTTTCCTCCGACGTGGGTCACCATGTGGCGCTCCAGGAGTGACGGGGCGCTGAAGACTTTAGCGCAGGTAGGGCAGGGGTGGTACTCCCGGGAGTGGGCTTCGTGGACATGCTTGCGGTGCTCCTGCAGGGTGGCAAAGCTCATCCGGCACTTCTTGCAGTCGTAGGGATCTTCAATGTCTGCCGCCCAGAAACGCAACAAACAGGTGGCAAAGAAATCAAGGAAAAAAAGAATTAAGAGGAGAATTCACAGAGGGAGGAAAGAAAAGGGAAATAAAAGCTTGTTACTTCCCAGATGAAAACTAGCACTGGAGTTTTGGCCTTGCATACAGATGTTGCTGCTCCTGCTCATTTACAGCTTCCCATGGCAGGTTCCCAGCAGCTTGCAGTTTGCTGGAAGCCAGCCCTGCCATTTTCTTTGGGATAATCCTACCCACAGCATCAAATCATTAAAGAGTCTTGTTTTTCTTGGGAGGAAAAAAACCCCATCATGAGATGCCCAGCCATCTTGCAGGCACCAGTAACACCTACACAAGCCTCTGCTGGCACCGATGGGTCTGCCAGGACCCCCTAGAAGCTGTGTCTTGCAGGCTGGGCTGCCCAAGCCAGGGAGACAGTTGACCACACTCACTGTGGAAGGTCCGGAGATGGATGGAGAGCCCGTTGGCCTGGCGAAAGCCTTTCCCACACTCCCGGCAGACATACGGCTTGTCCCCCGTGTGAGTCCGGACGTGGCGCGACAGCTCGATGGACTGGGCGAACACAGCATCGCAGTACTGGCAGGCGTACATCTTCCCTGCAGTGACACCCAGGGTGAGAGCCTGCACCTAACGGGACAGGAGCTCTGCCTGGACTACACCTAATTTCAGAGGGAGAGATCTTAAAATGGACAGGCTTCCCTGGGGTAGCCAGAGCATCTCAGCACAGGGTCAAGAAGGCCCCAGAGGTGCTGGAGAAAACCACACCTGCGCAGGGAGTATTAGATTACAGCAGATCTCAAGTATCTGGAGGTAATACATGCTCCTGGAGGTGCTACACATGGGCATGCCTCATGTTCAAAATTAACTGCCCAGCTGCAACATGCTCATGCCCCGGTAGCAGAAGGGGCTGGGTGCAGGGGCAGGAGAAGCACTGCCATGAAAACCTACGTGAAATTTAGCCAGAGGGAGGCACAGGAGAAAGCAGGTTAACCAGAGGGAGGAGGTCGCATCACAAGAGTTTAGATGTGAGGGGACAGAGAGAAGCTCAGGAACTCAGGAGCAAAACAAGGAAGGCAGAGAAAGACCAAGATCCCCTTAACAGAGAGCAAGCTGCTAACTGGGTGGATAAAGGGAGGAGCTGGAGAAGGGGATGGGGCAGAGGCAGAGCTGGGAACAGCAGCCGAAACCACATGGGTGAAGAAGGTCTGGGAGCAGCCTCCCAAAGGATGGGAAGGCTGGAGAAGCGTCCGGGAGGCAGATGGAGGAGTAGGGCAGGAAGGAGTGGATGGAGCAAGCCAAGCTCACGTCCAGGCTCCCGCAGGGAAGGCTCACCCTCAGCATGCTTCTTCTTGGTGTGGTAAGCAAGGGCGGAGGCCTGCATGAAGGTCATCAGGCAATGCTTGCACATGAAGGGCCGGTCCCCAGTGTGCAGCCGTAGGTGGTTCTTCAGCGTGGAGTTTGCTGCAAACTTGGCTCCACACTCCTCGCAGGAGAAGGGCTTCTCGTCGAAGTGCTCCGTCAGCTTGTGGTACTGCATCCCTAGTGAGGCAAGGCAGGACACCAGGGTGGCACTGGTGGGACCCACTGCCAGCCCTGCCCAACCCTGCTGCAGAGGCACCACTCCACCCAGCCCAGAGGTCCACCTGCCCACCTGCAACACCAGGGGTCCACCTGTGTCCTCCTGGCTGGAGGTCCACCATGGTATCATGAGTTGACACAGGGAGGGCAAAGAGACTCAACTCCTCTTACTCATCCTGCTAAACCAGACGCAGAACTGGAACAGCTTGATTATTTTTGAAGGCTTTTAAGTTTGCCAGTAGCCCCGCTTTTCCTTGATGAGCCATGTGGAAAACCAATTAGGGAAGAACTAATCAGAAAGTGGTTGTGCTCAGTGGGGCAGGAGAAATGAGCTGAGCTGCGTTTCTCACACACAGAGCTCAGAGAGCTGCAGGGAGGAGGAGGAGATTTCAGACTATCACTTTATTACATTGTCCAGACTTCTGTCCAAACAACCCTGCTCCCACCAACCCTACCTGAGGCATGAGCAAACTCTCGGCCACAGATGTCGCACGCCACGGGGAGCCGCTTCTTCTTCTTCTTGGCCGTTGCCACCATCCCATGGACCTCCAGCTGATGCTTCTCCAGCTCCTTCTTTGTTAATTTGACCTCGCTGCACTCCTTACACTGGATTTGCTTTCCTCTGGCCACCCGACAACGTTTCATGTGCACCTTCAGGCGGCAGTAGAAGTGAAAGGTCTTATTGCAGGCTTTGCAGACAAAACTCTTCTTGGAAGAACCTTTTTCTTGGTGTTCCTCCGGTTCCTTGGCACTGGCACCTCCTGCCTTGTCCTCGTCTTTGTCCAGAGCTTCAACTTGGGATTCACTGTTCACCTTCCACTTCCTGATCCCAGGTTTCTCCCCAGTTCCCTCAGTCAAGAGACCTGCAGAAATAGTAATTCCCATTTTGGTGGTGACCAGTCCTCCCGGTCACCAGCCCCTCAGTCTCCCATCTCCTGAATGCTCCTACACAGACAGTTGTCCCTGCACAGCAAGAACAGACACGCATCAGACACACTGTCCCATCACAACGGTGGCATATGGCTCTGCCCAAAAGTGGCCGTGGCATGGTACGATGCATGAAAGAGTGGTCCTAGGGTTTCTCCAGCCACACATACCAGGGGCTGGATTAGATTGGCAAGAGCCAGGGCCAGATTTTCCAAAGAGCCTGCTCCTCAAACAGGAACATCAGTTGCTTCCAAGCATCTGCCTCCTGCTCAGACACATGAAGTTATGGCCATGATTAAATGTTTGAAGATCTGAGCCTCAGGTATGATACTGTCTAAGTCTGCCATAGAGAGAGGATATCCAGCCATTAATTACAAGAAATCTCAGGAACACTTCCCAAACGCAAACTCTTTGAAAGAGAACAGATAATCTTGCTACGACCCTTTCCAGTCTTCTGGTTAGGGCCCTGAGGTATTTTAAATCGCTCATTACATTCACTTCTTACAAAGTATAATGCTTTTCGGAGGCCCTGTAACACCATCATCTCAAAAAGCACAAGCTGTAAAATTCACCTAGCAATCTCAGTCTACAGAAAAGACCCACAGGGAATGCACGTATGGAAGAAATCAAAATACAAACAGATATATTTGGCTTCTTTGCTATAATGAGAACCATGCAACTGCGTGGCCATGGAAACCAGTGCAGACTTCTTTTGCCAGTGCATAGGAAATTCAGCCTGTGCTTGAAAAACTTCATTTCTGCATTCCTCGCTATGGGGAGAGCTCGGCAAATTGTCCTCCTTGCACAGCGCTACTGCCCTGGATTTCCAACAAACTAGAAACCAGGTGACATATTCCAACAGACTTGGAAATCTTAAGAAGTCAAGTGGTGACCCACTGACCTCTGAACACACCAAGGGAGAAAAACAGCCTGGAAGACTGGTTTCCACTTTGTCCTGCTCCATCAAGATAGCAGTACATGCCTTTCACCAATAAGGTCTCTTCCCACATCCCTACAGCCAACAATATCAGTTTTTCTGACCCAAGTGAAGAAGTATTAAATCTCCCAGAAATGCTGAATGTCAAGAAGAGTCACCTTGCTGGGCAGGATGGATGTGGACAAAAGCCAACCGCATCCTGGGCTGCATCCCCCGCAGGGTGAGAGGGGGATTCTGCCCCTCTGCTCTGCTCTGGAGAGACCCCCCTGCAGTGCTGCCTCCAGCTCTGGGGCACCAACAGCAGAAGGACACGCAGCTGTTGGAGCGGGGCCGGAGGAGGCCCCGGAGATGCTGGGAGGGCTGGAGCCCCTCTGCTGTGAGGACAGGCTGAGAGAGCTGGGGGGGTTCAGCGTGGAGAAGAGAAGGCTCCGGGGAGACCTTCCAGTCCCTTCCAGTCCCTAAAGGGGCTCCAGAAAAGCTGGGGAGGGACTCTGGATCAGAGAGGGGAGCCATGGGACAAGGGGGAACGGTTTTAAACTGAAAGAGGGGAGATTTAGATGAGGTATTAGGAAGAAATTCTTTACTCTGAGGGTGGTGAGCCCCTGGCCCAGGTTGCCCAGAGAAGCTGTGGCTGCCCCATCCCTGGAGGGGTTCAAGGCCAGGTTGGACGGGACTTGGAGCAACCTGGGCTGGTGGGAGGTGTCCCTGAGGGCAGGTGGATGGAACTGAGTGATCTTTAAGGTCCCTTCCAACTCAAACCATTCTATGAAGATACGAGCGCTAAGGAAACCAGGACTGGAAATGTCTAGAAGAAGCGCCATGGCAGCAGGAGTGTAACCTGAGTCAGATGAAGTGGAGTTTGCCACAGACTCCAGTGGGCCAAGAGCTGGCTCATGGTCCTCCTGCTCTTATGCCTGTGAAAAGGATTTAACCTTTAACCTAAACAACAGCACAAGACCATAATGGCATAAAAGCAGGGGAGCTCTCAACTTCAGTCCAGCTTCACGGGGAAATGCATAAAGGGGCTCCGTGAACAGCTCCGTTTTCAGGGGGATGCTACTACTCCCAGAGAAGAGTCTGAAAGAAAGCTGAAGCAGATCATGTGAAATCAATGGCTAGGTACCTGCACCATGTAGTCCCATGCCAGTGCAATATATACATCCCAGATGGCAGAAGGAACCTTGCTTGATGGTGGAATACACCCTCAAAAGGCTTTCAAAGGCTACCACGAGATGGGAGAATGGGAGACATCCTAAACTGTATGACACGAAGTTGACATGACAGTAAGGTCAGGCGTCAGGTTGCTGAACTTGCAGGTTTCTTTAATGGCATCAAGTACCACAGGCTGGCTGCTGCCTGAACAGAAGAGGGGACACATGGCACTGCTACGTCAGGGAAGCAATTCCTTTCCACTTGGCAGCCAGGATGTCTCCCAGAACCCCTCCTATGGCTGAAGACAACATTTCATACCTCATTAGGGCAGTGCTGAGCAACAGACATTACCCAGTCAGCTTCCATCCTCGGAGACGCAGGAAGCTTGGAGGTGAACCCGAGTGCTCTCGTGAGAAATAAGATCAGAGCAAAGAAACAACTGCGTATAAAGTTTGAGGGGCAAGAACTTAGCATGCAGCCCCTGGCTGAGCCTCCTGAGAGCAGACAGAGCCCAAGGGCAAACATACACCATGAATTCCTGACTGTGGTGTCCTCTGGGACTCTGGAGTTTGCATCACTTTCCATCCTCTGGTAGCAAAGACATTCAGCACTGGAAGAAAAACCCTGCTGTTAATTATGGCATATTTCATACCGAGTTCTCTTTCTCTTTTGTAAGTGAGTCTGTAATCCCAGTGGCTGCTCTACCCTCCCTGCAATTCATGACTCCAGAAGCAGAAGATCTCTTGGTGTGTGACCATCCCGTCTCCCACTTCTTTAGCTTAAGCTGGAAGAAAATTCCACCTACCCCCTTGCATTTTGAAGGTCATTCCAATGGTTGCTGACACACATGGTGGCTTCTAACGCAGAATCTTTACAGGGGAGAATGGCACTTTGCTCTCAGACCCTAGAGTTTAACACTTCCAGGGGCCGACTCAGGCCTAAGTTAGATGCTAACTGTCTTTTTTTTTAAACACAAGACTATGCAGAAAGCCTTTCTGCTGGAGTTCTTGACACATTTCTGAGATCTGAAAGTGAGGCATATCTTGAAAATATGATCTCCCAAGAAGTGACTATATGGAGACCCGGAAAGCAGCTGGCAAGAGAGGAGGTTATGGAGTCGGCTGGAAGAGACAAACCTCACCCTTGCAAGCACCAGCTGCCAACAGTGAAAGTGCCCTGACTACAGAAGGGACTCAAGGAGAAGCCAACAGATTTCATATTGTATCACCACCGAAGGAACCAACCCAGTTGATGACGCTGAGTGTGGCTGGGGATGGATGCAGACAGCTTCCTCCACAAGGGATGCCTGATGCTTTCCAAGTGCTTCAGCTCACCTAAATTAAGTATCAGAATTATTTTTTTTTTTCAATAGAGATGCAAGAACTCTTGCTTTCAAGTGGAAATGCAAACTGTACGCATCTCCATGCGGCACATATGTTCTTCAGAAATGTAAGATCTCCTCTGTTTCAAGTGGAAGCTCACATCCGTCAAACACAAGGCGCACAGTTATCATTCCTATCTCATGCCAAGAGCCACATGGCTATTGATCCATAAAGCCACCTGCAACATTTAGGGCTGGTAAGCAGTGATATCAGAGCTGAGGAGACTGGCCTAGAAATTAAGATATGGATATTCAGTGTAAAGATCCGTAGGATGCCAAGAAGGGGCTGGTAACTGGCAATCCTCCTCTGGACACTTCATACAGAATATATATTTTTGCCAAGGAAATACAGTTTTTCCAGGGTTCTTGTTTTTGATGTTGCTTCTTGCTTGATTTAGTCTCAACCTTGGCTTGAAGCCCTGCAAAGACACTTAGTAACAGCAGCCTGCTCTCTTTGATATTGGTGCCAGAGAAGCAGGCATCTGCCAGAGCAATCTAGCTGACTCCCCAAGTGCCTCGCTGGTAAGCACTGCAAGGTGTCCAGGAGCTAAGGTGGGCTGCACATTCACAGGCACGTGCAATTCTTGTTGGCTTACCTCCTCCAGAGTCACCAGGGCATCAGCCCTGGTACATCCCGTGGTCAGACAGGGTCAACGGGAGTGGGCCAGGTGCCTGCAGCATCAGCAGGAGATAGAAAGGGAACGGCAGATAAGAAGGAATCGCCTTTTCTCTGGAAATCCTCATCAGAGCCATGACCAAGTGAAAAAGACAACTGTATTGGTGGCAGCTCTTGGTAGAGTTAGAAGATCTGAACTGGGCATGAACACTGAATCTACAGTGTAGGATATCTCTTAAGGAGACCATTAAGGCCACTGAGTCAAAAAAGGGGAGCAGAGCATGTGCTATCACCCTCTGAGCCCTATGGCTAGAGCCAGGTCCTCAGTTTCTCCTACATGCGCCCTGCTCCCAGGCACCATCTACCACCCCAACAACATTCCCCCATTGCTCAAGAACGCAGGCAAGTTAACGAACAGCAGCTCGCTCTCTGTCCCTTTCCAGCATGCGGGGGACACTGGTTTCATCTGTCACTGTCAAACACGAAATGATGGTGAGCGTCAAAGCCAGGAGGCTTGTGTTCATTCATAAAGACCGATCATGATCCTGACCTAAATTTTCAGACAAACCTTCTACCCCTAAAAAAAAGACAAGACATTAAGGAGGTGATTCTCCCCCTCTACTCTGCTCTGGTGAGACCCCACCTGGAGTGCTGTGTCCAGCTCTGGAGCCCTCAGCACAAGGACATGGACCTGTTGGAGCAGGGCCAGAGGAGGCCACAAAGATGATCCGAGGGCTGGAGCCCCTCTGCTGTGAGGACAGGCTGAGAGAGCTGGGGGGGTTCAGCCTGGAGAAGAGAAGGCTCCGGGGAGACCTTAGAGCCCCTTCCATTCCCTGAAGGGGGCCTACAGGAAAGCTGGGGAGGGACTCTGGATCAGGGAATGACAGGACAAGGGGTAATGGCTTCAAACTGAAGGAGGGGAGATTTAGATGAGATCTGAGGAAGAAATTGTTTGCTGTGAGGGGGGTGAGGCCCTGGCCCAGGTTGCCCAGAGAAGCTGTGGCTCCCCGATCCCTGGAGGGGGTCAAGGCCAGGTTGGACGGGGCTTGGAGCAGCCTGGGCTGGTGGGAGGTGTCCCTGCCCAGGGCAGGGGGTTGGAACTAGGTGATCTTTAAGGTCCCTTCCAACCCGAACCATTCTGTGATTCTGCGTAATAATAAGCTTTTTACTCTAACTACCTAGAAATCCACTAGTATTTCCACACTGCACCATAAGCTAAGCAGCTCTGGCACCACAAGTAAATAGGGACGGATTGAGCTGAACGAGCGCCTGTGCTTGGATAAAAATCACACTGTGTACATCCCAGTGGACTCCGCAGCCCAAGAAATCTGGATGCGCTGGGAAGCACGATGCCATAAAAATGTATGTGAGCAAACAGAATAAGCAAGTCACATTTGCATCCTTTTCAAGAGAATGCAAACCTGCAGTTAGCTTCCTGGCCCTGTTATCTTTTTCATTAAAGCATCAAATTCTGGTAAGCATTCTTCCTTCAGATGGCGAATGCAGAGACACAATTCCGCTCAGCTGGAAAGCATCCCACAGCTCAGGGCAGGGTCTCACACATGGTTATTGCTATGCGTTTGTTTCCAGAGTTCACCAAATTGCTATCTGCATATGTTTCATTCTACCTTTGCCAAACTAGTACAGTATGCAACATTCCCCTACTGCTGTGGGACCCTCCCAGGGGATCATTTGCTCTGTAAAGTGTATACATAGGAAGACCAAATTAAGGGACTATAAAATTAACTCAGAAAGTAGTCTGGGACTACAAACTGCACTGTCACGGTCATCTTTGCACAAGACAAGTGCGCTTCGATGTGACCTTTGCGTAATCAGCCTGTGAAGCACCCACACATACACAGATAAAGTCCGGGACTGTAATACAAGTCCAAATTCATACGGTACTGGAAGAGCAAAAGAAACCCCACAGGTTAAAGATGAAAAAAGTATAGATACAAATTAGATAACTAAGTTGCTTAAATGCCTACTGAGCAAGGGCTGGGGTAGAGAAATGCAATCACCGTTAAGGAATGCCAGCATGGGGTCAGTTACAATCTCTATAACGCTTGTAATGCACAAAACTTTAATCTGGTGCATTTTACCAGCAGCAGAAAAGCACACTGCAGTGCTTGGATCCAGAGGTCACCCCTGTGAACCCTCCTGCAAGTACAATGCTGACATCTGGCTGGGGGTGAAACAATCTCAGCCCACCACAACACAGAGGTCCACTACCAAACTGCCCAAAACTCCCATAACTGTGTGTGAAAAAATCACTGAAGGATGAAAGCTTGCGCATTTCTTACCCACATGCCCCAGCTCCTGCATCACTGGCTGCAGGTCCGGGAAGGACTCGTGGACACTGCACAGCAGCTGACAGATCTTGATGGCCAGGACAGACTTCTCTTGGGCTGTGCTCAGAGCTGCTTTCAAGGAGGCCTCTGAACTTTCTTTCTGAGCAGAAATACTCAGTAGCTGGAGAAGTAAGAAGAAGAAAGCACCACATGATAGAGATTTTGGGCTGTGAAAGGTCGGGATGGTCTGGGAGTGAGGGCACATCTGCTTTATTTCATCTCTACTGCTGGGAACCTGCTTTGAGAAACCAGAAAAGAAATCCCTTTCCATACAGGTCTTTGCCCCTCCACTGATGTATGTGCATGAGCTGAGAGAATTTCAGGATTAAAAAAAAAGTTACAAGAAATTAATTTCTCTGACTTTCTGGTTTGGTATTAGCTCACTTAAAACCATCTTTCCACGGAAAGAGCGGTTCGTCAATGCCTCACGGCATCACAAGCTTACCTAACTCATAAACCTGTCTTTCATACACAGCTCTCTCCGGGCTTTTCTCTCCCATCCAAATCCAAACCTTCAGACAGCCACTGCAAGGAGAATCAGGGTGAGGACCTGTGCGTGCCCATACATACCTCACCCTTCCACATCCAACAGCAGCTAACCAGAGCAGGAATGAGCAACTGCAGACTGCTTGGTGGAAAAGGCCAGCTCGTTACTAACGCAGCCCATTTCCCTTGTCAAAGGGAAAACAGGGAAGGCACTCCGGGACGCTACACAATCATGGCATCCTCGGTGCATTTTCTGGGAGCGTTTCATTCTCATATGTCTTGGAACAGCCAACTTAAATGGAAACCCACTCCCTGGCAGCTCTGCGTTCTCTAGGACTTCAGCACCCTTGCAGAGCTGGAACAGTTTTGCCATGTTTGAATACGCACATTTTCACCAACTGAGAATCTTCCTGGCAATTTCTTTTGGCTAAGAGCTCCTGCAGAATTTACATAACACACCCAACACGCTCGCACTTCAGCAGAGGGGCACCTCCAACTTTGGATGGCTTCCCCCACTTAAGTAATGTCCCTTGATTTCAGTGCACTGTAGGCCCTTGTCCACCCTTTGAGCCCCAAACCATGCTGGCTCCAAGAGCATCCCCTCGTACCTCTTTCACTGCTTCTGTGAGTCCCGCCTCCCCCGGGGCCAAGCCCTCCAGGTCCGCTCTCTGCTGGATGGTCTCCGAGATCAGCTTGCTGTGCCGCAGGATGATCTCAATGGCTGTGCTCTCGCTGGTGGCCACTGAAGAGGAAAATAAAAGGTAAAGGTATTTAAAAACACAAAACCCAAGGAGAACCTTGCCTTAGCTTCACTTAGCTTTGTCCATCCCACTCCTGAAGCTGAGTTGTTAACAGTAGGAGTGACTTCTTTAGGGCACAGGAAACAGCAATTACAGGCAAGCTTTGGTTATACTAATTGCAGCACTGACATCCAGCATAAATCCCCAGCAGACCTTACTTCTCACTGCTTGTCCAACTTTGGGTGAGAAGATCAGGTTTTCCAAAGCACATTGCTGAAAGAGACACTGACAATCTCAAAAGGCAGGCATGATTCTCCCAAGACCCAGGATTTCTTCTCTCCCCCAGTTACAGACATCCCATCCTGACTTTTGCAGAGAAACAGGCATTTCTAGGCACAATTTGCCTCATTCGAGGACAGACACGTAAAAAGCAGCCAGACGCAAGAGAAGTGCTGGTTTCTCCGGGCTGAGCACAGAGGGGATGGAGGAGAGGAGTTTGGACGGAGACAACTACCCAAAGGCATCTCCCTTGCAGGCACGTGAACCCCAGCTTTGTGCTCACAGGGCCAGCACACACAGTGGGCTCTGCACAGCCCCCCTTTCCTGCCCCTGCCCCCACAAGACCACCAACCTGAGCGCTCCTCACTTGCATGAGGTTTTGACAACAGTTTTGGGGGAAAAGAACAGTTTAGATTTTAAAGTAGGAAAACTCAAAGCCAGCGACAGGCTCAGAGGAGGACAGCGTGGTGGCCGCACACAGATGAAACCTGTGCTTTCAGTCTGGTGGGCCTCCAGCTGGTTATTAGCACAGGACGGTGGCCAGCTCTTAAAAGGTTTGCTCATTACAAAACCTGAAGGCACAGAGCCACAAGCAAAGCAGACGCGATTGCAGACAAAAGTGCTTTTCCAACCAATCAACCGTTTCACCAAGGACACAGGTGTTGAGACCCATCAGAAGGAAAGAGGTTCCTGGCTGGGGAGAGGTCAAGGAGTTAAAAGCAGTTCCTGCCAGCAGCAGGAGAAGCTCAGGGAGAGCCTGGGAGAGACACCAAGGCCATTACCTGCTTGGAAGAAAAACTCTGCGCCGGGTTGTTTCCGGATCTCCTCCATGAGCAGGTTCAGCGGTGCAGGTTCCCGCACAGCCAGCAGCAGCTGCCAAATGGCAGAGACCGACAGAGACCGCTCCTCCAGCGCCGCCGACACAAGGGAGGCAAAACCCCCATCCTCACGCTTCACAACCTGCTCCATTGCCTTGGAAAGACCCACAGCGAGGCACTAACAGGGGACCCCATCCACCTGCCCTGCATCATGCTTAGCCACGACCATGGCTCACCCCAGACCCAGCCTTCCCTTGCTCCCACCCTCCTGAAGACATGGCTCATGGTGCAACTCAAGCAGTGACCACTTGGAAGCCCAGCTCTTTGAATCACAGAATGGTTAGAGTTAGAAGGGACCTTAAGGATCATCTAGTTCCAGCTCACCTGCTGTGGGCAGGGACACCTCCCACCAGCCCAGGTTGCTCCAAGCCCCGTCCAACCTGTCATCGAACACCTCCAGGGATGGGGCAGCCACAGCTTCTCTGGGCAGCATGTTCTAGTGTCTCACCACCCTCAGAGTAAAGAATTTCTTCCTAATATCTAATCTAAATCTCCCCTCTTTCAGTTTAAAACCATTACCCCTTGTCCTATCACTACACTCCCTGATAAAGAGTCCTTCCCCATCTTTCCCGTACACCCCCTTTAGGTACTGGAAGACCGTTATAAGGTCTCTCTTCACCCAAACACATCAGCCATTTCCTCAACTCACTCCAAAGCTGAACATCTCTCTTCAGTGCCCCAATCAGCCACTCTTACTTGCCAGCCTTCAGCTTCATACACGTTACCTGCTTCACTCCCGCTATAGAATCATTAAACAGGGTCCTGCTGGAGGCCTGCCCCAAACCAAGCCGTGACAGGTGGTAAATCAAGTCCTCAGGACTGGACAGGGATCCCAGGTGGGGATTAAAGCTCTATCTCCTTGGAGATGGGCAGGAGACCGCTTACCTCTCTCTCAGCAGGAGCCAGGCTCTGTGCAGCAGAGATGCCCTGCAGCAGCGTCTGGGTGTCTGTGAGGAGCTCCACTAAGTTTTCGCGGTATTGTCTCAACAGTTTGGCTCCATAATCCTCTGGGCTCCACTTGGCTGAGTGCAAGGGAATGAAAATAAGAACAGTTCAGCTTACAGCATCTTCCCAAAGGGCTTCAGAGCTGCGGGGGACTGAAAAAGCCAAGTCACGCTCTCCCTGCGTGACTAATACACAGCCTTACGGTCAGGACACCTGGATTTACCTTCAAGCAGAGGATCAACATGACAAATGAAAACTTCTCCAAATCAAACAAAGACAACACAGAATATCCCCTGCCTGCGCGTGCCTACAGAAATAGATCTCTGGCACCCAAATGCCTTGTGAGTTTCTGTCCTAGTCTGAGTCCAGAAGAAGAAAGTCTCAGTTTTCAGCCATGTTCAGCAGGTAAACGTGTCACCTTGTCTGTAAAGACAACACCTCGAGGTGTTCATCAGCCTCTTCTGATGCCCTGGAATCAAAGAGACCCCATTACTGACTCTTAATTGTAGTTTCACCGAAAGAGGTCTGTAAGTGAGAGTTTTTGATCCACTCCATTGAGAAGGAGCTCTGCAACATGCTCTGTCTCAGTGGTGTATGACTATCAAACATTTTACAAACACCCACATGGTCCACAGTAATCAAGAACTTAGCGGGCTGAGTTGTCCTTGGTGAAAACAAAGCAGACGTGCGATTGCAAAGCGGCACTAACACCCTCTTCTCTCCCGTACACCACAAAACTGCAACTTTAACCTCATTCCTTCTTCCTCCCATATCTACTTCCAAGCTGGGTCTGCTGAGGTTTGCCCTGACGAATCTGAGAAGCGATTACTCTAGAGTAACACCACAACCCTTTAAAGACACCCCAGCATCAGGACACAAAGGACTAATTCAAGAAAGAGGAACAGTGTTTATTCAGGATAATGAAGAGGCTTGGGCAAAATACATTGTGTACCAAAAGTAATGTATGATTGTACTTGTCGCCAGATTAGTTGATAAATAAAACTGTAAATTGCCAAATAGATGAATCTGAAAAGGATTTTTTTCACTGTTGGAGTTTCTAAATTGGAGAAGATGCATAGCTATACTTCTGTAGGAAAAACCAAAACAAAAAAACTGTAGTTCATCCAAGACATCTGTGCATGTTTTTTGTTTGTGTGCTTAGGTCTTTTAATTATTTTGGTTCAGTACCAAACAGAAAAATCTATTATTCACACAGCACTACTTGGGAGAAAAGCAGCTAAATACACACAGCCTGGTGAAAAGAAAATACAGTCTCTGGGACCCAGAAGATACACAGTGCTGGCTAAGAAGGAGGCAACGGCAGGCTGTGGGAATAATCAATGGAAGTTTGAGAGCTAATATGAAAACTCCCTGGACAAAGACTTCTTGGAGACACAAGCCTACTCCCCAGCAAAGCTGAGGGAACCTCATTAAGCACTTGAGCTCCGTAGGGTTTAGGTATGACTGGGACGTGCCCCACATGGATCAGGGGAGGGTTCACAAATAAAAATATTTTTCCCCTTCTCCCATCAGAACGTTTCTGTTTCAAATTACACCAATTTGAGTTGTTATGAATGCACTCTCAGTTTTGCTGCCGTACCAAGGTATGCTCCATAAGCAGAGCGTGCCCTGCGCCGCTGCACAAAACGTCCTCCTTTCTGCTGGTGGGACAGCAGAGGACATTAAAGGCTGCCATCAGTGGCTCAAATCATTCCCTCCCTCTTCATTTCCCCGATAAGAAATATTTGTGCTTCTGTTTGTTCAAGCTGCAATTTGAGGAGATTCAGCTCTATGTAATTAAGGAACGCTCCTCCTTGGAATGGGTATTACCACTAGATAATTAACCATGTTGGGAGTCTGGCGTTTCAAGAAAGCAATCGTGCTTAACAAATGACAAAGCAAACTGCCTGTCGGGAACGTTTGCTACAGAGGAAATTATCAGCATTATGAGCACAGTTTTGCTTTCTATTAAACACTCATTTACATTTCACTGCATGTTAATTTAGTTTTTAATTTTTAAGTGACTTCAGAGCTGGTGAAATTTGCCTCTCTATCTGAACTGCTCAGGGGTGTGCCTAAACCCACCCAAACTCAGAAGGCTGTCCCACCAGCCAAAAGGTGAGGACTCAGGAGCCCCAGAGCCACCACCGGCAGGCCACAAGCAATAAAACTCCACCAAAATAAAAAGAAGGGGACTAGCTGTCCAAGATAATGATGTCTAATGGGGATACTAAGCATGGGACTCCCATCAGCACGCTCTGCTCCACAAAGGAGGCTCAATGACCACAACGTGCAGAAACACTACCCAACCAAACACACAGCCCACAATCTCCCTCAATCACAAGGAATTCACCAAGACTGAAGCCAGGTAAGACACTGCCTGTACTTAATTTCAAGACATCTACAGCTTTGGGGAAGTTTTAGGCACTTTCAAAGCCAGCAAGTACTATGAGTTAAAGTCACCAATGGACCAGAGTTTGGTAAAGATGCCTTCACCTATGAAGGGTTTATTAAGTGAAAATTGTTCTGTTTATTATGGAGATACATGCTGCTGCTTTCAAGTGACTGAAAACCAAAAAGTAATTTGACGCTGGAGGGCACAGTTCTCCTGTTTGCCCAATAAGACATCCTAGTTTCTACCCTATTGGTGTCAAAGTCCAGGAAGGAGTCCAACAGGTTTCTGCCCAACACTGCTCATTGCATGGCAAATCGGGGGCTTTCTTGCTGGCATAGACCTCCTACCCCAGTGCTCCCAGACCATTTTTGTTTGCATAAAAAGGCCATCCCGTCCCCTTACATGAAAATAAGATTCTAAGAGCACAATGAAGTCCAGACAAGCATCCAGACTTCCTGGCAATCCCCTGAACTGAGTCCCCAGGCATCTGGAGTTTAGCGTACCCATACCTTTGCCATCAGAGACATTTACTGTTGCCACCAAATTGTCCAGCAGAAGGTGGAGTCCAGGGAATGATGCTTTCACAGCCCCCAGAAGTTTGACCAAACTTTCCGCTTTCAGGGTTTTCTCTTCATGCACCTTCCTGAGCAGGCTGTCCATGGCTTCCCTTTGAGAGCCGCCTTTGCAGCAATCCAAAACTACCTGCAACAAAGAAACAGCCAAGAACCTGTTTGTGAGAGCTTCCTACAAACTCTTGGATCTGAAGAGAGACCAGAGAAACAGGAACAGTATCACCGTATGCAGTACTGCAATAAATCCATATCCACTGCTTCCATTAATTTGATTAACCGGGAGGTGTTATGGGGGGCTAGTTACAGGAACATCTAAACGCATCCCAGGTATATCTGACATATGCCACCTTGAAAACTACGCCGGTGGGTTCTTCCACCACGTCTAGCTCTGGGAAGCGGCTGACAAGCAAAAAGCATTTTTTCAAAGGGAACAAAAAATGACTTAAAGATAGGATCCAAAACAGTATTTCACTTAATATTTGTAGAAGATACTTTTGAAGAATCTATTTTTTAAGAATCATAAAATCTTTATGGTTGGAAAGGACATTTGAGATCATCGAGTCCAACCATACACACACAAAAAAAAAACCCCTACAATCTCTGTCACTAGAGCATGCCCTGAAGTGCCAAATCTAGATGTTTCTTAAATACCTCTAGGGATGGTGACTCCACCACCTCCCTGGGCAGGCTGTTCCAGTGCCTGGCCACTCTTTCAGTAAAGTAATTCTTCCTAATACCCAATCTAAACCTCCCCTGCCGCAGCTTCAGACCATTTCCTCTGGTCCTGTCATTATTCACCTGGGAGAAGAGGCCAACACCCTCCTCTCTACACCCTCCTTTCAGGGAGTTGTAGAGGGCCATGAGGTCTCCCCTCAGCCTCCTCTTCTCCAAACTAACCATGCCCAGCTCCCTCAGCCTCTCCTCGCACGGCTTGGTCTCCAGACCCCTCACCACCTCGGTCGCTCTCCTCTGGACCCGCTCCAGCACCTCAATGTCCCTCTTGTACAGAGGGGCCCAGAACTGAACACAGCCCTCGAGGTGAGGCCTCACCAGGGCCGAGCACAGAGGCACCATCACTTCCCTGCTCCTGCTGGCCACGCTATTCCCGATACAAGCCAGGATGCTGTTGGCCTTCTTGGCCACCTGGGCACGCTGCTGGCTCATGTTAACCTGGCTGCCCATCAGCACCCCCAGGTCCTTTTCTGCCGGGCAGCTTTCCAGCCACTCTTCCCTGAGCCTGTAGTGTTGCTGGGGGTTGTTGTGACCGAAATGCAGGACCCGGCACTTGGCCTTATTAAACCTCATACAATTGGCCTTGGCCCATGGATCCAGCCTGTCCAGGTCCCTCTGTAGAGCCTTCCTACCCTCAAGCAGATCAACACTCCCGCCTGGTTTGGTGTCGTCTGCCAACTTATGGAGGGTGCACTCTATCCCCTCATCCAGATCATCGATAAAGATACTAAACAAAACCGGCCCCAAAACGGAGCCCTGAGGGACACCACTGGTGACCGGCCGCCAAGAGGATTTCACCCCGTTAATCACAACTCTCTGGGCACGGCCATCCAGCCAGTTTTTTACCCAGCAAAGAATACACTTGTCTAGGCCATGATTCACCAGCTTCTCCAGGAGAATGCTGTGGGGGACGGTGTCAAAAGCCTTACCAAAGTCCAGATAGACAATGTCCATAGCCCTCCCTGTGTCCAGAAGGTGGGTCACATGGGCATAGAAGGAGATCGGGCTGGTTAAGCAGAACCTCCCTTTCCTAAACCCATGCTGGCTGCCCTGATCCCTTGGCTGCCCCGCCAAGGCAGTCTCTTTTCCCTTGTCTCCCCAATTTTTCTCCTTGTCAGTGAAAGACAGGGATGGAGAGGGAAAAAAAAAGAAAGACTCATTATTTAAATAAGCATCCTATTAATTCAATGATTATTTCTACGACAAGGCCACAGGAGACATCTCTTGTGTGAGATGCAATCGCTGTAGCTTGGAGAAGCTCTGGTATGCCACTGTAACACCTACAAGGTAGGCATTTCCCTCCTACAAGGGAAAGCCAGTTGACAAATACAGGCTGACCTCCCCTCTGCAAACGCCGTGTTCCCAAGCATTTGAAACGTAGGACTGTCAGACACTCTGCAGGTCACCAGCCCCGTTCCCTGCTGTCGTAAAATTACTAAGATCTGTCCTAAAACTAGTTACATTTTTTCTCCCTTTCCCCTGGTTGGAAAGCTCTTCTACAGTCTCATTCCCCTGTTGATTCTTCTAATTTTCAGCTTAAATTTATTCATGGCCAGCGTATACCCATTTGTTCCTGTGCCAACATTATCTTTTAGCTTAAAAAGCCTTCTAAACTCTCTGAGGCGTTTACCCTACCCTTCTTCTCCAATTTTTTTATCAGACCACAATCATATTCCCTCTCAGTCTTCATTTCACTTGTCTAAATAAGGCAGCTCCTCTCGCAAAACAGCTTCTCCCCTCCCCTGATCTTACGACTGCAGATCTGTCTCTGCTTCAATACGAATTCACCATTTTTGAACAAGACTGGAACGGCACACAGAAATTTCAGATGAGGTCTTAATTCTTAGTTCTCGTTACGGCATCGAAAGGCACACCCTTCACCTTATACTGCCACGCCATTCCATCCTCACTGTTTAGTTCCGCAGCCATGTAATTCTTCTCCCTCTTGCAGATCCTCCTCTGTGTGGACAGATCACTGATTTGCTCATCAGCAAGTTTTGCTAAGCATGCTTTGATACTTTTGTGTCAATAACATTAGCACTAATATTAATTAAGTGCCAAGAATCCCCCTGGTAACCTTGTTCCAACCTGTCAGTCCTGCCTTCAGCACAGGCTGTGGTTACGTCCCGGTAAGATAGATACAACCTTTTTTAATATCACCGCTTCCTCTAGTTTAACAATTTCCTCGCATGAAATTAAAATGCTTTGCTCAATTCTAGATTGAGGCAGAAAACCCCATTTTCATCTCATCAAATAAAGATTCCAGGTCAGGCAGAAACAATTTACTTGAATACCCTTTGCTGCATTTTATCCCATTTTTTTTTGCTTACACACAGTGCTTCAGCTACACGTGTCCTCCAGCCTGGCCCAACACATATTCCTGTGCACCCACAGAGCTGGCTGCCTGGATCACTGCTTCCCTCTCCCACACGTCTGTCCTGGTCATCAACTGTAGAAACCACTCTCAACTTGGAAAATACAGTAATAAACCTTGCTGTCGCTCTCACAGCCACGTGCGGCAGCTCCTCCTGCCTGCTGGGGGATGCCCTTTGAGCCGTGATTTCACTACAGCTGAAGGAAATTTCTGTATCCATGTCCCTCCCGGGTTTGTCCCTAGGCTCAGTCGTGACTTTGAGGGTCATCTCTTCCCATTATGCTTCTTCTTGATCAGACGTTTGTTCCTTGTCTCAATATAGGCTGTGATGCCCAGCAGCCTGACATACCGCAAGACTCTCTTCATACCTCTAAGGTCCATTTCTTTGCCTGTTGGACATTTCAGCCATTCCTTGCAGGCCCCAATCCTCTTCCTCTAGTTATTCATTCATTTAGGTCTGTAACCTCTTACACAAACTCTCCTCTCTCATTGAGGGTGCAAACTTCAGACAGTTCTCCTACCTTTAACATAAAAGAAACTAATCCAACAGCTCCTCCTGCACTCTCACAGGCAGCCGATCTCATTAATTAGTTTCTCTCATTTCCAAAAATCTGTCCTTTTATAGCCAAAACTCTGTTTGTGAACCTGTTGACATATCCTCCCATCTAATTCACACTGAGCTGACTCTGGATTGCTCGGGCTGAAGTCATCTTTTAAGAGAACACAAAAAGGAGTACAAGAGCAGCATCTTTTTGGGGAGCTCATGCTGTCACCTACCACTGCTCCCCCAGCAGGTGCTGACCGGCGCTGGAGTGATGGCCCCGGCAGTGGGGGATGCGGTGCTGACATTTTGAGACTCATTTTGACAACAACCAGGTGAGACAGTCAGAAAGCCTACTTGCAACAGGGAAAACAGGAAGTTCTGCTTGCAACGGGACTTCTCCATCCCCCAGCGCATCCAGTTACGATTGCTCCTGCAACGGCCAGTAACCTTGCTCGTGGTGTCGCTCATACCTGTCCTAGCTCCGAAGCAGCTTGGTTTGAATGTCAAGCTGTGCAGGCACTGGAGCCAAAGGGGAGGGAAAGCACACAGCTCAACACGCCCAGGTCCCCTTCTAGAAGGCAGCCTGGACAGAAAGAAAGGACGTCTGTTTTTAACAGCCGCTCTGATGCTCCAGGGTCAGGGCTGTACTGCGGACGGGTCGCTCTGAACTCTGCGATGACCTAAGCCATGGGACACCACACACAAGAGGTCACCTGCTCGTCCTGTGTGAGAATCTGCACACAAGCCATCCCCCAAATCCCCCCCCTTACCTCCCCACATTACAGAAACTACTAAAGTTAAGCACTCAAAAAATAGAAATTCTAGGTAAATAGTTCCCCATAAAACCAGGGATTTACAAAGGGGCTTCGCAACACGTCTTGTACTGGTTTTCGAGTGAAGAAATCAAACTTGCTGCACGCATAGCTTGGACTGGGCGCAGAAAGAACCCAGTTGCCTAGGAAAAAGGTTGTTACATGTAAAACTTGTGCTTGTCTTGCTGAATAAATGTGTAGCTAATGAGGCAGTGACTGTGAGAAGAAAAAGGAAAGCCTCATCTTTCTGAGCCCTTGGAGAACTAGATCCTATCTCTGCCAGCCCACAGCTCTAGCGCAACGCTGGATGAATCAGGTAAGATGAAACCTTCAGAGGTGGCTGCTAATTCCGTGTTCGTTTTCCCAGTACTGCACCTGAGACACCAGAGATCTCAACTGCACATACGCCACAGGCCCACTATTTTAATCAATTTAACTTCTGATATAATTAGGCACTTTTCCATTTGTCCAGGGGGGAAAAAAAAAAAAAAAATAAATAAACCAAGCCTGAAAAAAAAAAAGGAACCCCCCAACGTCAGGCTACACTTGGCAATTTCTGCCTTATTTTCCTGTGTCACAGCAGGGAAAAAGCTCTGCACCCAGCCTGACTGGAGCGCTCCCCAAATACAGTTGTTATTTGCTGGGAACCTGTGGGCTAAAACAAGAGCATGAAGGGATCCCACAGAGAGAAGGATTTTTTATTTGGAGCAGGGTTTGGAGGCTCTGCAGCAAATGGAACATACAGTGACGGAAGCGGATAAAAAGAAATACTGAATAACACTTCACCGAACAAGGCAGGAGTCCCAAAGCATATGATGATGCAATTAAAGGCTCTACCCTGTGCCCAAGGAGCAGAATTATGACGGCAGAATGGTTTCGGTTTGTTGTTGTTTTTTTTTCCAATGGGAAGGGAGATATAAAATGGCTGCATTTTAACCACCTAATTTCATGAAGACAAAAAAAAAAAAAAAAGAGCACAGGGAAAGGGTGCAGCCTTTAAAGAAAGGCCATACTGCAACATGAGCAGGCATATACGAAAAATCGTAATCTCCCCACTGCTGATGCAGCTTTCATGGCTCGCAGCTCAGCCCCAGGCACCCCTGCGCAGGTCGCTGCTGACAGCCACAATACCCCCAGCAGATGCCGAGTCCTTTGCTGCATTCACATGTTGCCTTCTCCTCTCACATCCCCATTCCAGGCTCAGTCGTGCTGCTTTTGGAGGGGAAAATTCATCAGCCACCAGTCACGCCCTACCTGTGATGACAAGATGGATGCCTCTGTTGGCAGCACCTTTCCTGGCCCTGCGCACCGAGTTGTGCCCATACCCAGGGATGGTCCAGGACAGACACTTGGTCAGGACCACATGCAAGCGAGCAAGACATTATTGAGGGACTTACAAGACGGGTAGAGGTTCTCAGCCCATCTGTCGTGGCTCTGGTCAGGCTCACTCAGACAGAAAGCAGACATCATTCATGCCACCGAGCACAACAGTACTTTCCACTCGCTATAATCCTGTGTCAGGGGAACTAACTGATGTGACAAACTAGGACAGGAGAGCTGCAAGCTGTGTACTGAACACAGCGTGCTAGGGCACCCTGCAAGTTTCAGCTGCACAGGCACCGTATAGGCAGCTCCCCCCAGGTTATACGCAATATTTTGTCCTTTATGGCTTCTACAAACCAGTACACACAATGCAATTGCTTACAGGAAAGCAACAGCCCTCCCCACCAACCGCTGCATTCAACACATCAAAAAAAAAAAGATTTAAAAGAAACCAGTCAGTGGATGTGCTACTCTTGCAGGCAACTGTGTGATAAGAGTTAAAGAAAAGAGTTAAAGCTGGGAGAGTCAGCTGAAAGGTAAGCTGATGACCCAAGGACAGAACAGTTGACAGGCAGCACAGAGGTATCAGTGGTTCTGCCGAAACCACACTCCACTACAGAGCCTTCTCTGGGCTCACAAAAAGGCATTCTCATGGCCTACAAGGGAGATCAGGTGCCTCCTCTGTCCCAGGCTCTGCTTGCAGGGGCGGTCTGACACTGTGGCAGGCAATGGTCATTCCGGTCTTGAGGTTGCCTTTGCAGATCAGCTTTCACTATTCCCACAGTTCAGCGCAGAAGAACCTGAGACAACACACATGCGCAGTCCGGGCTGTGCAAAGGGGAGGTGACACTGCCAGGTGAGGCCAGAACATCGCTTGGCAAACCACACAGTAAGACAGTGCCTCGCAGACACACGCACACACACCCCCTCACCCACAGAGTTTTCCTTATTTCAGATTTTTTTACCCGCTTCTCTGAGGCAGTCAGGAATCCCTCTTCTGCTGCCTCCAGGAACTCTAGAATGGGGCTCAGCTGTGTCACGTTCCGGATCAGCTCCTCCCTGTGTCCCAGCAAGCGAGCGGTCAGCGTCTCTCCCTCGTCTGTGCTCTCTGGGGGGAAAAAGATTTCAGAAACACAAGAGAAGAAACAACTCAGTCTGAAGGAACTGACAGGCTCCTGAAGCGAGTGAGACTCTGTGAAAGATCTAAGTGAATAGTAAAGCTCATCCCAAGCACAAGCAGCAGAGGAAAACCACTTTACTATTCTCTTTAAACTCTATGAAAGGAAAACGTCTCATTTATCTAACAGAGCACAAAGCCATGAAGCAAGTTGGAGGTTAACACCAGGTTTGCAAGGCCACTGCTTTGTGTCAGACTCAAGTAAGACAGGAGCTTTCAGTCCTGAGGCTCAGCTGTGCTCTGACCCACGCTGGCTGCGCAGCCATCGATCCAGCCCTCCAGGCAGCAACGGGGAAAGCCCTGCGCTGCCTGCACCCCGCTGCTGCAGGATGGAAACTCTCCAGGGTCTTGACCAGCCTGCAAGAACCACCTGCATCCCAGTAAGGATACAGGGTTTATGGAGACCTGCTTTGCCTCTAAGGTTGCCCGCTCGCTTTGCAGAGGCTGCACCCACTTCTCTACCTGTTGGCTGCAGGGCTTCTCCACTGCCCCCTTCCCCCTCCAGCAAAGCCACTCTCAGCTTGGGGTTTGCATCTTGAAACAGCTTCAGTAGAGACGCGAGGGTCTGAGCAGCCAGGGTCTGAGCATCCTTCACTTTGCTCAGCAGCTTCTTGAACACTGACTGTTCCCCCGTCTCTGCCAGGCAGGCGGCCACAGCCTGCAACAGAACAGGCAAACGCAAGGATGGTTTTAATAAGAGTCAACTGCCCCATACAAACCAATGCAAAAAGCAGAATCCTGGAGGTTTTGTTCAGGGGCCAAAAAAAATTAAACAAACAAACAAAAACAAACCCTCCACACACCCCCCCCCCCACCCCCAGACACAAGCTGAGCTTGCTCTCAGAAAAGGCCCTGCACTGAGCTCCTGCTCCAGGCTGCGCCTCCAGCCCCCGGCAGGCAGCGAGCACTGCCTGCCAGCTCTCGGCCCTACAGCCTGTCCCACAGACCGGAGCTGGTTTTATCACCAAACACTTCTCTTCATTCCTTTCCCTAACAGCCAAATGCCAGTAAGTCAAAGGGACCTAATAAAACATGGTTTAAAGACCATCATTTCAGAAGCCCAACGCCAGGGCAAGGCATACTAGATTTCACTGCAGAAGAAGAAACCACTTGCACAGAAAGCAGAGAGCATTTTAAGTGGGACCTTCCAGAATCCCCATCCTCAAGTCACAGTGGAGTTGCATCTCCTCAAGAAAGATTTGGAGAGGAGGCACGCAAGCACCGAGCGTTGTGGGCTCTCAGCACACCTGGCAATCACGCTCAGAGCGCCAAAATCCACTCCGCTGACTCGAAACAGCAACCAGAGGCAAACATGCCTGCGCAGTTATGGAAATAAAAAGAAAAGAAATAAGCTGTAACTCTTGCTCCCATTTCCCTGGAGCCTTTTAACGCTGTAAATATTGCCCCTGAAGACACACACTCCCCAGCTCTCCAGGAGAGATGCCAGCCTTTCAGAGCAGGCATCCTTTATTAGAGACTCCAGGGATGCCATAAAAGTACCTTTGAAGTGGAGAGCTTAGCCCAGCTCCAGAGAGAGCGGCCATTTTCTGCTGTCATTGTCATTTTTATTTCTATGATAAAAAGGCTGAATGCAACTGCTTGGGGCCGCACCAGGGGGATGGTGGACTTGCTTTTCCTAGCAGGTGTAAATGCTCGTATATTAGGGCAGCGTGACAGCGCAATGACCTATTGCAGAGAGTATCCACTGAGGGGAAGCTGCAGGAGTCCCAGCTCTTACCCGCTAACGGCATTTTTCCTGCCGAACAGAGAGACGTGGACATGAAGGGCTCTGTTATAAAGGAAGAAAGGAGATGCCGCAGACGTGCTGAAGAACAAACTTAAAGGTATTTTTTTTTAATGCAAACATTAATTTGTAATGAGACTTGATAACCAGATCATGTTTGTTCTCAAGGTTTGCATGCCCAGCACCTTCCAGATCAAAACGATCATGTAAAACACAAAATATCCTGACTCTCACCATCCTAAAGGTGCTCAGCACCCTGCCAAACACATGTTTTCACTAATATGGATGAAAAGTATCTTGCATTGTCACAATATTTTTTTTTTTTTTTTTAATTAAAATCAGAACAGCGTTGCTAGCCAGAGCATCCCTTCCTCAGTGTGCGGCTTTGGCTAATGGAAACGAGTTTTCAGAAACCAAAAGGCTCTGCTATTTATAGTCTCTTTCTGGAAAACCTTTCCTTGGACACATTGCTCACTGGGAACAACAGCCTTTTAGCATTGTTTTGAAAGAGCACACAGTGCACTTTAGACTTAATTTGAAGCACTAACAATTCCCAAAGATCCGGGGGAAAAAAAAAAAAGAAATACTGATATTAGCTGGAATTCCAGCTTCCACTTAGTCATAACGTGTCCAGGCATTACAGCCTGATCCATTGCAGCTTCCACAGCCTGGAACAATTGTAAAACCCTTCAAGGCCAAATTGACACAAATTAGCACACATCCAGCTTCCAGACTGGAGGAAGAGCTGGGCTCTCTGAGCAGGGAATCCTGCTCTCCAAGATCTGTCTTAAGCTAGAGCTGCACCACCAAATAGGTTCTATGTCCACTGAGAAGTTGGTTCCCAGTTGAGGGCATCAGTTCCGGTGGCCACAACACTAATAACTCAGTAGCTCAGTACCACTATGGTAAAATACCACAAAACAGCCCTCCCGGTTCATCTCAAACCTCCCCATGGTCCACGGCAGCTCCAAGGCAAGCTCCGAACAGGAATCTCTGCAGGTAACACTGCAAGAGGTAGGTCACTTATCTGCATATCTTCTCCACATCTTCCCTATTTTTCCAGATTTCTCTCTTAGCACAATAAATTCTTACACCACTGTGTCCCTTAGTCCCACCGTCCTGCTCTACCCCATTGCTCCTTATTATTTCCTGCTCCTTACAACATACCGGGCTGGAAGAGGCGGCTCGTGCAGAGCCACAACCTGCTTTTGAAAGGTGCAAGAGCTGAGTTAGTGCTGTGTCCTCCCAGCCAGACACTCATCTCCCTCCTCGCACCAACCCACAACACTCCTAGTAAGCCGGTGCTTCCACAGCCTCCGCCTCCCTCTCCAACACGATCATGAGACTGGGGTTGGCACAGGGATGCTGGAGGAGCATCTGGTGGCCGGCCCTGCAGGGAGCAACCCTGAGCCTGGGCTGGGCTGAACTCAAGTGGTGTGGAAACCTGAGGGATGTCCTGGCACTCGGAGAGGACCTCAACCAGACGAGCAAGTAACGCACATCCCACCTGAGCGTCTGATGGCCCGTAACTGAGACTAAAGAGGGATGTGGGGAGAGAGGGAGGGCAGGGCAGCCACCAGCCCAGCTGGCCACTAGCCTCTTCCCTGCAAGTAGGCAAGCAGAGTTATGGATTTTCATGCCTTATCCACTCTCCTGTTCCCATGTGAGAACACGTCTCAGCAAAAAGCCACTTTAGTGACTATTACCAAGAGATCTCCTTCAAGCATCGGCTTTAAAGTGAATGGAAGCACCCAAAGGGTGGTGCAGAGGGATCTGCAAGAGAGAGAGTGAAAGCCATGGGGTTCAGGGCGACAGAAGCTGCTAGTTCCCTTCGGATCCCTCCCTCACAAGCCGAGGCACGTTCAGTTACAAGACTCAGCCCTGAACATGGTCAGTCCTGTGCCAGCACCTCCTTGGGGAATGGAAGTGGCATTGAGAGCTGCACTGGCCATCCAGCAAGCTGCAGAGTCCCTGACCGCAGGGGGCTGGGCATCGTGGGGAAACTTCCAAAAACATAACCATCAGTTGTCTGTGAACGCAGGCTGCTTTGGGTTTTTTCACTGGTTAATTTTTGATGTCTATAAGGTGAAAAAAATAGAAAAAAAACAACAACTGGGAACCTGCCCAGACAGAGCCCCTGCCCAGAGAGTCAGTGGCACGGACAGCACAGGGACTGGATGTACACGTCTGGGCCACAGAGAAGCTCGTAGGCTATGACTGCACCGTGAAGTCAATCAGCTATCACCGTGCAAACAACAGTCAGTGAAAAAACAGGCCCCTTCTTCTGGTTCAGAAATCCAAAGTGCTTTTTATTCCAGCCTGCATTTGTACGGGAGTGATGAAGCAGCCCCCCGTACCAGCAAGACTCTGTGAGAACCCTGACCCCTGCCTGCTCCACACAACAGGAACAACAGCTCAGCCCAAACTTCCACACAAGTACCCCAGAACAGGGCAGGGGGGGGAAAGTTCTCCAGCTCTGTCATCACAAAATAAAACCCTCGCAACCCATCACTCCTAATCAGGATGCAGAAGATAACAGGAAATTTCTTTGTTCTGCCGCATCCAGAAATCCCTGCAGCTGCAAACGAAGGACAACAATAATTGGACAGGCCTATAGGCAATGGAAATGATCCACAAGCACAGTGACATTTATTCTACGTGGGAGAATCAACACTCCCCCACTTCATCTGAACCCAGTAGTAGAGGGAACAAATGAGCTGTGCAATAATTTGAATTGAGTTTCTCTAAGAGAGCACAGGAAGATAAGACTTGACACCAGCAAAGCTCTTCTACGCTTCCCCAGATTACTGCAATTTCAGTCTTGTTCTCATTTCCAAGCAGGTTTCATCCAGGCCAGAACCAAATTAGATAGAAATAGTTTATGTGAGATACACAGAGAGACTCTAAAACAAAAACAACCCCAAAAATCACACCTCCCTACACAGAAAAGCAACACATCTGCATTTTTCAGCCCAGGGAGCAGAACATATAACATCAAACTTAGAGAGAAGCAACAACTCTCACAAAAGCAAGCCCTGCACCACAAACCTCCTTGGGGAAAAATCCCACGAACTAACGAACCTCCACTGGAGGCAGCAGGAAATAAGGCAGCAGCACCGGAGGGGAGCAGAAGGGAGCACGGCGGGGAACAAGGTACCCACGTGGGTACAAACTCATGAGCAAAGAACAGAAACACAGAGACTATGTCCAAGGCAAAACGCCACTGAAAACAAGAGCTGCCTAAACACCAGGACAGCCTCAGTGTCAACAGGCAGGTTTGCAAAACCCCCACGAACACCCGCATGCCCCCACGCTGCCCAGGCTTTGCTCTCCAAACCACATCGCTGCTTGCCTATGGAGATAAGCCACCTACAGAAGGCTCCTGAGAAGAAGGACGTGTGCGAGGGCTGAGAGATCTCCCCTGCGGCAGGGCAAGCACACCCAAGCAAGACTTCTCAGTGCAGACAGCATCTCAGTGGCTTCCAGCCCCACTTTTACTTGCCCCAAGGCCCCTAAGAGACTTCAAGCAAATAACTAGCAAAATAATACAAAAAAACAAAAAGGGCGGGGGGGGGAAGGAGAGAAAAAAAAAGAATAAAATCCATTGATGTCTACCACTGGCATAATCTCAGCCTTAATTACACATCCCGAGCTGGGCTCTTTGGAGCTGGACTTGCACTTGAAGCGTTACTTTAAAAACACACCCCTGTGTTTCTCCTGAAGAAAACACCAGGCCCTTGTGGGAAAAAGCTATTCTGTCTGCTGGAAATGGAGCCCAGGCTCGGTGCCGGTGCCCACAGGCCCTGCTTGTCTCAGAGCGGAGCTCAGAGAGGGACAGATCTGGCAGAGCCCTTGCTTACACGAGGCTGCAGTCTGTCCGCCCCACTGCCCCAGGGACAGATGCTTGTCACAGACGAGGAGTGACTTTTCAGGAAGGCTTAAAGAAAATCCATTTCTCATTTATTCAGCATTTATTTATAGCTGCAGAAAAATTGTCCAGCCACTGTTTTGCAGTCAGACACCCAAACTGTCTCCAAGCTCCACAACCTCTCACTCAGCTCCTGCTGCAACAGCTCATTTGGGAGCACAAAGGGCTGGGCACAGGTCTGCGAACCTCACCTGCTGGGTCTTGGAGGTGCTGAGGAAACATGAAACAAGAGTTACTGCAAAGTAATAGAAAATGGGGCTGTTATACAGTGCAGAGGCAAGGCAGCATGCCTGCCTGGGCACTCTGCTGGTGCGGTTCTGCCCTGAGAGGCAGCACGGGCGGGCAAGGGAAGGAACGCTGGCATGGGTGATGCCTGCTGGCACGGGTGCATGGAGCTGCCAAATCCCTTCTGGCAGTGCCCATCCACATCACACAACCCCCTCCCCAGCTCTGCTCCAATTACCAAGGTGCAGAATAGGTAAAAACCTTAAACCTAGCATATTTTTTTGATCAGAGCAACAAATAAACATACAAAAACCTAACCCTTCTCAAGGTGCGCAGGCATGCTGACAGCAATGCACGCACAGGTGCTTGTCAGCCTGGCTAGGCTTAGGCTTGCTACTACAAAGAAAAACAGGAACCACATCTCCCTCCTAAAGCCCCAGAGATGTTTAAGGTGAACACCATCAGGAGGGTCTGCAGCTACGGGAACATGTGCTTCCCTCCGTGAACATTTAAAGGCTCATCAGAAAACAAACCTGCAGTCCCTGACTCAAGGGAGCTCTCCTCCCTGCTGTCACATGTTTTTGGTTTGGGTTTTTTCTAATAAACACGTTGCCTTGGCTTTTTAAAAGCAGAATGCCACCACGGCCAAAACATCCTATGTCCCATGGTCATACTGGTACTGGAGGAACCAAGCGACGTGAACCCAGACAGCTTCCCAGCCAGCAAGCACATGGGAACCTAGACAGCATCGCAGCATCCCAATCTAGGGAACAGCATTTCTCAGCTTCAAAAGGTCAGCTCACCACGGAGCCACCGAAGAGCCAGCAATAAAACAGTCACATTCTCATTTTTCCACATACAGAAAAGGTATGGGCAGGGCAGTTCATGCAGCCTGGTATGAAAAACGCTCTATCAGAAACAGCCAGGGTGAGGAGAGCGAGCACAGTCCCATCCTCACTCCACAGTGACCAGAGGTTTTTCCGCAGCCCCCACAATCACACAGCAGTGTGCAGCCAGCATGAGTGCCCGCCCCAACCTGTCACAATCACTTGCAAGCTCCGTGTTCTCCTGCACCACTGCCACACCGATACGGACATAACCTGCTGTTTCTGCGGTGGCCTTCAGCCTGTACGACAGCTGGTATCTGGCTACTATTGTTCAGAGCCCAGAGTATCCTTCAGCATTAACCAAGCAACACACTCGAATATCCCCTCCAACAGTAACTCGAGCATCATTCATCAGCGACGACTGCTTTTAAAGCAGCACATCACCAGGAGAAGCACTGTGGAGTGGCACCCATAACCCCCCCATAAGGCTCCCCATGAGCGGCCTGCCATACACAGAGCGAAGCAGATGCTCCGCAGCAAGCCCTTGCCGAGGGCTCGGGAAGTCTATTCTGGGATCTCATATGTCAGTCATTTACAAGTCGATACAGTTCCCAAAGCAAATGCCATAACAGAAGGAGAGAAATCAGCGCTGGAGCTCTCCTACAACACAACAAAGATGTCTTCAGGGCAGGACATATATTTCTTTACCTACGTGCACGAGCAGCTTGATCTTACAGATGCTTCTCTCCAGGGGGTTGCTCAGGTGGGCGTGTGTCACCCTTCAAACAACCAGGTACCAGATCCCCAGTTGCCCATGAAAGAATTTCCTCAACAGGGAACAAACTATTCTAGCCCTCAGCAGGGGGAAGAAAAAACTTGTATCATTTACCCAAGTAAACACACCTACCTCCTTTTGAGAGGCATCAATTTCTCTGCACTCTTCTAGTCTTTTCAGCACAGCTCGGGAATCAGAAAGGGCCTCAGAGAAAATACTTTCATATTGAAGAAAGAAATCCAGTTTACAGCTTTTACTCTCTGCTGCTGTGTGAGAGAAACAAGATCAGTTATTTGCTAATTGAAGGGATTCACAGAAAGCATGATGTGATTGAAAGGCATCAGTTTGTAACCAGCACATTGGCTATAATAGGGAAACTGTGAATCACAAATCCCTTCTAAAGGTATCACGCAGCCTGGAGGGAAAACCAACAGTTTATTTAACACCGGTTATAAATGGAACATTTATTTTAAACCCAGTACAGCCTCTGTTTTCCTCCCATGCTGAACAGGAGTTTAAAGGATAAGGTAGCATTAGCAGGCAACTCTGTTCACTTACTGTTATACAAATTGCCTTTCAACCTCACATCCTGCACTAACACAGATCCCCTTGTATGCCAGGTGCAATCACATGCATGGGTAAGAAAAGTTTTGCTCACCAGGGTTCTGGTAAAGTGAGCATTCTGGTGAGAAGGAAGGAACTACAAAGGCCAAAGGGAGCATTGCACAGTGCCAAAGGAAGAAAGTGCCTGCAGAAAAGGGGTACATGTTGGTGCTGCTCCAGGGCAAACGAAAAAGAACACACATAGAGGAAAAGATCCCCCATATGAGGAAAAAGTTGAGTCAATGCAGTTGCAAATAAGAGGCAATGCTGTGCCCAGACCTGTAAAGTCTCACCTAAATCCCGTGCTCCTCCTTTCGCCTGCGGAGGCTCAGCAAGCTCCCCTTCTGCACTGCCATCCTGCTCGGCACGGGCAGGCTGATCAGGACGAGAGCCTGAATCCTCCCGGAGGGATCTGGAGTCACTTGGCATCGCATCCTGGTGAACCCAGGTGTGATTCATGGTAAGTTCCTGGCCAGGAGGAGAAACATCTGCTTCCATTTCTGCTTCTACAGGGCCAGGAGAAGAGGAAACTCTCTGAGGGAGGAGGATATCTGTTTTTCCTTCAGCAGGTTTTTCAGATTGAGGCAGGTTATTAGCTTCAGCATGGTTTCCAGATGAGTCTGCTGCCTGGTCGGAGACTTCTCTCACTACTGGGTCCTGAGTTGAACAGCTGATGAGGTCCCTGAGGAGGTTTTTGCAACAAACAGCCACATCAAACATCTGCAGACTATCTGCCACAGAGATTGCTTTGGTGAAATTGTGTTTCCCCAGTGGGAGTTTGCCACTATACATCATCTCCAGCAAGAGCGCAAACTCCTCTGGAGTCACCACGGAAGCATCAATGGAGATGGTGTCTGTGCTGTCCAACAAGGATTTAAAAAGCAGGCTGGCAGCAGCCAAAACCACCTTGTGTGCTCTAAAATGAACATTCCCAATGAAGATGGTGCAATCACAGAACTGCTGCTCTTTGCAGAGAGCGTACAGCTGCTGCAGCAGCTGCTTGCTGTAACTGGGAAGCTCCATGGCACCAGAGTCTACTGGCCTCCTCTCGCTGTGGTCTCCACACCGCTTTCACAAAGCCCAGCTAGTGAAAAAACAAAGGATCCCGTTAGCAATTTGCTCAGATAATGCCAAGAGAGAAAGAAAGAGCGAGCACAAATTACTTTTCAGTTTACACCTCCTAGTAGCTTCCTCTGTTGCAGTTCAGCGGTTACAGCAAGAAAAGGCCCCCTTCTGAACTCACACTCTGCAAATTCAGCAACTTACCCCATTAGAGCTGAAGGGTCTAGATACTGTTCAAATAGAAATACTTCAGAAAGAGCTTGAAGATGAGTACCGAGTCCCAGGAGCTATAAAAGGGAGAAGAAACTCCCTGACGCGCCCCTGGCAGGGCTGAAGGAGGTAGGAATGCTCTTCAGATCAGGCACCAATGCTGAATTCAGGAGCTGGTTTCTGAAAGGGCAGCTGGGGAAGCAGTGCAGGAGGACCTGTTCAAACCAGCTACCAAACAGAGGAGAATATGAGGTGTTGGTTTAGACCTGCAAAGCACTAAGTGGTTTGGGACCAATTAATTTTCTCCCCACATCAGTACTAAGATCAGCAGGGGCAAGGGAGCATTGGAGATTGAGGTCTGCTGGCAGATGGGGGCTTCAGCACCTCCCTTCTCAGCACACCGCGGCCGTAACTCGTTGATTTACAAGTCCTTTCCCCCAAGCTATAATTTCTTGCAGAAGTCCACAGCCCTAATCCCATTTACCAGAACCTCCTTTTTTCCCCCCACCGTTGCAGGAAGGAATACAGATAGGACATCTGCCAACAGAATTTTTATCAGCGGGATATCTGGAGTTTTTATCTAAACTAGACAAGATAAAGATGTTACTTCCTTGTCTACACACTAGGATGCCCAACACCGGTGCTGGCAACGATGCTGAAACAAAACAGCATGAGCACCAGAGGAAGAGCACCTGGATGGACACGATTTGCATAACCTTCAGCTGCTTAACATCTTTGCACCCAGCTTATTACTCTCTTGTAGAGAGCAGGACTAATATTGCCTATCATCTGGGCAGGAGCTTTAATGAGCTGAGGCTCATACACCACCCTGAAGCGCCACCTCGCACAAAAGCAGGCTCAGAGCAACTCCCAGCTTGCACCAAATTGCGAGTGGTGAGCAGACACTGGGCGCAGGTTGAGCTGGCATCTCGCTCCTGCAAGGTGCTGCCCCCTCTGGAGTTCTGACTTTGTGGGAAGCAGAACCTCCCACCCACAGGGAGACAGGACCCCAGCTGTCCTTCTGCGTGGCACTGCCTGCGGTGGCTGCGGGAAGACAGGAGGAGCCAAGAGCTATCACTTCATACCAAAGCTACAGCCAGCTGAGCAACTGGTTGGTGGATACCACCTGTGCATGGGAGCTCTCCTGCTCAGCCAAGAGCTCCTCTGTGCTTTAAAGACAAAGTACTATGTAACTTGCTTTTCAATCATCAGGATAAGATCACAGATGGTTTTGACATCATCTCAAAGCAGAGATGTCATGCTCTCCATCTGAATACCTTTGAAGTGAGAGCACAGGGTGGGTGGGTGTGTCCTTTTCTGGGAGGCAGGGAAACCTAAGCAGTTCCTGATACCCCACCCTCCTGCTTCCCAGGAGCCAGAGCTTCTCTGGGCACATCGCTACCAAGGGCCATCCAGTCTGCAGCTCATCTCTGCTACTTTGCAAGTACCAGATCCACAGGGCCAGCCACCTGCACTTCCAGCCAATTAAACATGCGGGCTCTGCTATCCTCCCACGCCGCTGTAAATCACAAGTAACCAAGCTGCCATCAGCAGAGTTGCTGCTGGTCGTGGGAGAAGAGAGAGACCCGTTTCTTTTGCCAGACTCAATGTAATAGCGGTTTTAGTCCACCCACTCCTTCCCTAGAGCTGAAGGACTTCCAGTATCTGAGATGAAATTGGGTCTGCTGGTTAAATAATAATAGCTGTGGCTCTTCCTACAAAAGGACAAGCAGGAAACATCAATGTCCTGGAAGAGATGTCTGCTCACTTTGCCGTGAATAGCCTTCTGCATAAAACCTATCATTTCCACCGTGGCAAGCTGTAAGAAGCAGCAGCACCGTCTGCTCCCTCTATTCCTGGCAAGATATAAAAGATATATTTGCCCATGACAGCTCAAAACAGTGAAACTCTAAGCAGCCTAGCAGCACCTCACCATCTTTATTACAGCAACTCAGATCCCTGGAAAATGTGTCCTGAGCAATTAGATCAGACATATTTGTTTAAATACATTTTACCTCTTTAACTATAGGGACCCAAAGATTCAGTACTGCCAATGAGAACAGACCTTTTTTTTTTTTTAACAAGGGGTGATGGCCTAGACCATCCTCAAGGCAATTGCCCCCTACTTAGAACACACGTCAAGCTTTTTTTCAAAGCTTATGGCAGAAGGGACCACACCAGCAATCTGATTTCTCATCCATCACTGCCTCCTAGATTTCCAGACTCAGTAACTGGGGTTTGGCTTCTCTTCCAGCAAGGTGCCCAGTCATGATAACAACTGATTTTTAGGGGGAGGACCCTCCACTGCCATAGTTATTCTAACTCTTAAATTACATGCCTCATTTCTTACTTGAATTTCTCTAGCTTCACCTCCCAGCCTCAGCACTCACCTTCTAGATGGCTTTTGGGATATTTGTCAGGGGAACTGGGCTGAACTGGGAATCTCTCCGAGCACAGGTAACACACCTCAGCCGTGATGAGTGCTTACAGGGCGTGAGCCCTCTGCCTCTGCCAGCACCACTGCAAAGAAAAAGCCATTCGTAACTTTTTCAGCTCAAAGCTGCTTCTCTCATTCTCTTTGGAGGCAGGCTCACTGGGGACTTCTGAATATCAAACTTAAGGCAAAATATGGTTTACACGGGCTGCTTCTGGGACCTCTGACACCTGAGCCACACAGGCACTGCCCTCTTCCAAAATATCAGCTCGAGTCAGGAGGGACAAAGGAGACAGAAATACTTGCTCATCTTTGCTGCACAACAAACAGACTTTGCAAAATGAATCTTTTGAGCAATGTCAGGGGACATCTTAAGCCTTGTCTTGCCAGATTCCCAGGGAGAACACGAAGGTGGCTTAGGAGTTTTCATTCCACTGACTTCCAGTGAGACTGCGAAGTCAATCAATTTGAGACAAATTTTCAAAAGTGCACAAAATTTCTAATGCTCTACTTAACCACATGTCAATAGATGTCCTCCTGTCTGCCTTAGGACAGCACCCGTGACTGCTCTCAGGACACCCACTTCAGCAAAGAAGCCCCTTCTTCTGAACCTCACAAGTACAGGAGGTCCAGAAAGGGTCTGCAGCAAACACTACCCTCCACAATCCAGTTCCAGCTCTTTCTTCCTTTTCCCAGGTATTCCTGTCCTCATACACTTCCACAGTTTGAGGGGATCATGTATTTTTCTTTAAGCTCCATTAGAACACAAAAAGGATATGTTGATGGCAACAACTCCTCTTCAAAGAGGAGGAAACAAGGAACACCCAATTCTATCTACAGAACTCAAAAGGAGTTTCCAAATTAAATTACTTTTCTTCATTATTCATGGAATTACTTTGATCTATATTCAACAGATTCAAAAGCCATCCACGTCACTAGGTTCATCAAAAGATAATTGAAATTTAGGACCGAGCACTTTAGCAATTAGATGCTACAGAGATAGGTGTTCCAACGATGCACAGATGAGACCATCCCTCCCTCGCAGTTACGAGCCTGCCGCAGTATCTCACATGCTCAGAAAGCCCATGACAAGGCACAGAAAGAATTTTAATGCCACCGTGGCCTTAGCAAAAAGATTCTGTATGCCCCTCACTTCCATAATTAAGGACTTTTACAAGGTGCTGGTCAACACGCCTGCTGGCATTAATAAAATAATGCCAAAAGGTCCTTCCTGCATTGATTAGTAGCATCTCAGTGGCCAGCAAGAGATGCATTCCATGCCTGAAATTATTCCTTGGGATGCACATGGAGCAGGCTTTTTAGCTTTCCAAAAAAAAAAAAAAAAAAAAAATTGCTGTACTGCCAAGAAATTAAGCAATACCATCACAGCTTTTTAAAGGCACAAACCCACAGCCTTGTGCTCCCTCTGCTGCCAGCACAGTGCTGTGCACCGCAATGCACAGACGGATAATGACGCTTACTAAAAGCGACCTCTATACCCGCTGCAAAAGTAGAAAAAAACAATTCCTATTCAAGCTCTAAAAAAGCTAAAACAAAGCAGGCAGAAGAAAATGAAGTGGATAGAAAGAGATAAGCAAAATGGAAGAATCCAACTTCTCTGTAATTCTGTCTGAAGTAAATGCCGCTTCTGTTAGAGCAGACCTGGGGGTCTCACAGGAACAGCCCAACCACTCTCTTGTTCCCAGCACTCTCAGCTTTCTGCTCAAGGGAGCTAAAACCCAAAGTGGTCACTGAAGCAAGCGCAGGTCCCAGCCCAGGAAGGCTCCCTGCCGCTGTGAGAGGAGCTCACCCCACCTCTACCCGTTTTGCACTTTATTCAAAGGCTCGTTTCAGAAGACTCATGTAGATCAGTAAATGCAGCAGGACAGAAAGCTGAGATTCGTTCTCTCATGTTCCTTGGCCCTGCAGTCCCTCGGGTACGACAGCGGCCTCTAAGCAATGGGCAACTTTGTGTTTTCAGCTCTGAGGAGTTAAGGACAGTGACAGCCTTAAATCAGAATCTGAATACTTTTTTTGTGTGTTTACCAGTTTCCTGTTTTCTTGTTACTAAGATGATGACCTTACAAAGAGGGTTATTGGAAAGCCAGAAAATCACGTACTGCAATTCAATTTTCTTACCTCTCCCACCAAAAGTAATTCAGTCTTTGTAGTGCTGAAAGAGGCTGAGGGGTCATTACGTTTCTCTGGGGTGTTCCAGAGGGCCAGAGCAGGCAGCTCTCCCAGAGGATAATGTAAAATCCAGTACGAGGAGCCAGGGCACACCGATTTGTTTTTCAATCTATTTTATTTCAGTTCAAAGCATCAGTGCAGACAGATAACAGGGGAAAATAAGCAACACTTTGACTAAATTCAGCGCTCTGCGGTCTCTAAAGGCAGCAGAATATACCTCTCAAAAACACGCAACACTTTGGCTATCTGTCTGCACTGATGTTCTGAATGGAAATATAATAGATTGAAAAAAAAATAGGTATGCTCCAACTCTTAACAGCAAGTTTTCCATTACTCTTCAAAGCGAGGGCTGCTGCCTATACCTCCTGGAATAGGGCTGCCCCAAGGAGAGCACAAAATCACGCAGTGGGAAACCAGCACAAACCCAAAGCAACAGCCAAAGTTTGCCCCAGTCTATGCTCGTCCATGTCTCGCCATGCCCAAGAACACTTAAACTGCGAATTACATTTTGCAGGTTGCCATAATGTGCTCAAAAAACAGAAGCTGGACATCTGAACTCCTGTTTGTCAGGTAGGTTTACATCAGAGAAGACTGCATGTCGTAATTTATTAGTGGCTTCTTTTTTTTTTTAAAAAAAAAAAAAAAACAACAAAAAACCCACTACTTTGACCAGCTTTTGCAATCCGTTTTGCTGACAGCAGAAGTGCAGGAGACATTTATCACACCCAAAAGCAGACAAGATACAACGCAGCTGTAAGGTGCCTTCATCCAAAGGCCTCTTCAAGCACAAAGGGGAAAAAAAAAAGCTTTTAAATGACACTTCTCAAGTGTGATCAGCCCAAAATGGGGACAGATTCCCACAGACTTGTTAGTAAAGTACACAAAATTACTCCGAGCTAAATCTACTGAGACAGCAAGCCAGGAGGCACCTGGACTTCCACCACTGTCACCTCCTCCTTCAGGCCTCCACAGCCTTGAAACTCCATTAAGGCAAAAGGATCCACAACAACTCTTCAAACACGAGTGCAGCTGCTTTACAACACAGAGAGAGGAGGAAGCAGCAATGTAAAAGCCTTAACAGCATTTACCCAGGAAGCCAACTCGCTTCCTCCATCTCCTAGAAGGTTTCTATAACCGCTGAGCTGCGGTCTGGGTGACAACAGGCATGTTCTCAGCACCTTGTTTAAGCAGCGTGTTGTGGCAGTTACCTCAAAACATACTGGAGAGATGAACCAAGAGTGAATGAGTGGGGCACAGGGGCTGGGGTGACAGCCGGGACAGGACCGTCGTTCTGGTCTGTACTCCAACAGCCTGCTCCTGCATCGCCCTGTCCTTGGACCTGGGTTTGAAACACAAATTCCTCCTCAAACACAAGACACTTGGTACATATGAACCAGAATCATGCTGCCTTATGTCATCACTGGGCCAACAGGTGTGCCGGCCTTCCTGTCCGCCAAACAAATTACCCCCAAGACTCACCTACAAGCCTGTCTCTCCCTGGGGAGGAGATGGGTTTTATTGACTCAGACCTACCTCAGCACATTTCCATAATAAATCTAATACAACCTGGGAACAAGCTGTTACTGAACGGGGCAGCCCTGCTCCTCCGCAGCAGCTCTATCAAGCTGGTGATCACACAAAAAACTAAATCAGACCACTGGGTTTCTTGGCAGAGCACAAAAAAATCCTATTTATTTGTCTCTTGATGAGTCAGTCTTCCAACAATCATCTCAGTGAACAGACATAATTAGCGTTCCAAAGAAAAGAGAGGAATCTGCTATAGCAAAACACATGGAAGAGCAAGATAATTCCCTTCCATGTGAACCTGGAGAGGTTCACAGCTTCTGCCCAAGCAGGGGACACAGCTCAGAGGGGCCCTACAGCACATCTGATGAAGAACATCTCCGGGGGGGTGTCAGTGGTACCCAGGTGACCGGCTCACTGGCAGAGCGGAAATTCCAGCGGAAGCATCTCTGGTTTTAGGTGTAGGCTGCAAAAGTGATCCCTGCCGTATTTTCCACGGCAGTGATGCAATCAACCAGCTCCCTTCGGCAGGAGGGACACGGGCAGTGGTGTAAATGAGAGGCACCGCAATCCGCCACATTTTCGCCTCCCCGCGCAGCACCCATCAAGCACATCCTGATTTAACACACCACTCCCGGGGCGATCCACCTCCCGGCTCCTCTGCAGGCCGCGGCAGCCCGCAGAGCTCCCTTCAGCCGCCCGCAAAGGCTTGGTGGGAGCCGCTGGCTCCCCGCGGGCGAGGACAGGCGCTCCGAGCCCCAGCCCCAGAGGAGACACACCGCCCCACGCCCGGCGCGGCGGAGCCAGGCCCCGCCGGGCCCCCGCACAGGTTTAGCGCTAAGGGAGGGTGGCTACGCCGGGCAGAGCCGGGCACGGGGACGGAACCTGGGCCCCCTCAGGGCCATCCCGCCGCGGAGAGGCCGAGCGAGGCGGGCCGGGCCCAGCCGCCCCCGTCGCCATGGTTACCTTTATTGGGAGCGGGGCGGCGGACACGGCGCGCGGCGGCGGCGGGAACAATAAAGCTTCAACAACAGCCGCCCCTCCCCTCCGCGGCGCGGGGCCGCCCCGCCGCCATCTTGAAGCCGTGACGGAGGGGCGAAGCGGGGCGGCTGGGCATGCGCAGGGCTCTCACGTACACACACCTACACACACACCCACACCCACACACAGACACCCAGACACCGACACAGACAGACACAGACACACAGACAGACAGACACACACAGACAGACAGACACAGACACACACACAGACACAGACACACAGACAGAGACACAGACACAGACACACACCCACACACCCACACACACCCCGGGCCTGTCCCCGCCCGGCTGCCTCAGGCGGCCACGGAGCCCCTCGGTTAATAAAACATCCTCCTCCCGGAGCAGAGCCGGGGCCGTGTGCTGAGGAGGGCGGCGGCGGGGCGCGGGCCGTGGGTGACCAGCCCGGTGATGGGGGGCGGCCGGCTGCCAGGCGCCGGCCGGGCTGCGGAGGGGGGTCCCAGGCAGGAGCCGAGGCTGCTGCTGGGTCACTCACCCGTGGGCTGGGCGAGGGCGAAGGCCTGGGGTGCGCGGGGGCTTCCAGAGAGAAGGTTGTGGAGGCGCCGGCCGCGGGAGGGGAGCGGGGCAGAGGGACGCAGTCCTAGTCCGGATGGGTCTGCTCCATCAGCCAAGTGCCAGCACTAGCTCTTGGCTTCACAGCACACCGCTGGCACGACTGTCTGCTCCTTACCAGTGGCCATCTCACCATTGCCATGGTCCCCTACAACTCCCCAGCCGCCCTGAGGGCAGCCTTGCCAGCTAGCCTGCAGCTCAGCTCATGGGGGCCGTGGGGAGCCCACCCGGGCCACCAGCATGAATCATTGGGGGTGCAGACAGTCCCAGCAGGAACCCCCGGGGTGGCTGGGTGTCCCCAGGCAATGCGAGGGGCGAAGGAGCTGCCAGATGCTGAAGGCCACTGTGCGTTTCAAGGTGCTGTGCGTTACCTGCATAGGGCAGGACATGGGGTGGGAACGTGCCACCCTCGCTGAGCCCGTGTGTGGGCAACCTGCGCTCAGGGCAGAGGCCATGAGACCCCAATTTGTATTTCTGTACAGACGCACCTGGCAAAGCGCCTTGTTCCTCCGTGGGACCTTGGTGTGTTTTTGTTCCCCCTCTCTGTCAGTAATCCGACGCAGCCTGTAGCTCAGGCAGGGCCTCTGGGTGCATTTCATTTCAGTGGGCTCTGAGATCTTCCAGGTGGCCACCGAAAGCAGGACTGCCCCTGCCATCAAACTGCCCGGCCACCGAGTGTCCCTACTCGCCATCATACCCTGGCCAGCAAAGATGGGATCCCTTCCCTGGGTTACATTCCGCTTTCTTAACCGAACAGTTGTGCAGTGCCAACGTGCACACTTCAAAACTGCTGTTTCCTCTGCCCACAGCTCTGGGAAAGTTTGTCTGTGACTCATGTCATTGTGGAAGCAGAAAGATTTTGGCCATATTTTGCATGAAAAAAAAAAATAATAAATCTCCGGACAGTGCAGGGGGCAGCAGATTCAGGCATTGCCATTTGTATGCCCAGGCTTGGAAGGGGGCTATCTGCTGCCATCTACTGATGGACCGAGGGGGAGGCCTAATGAGCCGACTCATTTGCATAAACAAGTGCTAATTTCGGGATAAATGCATAGAGGTGGGGAGAATGATATCCTTGGCTATGAGGGTTTGAGACCAGGCTGTGTGTGACCTGCTAGAGAGCAGCAGGCAGGCCTGGGACTGTGGGTCCTGGCGACTGTCAAACCCTTTCCACAGGGACGTGGATGAAATTTTGGGGTGGGCGTGTGGCTGGGCAGATCAGCTGGCAAACAAATGGGTATTAATTAGAAACCCACAACGTCATGATGAGATCTGCTCTGTTCTGGATCCTCTGCGCTCTGCCAGGGAAATGCCTTTTGGCTGGGATCCTCAGCCGTGAGTGGCACAGCCAGCTATTCTCGTCATTAGAATAGAAATGGCATCGCAGCAGCAGGTTTCAAGGTCATTTTTGGTGGATGCAACAAAAGCAGGACAGGCCATTTTCTTGCGGAGGTGTGGAGAGAGGTTCCTGGGGGACCTGCACAGACTACGGTCCTTTGCCAGTCTCCTGCAACTAGTTGTCTCTGTTACAGCTGCAAATTCCCGCTCCACCAGTTTTCTCATAAGTGCTCCTATTTATGAGCTGAAGAATTCCCCATGAAAAAGCACTGGACCCAGATCTGGTTATTTTTATCCCCAGGCTGGTGATGATCAAAGCAGGTTGATGCTGAAGCCCTGAGAAGTCACTGGTGTCTGATGCGCTGTGGCTGCTGACAGCAGCTGACCTGAAGATGATGGCCAGGCGGTGTCAGATGAAAAACCTGCTCCCCATCTGCCGCAGGGAGAAGCTGGCACTTGCCAAGGAGCGTCGGTGAGACGAAGGGCAAGCGAGCTCTGCCCGCTACACTAGAAGGACCATCCTCATCACTGTCAGACCTGCTCCGGCTGGCAGGGTTGTCTCATGCTTTCTGAGGCAGTGATGCGCCACAGCAGAGAAGCTGTGCATTGCAGTAGGTGCCTTCTCCAGAGCAGCAAAACCTTTCCTGCAAAGTCTAGGGTGATACAGAAAAGCCCTGGTGTCTCCAGTACCTTGAGAATTGGTCCTTGGAGAAGGAACTTGCAACTCCAGCACTAAAATGGGTCTAGTGGGGCATGAGGATTTGGCTCCATGTTGGTGAGCCTGCCTGTATAGCGTCTGCTTTGGCTTTGTGTTATGCTTCCATCAAACAACTCCAGCAGGCACCTGTGCTAGCTGTTTTTCACCAGGATCAGAGAGAGGAGAAGGCTGAACAACCAGCACTGCCCAGGTCAAGGCAGTGCAGCAAAAGGTGACAAAAGGGTGGCTCTTTGCTGAAACCAGCTCTGGAGCCGAAATTGCTGTTTGCCTGGCAGTGTCTGTGATTCAAGGTGGACGGGTGGGATGATGGCAGCCTGCTGAGAGAGCAGCTTACGGTCTCCTGCCTTGGAGGTGATGGCTGGTGGTGTATGGAGACGTCAGGACAGTAGCATGATGAGAAGTGACGGAAGAGAACAACAAACATGCCCTCAGAGAAGCCAGGCAGGCTTTCCTCCAAGGGCCGAAAGTAATGTGGTCAGAGTGGGCGGTCCCATGATAACTCTGGCAACAGGGACAAAAACTGATTCCCAAGTTCCCTTCCCTATCTGTTTCTGTCCCCTCTGCTGCTTAACTCAACGGGTTTTGGGGCCACATGGTGTAAATCAAACCAATGCCATGATCCAGGCTAAGAGTAGCCTGGAAGGGTGAGGAAGGAGAGGTAAGGAAAAGGGTGAGGAAACGGGACAAAACCAGTGTCCCAATATACCTTTTTCAATTCCCATTGCAGTAACATCCTGTTGTCCTTTGGAAACATTTTAATTCTTGTACAGCAAGTACTGGTGGGTGGAGGTGTACCATTTGAATGTTTTCTTTCCCCAAAGTGTAGGACCGTAGGATAAAGATCCAGCAAGTCACCCTCCAGGGAGCCAGCAGGTGAGCTGTTTTTGAGTTCACCGTCGTGCCAGGGATCACTTGTGTGTTGCACAAAAGAGCTCAGATGAGCACGTACAGTGTCTTCAGCTCCTGTTGTCTCGCTGGGAGCAGGCAGAGGTCCCACGGATCCGAACGGGCCTTATCTCTTGTTCCCTGAAAGAGCCCCTCTCGCTGAGGCGCAGCCCACTGACGGAGCGAGGACTGCCCTGCCTTGCTGTGCCAAAACTGTCTCCACACAGCTTGGAAAGCTCACAGCAGGGAGTCAGATGGGGTGAAGCACAACCTCCCCTCCAAAGCTGGGACACTGAGACTCAGTCCTCTCCTCTCCAGAGGAGGTCACGTCTTCTGGAGGGATGGGTCCAGAGATCTGGCTGGGTGGGATCATTCCAGGGGTCAAATCCAAACCACACCGTTTTCACAAGCTTTTGACGCGTGCGTCTTTTCCAGGCAACACAGACCACGTGTCTGCTTTGGGTGCTCTTGGAGCATCTTGTGGTGACAGCTGGGCCGTCACATGTTGCAGAGGGACAGAAGTAAGACAGGGGGGTGCAGCCATTTCGGTTTAGCACAGGCAGGGACAGCAGTAAGCCAAGCTCAAGGCCATGCAACCACACCTTTACCCTCCTAGTTCATAATTTCTCCTTTGCACAGCAGTCTGGGTGGTAGCAAGCTCCATCACTGGCTTGCGGCTTCTCCTCTGAGCACTTGAGGGCACTGTTGGAGTTTGGAAAGAAGCAGATCTCTGGCGTGAAAGATTTGTTTCATGTCACACCATGAAGAGGCACATCAGTTTGCAAGGACTCTGGCTTCCACTGGAAGCCTTGCTGTTCACAGGGGGTTGTAATGCGCCGTCTCAGGCAAAACCTTTCACAGAAAATATCGAGTGATGGACACTTCTTTTATCTTCCTTTTTCTGTAAGCATTTCTCCCTTCCCTGTTTTTAACCCCAAAGCTTCTTTCTTGAGGGTCTGATTTCAGGGAAAGGGGTGGGCTGCACAGTCAGTTCCTGAAGGGAAGCAGTGAGTTTGGTAACATGGAAATACACTTCACCTGCACAGATACTAGAAGTTTCCAAAGTGCTGTTGATGCAAGGACTTGCAGCCTGACCGTGTGCGAACACAGATCTCATCACTCCTGGTATCGACCTCCAAGGGAGCCCGCGGAGCAGGCTGTGCTCCGGGGTCAGTGCTGCAGCGGCTCAGCAGGACTGCACACAGCACTCCACCGGGAAGCTGTGCCAGAATAATTATTTACATGTGCTGGCATAAAGTAATTACTAATGGAGCAGAACACCATGCACAGCCCCTCCGAGCTGTCCCAGAGGAGACACTGGGAGTTACCAAGCAAAGTGCGCTCTCGGTGTACCAAACTCCGGATCTCCTCCCACCCCAGTCCTTCGCCCTCCTCCCAGGGGAGCAGCTGCTTCATGGCAGAGGAGTCTCTGTCCCCCTTTTGCCCCATCCTCTTGCCTCTGCCAGCACATTCCAGGGTTGTACTCAGAGACTGTAAGTTGCCCTGTTATTCAAGCTATACTGCCCTCCAGACTCAGTCTGATGAGGTCTTCAGGGGAAGGGGACACTCACATTAAGAAGCAGGGACTGTAAATGGGTTTGGAGTATTTCAGTGCTGTGTTTCTCCAGCCAAACTGAATTTTCATGTAAGAGGTGGCCCACTGGCACCCAGACTGGCTTCCTAATGCCCTCTTGTAGTTTCTGGTTCACCAGCTTCCTTGGCTTTTGGCTTCATGGCTTTTTATTGCGATGATTCCCAAGGGGGACCATCTGCTTGATATTTGCCATTCCTGCTCCCTTCCATGTGGTACATGGGGAAGGATGTCTTGTGTCCAGGTTCCACAGGATGCTAGACTGTGCCCACTCTGTTGCTGAGTGTGGTGGCCCAGTGTCTGAGCAGAACATGTTGAGAACATCAGGCTTTCCAAAGTGCATCTTCAGTGCTGCTTCACATTCTCCATCAAATTTCTGATTTGAATGGCAGCTAGAAAGTCCGGTTTCTGGGCTCTATGGTTGCTATTGCAGGACTTGCGTATCTGTGATCCGTTACTAAATATGATCAGGTTTCCAGTCTTTTCACAGACAGGTTGGAGTTTCAGGAGGCTGCAGAGATTCCTTTCAGGATGGGGCATAGCACTTGTCTTCAGCTGAGCATCAATATCCAGCCCTGGCACCACTCCAGGCATGCCTTCATCCTCAACTCAGCGTGCCTAGGCATCTGTTCATGATGTCAGCTCTTCAGTCCCCTGGTATTAGTGCCTGGCCTCTTTTAAGCAAACTCCCACCCTAAATGTGGCCCAGAACTCACCCCTCACCTGCTGGTAGGAGCTGATGGTATCTGTCACGCTGATTTTCTGTGATGTCATCAACCTTGCTGTACAAATTATTGTCCTGTCTCAGAACCCGCTCTGTTGGGATCTTTGTAACATCCCTTGAGCCGTTCCTTCCAGCCGTGCCAGTGCTGTAACAAGCTGAAGGACTGCAGATCCTTCTGCATGCGTGGTGCAAGGTAAGCCCAGCTCAACTGACTTGAACTCTTTTTTCTCAGAGCTGATCTCCAAACCTCCTCAATAGAGTATGCGCTGCAGTGAGCTGGTAGGCTCAGCAGCTCCTTTTCTGTCTGAGAACAACCTCCTTCTGCTCTGCAGATGCTCTGTTAGCAAAGCAGCACGCTTCTGGCGTGGCAGGATCCCTGCTCCCAGATCCGCAAGCTGCAGACTGCACAGGGCGCTGAGCACAGAGCAGTTCCTCCACTGCCGCCCAGAGCCACACATTTTTCTGTCCACTCTATTCCCTTGTGTCCATTGTACATCGTGCTCAGCCAGCATGTCTCAAACACCAGCAGCTATCACTCATTATCGATCATTTCTCGTAACTGTTAGTCTTGTGACATTTCTTCTGTGTTAGATCTGCTTCTTTCAGCATCTCCCCCACATGTTCAGCTTTACTACCTCTGCAGGCCCATGCTGATGCAGAGTTCCTCGCACCAGAATCAAGTATCTATTTCTTCTCCCGTGTCTTGGCTTTAGGTAAAAAACAGTATCTCCATACTCTCATTTTTTCTGGTGACAGCACCCATCAACACCTCTCTCAGCTGCTGTAGTGCTTCAAACACCATTCCTGGGCGGAAGAGTCTGTTCTTCCAGAAATCATATCCCCATTTAGATAATAAAGGGTTTTCCTTTCATTTTCCTGTCTTTACTCCTGGTGGCCAGCTCTGCACACAGCCTGTTTTTCCTTCCATGCATGTGCACGGGTTTGTCTGCGATCCAGCATCCCCGGTGGTCTGGGTCCCTCCATGTTGTCCGTTTGCTCCGTTTCTAGGTGCTGATTTGTTTTCCTATTAATCTCACTCCCTCCCTTGCTGCAACTCTCCCTAGACTGACCGCTGCCAACATGTTTCATGTATCATGTGCTGCGTAATAACACAAGAGAAGGGGACTCCATGCCTGTAACCCGGTTCTCTGGAAGAGCTATTTCCAGAGGTGGCAGGTGCTGGCGGGGATCCAGCCATGCGCTACCCTGCTGACTTAGCTGCTCTCCCTAGAACTGCCCCCTGCGGCACATGTCCCTCTGCACGTCCCAACCCAGTTGCTGCATGGACCATGTTCCTGCGGGGGCAGAGACTCCCACCAGTCCCCTTTTTGGCCCTCAGCACACGCAGGCGGCTGCACCCCTGTGCCTGCTGCTGGCTGGGAGCGGAAAGCACGCTCGGCTTTCCCACCCCTACGATTTGCTGGAGGAGGAGGGGATGGAGACTCCTGCAGTCCCCTCATGGTGCCAAGGTAGTGCCACAGTCTGGCTCATGGGCTCTTTTCCAGCCAGCAGGGTTGAGCTGCAGAACAGAGAAAGGTTTGATGTTCTCCATCACTCAGCCACACAGGTAAATCTGTGCCTTGTGCATCTCCCTGGGAAGCATCCTGCTTCCAGGCCTCCATTACAGAGGACCAGTGCCCCAAACACTTCCAAAGGGTCCTTTCTCATGGACTGGGACCTGTCCTGTGGTGGGATCAATGAAGGCTGAGTAGGAGAGGTCCTGATGACTGGCATCTAGCAAGGTGGGACCTATCCCTAGGTGATGCAGGCAGCCCATATGCCATCTCTTGGGTATCCCAGTCCAAATGCCAGGCAGGAACTTTTGGGAAGCAGTGTTGCAGAAGAGGCTTTTTTATCAGGGAAGATCAGTTTATGGAGTTGCTGGTAATCGTCTCTCCATCCTCATGCCACAGCTTGTTGTCCCTGCCATCTGCTGACACATTTGTTTGTGCTAAAGATCGGGCCATGGAGATGACTTGGGGGTTAAATATAACCCCCGTCTGCTTTCTACTGCAGTCCACAGTCAGCTGGATGGGAACAGTGGAGGGGTGGCAAGGCATGAGAGGAAGGAGAGAAATTATTAAAATAATCTTTGTCACCCAAGAAAACATGCTGCGTTACTCAGGCTGTGGTGAGAGGGGCAGAGGAACTGCCAGCCAGTCTGGTAGGAAGGGACAGCCATCCTGATGAGGGCTGTGCAAGTGCTGTGTTTGCTGGCTGATTGGTGGCCTGGAAAACTGCAATCCAGAAAATGCAGTTCACGTTGACCCCAAATGGTTATTTCTTTGCAGTTTTCCTTATTGGCTCAAATGTTGGTTGTGTCCATCAAAGCTGACGCACTGACCTCCAGACTCTTCTCTGTGTGGGCAGGACAGGCTCCTGAGAGGAGGAAAGCTGATCTGAATCCTGGGCACAGGCGGATGGAGACAATCTCCTGTGTCCAGGGGGTGCCCCACACTCCCTCTGCTATCACAGAGGAGTCCCCAGCCCATTCAGAAAGCAGCTTGCCTCCAGCCAATGTTACTTGGCAACTTCAACCCAACTGGGTTGGCACTGGCACCGAACTTCTTCAAAAATTCATTACATTTTCATGTGGGAGGAAAATTCAGCCTCTGTGTGAGCTGCCCCTGCCCAGCAGCCTCCCTGCACAGCCCAGACCTCCTCCTTCAGCCACCCCAGCCTGTCCTGTTCCCCTGGGGAACAGCAAAACCGACTGACACTATTAATGCACACAGACCTGGCTGGGGCTGCAGCAGCCCTGACCAACAGCCCGGGTCCCATATAAATCACCGGGTCACGGAAGTCACAACATTTATAAATATTGACCCTGTCTTTGGGGAAGCTCACCATTTAGGAGAGGGAGGTTTTCCTAAATAGCATTAAATAGAGATGCTGGAGTTATTTTTGGCTCTGTCAACAGCGCAGATCTGTGTGGCTGCCCTGTGCGCGGGGCTGAGCGCACCAGCCTGCTCCTCTCTCCCCTGGGGCTCGGTGCCTCGGGGATGGATCTTTATTTTGGGGTCTCTCTAGGTATAGCAGACCTGGAAAAGCTCTGACTGTCACAGAGTTCTTTGCAAGGGAAGTGTTTTAGCCTTCTGACTGTTTTAGCTCTGTCTCCGCACACCAGGGACGGTTTGTGCACAGCCACCCACCCGCCCCTCCAGAGCTGGCTCAGGGCTGCGGTAACACTGCACCAGCCGGAGGGTACGCTCTGTGCTGATGCGTGGTACCCAGCAACAGTCACCCTCTGGGAAAAACACCACCGGCACCTCCACTGTGCTTCCCAGGCACCTGCACCATCTGGAAAATGGAGAGGAAACTCAGAAATAGGGTGACAAAAGGTTTCCAGGGCCTTGCAAAGCTCCAGAAAGTTTTTTGGGTAGGTTATGTGGCTGAGCATTTCTAATCCAGCCTGTGAACGCTAAGGGCTGCCCTTGGGAGGTGTTTTACTCCAGCTGCAAAGGATGGCACATGCTTTCGTGGGCTGGGACACTGCTCTTGTGTGCAGACACATCTGGGAGAAACCAGAGACCTTGATCTAGCCTGATCTCCTGGGATGGGGAACCTCCAGAAGAAGAAAGTGGTTTCAAATTCAACCATACCATCCAGATTCCCCATCCCTGAAGATGAGGGCTCTCATTTGGAGCTAGAGGCACATCCTGCCATGGCCTAAGGGATGTGTGATCCCTCAGAAGGCTACATCTCTGTAGCAAAAATTGCTTAAATGTTTGTGTGGATAACACTGCCCTGGCTGGAACGTAGTACAGATAAGACAGAGGTAAGAGTAGTGGGTCAGCAGAAGCAACCGAAACCTGAGCTTGTTGCTCTGAGTCACTTGGGGAGGAAGCTGTCAACCAGGAGCCTTCCTCTCTGTAGAATTTCAGAGACCTTTTCCTGTTTGCCCTGACCTGGCAGCTGTGGACATTTCTTCCTGAGACTGACCTCCTACAGGGGAGGGCAGGCATGGGGACAACAGACCAGGTGGTTGGTGAGCATTTGGCCATCCTCCCAGGATGTCCCTGGCCAGGCCCCAGGGACAGCACAGAGCTTCTCCATCTTAGTGGGATCTGGTGGGGACTTTGAGCAATAAACTGCAAGGAAGGTAGGAGCCAGGCAGGCACGGGAGGGTCTGGGGACAACAAGCGTCCCAGAGATCCCCACCACTTAAACCAGCTAGGTATGAACCAGCCTTCTCTCCCTTCCCAATGCAGTGGGTTTGCTGCTCCAGTAGCATGTGCTGGGAGCAAAGCTGGGCTGAGGAGACCCCATTCCTGGAACCATGAGGGAAAACTGAAGGATCAGTCCTGCTCTCCCTGACCCAAGGTGGATCCTCTTCTTGCACTTAAAGGGAAGAGCTGATTCTTGTACCTCTCAGCCATCACAGGGACCTGTCAGAGGGACACCTTCCTGGAGGATTGTGTGTCTTCTGAGAGTGAGAGACCTCTGGTGAGATGGGCTTTGAAGCATAGAGTGCACTGGAAATCATAAGGCAAGATGAACCACTCTTACCAGGCAGCCAGAGCAAGCTCTGAGCTGGCACACACTTGTTCTGGTCTCTCCTTTCCTCGTGATCTCTGCATTTCACAGCCCCTTTTACCACCTGGGCAAGGCTTTACATCCCTTCCCGGAGAAGGAGACAAATTGCTCTGTGTGTGCCCATGTGCCCCATTCCGGAGGCGAAAGCAGAAAGGCTGGTCTGCAGCACTGGGCAGTACCAGCTGGGTGGCCCACTGGTGCTGCACGTGGCCAGCTAGGAGCGGAGCATACATCGGGCAGGTCCTTGGGTGGCTGCAGGGCTGGAGCCCCGGGCTGAGGCCATGCAGCTGCAGATGGGTACAGTCAGACAGCTCTTGTCACAGGCAACCTCCTTCTGGAGGCTGACACTGGAGGCTGGAGTTGTCCTCCTGGCGTCCCTGCCCTGCCCCAGTGAGCAGTAGCAATAGCTGTGTGCAGGGGCTCTGCTCGGCGCGTGCTGCAGCCAAACCATGAACCCATTTGTTGTTTCTCAGCCACTTTGCTGACTCGATAAAGCTGCTGCTCTCCTGCCGCAGCGCTGAGAGCCTCCATGCCACGGCGAGAGGATCCCCATGGGTCGGGGGGGACTTAGGTCTTAGCAAAACGGAGTAACTTGGGCTTGGGGCAATGGAAATTCAGCCTTGGAGTGAGTCAGCCGCATGAGTCAGCGGGTCCCAAAGCACAGACTGCAGCGTCCAGCCTTGTGCAGGGAGAGGTCAGCGTCCCACTCGTGCGCAGGGTCTGCATGGGGACAGCCGAGGGCAGCCTGCGTCTACCCACGTGGGATGCAGAGGTCGCAGAGCAGTGGAGCAGGGCAGATGAGTATCTCCTTGCCCACCACCCTCTGCTCCCTGGGATCTATGGCCATGGCAAAGGGACTCTGCATGAGTCATGATCCTGGTCAGCAGGACACCTCCTTCCCTGGGAGGAGAGAGCCCCTAGGTCCATGCTTGCCTGCCGTGGTGGGTAGACGTGGTGCTTAGCGACATGGGTTAGTGATGGTTTTGTCAGTGTTAGGTTGATGGTTGGACTCGATGATCTGAAAGGTCCCTTCCACCCTAGACGATTCTATGATTCCATGACTCTGTGGTGCAGCGTGCAGGAGAGAGCAGCACCTGGTTGGGTGAGTCCCTTCACTGCAGTCCCTGTGCCAGGGTCCCTGCTCCTTGCAGCTTCCTCTTTACTGCTTGCACACTTCATTTTCTGCAGAGAGCAGGCACCCAAGTGCTGGTGCTGCCCCATCCTGCTCCATGGCTTCCTGCACACACTGTGCTGGTTCCAATGGACAGGAGCTGTGTCCTGCCACCAGGATCCAGCTGTGTCCTGCCACAAGGATCCTCACTGGAGAACTGCCACTGTAGGCATCAGAGTCAAGAGCCAAGTGCAAGCTCTACCTGGTCTTTCCGAGGGTGGGGACATACAAGTGTGGGGCCAGGAAGGAGCAGGAGATGAGGGGTGAACATAAAGTTGGGGAGAAGCTCAGCTTGATGCTGTGCTCAAGATGAACTTACCCCATTCAGCTATGCGTGCGCTGTATGCTTTTACAGAAGGTGAAGCAGATGAAACATGGCAGAGAGTTGGGTTTTATTCATTCCCTCATCCGTGAGCATTTCAGGAGACCAGAAAATTTACAAACAAATGTCCATCTTCTCTGTCCCAAAGCCCTTCTGATGGCCTGATGGACCGTTGCAACCACACAAACTACATGCTGGTATGCCAGAGCTCTGCCCTTCGACCCTGACTCTGGAAAAACAACTTTCTTTGATGTAGCTTAACCTTTGCAGTGAGCCTTGAGATGACACTCTTAAACAGCTGTGCTTCTGCAGAGCAGACACTTGGGATCTCCAGACAGCTCTAGGAGCAGGGTGAGACACATTGACCATCCTCCTGCAAATGCTCCAGGACAACATGCAGCCCAGTGTTAAATGAATGCAAGTTTATGGTAAGCCACCAGGGACGTCGGCCTGTGAGATCTTTTACCTCAGTGTGAGGTTGTCTTCACAATTTTGCTGTTCCTCAGCCTGAGGTTTAACCACAACAGCCTTTTCATTTTGCAGAGCAGAAAATCCTGGGATTCTCTATAGCTGTAGGTCACTTATGTCTTCAACTACCAGTACAGGTTGCTGGAGCAAGAGCAATACAAAAACTATAAAGAAACTATAAATCCAGAAGGACTACAGCCAACATCACAAACAAGGCATTTGATATTTTTAGGATATATTTTCAAGCAGCTGAGTGCTTCCTTACTACAATTACAGCCCCTAGAGGAGATCCACCAGATCTTCTCCTCAACTAAACAGGGGATAGAAAAAAACCTGGAGGCTTTAACTTTCATATAGGAAGGGCAATTCAATTAAAAATTAAAATGAGCAAGGGTCTGGAGAAATTGTCTTGTGAAGACGCACTGAAAAGGTTGGGATTCATCATTTTGGATAGGAGAAAGCTGGGAGGGATGTGACTGAAGTTTACAAAATTCCTAAGGTGGTGAATCGGGTGCACATGAAATCAAATCCCAAGGACAAGAAGCAGGGGCAGTCAATGGGACCGGTAGGATGTCACTCTGAAACAGAGAAAAGGAAAGATTTCTTCATGCAGTGAGTAAAACCTCAGGAATTTGCTGCCACAAGAGGCTGTGGAGGGAGATGCTGTGAGCATGGTCAGAAAGGGATTAGACCAACGAACAGACAGCAGGTCCATGAGGGAATATCAGAAGTAACAGGCAGGGATGTGCCTTCGACTGTCACAAGCCCCGTGACTGTGGATGGTAAAGTCTGGGGTGCTCAGGCTGCAGAAGGCTCACCTGAAACATCATCTCCTCTTGCCTCTGCTAGACGCAGGCTAGACAGGCTGTAGCTCTGACCCAGTAAGTTGTCTTTTATATTCCTGTTCCCTCTCCTGTTCCGATTTTCTCCTGCAGGATTTTTCTGTCAGTTAGCCCTCGGGTAATGGGGTGTCTTAGCAATGGGACTGAGGGACGTGCCCACGCGGGTAACCTCCGCTCTCACCGTGGGGAGGGCAAGCTCTTATTGATGCAGAGGAAGCACACAGGGAAGTGCGTGCCATGTCCGTGTCCAGGCATTGAGACCAACCACATTCAGCTACAAACATATAACACCCTCGGCAGCCAGATCCTTGCCTCACAGCCCTAAAGCGCCTGTGGCTCGTACTGGAGCCAGCGGTCTTGCTGTGCCTTTCTGTGCTGGCCACGCAGCCCAGGGGTGGGCCACAGCTCCAAGCACCTCCTCAAAAAGAAAATGCAGGCAGTGGATAGAGTTGTCCTGGTCCAGAGGCAGGAAGACACATCCCGTCCCAGCATGGGTCCAACGGGGACTTTGCAGTGTTGCACAAATCCTGTACACCCATCAGCAGCGGTCGTGTACCACGTACTGTACAGAGACCCACGCAGGCCGTTCAGTTTTAGTTCTTTATCCTCAGGGCCTTTGCAGAGGCAAATAACCCATCTGCTTTTTCCAACATATTTCCCCTGAATTTTTGAGACTCCTTCACAAATGAAGCCCATCTGAATGGGAGGCATGGTGTGAGGTTCAGGCAGACCTAGGACACCATCGTAATGAACCATCTTCCCAGCCAACTAATACAGATCGTACTGCAAGTGCCCCGTTACAAGAAAGTGCTCATTAAAGATATGGAGGAAGCAACCAGGCATGGGTAAAATGGGTTAGGAAGAAGCCTCCATCTCTCAGCTCCCAACGTATTCCCAGTTTCACAGAGAAGTAATTTAGAAGAGCTTAGTCCTTTCCAGGGCCCAGAAACTGGTGCGTAACCATGCAGCCATGTTTCTTCACATCTGTGTCAGGATCCAGGACTCCTCACAGCCTTGGGAACATGCTTGGATAAACCTTGTCTGCGGCAATGAGCTGAGCAGCACAGTTTAAGCCCAGGACTTCAATGTGCTGAATAGTTTCACCAAAGCATCCACTTTGGCTTCAAGCATGAGCCGCGTTTCAAAACGCAGCTGGTCAAGGATGAAAGCTGCGATTGTCCAGCGAGACAAAGGAGCTGATGAATTTCACTCTCGTCCGAATCCTTCACAGGGTGATCTCAGTTCCTGCCTGTGACTTCCTCCTTCAGGAGTCTCAGTCAAGTAACTTGGGCAAACAATATTTAGCCTCAAACTATTTTCAGAGTATTTTTATGCTTATTTGTTGTTCGTTTGCCACGATGCCTGACTGTGCTGCTTGGCCACATGCGACAGCTTCTGCTGGTGGGTTGGGTGGACCTGCAGCTTTGCAAACAGAAGGAAGATGGGTGCTGAATAGCAACCGGCAAACGGCACAGATGCATGTTTGTGCTGTCCTCCAGCGAGTGCCAGCATCCACAGTTGCTATTTGCATCAGCCTTCCTGCTGGGCAGTCAACCAGAGAGGTGGCCAGCTTGGCTGCCGTGTGGGGAGCCTGCGGTTTGACTCACCTCAACGTTAGAGGCAACCTTCCTGCCCCGGCGCTTGTCTGAGCCCTTTCACATCAGAGAAAGGACATCTGAGGTGCAAAGGCCTACCTACACAAAGCTTCATCTGACTGACGAGAAGACGTTTTACCCTGGCAGTGCTGGGCCCTTCTTAGACTCAGGAGACATGGAGGAGGGCCCCATGCCCCCAGGGCAAAGCTAGGTTATTTGCATGCTGTAATTGTTGTAATATAATCCATCAATGTCCTGGGAGCCCCTGCAGCGTGTCCCAGGAGTGACAGTCTCCCTAATTCAGAAGCTATGTGGTGTTGTCATGCCACAGAAGGTACCTGGAGAAGGGGTGAGTCCACTAACTCCTCCTAGGCGAAAGCAGCCCTATGTAAATAACAAAGGACACTTCTGCTGCTCCAGCTGCAGCCCAGCATAGTTTTCATCACCACATCCCTGAAAGATATGATATGATATTGGTCCTCCCTAGAGGCAGGAGGGCAAACTCCCAAAATGAGTCTGAGCATATCTGCTAACCCTCCAGTATAACTGGGAAGAAGGAGGTCCTAAGCAAAGCGTGTCCGGGGGGGGGGGGGCAGCAGACCTGAGCTGCCTCATCGGCACCTGTATCTACAGGACCCCAGATCCCCTCGGCTGACCCTTGAGCAAACATCGCCAGAAGTTCAGGCATGTGTTTTCCTCATTTCATGTTTTCTTTTAGCAAGTCTATTCCCAATTTTGTCCTGAAAAACTCAACCTTTTACTTTCCTAGAATAAAATTCATTTCTGCTGTTGTTCTAGATCTGCCTGGTAGGGGAGTTGAAAAAATTTCCAAATAGGGCAACCAAATGATTTTGGAAGTAATGAGACCCAGGGAATGTGTCCCAGCAACGAGCAAGAGGTAGGCTGAGGAAAGAAGTTTTCTTGCATGCTGAGGAAAAGGGGGAGATTCCTTTTCCAAATATTCATCAATGACCGGGATGAGGGGACAGAGCGCACCCTCAGCAAGTTTGCTGATAGCACCAAGCTGGGGGGGGTGGCTGACACAGCAGAAGGCTGCGCCGCCATCCAGAGAGACCTGGCCAGGCTGGAGAGTTGGGTGGAGAGAAACCTTATGGAATTCAACAAGGGCAAGTGCAGGGTGCTGCCCCTGGGGAGGAATAACCCCCCGCACCAGGACAGGTTGGGGGTGACCTGCTGGAGAGCAGCTCTGTGGGAAGAGACCTGGGAGTCCTGGGGGACAACAGGGTGACCATGAGCCAGCGATGGGCCCTGGTGGCCAAGAAGGCCAATGGCATCCTGGGGGGCATCAAGAAGAGAGTGGCCAGCAGGTGGAGGGAGGTTCATCCTCCCCCTCTGCTCTGCCCTGGGGAGGCCACATCTGGAGCGCTGGGTCCAGTTCTGGGCTCCCCGGTTCCAGAAGGACAGGGAACTGCTGGAGAGGGGACAGCAAAGGGTCACCAAGATGCTGAGGGGATGGAACACCTCTCTGATGAAGAAAGGCTGAGGGATCTGGGTCTCTTCAGTCTGGAAAAAAGACGACTGAGGGGGGATCTTATCAACACTTATAAATACTGAAAGGGGGGGTGTCAGGAGGATGGGGCCAGGCTCTTCTCAGTGGTGCCCGGGGACAGGACAAGGGGTAACGGGCACAAACTTGACCATGGGAAGTTCCACCTAAACATGAGGAGGAACTTCTTTGCTGTGAGGGTGGCAGAGCCCTGGCCCAGGCTGCCCAGAGAGGTGGTGGAGTCTCCGTCTCTGGAGACATTCCAAACCCACCTGGACGCGTTCCTGTGCCACCTGCTGTGGGTGACCCTGCTCTGGCCGGGGGTGGGACCGGGTGATCTCCAGAGGCCCCTTCTAACCCCGACATTCTGTGATTCTGTGATTCCCCCTCCAAGGGTCACCAGCCGGGATCCTCACCAGAAGTGATAATTTGCATGTTCATGAAATTCTGCCCTTGTCAGGTCAGGCTGAGCAGAGCTGTGAGCTGTGCTGCATGCGGGAAGGAGCAACTGAACTGCCACAAACCCAGCCACAGCCTCCTGTTTCAGAAAGTTTTGTTCTAGGTGACGTCCCAAGAGCTTTCCCTTCCTGAAAATGCATTTTCAAAATATGAGTCAGATGCAGAAAGGTGTTCTTTCACGATTGCCGGATACTGAATGGGCTCCCAGGAATATCACATTGGTACAAAAGAAGAAAAGATCAGCACAGATGAATGTACCACAAGAGGGAGGTTCGAATAGCAGAGGTTTTGCGATCTCAGGTAGGACTTTACGCAGAGCAAGCGTGGCTTTGTGCTTGTCCGCCTTCGCAAGCGTCAGCAGGGGCTAAGCCTGGCCCTGCCACCACGTCAGCATGTGGTGAAGATGCAGTATCTCTCTCTTCAGGTTTTCTTAGCTGGAAATTCACATTTCTAACTTCACCGAGACAAACATCTTGTGTTTCAGTTCACAAATTCATGGAAGAGCGACCAATATGTTTCAAGGCCACGTGGGATGGAGAGTTTACCACGTCTCTGGGCTCCTTGTTCCCACTGTTAAAAATAGTTACTTTATCTCTAGCTCGACAACCACCAGCTTTGCTTTCCAATCACTGGATCTTTTTCTGTCTTTGTCTGCCCTCTTAAAGAGCCCTTTGCACTCAAAATATTCCCCCACATCAGTTCTCACAGACCATGATTAAATCACCTCTTAAAAACTAGATAAACTAAACAGATCATGTTCCATTAGTCTCTCATTGAGAATGATTTCTAGCCCTGGGATAATTTTCTAGTTCTTTCCTGAGTCCTTTCCAAGTTTTCAGTGTCACTCTCAAGAATAAGCACTAGACCTGAATGTGCCATTTTGCTGATGATGTCACTAAAATCACATGCAGGAGTTATGCCACCTCCGTGATATTCCCTGCTTGTGCGTATCAAGATCATATTCAGCCTTGCAGCAGCAGTGGGACTTTCTGTTCTCTGGGTTTCAGCTGAAGCCTAAACCCTCTCCAGAGTCCCTGCTTTCCCTGGTGCATCGTTGCAGCAGCGGCCTGCACATCTGATACCAAACCATCATTCAATGTTGACTGAAGTGTCCCCGTTTTTCTGTTTTCCAGTGCCTATGAACCCCTCATGCCTCCAGCTTGATTTCTTCCTGTGCCACCAAGCATCCCTCTGTGTTTTTCTTTAGATAAGATTTTATCCCATCTCAGGCAACCACTCTGTGCTGTCATTAATCCCATAAACAAGCTTTTCCCATGAAGTTCTTGTGCTTGCAGCATACCAGTTGCTTCCAACAGGGAGAGAAAATCTTTGCCATCACTTTGCACAGTACAGACCATCCCAGTTGATTTCTGTAGCATTAAGTCAGGTATTTCTAAAATGGGAACATTTTAGGAAGCATCACAGGCAGTCCCAGGTTTGCTTTCTGGGAAAGGTATCATGGGGCTGACAGAGAGAGTGCATCCCACTCTAAAAAGGCATCTGAAATGCTGAAAGGACATGCAGTTTTGAGGGATCCACCTTTCTTCTCCAGCTGCAGAGAATCCCAGGCAGCTCCTAGACTAGACAGCAAAGTGAGGCGAAGCCAAATGACAAAGAGAGTTAAAGTCCCATTTTTCAAATAGCCAACAAAAGTCAATGAAATGCAGCATCCAAATCCCCCAAAATTCTTGCTCCAGCATTCATATATGTGCTTCTCAGCAGAGCTCAGGGTCCTTGCCCACCCCGGGACAGATGGGAGCTGGGGCAGCAACATCCTGGGCTGCATCAAAAGAAGCGTGTCCAGCAGATCCAGAGAGGTGATTCTCCCCCTCTACTCTGCTCTGGTGAGACCCCACCTGGAGTGCTGTGTCCAGCTCTGGAGCCCTCAGCACAAGAAGGACATGGACCTGTTGGAGCGGGGCCAGAGGAGGCCACGAAGATGATCCGAGGGCTGGAGCCCCTCTGCTGTGAGGACAGGCTGAGGGAGTTGGGGGTGTTCAGCCTGGAGAAGAGAAGGCTCCGGGGAGACCTTAGAGCCCCTTCCAGTCCCTAAAGGGGGCCTACAGGAAAGCTGGGGAGGGACTGTTTGCATGGGCATGGAGCCATAGGACAAGGGGCAATGGTTTAAACTAGAGCAGGGCAGGTTTAGATGAGCCGTTAGGAAGAAGTTCTTTACCCTGAGGGTGGTGAGACACTGGCCCAGGTTGCCCAGAGAGGGGGTGGAGGCCCCATCCCTGGAGACATTCAAGGCCAGGCTGGATGAGGCTCTGAGCAACCTGATCTAGTTGAAGATGTCCCTGGTGACTGCAGGGGGGTTGGGATAGATGGCTTTAGAGGTCCCTTCCAACCCAACACAGTCTATGATTCCATGACTCTATCCCTGTGCATCCCACACTCTGCACCACGAGCACGGCCGCCCTCCTTTCCCCACAGCAGATGGTGGGTTCGCACGCTCTCCTCTGGATGCACTCGCTGCACATCTCAAGGGGATACTCCTCATCTAGCTGTCAGGGCTCTTAGTTTAACAAAGTATTTAAGAGGTTATGGTGCCCCTTAATAAAGCACTTAGAAATATCTTTAATGTTAAGAGGTGAATTTCAGTTAAGTACTTCGCAATGGGAGGAGCATGGAAAAGTCAGCTTGATCGTACCTGTTTGAGCTGTGTTGCTGAAGGGCCGGTGTCAAACCCAAGCCCTGTGAAGCCAGCGGCTGGGAGGTTTCAGCAGAGGAGCTGGATGGGCTCCAGAGCCACCAGCGTGAGCCCAGAGCCATTTACTGTCTACCTGCACATCCCCCTTGGCTCTGCACGTGGCAGGGAGAGGGGTGAGCTGAGGCTGTGCAAACCATTTTGTCGATCATCAGCTTGTTTTGTCTCAGCGTTGAACAACGTAGGGCAGTTTGTGCCCTGTGTTGTTGGCCCTGTGTCCTCTGAGGGACAACCTGGGCAGGCTGGGAGGGAACAGACTGGCGGATTTCTGATGGAAGAGTTTAAAAAGGGGATTTGAAGGAGGAGGGGGGAGTGAAGTCAGCTGAGAAGAAGAAATATTGCTCCCAGACGTTATGGGTAATGGACCAGGGAGCTACCACGGGCTTGGAGGTCCCCACTACAGGGTAAACCCTGACCTCCACCCAGGGGAGAGAGGAGGACCCCAGCATGTGTCCCACATGGGTTTCAGCCAAGCAGGTGGCAGTCTGTTCACCTGTGGCCAGCTCAGACCACGAGCTGTAAAAAGCTTTGTTTTCAGAGAAGCAGCCTTGCCCAGAGGGTTCCCTTTGGGCGACATGAATCCCTGGATCTCTCCTGGCCTCGTCTTGGCAGAGCTGTGCTTTCCCCGAGCACCAGGAAGATGGACTCAGCCCCTTCTGCCTGTTCGGCTGCTCCCACCGTCTCTCCAAGGGAAACCAGCAACCCCAAGAAAAGGCAATAACCGACTCTGGAGCAGCCATGACTCAGATGGCAAAAGCTGGTGAGCGGCTCTTCTAGATGGCTTTTGTATCTATTTCCTCCACTCCTTTGGTAAGCACCAATTCCTGAAGCAAGACCTGTCCTTCGGGTCCCATGCCAGCCTGCAGCCCCCACGCCAACACACACAAGCCCTGCGAGAAGGAGGACCTGGCAAGAGGACTGGGAAATATTGTCACTTCAGCTGAGGTCACTCCACAGCCCGTCTTTTACCCAGAGACCTCAAATGAAGAAACTGGAAAATAACACTGGAACAAACTCACATGTTATTCTCCCGCCGTCATTACCCTGAGTCAGACGGAGACAAACGAAGAGCCTCTACCCGGGCTAGATTGTAATCGGAGTGATGGAAAAGACCATTAGGTCATCTGGGCCATCTGCCCCCACCAACACACGCCTCTTCCCTGCTTCATGTTATCTGGTGCTTAGCTTGGAGTGAGTCAAGTGAAGCAGCTTCCAGTTTCCCACGGGAGACTTTTCCTAATAAAACTAATAGCCGAGATGGAAACGTTTCCTGATACTCTGCCTAAATATGCCGTTGCTCACATACATCCCATTACTCCTGCTGATCCTCCCATGGGGCTCTCTGAAAGCATGTCTCTCCTTGGTGTTCATACCCGTCACATTCCTGCTGACAGTTACTGTCATATTTTCCCTGGGTTGCCATCTAGACAAGCTGCATTTTACAGTGTGGTGGTAATGACTCCAGACCCAAGGCTGCAAATAGCTTGCTTCGTCCTTGGAGCCTCTGGACTCCTCCTAAGAAGTCAGATTCCTCAGAAATTCTGCAAAAGAGAACATTCTGGAGAGATTTTCATGCAAAATCAAGCTTGGGGTTTAGAGAGATGGGCCCTTGAGTAAAAAGCCTGTTTCCATATTTCTGAAGTTTCTCATGATGATTCTTTATCTTTTGTTCTGATCTAGTTTTCCTTCTTTAAAATTTGATCTCTGATTTCTCTAGGGATCTCCATCCCTTTTCCACACTTAATTAGAGCCTGAAGTCCCAGCAAGACACGTGATGCCACTTAGAGGAATGATTCAGGAGCCAGGTGACTTAAAGGTTTGCAGTTTGTAAAAAGACTTCAGCAGTTACTAGCAAGGTGAACAACAGACGGAGAGAAAGGGAGATGGGTAGATATGGAGACTGATGCCTTTAGGAGCCAGACATGTAGCCATGACTCGGAAACTTCCTAAAGACTTCAGTACGTATGGCCTGGCTCCTTTCCCTCACTGTGAATAAAAGGCTTTATTAAAATAAGCAATTTTCAGGGTTGTGCAAGCCCCCTGGTAGAGCAGCTCTCCAACATCGGGTGCCGCAAGGGCAGGGAATCCCCTCAGTCCCCAGCGAGTGGGGTGTGGGATGTGCTCCCCGCTGGACCTGGCTGCTCTCAGCCCTCACAGCCCGGCCAAGCGCCCACCGCGCCTTGGCGCTTCCTCCGAGGACACAGCTGAGGACCACGGCGGTGGCAGTGAGGTGTACAGAGAGGAAGGACCTGCTCCCTGAATGAGTCGGGGGGACACACGGGGTGTGCAAAATTGCAGTTTTTTTCCTCAGAACTGAGACCTGGCTTTCAAAGCACTTCTTACCGTGAGCTTTGCAGCCCTCTGAGGTCTGCTTGCGACAGCCCTGCCATGCTGACTCCATGCCACCAGCCTGGGGACGCTGCAGTCCCCGAGGGGAAGAGTGTCTCACACAGAGCAGAATGAGCCGCAATCCAAGATGGAGCCCTTCTGTAGGTCAGATAAACAGAGCCGTGCCTGAAACAGGAAATTAATTTAAATTTAGAAGAAATAATTTTTTCCCTTGGTCGAATGAGATGGGAGATCCTCCTTCTGTTCTTCATTAAGCAACAAAGGGTGAAACCAACAGCAAATTGTGTGCAAACCACCCAACTGCGGCCCTGAACTCCTGAAACATCTTTATTCACTTAATCTGGGATTCAGGAAATTCTCGTCCAAGCCAGTTTTATTGGGTGGTTTGAATTGAGCTCTCAGCCTCCCAATCAGTAACAGATGAACAATTTTGCATAACATTTTTCTCCTGGATTTTTGGCTCTGCTCTGTCCTTCCTAGCAGCTGAGCTGATGAAGCAGGCCTGTTGTTCATCCTTTCGGAGAAGCCAGCCTTGCTCCGATTCTGGGAATGGCCACAGGCTGCCCTGGGTCGTGATCAAGGCCAAGTCCCACCTTTCTCAGTTCATCTCCATCGGTGGCTCATGTCCCCGTCTCCTCTGTCACCAGCTCTCTCTTGACTCCTTCCTCCAACTGCTTCCAGAGCCAGCACCAAGTACTGAGCCCATAAAGATCAGCCAAAACCGGGTCCCATGTGCTGAAGGGCAGGCAGTAGGTGCTGATAAACTGCAACGCAGCCTGCCTGAGATGTGTGGACATCTGCTGACAAAACACACGGGGGGACAGGTCCCAGCTGTGGCTGAAAGGAGGAGAAAGGATGCTCTGTGGGCTGACCTGCCCTTCGGCACCTCTCCAGGCAGGTGCCTGCTGGGCAGGTCTACACCATTCACTCCTGAACGTGGCTTTTTTGTGGTTGGGAGCAGAGCACCGATGGATTTCCATACTGCTGGGATACCTCTAGCATCAGCATCCACGCTGGCCCATCATCCAGTGCATGCGAGGGTGTGCCTGGCTGTGGGACGCACTGTTCCTGCAGACCTGCCCTGCGCAACGTGTGGGCACGTGTGCCAGAACCACACGTGTGTGAGCCTGACGGTGCTCGCCTGCATGGCCAAGGGGGTGCCAGTCTGCCCCTCCATCCTACTGAGAACGCATGGCATCGGGACCACTGGGAGAAAGCAAAAGGAAGAGGGCAAGACCCAGGAAAAAAAGTGGGATGTAAAATGCCTGGAGAAATCACAGCCCTCTGACAAGGGGCTGTTCACGTCTGCGCCCCTGTGTCCGTGCACGTGTGCGTTACTTGTCACCATCTCTCTGCCTCCACCCTCGCTGCCTTGGCTGCCCGGAGCTGCCAGGACTCAGCTGAAGGCCAGTCAGGAAATGAAATAGGCGCTATGCACCCGCCTTGTCCCCCCTCGTGGGTGGGCTCCCTCACCTGCCCGGCGCCCCCCGCACCCCTGCCGACCCTCTGGCAGCAGATTTTGCCGGATGATGTTGCCGCCTTGATGTTTCAGCGCTGCCAGTTCCCAGAATAACCGGGTCCCGGGGCTGGGGAAAAACACTTGCTCAGCCGATGTGTTTGCTCAGACGATTCAGCCCAGGCTTTTATTATTATAATGCCTCCGAGATCTGGGGCTTAGAGGGGGATTTGCTGCCATGTGCCTGACAAAGAGGAGTGACCTCAGTGACACCGGAGAGCGGGGAGCGCGTAAAACCTTTCTGGGCTCTGCGTAGGAGTGCCGCTTCCCTTCTTGGCTGCTTTTGGCTCCATCTGCTCTCTCCGCACACGGGTCTCCCTGCTAGTCCCTCTTGGGTGGAGAGAGGAGCGGGCAGGAGAATAGTGTTCACACCAACGGGCTTGACATTATTTACAGAGCTCCCACATCAGCATGCCCTGAATTTTAAGCGTGATAGTGATTTCCCTCACTCCTGTGGGTCTGCAGCTTCTCCTCTCCATCCTTGGGGGAGGCAGGGCAAAGACCAACTAATGCATCACCCCACCCGCATGAACTGCTCACCCCACATGCTGGATCTCCAAGGGTGAAGGAGCTCCCTGCCCCACCTGTCAGCTTGCCTACAGGGGCTTGACCCTGACTCCGTGCTTTTCTACCCAGGTCTCTCCTGTGTGGTTTGGTGGTCACCACCACGCATTGCAGCGTTGGAACTGAGTCAAATCAACATGTCAAAGATCATATTAGACATTCCTTCACTCACCCCATGAAATATTGGCCATCTTTTCTGCCACATGGAGCAAAGTAAGTTGCAAACCCAATGGGAAAGGCAGGAAAAACAGTCATTAATAACTGTACTTAATTACAACCTAATTTCTTGAAAAATGTGTTTGAAAGCAGCTGGCAACAAGTTGAACTATGTGGAAAGTTTGAAGAATACCAGACCAGACATTAATTAGTCAACAGCCTCCAGAAAAGGTCAGGCTCTGGAAATATTTAAAGGTCCCATAATAAAATGAATTTTAATTCCAATGCTGAATGAAAACTTCACTGCAAATCCTCAGAAAGTAGACTCGTACCCCACAGACTGCACCGTACGTGTTTGAGGGAGACTTGCTCTCCACACACCACGAACTCCCTAGGGGTTTCCCAAACTGTCTCTTCTAGTTACCTCCTTCTGGTTGGAAACTCCACTCAACCAACTGCATTTCCATCAAGGATTGAATATCATTAGCATGAGACCTCGAATACTAACCTCTCTAAATTACCGGTTGGCTTCTGTAATGCAGCATGACCTGTCTCGAAGCCTAGTGCCACCAGTAAAATCTGATCTCAAACCCACACTTGTGCACAGAGAGAGACATTCTCTTGGGTAGTCCTGCAGAGATGCTGTGGCCACGAGCAGTATGATGGATATGGCCAATGGTTTGAGTCCCTGCAGTTCTGGCAGGAGCAAGGAGCTTCACCTCTGCCACATCAGTGGTCATGTCCTGGGGGTATGAGTCATTCAGCAAACACAAAAGTCCCAAGAAGGGAATCTGCTGATAAAGAAAACCATCTACCAGCAAAGAATGACACTCACCCAAGAGGCCATTGACAGAAAGCCACTATCAGGAGACATTTTCCATGCCACTGAGTTTGAAATATTTCCTTGCATCTTCCTAGCTTGTTGGTTCTCCAACCCTGTCCTTATCCTGGCCTTCTTCAAGGGCATACCTTGGCAGATACCCTGGAGGAAAACCAGTACGGAGGAAGGTGTGAGACCACTGGAAATGTCATGATATTTGTAGTCAGAAGGGGCACGTCTACCAATCAGTGGAAGAGGTGCTTGTGGGAAGAGAACTGGCCCATGCCACAGACTGTCTAGTCTAACCACCCCATCACAGACTCCATCACCTTCCTGTGTAAAGGAACCACTGTTCAGGTTGTGTGGCATTGCCCCGAAAGCATGAATTCAAGGTTTGCATGGGAAGAGGAGCATTCCTGCTCAGCCTTCACATGTAACTGCCCGTTGCTTACCCATTCCAGCTGCTATTCCTCTTGCCACACTGTGCTAAATGATGTGTATCTCCTTGGGAAGTGGGACTGGGACAGGCTGGAGCTTGCTGGCGGGTGTTTTTTGGCAGACCGCAGCATTGTTGAACATGTAACGTGCAGATTTTGACTGAGTGCAAGCTGGTATCTCTGAGTTCTGCCCGCTTCCCTGCTGGCTCATGTGCCCACCCAGCTCTGAGGCAACCAAAGTCCCAGCCCTCCCGTGCTCCTCAGCCACGTCCAGAGCAGCTGGCAGGAAGCAGTGGCTTCCAGGTTTGCAGGAAGTCGCGAATAGTTTGGTTTCAGAAATAGCAAACTGTTTGGACTGCAGGTGTTTCCAAAACAAAACATCTCAGTAGCTTTCCTTCTGTGAAAGGTTTCATGAAACTTGTGCGTCAGTCCATTTCAGAATAAGGCATTTTCCTAAGATCTCAAACTGTTTTCGGCCATGTGATGGCTAAGTACTGCCAATGCCAAAAAGTTGGCGAAGCTTTGGGGACACATGTCTGAACACCGAGACATTGCCCTGTTCTCCTTTTCCCTTCTTGACACTTCTCCTACGATGCAGATGGAGAGGGAGGCAGGTGCAGTCTAACATCCCATCACTAACAAGGAGGTGGCAAGCAGCAAAACAAAATTCCCAAGTCTTTCCCCCAAGTGGCGGTGCTTTTCATTGTGGGGCATCCTTTTCTAATCCCAACCTTGGACTGTTCTGCTGGAGCTGGGAGACAAGTTTCTGTCCTCTACTTGACATTCAAAGGTGCCTTGTCCATCTCTGCAGGATCAGCACAAGGTTGCCAGAGAGGCCGGGCTGCCTCCATAAATCCAGTCCCAAGGGCTGCAAGGGGCAAAGAGAGAGGGTGGTTTTGTCTGTAGCTCATTTTGAAGGAAGTTTCCTTTCCTTTTGCTCCACATCATCTTAGCCCTCCCCTGTCATCCAGAAGATGGCATAGCAGCTCCTGCTTCTGAGGGGACACCAGGACCAGGTAGGTGGTCAGTCTGCTTGGAAATCCTGCTTCCAGATCAACTGTCACCTTGTGCAAGGCAGGTTGGGATTTGCTCTCTGATCCATTTTGGGGGACACATCACAGGAAAAGTGAGGTGGAAATGTGAGAGGGAGGAAAAAATATCTGCTGTAAGCCAAGAATGGGATCTGGGATGGAGGAAGAGGGTGTTGGAAATGCACAGGACAAATGCTGAGAGAATGGGCTTAAGTCTCTGGCGATCCCAGGCAACAAAATGGTGATGTACGTTTTGTCCCTTCTGAGATAAGTGCTTGGACCAGATAAAAACAGTGGGCTGGCCTCTGGCGGAGTCCTCAAACCAGTCCTAGGGTCTAAGGGGTTTCAACAAAGCAGAATGTATCATAGCCATGAGGAAATAGGGGTGAAATCTGGCATTTTCATGTGTTTGAAGTTGAAAGTGAAGGTGACTTAGGAGCAAACTTAAGCGTCTTGCCAGGGATTGCTGTGGGCTAGGATCCCTGGGCTCCATCGCATTTACAGGTAGTAAAGGTATCACATATCACATGCATCTGAGGAAGGTCTGTAGGGCTCCATGACATATCTAGAGGCTATAGTGGTGTAAATACCTGCATTCCCCAAGCCAGAGGAGCCCTCCTTGTCAGGATGTGTCCTTCCTCTCAGCCACCAAAGCTGGAAAAAGCCGTGTTTGTTGTGTCTTCACAGAAGATTGTGGTACTGGAGCTCACTGGAGCAGAAGAGGGAGAGGACAGCCAAGTCTGCTTCCCTCTGCAGGAGGATGTGCCGTTAGCTGTGACTTTGCAATCCCAGGGACAATATTGCTGTTGTCTGTGGTCCTACCTCAGGGACTCTGCACGGCACACCACAAAGCCACCAAGGCACCCCATAATGTCCACCCTACAGGGATGTGCTGCTTTTCAGGGTGCAGGGGATGCAGGACTCCAGGGTTGGAAAGCATGGCTGCTGTAACAGCCCACATGAGAAACTCTGACAAGGAGGGACTCCCTTTCATCTGCTCCTCAGGAGGCCAGAAGCTACTTGGAAATCATTTCTCTGTCTTCTGCCGGCCTGACCGGGGGATGGAGGCAGGAACAGGAACACATGGGCTCACAGACAGAGACAAAGCGTCCTGCCCCCAGATCAACAGCTATTTTTGTGAGTCTGTCCCTGGCACACGTGCTGAGCCCCAGTAGCCAACGTACTGCTGCCAGCGACTGTGTTTGTGAAGCAGCAGTGGAGTATTTTATGACTTGTGTTTGGGTGAGCAGTTCCCAGCAGCCAGGCTGCCTGGCAAGGTGAGTCACCATCCTGCCCTGGGGTCCTGCTGGATGCAGGGTGACAAATAGCAAAGATGCCCCGCAGTAGCAGCTCTCAAGGGCTTTTCTTACTAAGCCAGCTGGCTCGAAGCTTACTCCTGGGTCCAAAAATGAGAATGATGGGAAACACTGCTGGCAGCCAGCAAGGAGCTCTGCAAGACCCCATACAGCTCAGTCTGCAGAAAGGCATCGCTAATCCCAGCTGATATCAGGCAGAAAACTGCCTGGGCCCCACCTTCAGTAGTGGAAAACAAATCCTCTCCCTGGGGAAAGGAGGTAATCTCTGGGCTATGTCAAGGAGCCTGGCCTTGACATCAGCTAGGACAGTCCCAGCACCGCTCTGTCCTCTGGGCTGCTACCCAGAAAAGCCAGTGTGCCATGTCTCCACCTCCTTTGCCCAGGGACCTACACAGAGCATCTGTGGGGCTGCCAAACATCTCCTTCACCTTGACCCTGAAGCCCTCGTTCCCCACTGGGCAGCAAGTGCTATCAGACCTGGCCGTCTAGCGGAGCTGGGTGAGGAGTAAGTCAAGGGCTTGGAAGATTTTCCTGCGTGCAGTGATTCATGGCTCGTGTTTGTCAGTAGATGGGAGTGTTTGGAGAAGAGCCAAGTCATCATGAAAACATTTACAAATCCCAGACGTTTTGTGGATTTCACCACAAATTATCTTCTGTCCAACACAGCCAACCCACACGTTCATCAACATTTTTGGGCTGCAGTTTATTAAGCCTCCATTTCCAGCAATGGTGTGAAGATGGCAACAGTCAGCAAGAGGGGACATGCCATTAGAGTTGTACCAGGTGGATAGGAGAAGGGTGACCGGCTGGAAGCCAAATGACTCCTCTCTTCACCATGGCTGAACCACCTTGCCCAGCAGTCAAAGAAATATGGATGCAAGCCTTCCCTGGGGTAGAAGAAAGAAAAGACTGTTCCTGGGAAGACAAAGGCTCTTACTGAAAGCCATGCCAGCTTTACACGTGCAGAATAAAATTACTGAAACCATTCTGGTACCCAATGCTTTGTGCCTTTTGTCCTGTCTCAGGGTGTGAGAAGCTTAGTTGGAAAGAAGTAACGCCAGAATTGCCCATCACCACCAGCAGACACCAGACTGAAGAGCGTGCAAAAGTCTCTGTGTCCCCCTTGCCTGAGCATGTGCCAGCCACAATCCTCACAAGACTGCCCAGCATCAGGGTGTAGGAAAAGATGAAAAGCTCTCAAAAGTCATGCCTTATTGACACAACCTTCCCTGATCAGAGCAGAGGACAGGAACAGACGGCTTCCTTCAAAAGGCCTGACTGTCAGCATCTGTGGAGAAGTGTAGTAGAAACATAAAGTCTGAATGAGGACGTATAGGCGCCAAAGCTCAGGAGGAAAAGTCAAAAAGGAATAAAAGAATATCAGGCATTGATGGCACCAAAATAATTCAGATTACAGCACATCCATGAGTAGCTTTTCAAGACAGACAAAGAGGGAAAACAAAGGGCAGCACAAAACAAAGAACAGCCTAAAATTGAGGACAGACTATGCCAAAAAAAAGGAGTCTAAAGGAGTCTTAAAAAAAAAAGTAATCAAAAGTTTGCAAATCAGCAATATTGCCATTGACTCACGGGGGTGGACCATTGTGAAAATACAGATCAACTCTTAAAAGCTACCAAAAGGTACATCCAAAGCCAATGCGTGGTCAGCAGCCTGAGAGCCCAGGAGGTGTGAGGATTTGCTGTCATCGCTTCTCCTCTGTGTCATTGCAAGGAGCTCTGGACTGACCACCTGGAGGTACGTCTTGGAGTCTGAATGCTGGACATTTGTTCTGGTGCTGTGAGTATGCGGGTGCGAGACACTGAATGCGTGAAAACAATTTTGTTTGAAATAAAGTCACCTTTTCCTTCTAAACCTTCTCTCACAGATATGGGGAAGTATGTGGGAATATGGGGAAATACATGGGGCGATCTGGGGAAATATTTGCACGTGCTGGGGGAAAGTCTCATCTTGCTATTCCAAAAAGGGGGCAGAAACCCATCCTTTTTCATGGCATAATGGGCTGATCCCTCAGAGAAGGTACAGACCCTTGTTAACCTGATGTTTTGGGATGTAACTGAGTAGATGTTCTCCCCATCCTGTACAGTGCAGGCTGCCCCTCCATCACAAGGTGGAAAGGATATTTGGCATGCTGGAGATCTCCTTCAGGGTCTCTCCACTCACATGACTCCCTGGGGCAGGACAGAGCTCAGCTTTCCTGCTCGTTGACCACGGGAAACACAGATGATACTACATGAGACATGAGGAAGAAGTTCTTTGCACTGAGGGTGGTGAGACACTGGCCCAGGTTGCCCAGAGAGGGGGTGGAGGCCCCATCCCTGGAGACATTCAAGGCCAGGCTGGATGAGGCTCTGAGCAACCTGATCTAGTTAAAAATGTCCCTGCTGACTGCAGGGGGGTGGGACTAGATGGGCTTTAGAGGCCCCTTCCAGCCCAACACTTTCTATGATTCTATGAAGGTCATGGAGACCTGTTCATACCTTTCTGGCAAAACGAAGGCCTGGGGAGGTCTCTCATTATTCACCAGGCAATGAAGGCAAGAAGTTGGTCCCCTGAGGAGGACCGGTCCTGGAAAGGTTCACCCGGGAGGGATGATCCCTTTCAGGCTGATGCTGGGATGCTCCTGATGTTCAGGGAACAGCTGTCTCCACCCATACCTTCCGCAGGTCTCTCCACTTGGTTCATTATTTCTGATTCAGATTTCCCCTCTCACGATAGCCAATGCATACAGCAGCAGCTATGGCTAACACTGCCGAGACTTTCCGTTACGCACTCTTGCAGAGTGGCTCTTGGCTGCCTCCAGCCTTCAGTTTTGGAGCTGAAGCGATATTTGTGATATTTTAACTTCTATGAGCTCCTACACCTTGCCAGTGTGGGTAGATAGTGAAACATGGCAGGGAGAAATTAACTGCCTCCCTCCAAGGAAACCCATCGTGACTGGGAAGGATGGTCCTCTAGCTCCTGAAACAGATGGGACCACACATGGTGGCAGGCGCCAAGCCTGGCCCTGTTCTGGATGTGCACGGGTTGGTGTTAGCTTGCTTTGGCTGTCCCTCCCCTCCAGACACCTCTCCCCCCACCCCCGGTGGCGATGCCAGGTTTTACCCGCGTGGAGCAGAGGTGCAGGACCCAGCAGGTTGGGACCGCTATGTCTCTTCAGGCCGTGAATGAGCAGCAGGTGACACTGCACCGTTCAGTGCCAACCACTTTGAGGAATGGCCGTGCAAATCTGCGGCTGAGGTGTCCCCAGGTGTTAAACAGCCATTTACAAGGACCAGACCCGATCTCAGGGCTCCAACACCACAGCTGAGCGCCAGGACCTCTAGCCTGCAGCCACACTCCCCCCTGCCTGCTCTCTGCATTTGCCTTTGCTCTGCTAGGACTGTTGTAAGGCCACCTTGATTCCAGCTAATAAGGCTATGCAAATCACTGAGGTTAAGAAGAGAAAAGTAGTAAATTACCTAATTCAACCTCCTAGGTATCTCAAGCCTTTGATGTTCACCTTGATTTTTCTATAATAGGGCTAATAATTTGGCTAAAGCATCTCTTCCAGATAGCGGTGTTACTTGATTGTACCATTCATTAAAGAAAAACCTTGCCTCGCCGTTCAGATTTTATGGTGCTGACAGCAGGGCCATTAATAACGTACCCATTTTCTGCTGTATTTTTTAACACGGAATCATTTTCCAGGACTTTCAGAAATGTTTTGAGAGTAGGCTTCCCACGGGGCACTGTGGGAAGCTGCAGGCAGAAGCAAGTCCCAAAACTGGCAAGAGGAGATGGGACGACCTCATTGAACCTGTCCAAGGCAGGGGACCACCAGATCAGGGGGGACGGGCAAGGTGCAAGGCAGCCTGACCCCTCAGGAAAGGGACGGCATGTCTGTCAGAGAAATTTAAATGACTGTGTTCCCTCAGCACAGGTCCCAGGGTGTCCCTCCTGGATGAAGGACAGAGATTGGATGTTTCTCTGGAGCACCACCGTATCTCCAGCAGAGTAATCATAGTAAAACTACGTAAGAAGTGTTGGCCAAGGGATAAAATCCCCTGATCCAGGCTTTAAACTGGCCCTTTGGGGTTAGCAGGAAAGCAGCTTGCTCGCACTGGCAATGGGTTTTCTTTAGCCTTCCTCCCGCTGGAGGCTCTGGGGGGTCCGACGCAGCATCTCTGCCTCTCACCACCCCACCCCAGCACCTGGATGATGCCAGCCTCCACCTTCTTGGTGAGTGAACTCCAAGCAACTTAAAGCTCTGTTATTTCTTTTCTCCTGTCCTCAGACTCCTTTTGAATATCCCTTCTCTCTGCTCCAGCTCCGCAGGCTCCAGGGATTTGGCGCTGGCAAATAAGCTCAGGCAGGCAGGAGCTGACTGTTACATGACCCTTCTTGTAATTTGCTGGAAATCTCGTCCGTAGGATAAACAGACCAATGTTAACCTTTATATAGTAAATAAAACTCCAGTGAGTGTGGCCACTTAACATGTCTAAAAGCTACATTTTTACTTCTAATATTAACACATTTTTAAGGAAATCTTTCTTTGGCAAAAGCCAAAAAAATATTTGTTTCCTGTTTCAGTAAATAGTCGGCATGGCAGAGCAACTCCATCTGATACCGACTCCCTGCTCCATACAGCTGATCCCTCTTTATCCCTGTTTACTGCAGGGATACTATTAAATACCTTCAGCCGCTCCTGCTTGCAGATTTCCTGAGAGCCCATATCCTGTTTATAGCATCTCTGCCCTGGCTGCCTGCATGGGGGAGCTCCAAGCAGCAAAGAAGGAAGGAAAAAGGGTCGAGGGAGAGATGCTGAGATGTGGAAGGAAAGGAAGGAGGTGGAGAGATGAGATGCCTGCTGCCACCTCCAAGCACAGTCCCACGGAGAGTGACAGCAGCACAGCTAAGTATCTCCCCCCATGGTCCCAACGGCATCCTCTCCCCAGCAGAAGTGCCTGCGGATGGCATGGGAGTGCCAGGATCAGGCCTTGCAACCTGCAGAGCAACTGGGCTGTAGTTGGGGGCTGCGTTAGTGATGGAGGGACCTGCCCTGTGCTGCGAGCGCTGCAACGCTCTCCGCTCACAACGTCATTTCTGCGCCGCTCACCAGCTTTCTCTGGGGATCAGAAACTCCTGCAGCCTCCGCGAGCCACTGATGCAAGTCCTGCTTGAGAGCTCGGAGCCCGGGGTCTTCAGTGCATTAAGCAGGGAAGGCTTTGGAGCCTGATTTGTTTTGCTCTTCCCAGCTGTTACGTACAGATGGAAGAAGGCTCTTCCATTTCTTTCTGAAAGGATTGCACCCTTCCAACAGTCTGCACACAGTGTGGCTGTGAGAGACAGACGCGGCCATGAGATGTGCCGGGGCACCTGCTCAGACACAGCTGTGTGAAATTTGCACATATCTGGGAGAGGTATCCCATGATACCTACCCGGGACTTCAGCCTTTTATCCCTTCATTAGACCCTCACGGTGATTTCTTGCTTCCCCTTCAAAGTGCTCAGTTGTTGCTTTGGAAACGTGGGCAATAACCTAGAATGGATCTGGGTTTTTTTTAAGCCATGTGTGCTTTCTGCAAGAGAGTTCATGAAAGCAATAAAAGGCAGAATGATGATTAGGGGAAACAGGAAGGGGTTTGCACATCTTGCTGAGAGCAATCTTGGTTTTGGTTTCGTGGCCAATCTGCCTGAGCTGTGACATTTCATGTCACATCTGACTTGCATTCAGAAGGAATGCAAACGCATCCAGCATCCCCCTGGTCTCTCGTAATGGGCCGAGCCTCTTCAGGCAGCGCCTGGGGCTGGTGGGACACCAGACCTGGGGAGGATGACTTACCCCTGTGCTTCTGCGGCAGGATGACCGCAGGGTCCGAACCAAAGCTGGCTGAAGTCAACATGCACCCCGAGTTTCACAGGACCAGATCCAAGAAGGGGGTTTGCTGCGATGCTCTGCACTGTGCAGCCTGAGTTTTAGGTGTGTTGATCAAGAGATGGATTTGCGAGGCTGGGTTCCCTCTGTGATGGACAGGGAACCTGAGGAGGGGGCCCAGGCAGCTTCCCAACATCCAGCTCTGGGACCATCATGCCGGGAGACCATTGATGAGGAAGGGAGAGGCTCCGAGGCACAGGCGGAGAGCAGACATGGGAGGCCCTGGCTGCTGTCTAGAGGCTTTGGCTCTCAGCTGCAGCATGGGAGCCCTGAGACCTGGTCCTCTCCTCCTAGATGGCTTATGCACATCGCACTTGGCAGTCCCTGGATGAAAAGCAGAAATGATGCAGGGTCTCTGAGCTGAGTAATTTACGTCCTGCGGGGTCTGCGTCACACACTGTGTCCTGCTTTTAGGCACTGGCGGGTGAAGGAGCTTTTGTGGACCACTTCCAACTTAGGGTCTCCTAGGGAATGGGAAGAACAAAGAAGATAATATGAAGACTAACAGCCTCTCCAGTGCTTCCCCAGTGGATGCCTCCCTAAATGAGTTAATCTCCATCCATTACAAACCCTGTTTTAGTGCTAGGATTACCCCGCTCCTCCCAGCCAAGCCTGCGTATCATCACGCCCCGTACGACCCACCAGCGTGGCAGTCTCGGCGTGACCACCCGCGCCGTCCCAGCTCAGGGCTTGCTGTGGAGGAGCACAGGGACAGGGGAGCACCGGCCACCCCCGCGTGCCTGGCCAGGTCAGCAGCTCACAGACAGGAGCCCAGACGCAGGGCTGGTCCTAAAGCCTTCGCCATCCCATTGACCTGAGCAAGGCTTGGAGACCCGGGCGAGCCATCCCATCCAGAAGTTTGGCAGACCGGGAGCCATAATCCCGGCTGGCAGCCACCTGCCCCGGGCTGTGTTCTCCGCTGCCCCCCGCCAAGACAAGCGAGTTTTGTTGGGGCGTGTGCAGGATGTGGCTTGGTGACCCCTCTGGGCAAGAGGCAGCTCTCTGTGCCCACCGCTTCCCCGGCAGCAGCCGGCTGCAGGAGGCAGAAAGCCCTCTTTGTGCTGGAGAAGGTGTCAGGTACTCGGCGCGCAGGCGGCTGAATTGGGGCTTTTCATCAGGGCGAGAGGCTTGCCAGTGGAGGAATGCTGGCTCCCGGCTGGAGCTGGCAGGGAGCTGCCTACGCCGGGCTCGGCAGCCCACAGCCTGCCCTCCTCCTCCAGGAGCTATCTGGGGGCTGAGGGCAGCAGAAGCGGTGTCCCCTCTGCGGGGACACGGGGGTGAAGTTGCTATTTATATATAAATAGGTGGGTGTGCAGACAGCCCTCAAGGGGGAGAAGTTGCCTCGCTGTTTCGGGAGGCACCTCCAGATCGGGGCATCTCGGGCAGGATGCTGCGCTCAGACCCTGCCAGCCCACGCCGGGCAGGAGTTGGGGATGGATCGGGGGTGCATCAGAGGTGCAACACCATCAGGGGTGCAACACGGCTGCAAACCCTCAGCACAAGCCCTGGAGCATCTGGGCAGCACCAGGGCACAGCCCAGCGAGGCTTTAGAGGAACGTTTTCTCACCGCGGCACACACGGGATATTTTTGTAAGGGATGCTTTTAAGACACACATTTCATCCCTGGCACACATATAATTGTGCTTGCAAGTTTACTCTGGTCTGAAAAGTTTGGGAATCTGCTGCTTCAAGCCCCATTTTTGTGTCTTTAGTTTGGAGTCAAGGAATCTGAAATCCATCTGACAAAACTGCTTCAAATTCATAATTAAGCCTCTATGTCCCCCAAAACTGATTGTAATGACTGTTATCAAAACTGACATTTCTCCCACAAATAACTGCAACCACAGTACGAACAGTTTGGGTTCTGGTTCAGGCAGGGGTGACTGATCTGAGCCAGACAGCAACACGCAGAGCTACAACTACTGCCTGAGTTGTTTACTTTGGGGTTTTTTTTTTAATAGACGTCTTGCCATTTCTGCCCTCACTCAAAAATCACATGGAGATTTTACTTCAAGAAGCTGCCAGTGGCGGGCTATTAACTTCCAGTGATCACAACGCAATTAGCCAGAGTCACTGGGGGAAGCGCTGCCTCCAAAACTGCTGGAGGCTGCTCAATGTTAGAAAGCGGGAGCTTAGTTCAAAATAAATAAATGAGGAGAGTTCATTTAAAGGGCCCTAAAGGCAAATTCATTTAAGGCCATAGCTTTGATATGGAAGCCGTGTATGTGCCCATCAATGAGGCTTTGAAGGTTGCGTATCCTAAGAGGCAAAGCAGAAAGGCCCGTGTGGGAAAGAAAATCAACAGCATTTGCTGACATGACAGGGTTTCATCATGTATTTGAGCTGAACGGAGCACTTCAGAAAAAGGAAATCCAGCCTTAGCGCAGGCAATAGAAGCAAGCGTAAAGCATGCCAGGGATTACCTAACAAGGGAATTAGGATGGGATTTCATCAGAGTGAATGGCAACAAAAATGTTATAAAATAAAGAAGGTATAAAAATAAGCAATAAAAAGACATAAAATCTGATGTTTGTGAGTAGCTGGAAGCCTGGGGGAGAAACAGAGGGTGATAGCAAAAAGTAGCAATGGGAAGCTGAGTGTTTTCTTCAAATTGTTGAACAAGGGTGCTGGGGAGAAAGCTACCCTGGATCTGCTCATTTCAGCCTGTAAAGTGAGCAACCGTCGTGTCAGAAGAAGGTGGTGGAATAAATTGACATACTGAAGAGCAGTAAGTCATTGAGCCCTGATGATGCATCCAAGGCTTGTGTAGGAACGTAAGAATGAAGTGGCTGAGCTAACTAACACAAATATGCACACGAAGATCTGTGCTCAGCAGCAATCAAACAAAACCCAGGGAAATGATAGGACGCAGCCAGGATGGGAATGGAGGGGAATCTGGAATATATTATGAAGCCATCACACGAGTCAGCGGGGTGCTCTTCTGGAGCAGCGCCGTCCCCCGCAGTCATGTCATGCCCCATGGGACATGGGGGAGCAGAGGGACAGGAAGGCTGTGGGGAACAGCAGTGGGGTCCTCCAGGGAGGCTGGGAGGGAGGTGGGGTGAGAAGGCAAGAAGAAGGTGTTGGGAAGGGGATACCTACATGACTTGGTATCCTCCATCTCACTCTTTTATGTTACCCAAAAATGGGATACCAGGGAATGAATCACAGCAGATGAAAAGGAGACGTCTTGCTGCGGGACTCCCTGATGTGCTGCAGCGCAGCAGTCCTTATTTTAGCAGCAATTCGTACAAGATGTACCAGCTAAGAAGGACTTACATGGACACCCACAGCTTCTCCAGAGGGTTGCCAAGTGCAAGGGAAGGTCATAAATCATCTGACTTCCATGGGCTCCTGGCATGGCGGAAGATGTCCTCCCCACATGCCAACTGCAAGGCTCTGGAGCATCTGTTTGAGACAGCACGAAGGGCCAGGAGGTGCAGGAGGAGGAGTGCAGGTGGCAGGAGAGTGGGACCCATGCGGCAGGGTGGCACAGAAACACTCCCCTCCCAGGGGACAGAGACGGATGGGAAGGCAGCAGGAGACAGGAGAGGAATTCCCTTCGGGTCTGCCTTTGTTCATGAGTGTTCTCCCTCATGTCCTAGCTGGCTGAAGACCTTTTACAGCCTTATCCAGTCCCAGAAGACCTGCTCATGGTGGTTGTCTACCATCATTGTCTGCCTTCTCTCTTGGCTGTTTTGTGTCCCCACAGAGAGTGCAGGAGTGGACAAAAGAAGGAGGGCAGCTTGGTTGCCACCTCCCTTGCACAGCAGTCTGCCTTGTCAGGGCAGGAGATGTCCCACCTTGCTCTCTGCTCGGCCTCGGTGGCAGTACCTGCTGATGGACCAGCCAGCACAGCTTCCCTGGGAGCCCAGGCTCAGCAAAAGAGAGGGTCTCCAGGAGATGATGATTCATGGTTGATCACTTTAGCCAGAGCTGGACTGAATCAACTCCTCTCTCCTACAGCTCTGCCAGATCCCATGGCCCAGGGAGGGGAGGAGAGAGGAGAAATAATGAGATTTCCCATCCAGAATCGTGGGGGATTTATAGCTGTTGTGATAACCTCGGCCGTTAGTGAGGCTTGCACAAGAAACCATGCTGATTTCCAAGTTCCTGATTTACTAAACAACAAAATGAAAAGTCAGCATAAATCACCCCTGCTCACACAAGTGGCAGCTGTGGGGTCCCTGGGAGCCTGCACATGGATATATGAAGGCTGGTGCCCGGGCGTCTTGACTCTGGGGTCTCCTCTGAGCTCTTACCAAGCCCAGGCACTGTATGGCAGTCTGACGGAGCCACCTCGTCCTGCGGTGGAATGCAGCAGCAGCTACTCAGAAGGCAGTTACAAAGAGCACAGAGCCAAACTGATGGTACCAGGGGCAATGGCATACTGGGGCTTGGTATGTCCAGGCAGGACAATGACAAACTCTTCTTCCCCATGCTTTGGGACAGGACCCCAGAGAGGTGCAGGATGGGGTTTTCCAGGACTCAGCCAGACAAAGCCACAGCGGCCCTGATCAAGTGCTGGAGATAGTCCTGCTACTGGTGGGAGGCTGGTCTGGAGACCCCCGAGCCCCCTTCCACCAGCTCTGCTGGGATCTTGTGTTTCCAGCAGTACATTTTCCCCAGGCGTCGTTGTCCCAGTCCAGGACGTTTCTGCTTTCTGTTGCACGCAGCCCTTCAGACAGCTTTCAGATGTGTCCTTTCCAAGAAAATACCCCCGCCTTCCCAAACCAGATGGAAGAGCTCACGTCCTTCAGAAATGACTGTGTTTTCCGGTGCTACTACTGAGTATGAAACCAGAGTTTAAAAAAAGAACAAAGTTAAAAACCCGAAACCTTACATGGCAACGGGGTGAGCTGCGGCATGTGCTGTGGCAGCAGGGGAGCAACGATGCGTGGTGCACCAAACCAGTGTCAACCTCGTGAGAAACTGGACGGCTGTCGGGACCTGCATTGAATGAGGCCAGAGAGGGCTTGCTGCAAGGGTGCACCTCAGGATCACCAAGCGAAGGTGAGCAACGGGGCAGATCATCAAAGTGGCCCTTGCGAAATGGCAAGGGGAAATCGGAGAGATCGGTACAGATCTGTAACAATCACGTTTGCTAGCTCGGCTCGCTTTTCTGCCTGTGCCATCAAATTAGCAGACGCTGGTAGTGAAGCAGGTTAAATATCCCCAGGCTTCTGTAAGGGAAGCCTGGGCAGGTATCACTCTATCTTACCATAAAAGACAAGAGAAGGGCCCAAGTGGTTTGAGCAACCGCCCCAAAACTACCGGTAACATTAGAAGCAAATTAAATTGGTGAGAAGGGAAACAGGCAAGTTGGACACATTCGTATCTGGAGAGAGAAGTTACTATTCTGATAAGATAAAGTGGAGAGACCCTGACACACTGCCAACACCAAATAGGATGGGGAAAGTTGCAAAGAGCTGAGTGTGCTTAGGACTAAGGACAGAAGGAAAGAATATTAATTTCCAAAATGAAGACACACAGCAGACCTCTAAAGAAATACAAGCAAGTTTGTTAGGGGCAGAACCAGGTAATCTGGAGCTCAGTGAAAACACAGTGTCTCAGGCAGAAGGGTAAATAGAAGGCACGTGGATGCAGAACAATTCACTGACCTCCTGGAGATCCATCACTCCTTCAGGCATCAGGAAGGGAGACTGGACGTGGCTTCAGGGGGATTTGGTGTCCCAGGTCTGTGACTCTGAACTCCACAGCTGGGCCATGTTCCCAGCATCACCCTCAACCCAGGAACTAACCAAAGACTCTGGACAAAAACCCTAATGAATGACTTGGTCCTTTCTTTCCCCATCCATCTACCTGCAACCATTTCTGGTAGCAGACCATTCCCTGGATTTTCCTGGACCCTCTTTATATATATGTGATGGGAGACTGACACCTGTAATATGAAAAAATACATTGTGCTAAGAGATTAGCCTGACTTTCCATACTGGTTTCTCCTCCTGACCAGTCTGCAGACCCCGGTATTATATACTGGGTCTGGTCCCATAAGCTGTCTTCCAACCTACAGACACTTCAGTAAAATTCAAATATTTCTTCCTTATTCACAGGTTAGGCTGGAGGGTGCATTGCTCTTTGCTAAGCAGGGCAATGGACACAGTGATGATTGCTTTGAGGCTTACAAAGAGGAAAATGTTGTTTCTGGATAAATAGTCCCATCACATAGCTCACACAGCACGTGATGCAGCATGCGGTGAGCAGAGTCCCCAGCAGCCTGCTCATTTCCATTGGTGCTGTGCCGAACGCTTTTTTATCCAAATTGCACTCGTGGCCCTTGAGTCTTAGGAGATGTTATGTTACAGACCCTGGTTTATTGGGCCAGGGTTACCGGTTATTGATTTCAGAGTTAATCTTACGGAGTCCCCAGCCTTCAAGGTACTGTAGAACTTACCGTGCCAAAATTCATGGGGTAAATCAGTGCCATTCACTGCCCTAACGCATAGAGGCTGAGCAGCGGTCAGTGTTTCATACCACATGTGCAGGGGGATCTCTTCAGGACTGTCCTACCACACCTTTGTGGCTGGGAAGCATCCTCTGCACCTCTGGTGGGTCCCTCGTCTGCGCTCCAGTGTGCTTGGGCTTCACCTCCATCCCCCAGACTGGTATCAGCCCAGGCAGACAGCCCAGTCCTGCTGTTGTCACAGGAGGAAAATTCCCCAGAGACAGAAAAATGAACTTTTATCATTAAATTCTGCCCAGCTCATCACTGCCCAGGACACAGAAGCACAGAGGTGCTGCAGAGGCTCCCCAGACATCCAGGTCATCTGGGGTCCTGGCTGGGCCTTGCCCGACCTGACCGGAGGGGATAGTCTGCCCCAGGATAAGACCCATCCTCCGGTCTGGTAAAGTCTGGCCCAAAGAATCGAGATACTTTTGTCTCCCAGACAAACCCTCCTCGGTGACTGCGATGGTTTCCTACGGTGGGGACTTTCTACCTCTCGTTGCAAAGCCCCGTGGCCAGAAGGGCTTTCCAAGCCTGCATCTTTCTTATCATTCTTTGCCAAATCCCGGTGCAAATTCTGCAATAAAGAGCTAAGCTGTATGTGGGTTTTCTGTGGCTGGATCACAAACACCCTCTGGTCGCATATATATTATGCTGTGAGACCAGCATGTTACTTTATAGTTTACATCAGCTGTCAGGATTTCATGCTCTTCCTCAATTCTTCCTCAATTTTCTTTGTAACAATTTAGACCAAGAGACTTTGTGGCTGGACAGGAGGCATTCTCCATGCAAGAGTCCTTGCACTGACCTTACAAACTAATTGCAAGCAGGGAACAAGGAGGCCAGCACTGAGAAACACTAGGTGGGATGAGATAAGATAGGGCAGGATGGTATGGCATGGCATGGTACAGGGAAGAGATGGCTGGGGATGGAGGGCAGAAGATGTGTCACACTGGTGGTGTGACCTGCGTATCCCATCCTCATCTGTGGGAGCTTCTCACAGCCCTGCTCATACCAATGGGAACAAATCCGCATGGGGTGTTTTTCTCTCCTTCTAATAGGGGGAAAATGGTTTAATGGGGTTTTGTGCCTCACTGCCCGTTTGCTGTCATTTTCAGCCCACATTTTTGCACTGAAATACCTCAAGCAACTAAATACAAATGCTCCTCTAGGTTTCCTCTGCTTGACACAAAGCTGCTGAGAAATCTCAGATTCTCATTAGGGCTGCCTGTTTGTGGGGGCAAAACAGGGGAAAGGAGTCACACAAAACACACGAAAGCCCTGGAGATGGAGGAGGGCCCACGCAGGGTCCCCAGCCCCACTGAGAAACCCTTGTTTGGTAATAAAAATATTCCAAGCCATTTAATAAAACTTGACAAATGGCATGAAAGTGTTTCACAGCTCTGGTCATTTTCCCATCAGTGACGACCCGGGAACAAAACAGAGCTGAGTTTGTAAAGGACTGTGGGGGAGCAGCGCTTATTAGATTACAAAGAACATGACTTGTTGTGAGAAAACCCAAAAAGTCATGTTTTTTGTCATGAAAGTCTAGGCTGTGACAAATTCAACGCGTTAATCATGATGGATTTTTACTGGAAATCCGTAATGCAGAGTACGGTCATTAAAGAGCTGGCCTCGTGCCCCGCTCCAGCCCTCCTGCTTTGGCTGTGGTCGAGTAGCAGTGAAGCTGCACGCTGAGATTATCCTTGCATGTACCAAGGAGGCAAACTGGTGTGATCATCTCCAAAAAAAGGGACCGCTGAATCCTCACTCCCACAACAGCCTCCCTTGTTGTGTCAAGGGCTGGTGGGACCGTTTTCTCTGACCAAATCCGCGTTTCACATCTCTCCCTGCCTGACCCATCTCTTGTTCCTGCAGATAAATCACTCTCTTGTCCTCCTCGGGAAGCACGGTCCGCGATCACAAACGAGCCTTTCTCCGCAGGGCACGCTGATGTCAATCTGCAGTTTTCTTTTTTTCTACTTCTCCCGTTTTTTTTCTCCCTTCTCTTCCCTTTAGGAAGCTCTTTTCGAACAGGTCCCCTTCCCGTTTGGCCCAGAGGTTCCTCCTCTGAACTTGCAACCCTTCCCAGCCTGCACTGTTGCTTTCCCATTGAATAACACACCTCGTCCTAGGCTGCTTTCTCATCGGGTGGAGTGGGAAGTGGCTGCAGGGGTGGCCCGAGTTTTTCAGGGGAGACACAATTTTAGCTGCTGGTCCCTCTGCTGCCCAGACAGTGCTTGAGCTGCAGGAGCAGCTTCAGAGAGGATGGTCCCGTGGGAGGGAGAGGCCAGAGCGATGAGCTGGTGTGCTCCATGGTGGGGATGGAGAACGGGCACTGGAGAAAGCGGTGGGAAGAAATGGTCAGCGGGGAGGAGAGTGAAGGTCTGTGAGGGCTCGGCTGAAGGATGGACCGGTGGTCAGGAGTCTGGACCTCACCAGAGGAGAATGGAGGAACAAAAGGGAGGGAATCACACCTAAGACGAGAGAAAAGAGGTGCCCAAGGGTGAGAAGGGGAGGGAGGGCAGGGAGGAAGGACTGCATCAGGAAGTACCAAGGGAAGTTTGAAGAAGGCAGCAGCTCAGCTGAGAAAAGCCCCTGGCACAGCCCTGCAAGGAAACATGCAAAGCATCTTCCCATGTTGTTTCACACTCCTTGGCCCTTCTCTGCAACAGCCCTTGTCTCCAAGCTGTGGTGGGGTTAACGCCGTTGCAAGGCTCTCGGAGTTGCCCCATCGTGTGTAGGTCTCAATGTGGTCCCCAGGGCACAGGAAGGGAGCTGCCCTGGGCATCCCAGGGGACATCCATTCCCCAGTCGTTGCTCTGCTGGGTGTAGGTCAAACCCTTCCTGTTGCCTCTGGCTGGGCTCTGGGGTTTTCCCGCACATCCTCCAGCCTTCGTGTCAGCATCTTTCCTGTTTAATCTTCACGTGATCCATGATGGATCCTGCACAGAGAAGGGAAGCAAAGAGCAGCCCACACGATAGGATGCAATCACTTTTAAGCCAGCACAGGAGGTGGGTCAGCCAAGCAAACCTCCAAACTGCACCAGCCGCTTCCTACCCATGGACCCTGACCCTGCAGCGGTGCCCAGGGCTTCCAGATCCTTCCCACAGCCTTCTATAGAACCATATTGCCTGACACGGAGGACACATCTGCAGCCCTTTTCCCAGCAGGAGCATCACAGCATCCCGCTGCCCAACACAGGGGTGCCACATGCACCGTAAAAAGGGCTCTGGGAACCCTCCCTCCTTCCCCACAGCTCCATCCCCTTTCTTTCTGACCCTCCCCATATTGGCTTTTCTCCCCTGCTCCCTTTCACACTCGGTGCTCCCTTCCCGCTTATTAACTCTCCAACCCGCCCGAGGAAATGTGCCCCCCGCGACAGCTCTGCGCAGAGGATTTATGAGCCCAGCTCTCAGGGGAAGGAGCCTGGGCATAAATCACAGAATATTTAGGAAAGTGATCTACATTTATTACACTTAATACTATATTTAGCATGTCCAAGAGGACCTTATAAATCAGAGACAGTGCAGAGCTCAGTACAGGGTCCTGGGGGAACCCGTCCGCTCAGTGAACGTGTGCGAAGTCTGAAATCAGCAAGAGCAAATTTATGTTTGAATTCTTTGCTAAGTTTATTCCCCTAATTAGGGCTGCATATCATGCTGATGGTTTCCTGAATTGGGCTGGGGATTCGGGGCCCGGGCTCACTGCCTCTCCCCACCGGCAGCTTCTCCGCACACACACACTGGCTGCACCGGCCCATCCTCCAGCACTGTGCCGGCAAAGTCTTTAAGCATCCGTCCCGCTGAGGGATGACAGCGCCGAACAGGCGATCGTTAGTCTTCACATAATCCCAGGTTAATGCACCGTGCTCCGGCTCAACATCAGCCCACTGCTGCAGGCTCCTAAAAGAGACATAAAGTCCTCTTGTATTTCATAGAGAGCCCTGGGTCCGGCTCGGCCCCTGTCTCCTCTCCTGCTTCACTGCTGTTTAACACTCCATCGTCACAGGCCAGATATACGCCTCCCCGCCAACTGTGCTGGACCCGCGACTCGCCTTCATCTCCTTTGCAGCCAGAGCTGCAAAACAGGCAGTTCCTGGCTTCTTTTCTGGAGCTCAGCACGTCTGCCACAGGTTTGGGCTCAGGTAGGGGAGCCTTGATAGGCTGGTGATGGACTGCAGGGAAAAGGGAGGATGAAATGAAGACTTTGGTCCATAAAGCCTTGCTGTCCTCTGAAATTGGTATCTCTGATGGCAACAGAGGTCTGTCATGAGGTGGGGAGTCTGGTCCCTTTAGAAGGAGGACAGACCTTCTCCAGCTGGTGCTGAACTGGCCATTCCCACCCTGCTTCTGCTCCCAATGCATGAAATCCCCAAGACAGTGGATAAAAATGGCAAAAAATAGCACGCGACTTTTTTCCAGCTGAAGGGTCCCTGGAGAAGTGACCCTCAGCCATCTCTCCCCAGTCCCAGTCGATCAGGACACACTGGTCCCACAGCATTGGGTTGGGTGCTTTGCACAGGTGCCAACACAGCTCCAGGGATGGTGGTGGCAGCTCCTGGCAGCGGCCAGGTCACCTCCTGCCAGCTCTCGGCTGAAGCTGGCCAAGCGTCCTCCCCAAAATAACTGAGCGAGAGGCACGAGCTGCTAATGGGAGCAGCCGTCTTGTTTCCTGACGCAGCATTTCAGCCCAGGTGGACGGAGGAAAGCCCGCTGCATTGTTCTCCTGGTGCTGAGAGGTTTATGCGGCAGCTCTGCTGCTGACGCACTGACGGCTGGGCTCCCGGGAGGACTGGCAGGTCGCGGGCAGAGGCGTCTTGCCAGGGGGCCCAGGGCAATGCACGAGCCGAGCAGCGTGAAGCTGGGATGTGTCGAGCGGAGAGCACGGTGTGGAGGAGCGGAGCCGTGACCCCGAGGCAGCTGGTCCTTGCAGGCCGGGTGCTGCTTCCCATTGCACTTCACAGGGGATGCTTGTTCCAGCATGGGGGTTTGAGGGGTGACCGGCACCGTCCTGAGGCGGCTGAGCACTCAGGAGCAGCAACCCAGCCATGTTCACAATCCCTCTCTGGCAACTTGAGACGATGACTTGATATCAGAAGAGACTTCAGCCCCACTGAGGGAAAGGTGTTCCCTATCTAATGGCCTGGCATGGAGACTGTGAGTGACCCTCAGCACACATGCCCGCTGCCAGTGGGTCAGGCCTGGGTCCCAAAACAGGCGCCTCCAACCGCCGGCACATCAGAGATGCTGCAGCAGTGCCAGCCCATGTGCGGGCTGGTGCAGCGCCGGGGTCAGCAGGAACATTTCCTCACCTCGCTGAGGCCCCCGCACCCCAGCCAGGCGCGTTCACATCGGCAGCCAAAGGTTCCCCCCTTCCCGGAAAGCCCCGCTGCCCGTGGCCAGCCCGTGGCTCCTGCCTGCCCGCCTGCCCGGGAGCCCTGGGACCCCACGGCTGGGTGCGTGTGTGTCGGTCTGTCTGTCTCCTCTCGCGATTTTCCAGGAAAGCCGCCGTGATTTACGAGCCGCGGACAGTGCGAGCTGAGTGCTCAGGAGAGCTTGATTACAGTTTCCCAGAGGAAGCTGTCTGTTTGGAGATGGCAAGGTGACAGGGTTTATACAGAACAGCACAATGTGTCTAAGCAAAGCTGTCAGCCGGAGACGGATGAAGTGATGGAGAAAGCCCATTACTTCATTCACACCTCAACAGGCAAACAATAAAACACTTACACACAGCAGCGGCCGCCGGGGGGAGGGGATCCCCCAGCCCCTGCAAAAATGCAGCAAGCTGCTGCGGAGTCATTTTCTGCTCTTCGGCCTCAGCAGCATAGGGCAAAGGAAGGGACGGAGGGGAGAAGCAGCACAGAGGGAAGATGTGTCACCCCTTGGAGATGGGCATTTGTCCCCGAGGTGGTGTGCCACGTTGTTGCGTTGGACCATAACAAACCCCTGATGCACGCGCCCTCTTCGGCCGCAGCATCGAAAGTCCAAGCCTGAACAAGGGACCCATTCTGCATCATGCACCGGGTGGCTGGTGCTCGTACCTCTCGGGGCCAAGAGCTATCATGGCACCAAGACTGGGGACGTGAAAGGAACCGTGTGCTGGGCAGGCAGAGCCCAGCCCGTTGGCCCAACTGGCCGATTTAGCCCAGTTGACCTGGGAGCAATATCTGGATTTGCACAGAGGCCACCACCAGCTGTCCGGGAACCCAGAGCTCTTGCTCTCAGCGTGCAGGAGCACCTCCACGGTGACCTGCTGACACTGGCCAACCCACCTGCACGGGGGAGCTGGTTGGGGCACAGTCGGCAGTTGTCAATGAAGAGCAAATGGTGCAAAAAAGACTTGGCAAAATGTGTGTTTTTCTTTCATCAAATCACCTCACACGGACCTGCAGGTCACCGATCCCAGCACGTGGAGAAAACTGTTACCCTGCTCCCTTAGGATGACTACTGCAACAATGAGAGGGGGCAGAAACAACACCCCAGCCTCCCCTCGGCACCACCTGAAGCAGCTGTGGACAGGAGAAGGTGGAAACATCTGCTGCAATTTGTGCAATAACCCATCTGGTTTGTAGGAGCACTCGGTAAAGCCTCCGGGTCCCTGAGTAACCAGAACTGCCCCAGCCTGGAGGATGTCCCACATGGAAACACCACAGCTCATGGTGAAGCCCCAGCGGATTGCGTGCTGGATGGGGAAATGATGGAATGCTGGTACCCTGGGATGCAACAACACATCCTTATTATACTGGTTTTCTGAGACATGCCCTGGGCTCTGCTTGTTGCTGGACGTCACTGGGAAGTTCTTCTGGTGAGAAGTCAGACAGAGTTGGGTCAGTGACTCAAAACCCAGGATGGGCAGCAACCTCGTGCACGGTGGAATAACAGGACGATAAAATCAACAGGGCTCACGCTGGGACATACTCACTGTATGTCCTTGGCTGACACTCAAGTATCCGAAAATAATGACTCAGGATGCGATTCCTGTTAGGAAGCCTATTTTGCTTTCACTAGCTGCCTCCCAGCTGAGCGGGCCCCTCGGAGAAGGTACATCCATCTCTCCCGGGGTTCAGCAGGAGCTGAGCTCTGCTAATGCTCCTGCCTTGAACTCCTTGCCAGACTAAGCTCTCCTCAAAAGCAGAAAATTAATTACCTGGCTGGCTTGTGGGCTTTTCACAGGAAAGAGAAACCTCTGATGTTCTCACTTGCAGTGTTGGGGATGGAAAGCACCAGCACTGAGGCTTGTTTATTGGGATTAGACGCCAACGACAAGCTCACATGCTAAAATTTTCTAGGAAACTCTGTAATGACCAGTCAAGGAGCTTTAAAGTTCAGCCTGCAAACTAAGTCATTTAAAGCATAGGCTGGCAATTTTAATGGCAGAGAGACTCTGGCCACTGCCGTGTGGTTGGAAAAGCTCTCTTACACCAGTGTAACCATCCCCCCTCCCTGCGTGGGACAAGCTAGCCCAGGAGAAAGAGGTTTTCTTACTTTCCTTTTCCGGGAGATATTCCTAATCCAGTTTCTGTATGCTGGGCAGGAGTTCTGAACACGCTATGGTGGGTGCTGATGAATTGGGTCTGCTGGATTTTGCTTTTTCCATGTGTTTTTCTGTTGGTCTGTTACAGCATTACTGGCTGCATGTTGCATGCCTGAGCACAAAGTTGCACGGTCTCTTCTGCCAGGAGCTGGAACCACATGAGAAATTTCTCCTCTTCCACCATCTCCCTGCGGTGAGGAAATACCCAGGGAAAGAACCTTCATCTTCTCAGCATTCGATCTCCTCCTCTGCACCGGCTTCCTCCTCTTCAGTTTTCCCTGTGCTGCTTATTAGCAGGACTGTCCTTGTTTGGTGTTAGTGGGCAACATGACAACACGCGCAGGCACGTGTCCTTCTCCTACCCCATGTCTGCATGGGTGCGAGTTGATTCTTTGCACCTTATTCTTCAGATCTTTCCAGGGGGGGAAACTACTCTGGAGGGTGGGGGAAATTGCACCTCCCTGGCGCTGCCCTAAGGAGAGATGGTTGCGTGGCAGGGGGAGATGCAGGCAGGAGAAATCCCCGACCGGGGCTGTGATCTGGGAAAAGGTGGGGAAAAACCTCCTGGGAAGAGCAGGGAGCAGAAACACAGCCAGTCCTCAGGAAAGGAAAGAGAAAGTCCTCATGAAGGAAAGAGAAACGTTTCCTGGGGGTCTGAGGGACGCTGCAGAAATCAGTGCAAATGAGAAGAGGGGGTCTGCCTTGTGTACGGACGGCCAACCTCCCTCACCCAGCACACACAGCTTAAACGTTGTGCTTTCACAGAGCTTCTGAGGGCAAGTCGCTTAGCTTCTTAACAGTAATCAGAAGAGGTTTGAGCAATTTTCAGGTTCGAGTCTCTTGGCTTTTCGGCTCGCACCAGGTGTGCAGTCCCTGCCTGCAGCAAGCCGTCGGAGCAGGCGCATCGCTCCTCGTTTGTTAATAAACCCGGGTTCCTCATCATGCCGAGTCCGGGCACGGCGTTGAGCCAACAGAAGACACATTCTCTCCACGCTCTTTCCATTCTCTCTGATGGAGATTTTTGGGAGAGTTTCAGATTTTTTTTTTTTTTTCTTTTTTTTAAAAAAGAGAATTTTAAAAAATCGTAATTTTTGGAAAAAATCCCAATCAAACTTGGCAGCAGAAGAACAATATTTCATAAAAATGGGATATTTTGAAAGAAGGCTCTTTAATTCCAAGGAAAACAGTGCTTGTTCAGAGTAATTGTGTGGGATTACTTCTGACCGCACTCGATCAGGACAGCCCTGCCTGGCGATAGGGGCTGGCACAACCACCCAGCGCGGTGCTGCCCCCGCTCCCCTCCGCAGAGGGGGCTTGGTGTGCGCCCTGCAGGTGCTTTACTAATGAAAAATGTATTGGAAAATGAAAAATGATCCCTCCTCCATCCCCATCCCTCCTTTCCCTGCCAGCAGCCAGCACCTTGCACGTGCCTTGATGTCCGCAATACTGGGGGCACTGCAGTAGCTGCTTCTCTTGCCCAGTTCCAGTAGAAAATACAGACTTTCCCAGTTTACCGGCTGTTACAACCCTGCTTAGCAGCATCTTTGTCTGTGCTTTTGGAAAGCCTGGCACCCCTGACGGATGAGCTCAACGGCTCGCTCTTGGGTGAGTCGCCGGAGTGTGACTGCCGCGGACGGACACCGCGGACGGACAGCTTCGTGTTTTGCAACCCGGCCGCCAGAGCTGCCAGGCGGATTGTGCAACCCGTGCGCGGAACAGCGTCTGTCTGGAGCGGGAGCAGCCTCCCAGCAAGCGGAGCAGACAGCTTCTGGGCAAGGGTGAATCACCCACCGGGCTTGGACCAGCCGAACTCGGAGTGCCTTCGCCTTGTACGGGTGCTTTGCTGAAGTGCTTTAGAGTTCAGAGTGAGGGGGTAACAGCTAATAACCGGTTATTTCTCTAAAGCAGTGTCACATTCTTAAAGAGTAAGGTGCTACGTGCAGAAACCCACAAAGTGGCAAACTTTTTTTGCCACTGCAGAAACCCTTTACAGAAAAAACCCTTGACTGCAGACAGCACTGGTTTTTGGATATGCTAAAATCTTATCCTTGGAGGGCAGCTGCTACCCAGCTCCTCTACCTGAAAACGTTGCAGGAAAACATATGTGGGCTTTTCCTGGCCAGCAAGGTAAGTTTTTCTCCACCCGCCCAGCCAGGCCAGCAGCGTTCTCCTGTGTGTGCATCCAGTGGAAAGGGGTCCCTGCATGAAGTGATGCTGTAGTTTTACAGGAAAAACAACAGCATTAGGGGAACAGATCACATCTCTGCCTTTAGCTCACATGCTTGCCACCATGACTTGATTTGCCCCGAAGTATAACGTTTCTGATGTCTCTCACTGCAGCGTCTCTAAACTCTGGGCACAATGGGTGGCAATCTGCCTCGTTTCATAGCTGTGGCTAGATCCTGGCTCCCTGCTGGACCAATATTTCTGGAGAGGGGAGGAAGAGCTTTCAGAGACGAAGGGCAAAGTTGCATCCAGGGTCAGGGCAGAAGTATGAATCCCCCCTTGTGATCTGAGCATATACTCCAGGAGAGAGCAACGAAGCTGGGACATGTCCCCTCCTCGGGGGCTAGCATCCCACTATATTGTCTCCTCTCTCACCTCTCTGTGACACCATGGGGGAACTTCTGTTTATATTGGAGCTGAATATCTGGGGTGCTGTAGGAGAGGTAATATCCCTTTGGCCTCATCTGGCCCTTTGACTGCACCAGGGAGCCCAGGCTGGTTGCAGGATGTCCAAGCACCATGCGCTGCAGTAGAAGTAGTGTTACAAAACTCCTGGCTCTGTATTTTGGTGCTGTTCCAGCAGGACATTCGGATAATGGGAAACTGCAGAAATAAATCTGAGTCTTGGCTCTCCGCAGCCTGGGATCTGCCCAACTGAATCCGAGACGAGCTGGCGTCACAGCACCCACAGCCCCATGGGATCAGAGGCAGGGGCTATCTGCTGCCTTTCATTACCCTGCCCCACTGCCTTCCCAAAAATAATCCCAGATTCTTGGAAGATAAGGCCTTTGAAGCTCCCTTGATCTCTTCAGTTTCTGAGTGTGTTTTTCCCTTCTAAATTCACTGTTTTCAGAGATTTCAGCTGTTTCTTTGTATCTAAAAGTGGTGAAATAGAGGAAGCGAACACCAGGCAGCACTTCCAACCACTGTGAAGCACCAATGTGGGTGCACGCTGTAATCCAGCCCCCTCAAACCCTGCTCTTCCAGCTTTGGTATCGTGCACACACACACCCAACTGTAGCTGGGACGAAGCTTTCTCCTGCAGACCTTCCACCTCGCGCTGATCTGCCAAGCAAAACCCAATGGGAGGTCTCAGCTCTAGGAGCAGATTGAGGCCCCTGCATGCTCTGTGCATGAATTGTGGGGCTCAGCCCAGTGGGGCAGCACGTTGTGCTGGGACACCGTAGGAAATACCAGAGGCGGGACATTTCTGGAGCTGTGTCTCATCTGGTCTCAGCACTGTCCACCAGGCCATGAGGAGGCTGACCAGAGCTGGAGACAACCTTCTGCATTTGGCACGGGGACCGGCACTTCCTCTTTTGATCAGGAAGGGCTGCATTCCTTTGGAGCACCTCTCCAGGACATAGGTTCTCACTTGTAGTCAGAAGAGTTGCTTGACCTCCCTAGGCAAGGGTCTAACATCCTTGATTTTGCTTCTCTCCAACAAGGAAGCTCCGCAGGGAGCTGTGTAAGCTGTACGTGAGGACCTTCCTAGGAGTTTCCTCTAGTACCAGCAGCCTATAAACCCAATCTAGTGATAGGACGAGGGGCAATGGTTTAAACTAGAGCAGGGCAGGTTTAGATGAGCCATTAGGAAGAAGTTCTTTACCCTGAGGGTGGTGAGACACTGGCCCAGGTTGCCCAGAGAGGGGGTGGAGGCCCCATCCCTGGAGACATTCAAGGCCAGGCTGGATGAGACTCTGAGCAACCTGATCTAGTTGACAATGTCCCTGCTGACTGCAGGGGGGTTGGACTAGATGGCCTAAAGAGGTCCCTTCCAGACCAACACATTCTATGATTCCATGATGATTCTATGATTCTTCTGGTCACAGGCCAACTGCTGTAGCAAGTAGACTCCCGTGCACAAACTGAGCTGTGTCACCATCGCTCAATGTTGGGGTAAGACACTTTCTGTGGCCTTTGGCCGAGCTGACCTCAGGTGAGACACAGTCGTGGGGGAACTGAAGATGTTGAGGTCCAGACTACCCAAGCAGAGCAGATGGGGACACCCCAAACACACATCAACGTCCCCAGCCTTCTGTTGCATCCAACCTTCTGAATCACAAAAGGTTCCCAGAGGCAGAGCACCCCAGTGTGCTGGCAGTGCCCGGACAAGTGGGGGTCTCTTGGGGGGCAAGCAACCAACACTTGGACAGGCTGCCTCCACATCCAGAAGAGGCAGTTGGGAGGTACCTATGTTTCTGAAAACCTGCTGTGTTTAGGTATTTTTGGCTAACTTAGGCCAAAAAGGTTAAATGAAGCTGCAGCCCAGCAAGAAGTGCTATCCTCCTCATAAAGATGAAACGGAAAGATGTTTTTAATCAGAAACTACAGAAGAAAGATGCTTCATGAGTAACCTAAGGTTAATGAGCCCATCATCAAGGCTGGGAGTTAATAATGTGGCTGGAGTGGAAATCTCAGAATGGGACTTGGGGCAGGTCCCAAATGAGTCACCTACCACGAGACAAGATTCTGTCATGCACTGGGCATCCAAACTGGCACACAGCAAAGGTGACCCAGTGCTGCTGGCATTGATAGGGTCAGATACAGGGGGAACAGATGTGGGCAGAAAGTAGCAGGAGCTGGAAAGTCTCCTCAGGTCTCCACAGTGCAACAGGAGGACCAGGAATTTGGCTGAATCTTCCGGGCCAAATTTGGCAGCTCAAGGGAATGCGCTTTTAAATTTGAATGAAGTTGTATCCCAAGTCCTTGATCTGCTTGTAAGACACCTGAGACCTTACAGGAAGGGTTGGGGAACAAGGTGTTTCCTTGTGGGGCCATTATATGACCTTTTACTGGTTGCATGATCTTCAGCAGGTGATGGTCAGTAGAAAAGCCATGCTGCTGCGGGTGATCCTTGGCTGCAGCTGCATTTTGGACACCTCCTATGAAACACTCCTGGAAACAGACAGAGAAAAAAAAGATTTGGGGAAAGCGTGGGGTGTTTACCTGGGCAAACCACTGCGGAGGCACCCCATCTCCATGCAGAACAGGCCTGGAGAAGAGAGCCATTTGAAGCCAGTGCAAAACTCTCCAAATTTGTCCCTGTGCTACTGGGAACAAGTACGGGACGTTTCTGGGATCAGAAAGTACAGGTTTTTAGGATACCTGTGTGGAGTGTGATGCTGGGCTGGAAGCACTGGGGAACAGAGCTGAACAAGGCACAAATGACTGCTTTTTGTGGCAGCAGAGCTGGGGACTCCCCAAGGAGCCGACATTCTGCCTGCGAGACTGGGATGAAGGAAGAAGCAAATAAATCCCTTTTTCTCTGGCCAGGTGGTTTCCTTTTGACAAATGATGGCTGTGGGTCAGGCAGGTCTGGTTTTACAGCCCCCCTGTGCCAGCCTGACATGCCCATAACTCTGCTCTGGCAGATTACAGAAACGATTGCTCATTCCACAAGGAAAGCCAGAGGCTAATTACAGCGAGGCGTGTAACACGATCCTGGCGTACGGAAGAGCTCTCAGTTTTGGCTTTCCCCACACTGCCCAGGGGCGCGTCTCAGTGCCCTCTCTTACATGCACATGCTTCCCTTTTCACATCCCAGACGGCTTTCAGCAGAAAGAGCCATGAAGCTCACGCAGCATCCCTTGGCCAGCCACACTGCATCCCACATCCCTCAGGGCTCGCACATACTTGACAGTGAGACCCCAGGGGATCTGGAAATCGCTGACGACAGGGAAAACCGTCCAGGTGACGGGGGCAAGAGGACTGTGGTGGGAGGTGAGCAAGAAGGAGCTGCTTGGACACTCGCACAGTACTGGAGCATCTCCCAGGGACAACACAGTCCTCTCTGGTGCATCACAACGAGGGCCAAAGCAGAGCTCCTCACTCAAAGGTGATCTCTGGACCGGGGCATGAGGAACTGATAAAGGATCAATGGATGAAAAGCAGCTGGGATGTTGCAGATCCCAGTGAGAGAAATGTTAAATGATGGGCATGCCCATAAATGATGGGCATCCAGACCTGCCCCAGCCAGGCTGCCCCAGCCCAGCCACCTCCCTCCTCCTCGCCTACTGCGATGCTCAGTCTGCTCTGCAGCTGGTGGTCTACCCTCCTGGAGATCAAGATGGCCCATGCAGGGGGGTAGAGATCCTCCATGTTGGGAATCATGGATTGTTTCTTGGGATCTGGGAGCTCCCATGCCAGCAACGAGATCTCCTGAGCCCCAGATGAGAGGCACAGAGAGACTCAGTCCAAAAGAGGGAAGAGTGTCCCATGAAATGCCCTGGAGCCATGCTCCACCCCAGACCCCCAGCTGAGCTGCGCAGTCCCCCAGAAATCAATGCTGAACAGGATGTTCAGCAACCACAGCGTGTTTCTGGTCCCTCTGTGCAAGGAGAAGCCATGAGAGATGGTGGAGTCCTACCCCTCACGCAAGCTCAGCTCTCCAGCTCTGAAACAGATTGATGGCTTGGAGAAAAGGGTCTTCTGAGGGAGCAGGGAGAAGACCAGCCCCTCCTCACTGCCTTGCTGCAGAGGAGCTGGGGGAAGCAGGGCCGGCTCAGAGGCCACAGCATCCCCAGTTGGCGGAGACGGACCCATTCTCCGCCACCGCTCAGGAATGTGGCTCGAGGTGGAGAGGCAGGTGCTGGAAGGAGGGTTGCAACCAGTCTCGCCCTCCAAGAAAAATACCAGCCCTGCTCACCGAGGGGAAGGAGCAGGAGCGGCCTCTGCACAGCCAGATTTATGGGCCCCAACAGGCTGGAAAAAATCCAGTGAACATTTCAGCAAATCCAGCCTCCGTCAGAAGTTACAGAGTGATAGGTGTAAGTCCCCGCCAGACCCGCAGCTGCTCCCCGTCCTGAGCCAGCCCCGGGCAGCCGGTGAAGTCACCCTTGCACCTCGGGTTGCGGGGATGGCGATGGGGGCGGTGGTGGGTGCACCACAGGCACCGCTCCGGCCGGGTTTCTGCAACAGGAGAAGCAGGGGCAGCAGCTGGGGGCGGGCAAGGTACCCCCAGCACATGGAGGTGCACTGGGGGCCAGCATCACAACTGGAATGGATGAGGCATTTTTTTTAGGGGATGCATGACCTCAGCTATGAGGACCATGGGCTCATTTACAGAAAAAGGTGGAGATGGGTCTAGGTTGACCGTCTTCCAGGTCCCAACTGGGCCACCCCCTCTGGTAGGGTCTTCCAGGGGTCACACCCTGTTTGCAGCCATCAAGGGTGTCCACAAGGACTGTTGTCCTGAACCCCGCAGCTTGCATAGACAGCTTGCCCCTTCAGGCAGGAGATTGCTGCCCCTTCCAAAGAGCTCACAAGGGCATAAGGTCACCAAGTCTTGAACAGATGAGCAAGAGGAGAAAAAAAGGAGGGGAGATTCCCTTTAAAGTCATCAACATCTCCATTAATGTTGCCAGTGCCAGGTCTCAGCCTTCACCATCCTGCTTGTCCTCATCTGCAGGCAGCATGCTCTTTGGGACAAGGCTGGTCTCCTTGAGTTTGGAAATCACCTGCCATGCTGAGGGTGATAAAATCATCAACTTTCTGTGGCTGGGAGAGGCTGCTACTGCCCATCCATCCTTTGCCCAGCCCCATTCATCCTTCGCCCAGCCCCATTCATCCTTCTCCCGCTGCATCGCCAGAGAAGCTCTCTCCCCAGTATCTCCAAGGCTTTTTGCACAACAAAACCAGCCCTCATCTTGAGATAATACCTCTGTCTCAGCATCTGATTGGGAAGCAATGGAAGGGAGACAAGCCTCTACCTTGCACAGACCCAAAACTGCTGTGCGGTCTTCCCACCCGTTACACTGCAGAGGAGGTGCCCAAAATCCCCAGATCCTCAGCAGTCTCCAATGAGGGGATGAGCAAGGACCCTCCTGACAGATCTTCTCTGTCTGAGACAGGTGACAGTCCAGCTGCCTTCCCTGTCTCCGCAGAAATCCAAGCGCTTGTCTGGACACACAGCTCAGTGGCGAGGAGTCCTTGGCACTCCAAGCATGGGGAGGATAAATCAGCCACCCCTGCGCCCATGCCTGCTGCGGGTATGATTTATCGGCTGGTTGCGGAGCCCAGGGTGCTCACCTGTTGAGGCAGGGCTCACCGGGAGAGGGGGAGAGTGAATGACCTAGCGGGGGGTTGGTGACGGGGGGTTCTCAATGGGGAGAAGCCAGCCCCGTGTCCTGGTGCCCTGGGCAGCACGGCACCGGGGCAAGGGCAAGGATGCAGAAGAGGGAGGAGCACAGGAGGCGAAGCAGCTGCTTTGCTCAGTGCCCCATGCCCTGAAAGGACTCACTTTCACTTGCTCATCATCTCAGGACACCAACAGTTTGCCTGTTCTTCTCACAGCCCAATTCTCCCTCCCAAAGGACACAGAGTCAGCGACGGTCCTTTGGCTCCTCAGAGGAGTCATTCTCTCCCTCCAGCGTCCCTGAAGCTGTGCAAGTCAAGATGCTGGGGCCATGGTGCCTTTGAGATAGGGAGGGAGGGCAGAAGCACATGGGCACTGGCTTTAGGATTGTGCCCCCCCATGCTGAGGTCTGTTGTGAAAGTGTGAAGAAGAGGGAGGACTCCACAGCGGTTTCTCTGCACCCCCACACCTCTCACTCGGGGCCAACCCCCCTGTGCAATGCCCCAGGTTGGTACCCAGCCCCACTCCCTTGAAGGGCTCTTCCAGAGCCAGTGCTCGGCCCTACTGCAGCCTGTCCTTCCATCCACATACCTGAAGCTGTGCAGGACCCGGTGTTCGTCTGCTGTCACCCCTGGATCCTGAAGGAGCTGTGCAGAGGTGGCTGAGCCTGGAGGCACCATGTCCGTGGAGGTGTGCTGGGCTCCCCGCTGGCCCTCTCGGAGGCGAGGATGCCCCATTCTGCGGCCGCTCAAAGCTCTCAGCCACAGTTTCATCATCGTGCCGGAGCCGCAGCAGCTCTCTGACCTGAGCCCAGGGTGAGACTCAGCACGCCAGTTCAGGCGCTTTTGCAGGTTTTATAGTGCCCTTTATCTCAGCTCCAAAGCAGACTGTGAAGAGCCGAGCCAGCCCCTTTGGAAAGGGCTCCTGCTTCAGTTTCCAAGTGCATCTGTCCATTTTAGCCAAGTTTCCTAATGAAACAGAGGTCATGGGATAGCACTCAGTGCCTCTGTGTATCTCTCTCAGCCCTCTGAAAGCTTGCCCAGCTTAATTTCCAAACATCTAGTGCAGTTCTCAGCGGTGATGTTCCTGGGAGATTTTTGGGAGGAGTGTGGAGGATCTGAGACTTCACAGATCTTCCCCCACAGATGCTAGGGAACTTCAGATCTATTAACCAGCAGACCATCCCCACAGAGACCGTTCCTCCAGGCACAAATAGTCAGGAAATCCAGCTCCAGCGTTTCTGCTCTTCCTAAATGGCTTCTTCTTCACACAGGCTCCTCAAACTCCCCCCACAGATAACCCTCCTTGAGGGAGCAGCAGAGATTCAGGAGCCGGCAGGAATGGAGATGCTTGTGAAGAACAGCTTCTGTGAAACATGGCACAGAAGTGTCCTTCCCTCTGTGTGGGACCTGCTCCTGAGCCTCACTGGACCGAGGAGCCAGCCCCAGCCACAGGTTTTGGAGCCACTTCCACCTTGACCATTCACCCTGGGTGTCTCTTTCCATCCATCCCTCTGCAGCATCCCACTGTCTGCCTCCACCTCTGTCTGTCCCTCTCCTTCTTGGAAAGAAGCACCTTCTTGGATGAGGAGGTCTGAGCACTCTTCTTTGCCCCATGGTCTGAAACTCCTCCTCTGCCCTGGGGGTCTCTCATGCAACCACCTCCAAGCACCCCCTCCCTCCTTGTGTCCACTAGACTTGACAGAGAGACGACAGTCACGGGCAGGCCCTGGCATTAACAGAGGTCACCGTGGTGGGTTAGCATCACCAGCTTTCAGACGTCACCCTAACACCCGGGTAACGCAGGCTCAGGAGAGCCATTGCACAACAGGCTGCCTGGACAAGGTGGAGTTGTGTTGGTGGCAGGCAGGAATAGAGACAAGAGGGTCACTCCATCCCAGGAAAGGAGGACAATTTCTGGGTTGGGTGTTGCAGAGAATATCAATACTTGCCTAGGAGGGAAGACTGCTGTCTGGAAGCATGTGTGCCATAGGCAACAGGCCTGGGGTTGAGCATGAAAAAATACTGCAATTGTCCAAAAGATCTGGTTTTGTATATCCTGAAACTCTTCACAAACACAAGCTGAACGTATGCACTACTTTTCTTTAGGAAAAATATTTCAGAGCAACTAAGCAAGGGTAGAGAGTTGTAAAGCTGACAGAGATTGGGCTCATCTCAGTGTGTCCCTGCAGATATCTTCCTCGAGATCAGGAATCCCTGGGGGATTCCCTAAGGAGAACATGGATATCCTTGTGCTGTCCGTGCCCAAGGGTTGGTGTTCAGTGAGACATGGAGGTGAGGCGGTAACAGGAGCAGTGTGGGGACTTGCACGTGATGGGGCGGCTGTCAGGCCAAGGTTGCACATTTCAAGATCTGAGCATCGTTTAAATGAGTGAAGAAGCCAGATAAAACAGCAAAGCCTTGTTCTTTTTTTTTTTTTTTTTATAATCTAATTTAAAAGCTTGTTACCTTCTGTAAAAGAGGGGGTTTGAAGTCTTTGATTTCTCCCCCTGGGCAATCTGTAATCCCTCAGCTAAGACCTGAGCCCTTTAATTAAGACCTCAGTCATTTAAATTGTTAATGAAGATCCATTGGGGGACCATCATTCTCATTTCTGATTTCATCTTATGCTCATTAGAGGGTCCTGATTAAAATTCATCATCTCAGAAGATATTTATAACTCTCTGACTATCCCTAGACCTCATTAATTCATAGCCACCTGTTTGGAAAGAGATGGGGGACCTAAAAGGCACCAGGCTGGATCCAGAGCTGGGGTAACACCGTGATGACTGATAGGTGAGAAAGTTGACCTCAGTGAGAGGAGCAGCCCCACACAGTATGCAAAGGGACATGAGGCTGCAAAGGGATGCCATGGGGGTAAGACATGAAGCCAGACTGTTGGGGTGAGAGGAAAGATGGCCAAGCAGTCACCAGCCAGATACGCCAAAGCAGAGAGAAATCCCCTCTCACATCAGGATCCTGGAAGGTACAAGGACTTGGAGATGTTAAGCCATAGGAAGAGCTCACCCCATGACTCTTCTTCTGTCCCACTGGCACATGTGGGTCCTGCCTGTCTCAACAAGCCACCAGGACATGGCCACTGCGCTCACCAGGCTCTGGGTCATCCAGCCTGGCTGCCCTGCTCCCTCCACAGCCTGCCCAACACTCAGCTTCTCTCCTGAACCTCAGTGAACCTCAGCCAGCCTCATGGACCTCACCCCTGGATGGGCCACGGGGTCCTTTTCATAGCAAAATCCCCCAGGGTAGGAGGGAGGGAAACACCAAAGCTTCCAACCCTTCTTCTTCCAACCCATGCCTCAGTTTGCGTTACTCTGGGCTTTGCCCCTTCCTCTCCCACCATGTCCTCCTTTGCACCACTGAAAGCTAAGCAGAAGATCTGCCTCTCCCACTTCTCCTACTCCTTTGCTATCACCCACATGCTGCCCTTACCTTTTTCTCTCCCTCACTAATGCTGTTTCCCATAGCTCCCTCTTTGCCTATTCCTCATCGTCCTTCCACTCCTGAAGTTTGCCGTCACTCTGATGATCTGCTGCACCAGTCGTTTCTCCCCACGTTCAGCCCACATCTGGGTCAGGGCCCCCAGGGCTGGGGACCAAGCCCAGGGATCAGAACATTTCTCTGGAGTCATTTGTCCCCTTGACTCAAAAGGAACCCTTTCCTTTGGGCTACCCAGTGTTTTTGCTTAGCCTCATATTCTCCAGCTTTGGGTCAGCCTTTAAATAAAAATGCCCTATAAAAATAGGAAAAGAATTTTGTTTCAAGGCTGTCTAATGAAATACTCCGGCACTTCTGAAATGAGACATTTTGCCTTGGAAACATCTAGCAGGACTATGCTGACACTTTCACACACATCCAAACGACTGAAACCTGAACTTACAGCTCCTTTTGGTCCTGCTGAAACTCCATTTTTGGTGAATTGCTACGCGTAAAAGGTTCCAGCTGGCTGCTCCCACCGCAGCCCGAGTTTCGCTGCCCTGCATCCCAGCTGAGTTTTGGGACAAGTCATCCCGGGCACCTTCCACCTTGCGTGTCACCACCAATGCTGTGGCAGTGGTATGCAGCTCACAGCTGTGCTGATGATGTGTGAGGCAGAGGAGAGCCCTCCTTCCTCACACGGTGGCTGAGCCCAGCCGGGTTTGTAGCAATCACCGCGTCACGAAGCAGGAAAAAATCCCTGGGTTGCTGTGGACGACAAAGAGGATGAATAAGAAGGATGATAAATGCACTTTGAATCTCTTTGCCTCTAGACAGACACATTTAAAGGTGACCTGCAAGGGACCTTCCCCTTTTGGTCCCAAATAATAGAAGCTCTGAATGGGTTTTAAAACTGGGTTTATTCTCTTTCTGGTTTTTTTGTTCCTATTAGAAATTCAGGTCCTTGTGCAGGCTCCTGAATGAGTGAGTGCAATGGGGATGTAACAGGAGGGAAGAGTGAACACAAGGGAATGAAAAATGTTTTTTAAACACTTTCCAAAGTGCCCAGCTTTTATCCGGCTGGAGTGGGAGAGGACACTGTTGAACGCAGTTTGCTTGGTGCATGACAGATTTATTTAACTCCAACAATTGTGTCGCGGTTTGGAGAAAGGAAGCCTTTGTAGAAGTTACAGCTCTCCATGGCAAGCAATCTCTATGCCCTTGCTGGAGCGAGGCCACTTTGCATGGAAGAATGAACTGCTTATATGGGGTGAGATGACCCCAGAGCCCACTGCTTGCCAGGAGGCATGATCTGGGATGGTCCATCTTACAGCAGCTTCAAGCCCTGGCTCTGCCCTTGTTAGCCAGGAAGGCATCACGACTGCATGAGTCCAGCCCAAAGAGCAGAGCATCTCTTGGGCAACGGAAAGACCCAGGACCTGAAACAGAAATTTCCGACTGCTACCAACTTCCCTTGAACTTCCCACAGGAACATGCTTATGTTTGAAGTCATCCAGGCAGCACTGGAGTAAATTATGTGTGATCACAGAATCACAGAATGGTGGGGTTGGAAGGGACCTCTGGAGATCATCCCGTCCCAACCCCCTGCCAGAGCAGGGTCACCCAGAGCAGGTGGCACAGGAACGCGTCCAGGCGTGTTTGGAATGTCTCCAGAGACGGAGACTCCACCACCTCTCTGGGCAGCCTGTGCCAGGGCTCTGCCACCCTCACAGGAAAGAAGTTCCTCCTCATGTTTAGGTGGAACTTCTTATGCTCAAGTTTGTGCCCATTACAATGGGCACCCGTTATTTTGATATCAGAACAAAGGGTGACCTCCCATCTACCTGGGTTGACCAGGACTAACTATGCTGCCTCAACAGGTCCCCATGTGGGAAAAGTCTTGGCAAGCTTCACAGGGACTAAGCTGTAACTGGAGTCTGGCTGCCTGGAACTAGGTCCCAGGAGTATTTCCAAGGCAGGCAGTGTGCTGGGGGCTGTTTTGGAAACAGGGCTATTGCCTTGGATCCAGGATCGCTGAGCAGAGTCCCTGCTTCTGCCTTCCCAAGGTCCATGGAAAAGCATCAATTTCCAAGGATCACCTTGGTAAATGTACCAGGGAGTCGCTCAGCCTTTCCCTTCAGGCTTCTTTGCTCCACAATAAGCAAGGGCTGATGGTTTGGAGAGATACGGAAAACGGTTATCAAGGACAGTACCCTCCAGCCCCTGTCTTCTGCTGGCAACTCTCTGTGTTACAGGTAGAGGAGCAGTCTTCTGCTAATGGGCACAGCACCATGACAGGTCTCACCCAGCCCTGGAAGAGGACAGAAATCTCACTCAGGTCAAAAAAATGAACACCAACAACATCTTTTGATGTTTTGAGACCAAAAAAATAGCCAGCGTGGCAAGACGATGCTCTCCCTCGGCTCTTCCCACACAGGGTAAGATGTGCCGTGGATGAGCCCCAGCCACCCACCAGTGGCCACCCCACCGAGGCACCTGGGCGCCAGCAGTTCATGCATGCAGTGCAGGGCGAGTAGAGCCCCCAGGCAGCCCACGGGCCCGCAGGCACCCCGGGCGTCGTGGCTGGGACCCTGCGACACCCATGCAGCGTGGGAGCGGACACCGCAAGTCGCTGCCTCCCTCTTGTGGGCAAATCTGGGGAAGGACAAGGGGAGCACCCAGGGAGCCCTGGCAAGGCTGGCACCCACAAAGCCACCACCCCTCGCCCCATTTGCTGCACCAAACAGTGAACCCCTGCAAAGCAAGCTGCACTCTCCAGCATCTGGGAAAACAAACGTATATGGGCTAAAAGGCTCATATAGCCACCCAGACACTCATGGTGGATGCGTGTAGCCAAACAGTGCTCCCTTGATGGGCACACTCAGATCTTGCTCTCTACGGGTGCAAATCCTGGACTGAGCCAAATCAGGGGCCAAAGGACATGTGACAGTGCAGGGACCACAGTCTTGGGCCATCTCTAATAGGCTGCCTGACTCCTGGATTGGAGAATATTTGGCTCTACCACAGGCACAACAGGATGGTGAGCGTTGGCTGGAGCACAGGAGAAGAAACCAGTCTGTCCACTGCAATAACCAACCCACAGAGCATTTGGGAGCAGACAGCAGCAAAGGGCAGAGCAGCATCTCCACAGGACCTGTTGCCTAGTGGGATCTGTGGTTCCCTGTCTGGAAACACAGGTTGCTCCAAGACCTGGGAGCTTCCAAGCCTTTGGTAGGCCATTTGGGTCCCCACATGGGACTAGAAGGAAAAGGGGAATGGAGAGCCAAGGGAGCTATTAAAATCCCCTTCATGGGCATGGTGGGTGGCAGAATATTCCCAGCTTCTCCCAGAGTCACTGAGATAGCCCCAAGGGATGCTTTAGGAGGCCTGAAGATGAAAAGAAAAAGACTGAAAAGAAATAGCCAGGGGAACAGAGCAAGAATATGCAAACTCAGCTAAGACCTGCAAGGAAATGATAAAGGCCAGGGAAAAACAGAGAAAAATAACACTGCCAAGAGGGCTACTGGGAATAAGAAGGAATTTTGCAAATTGCAGCAAAGGGAAAGCAAATACAGTGTGAGTCAGCCCATTAATAAATGAGAGGGGAACGCAAATTAATGAGAATTCAGAAGCAGCTGAGGTACTGACCTGCTTTCAGATTTTCTGAAAGGCGTTAAGAGGCGTTAACCCTTTCCTCTGTACCCTGCAGGAATGGGCATGACGTTGGTCAGTTCAGAAAGACTGGGATTTCCGAAGGAGCCTGTGGCACTACAGTGGCCTCCTTCGTGCCCTTGTGCAAAGCTTCATCACAGCTGAATCACGAGTGTCCGTGAGCATCTGTCTCAGCCGCCGTGTGTTGCTCCCCATTGGGCACTCTTCCCTGCAAACCCTCATTCACATGTGTCTGGGCTCATGTGAGAGCCTGGGGAAGGTCTTCTGTCCCACATGCCCCGCATCTCTTCTTCATTCTCCCACTCTCCTTATTTTGTCCATCAATCCTATTTGCTTTGAAAAAATTTTCGGAAGCTTTTTCCCAGCCAGCTAGAGTCATGAGCTCACATGGGCAACCAGCTCCTCTTTCCACCATGTATATCAACCACCCGGCAATTGTGGGGGTCTTAGCCAGTATAAACCAGTATAGCTCCATTATGGTCATGAGAGGGTTCCCTGTTATACCAGCAGCCTTTGGCCAAAAGCAGGGAGAGTCAAAGCATTTGTTGTTGATAACACAGACCCGTGGGATGTCTGCTCCATTTATCACTGTCTCTTTGGGAGGTCCCAGCACAGCCTCTCCCCTGAGCAGTGGCAGCTTGTTTTATGGATCAGCTCCTATTTGATGATGCATTCATTGATCTTTGCCACCATCAACCTGTGAATTCCTCATTTCCAAACTCATCTGCATCACTCCAGTATCCACCAGCACCTGCCTTAGTCTGAACCTTCCCCTTCTGCTCTCAGCAGCATTATTCACAGGGCAAGGTCCTCCTCAGCCAAAGCGACCTCTGAGTCGTGCTGATTTTTGTCCTTCACTTCACAGCAGCCCAAAGACCCTTCACAGCAATCATCCTAATAGGAAACAATGACTTCTATGCCCTGATTTTGCAAGGAGAAACTTGTCTGTAGACCCTCCTTCTTTAAAGGGTCTTATTCCTACAAGACCATCCAGGAACAAGGGGATGGTAGGTCCCAGGATGGAGGGGAGCTGGATGGGCTTATTAGAGGCAGCAGGATTAAGGAAGCCTATAGGTGAAGTTGTTATGGCCTCTGACAAACTTTCCCTGTCCTGGCTGCAGTTTCCCAGGCTGGATGCCTGTTTACACCGAGTAGCTTAAGCTTTCAGTTAAACTGGCACCGCTGTCAGTCAGGGAATGAAAACCTGGCTTTGAAAACCATTCCAGAGTGCTGCAAATGATGCGAGAGTCGGAGAGACTGCCAGGGAGGTGTGCTTGGACTTCCATGGGGTTTTTTTCTCTTCTTCCTTGTCTGACTTTTTAAATAATTGTCTGTTTGTCTCCCAAAGTACCTGGAACTTGCACTTTCAAATGCATTTTATAGCTCCCTCTCCGATCCTCTCCAAACTGGGATATGGGCAGGCAGAAGGTTGCACACTGAGTCCCACCTTCTCTGAGGGTGCCTCTCATCAGGTCCACCTCTTGACCTTCTGTTGGGATTCGCTGCCACTGGCTGAAGCCCTGCTCCAGAGTTTGAGCTCCAAGCAACGACCGAATGTGAAGGAACATGATGCAAGCCTGGATCTAAAGGGGCAGAGAGGTACGGGATGGGGACACTGGACTCATTCTTCCTCCACTCTGCACTCAGCCTTTCCAGCCCAAAGTACTCAGGAGGGTGTTATACCAAGCCTTGGCTGTCCTGGGTGTCCTACCTTAGCTCAGCATCACCTCAGCATGGAAGATCTTGTGCTGTGGACACAGCCACTCCCAGGACTACTGTTCTCCTTGCTGAGCCCTTCACCTCCTTTTCTTCCTCATTGCATTTCCACCCAGGCTTCAGGCATATGTGTGGTGCTGGCTGGGCGATGGATGCAAATATCTGGTCTGGGTGTGTTAAGAGGTCTCCTTGAGGCCAAACTGGCTGAGTTTGGGGGTCTTGCTGCAGAGGCTGGCTTTTTTGCTCAAGTAATTTATCTCAGAAGGTAAGCACAGTGAATGCAAGCATCTCCCTGCCTCTGTGTGTATATGTTGTGTGTGTGTGTGTGTACATATATGTCTGTGCATGTCAGTGTAATGTATTCCTTAAGAGAGGTTTCAACCTCTCTTACCTCTAAGCATGGTCCAGCAGCAGAGCACGTTGTTCAGAGAGGCTGTGCAATTTGGATAAAGCCCTGACTAAGCTCACCTAATCTCACGGGTGATGCTGCTTTGAGCAAGACGTTGAACCAGAGACCTCCTGAGGTGCTTTCTGACCTGAACTGTCCTGTGATCCTCTGGCCCTGTGCAGACAGGGACTGCATATTGTATACAGGACTGCATATAGCAACCAGCCTAACAAACAAGACCATAGAATCACAGAATCACAGAATGTGTTGGATTGGAAGGGACCTCTAAAGGCCACCTAGTCCAACCCCCCTGCAGTCGGCAGGGACATCTTCAACTAGATCAGGTTGCTCAGAGCCTCATCCAGCCTGGCCTTGAATGTCTCCAGGGATGGGGCCTCCACCCCCTCTCTGGGCAACCTGGGCCAGTGTCTCACCACCCTCAGGGTAAAGAACTTCTTCCTAATGTCTCATCTAAACCTGCCCTGCTCTAGTTTAAACCATTGCCCCTTGTCCTATGGCTCCATGCCCTTGCAAACAGCCCCTCCCCAGGACTGTCCCCCTGTACTCAACACTGGTGAGGCCACACCTTGAGTATTGTGTCCAGTTTTGGGCACCTCAATACGAGAGAGATATTGAGGTGCTGGAGCGAGGGCAGAGGAGGGCAACAAAGCTGGTGAAGGGCCTGGAGAATAAATCTGATGAGGAGCGATTGAAGGAGCTGGGAGTGTTTAGTTTGAGGAAGAGGAGGCTGAGGGGAGACCTCATCACTCTCTACAACTACTTGAAAGGGCATTGTAGAGAGGTTGGTGCTGGTCTCTTCTCACAGGTAATTAGCAACAGAACAAGAGGGAATGGCTTCAAGCTGCAACAAGGTAGGTTTAGACTGGACATTAGGAAAAAATTCTTCCCAGAAAGAGTGGTCAGACACTGGAATAGGCTGCCCAGGGAGGTGGTGGAGTCACCGTCCCTGAGTGTGTTTCAGACTCGTTTAGATGTGGTGTTGGGGGACGTGGTGTAGGGGAGAACTTTGTAGAGTGGGGCTGATGGTTGGACTCGATGATCCCAAGGGTTTTTTCCAACCTGAATGATTCTGTGATTCTCTGATTTCCTGTAGGCCCCCTTCAGGGACTGGAAGGGGCTGGAAGGTCTCCCCGGAGCCTTCTCTTCTCCAGGCTGAACCCCCCCAACTGTCTCAGCCTGTCCGCACAGCAGAGGGGCTCCAGATCATCTTTGTGGCCTCCTCTGGCCCCGCTTCAACAGGTCCATGTCCTTCTCGTGCTGAGGGCTCCAGAGCTGGACGCAGTAAGATGGTTTCTTTCTACAAACTTTGCCTTGCTTTTAGCCTTAGAGCACAACACCACCAGCAGCGATGGCACTCCAGGGTGCTCGCTGTGTATTTGGGCACGGTCAAGGGTCTGTGTGCAGCCATGCAGCCAAGTCGCCATGAGTGTCAGATGGAGCTTGTCTGGGCTCTGCGCTTCTATCCTGTGTTTTTAACCCGACCTCCTCTTGACCTTAATGTCTGCAGCTACAACTGGAGCCTTAGAGCCAAAAGCCTCCCAGAAGCAGTGGTGAGGTTCCAGTAAGACACTCCTAATTGTTTCCAAACAGCGATTATAACACGCACTGTCAGTTCGGAGCCAGTCAGCATCCCTGCCCTGGTGTCAGGCCAAGACGCAGAGCATGCGGTGCAGACCATGAGTGTAGAGCCTCAGAGAAGCCAGAGGATCAGCTTGGTCCCATTTGGTTCCTTTGGGGTTTGCAGAGCACCAAGGAAGCTGCCCATCCAGCCCTTCTCCCTGTGCATTTCACAATTTACCCAGATTAAATTTTCCCTGCGCTTCCCAAGGATGCACTTGGTCCTCACTCCTGTGGAGCCCTGGAGAGGGTGCCTCAGAGGTGGCTTTTTAAGGAACAAGATGCAGAAACAGAGTTAAGCTAGGGAGCAGATGATAGCTTTTCCTTTGCCCACACTACCTCCCACCCCAACCGTAGCCAAGCTAGGCACAGAGCTCAGTTAGGCTTCAAAATAGCGTGGAATTGGCTTAAACCTCTTGCAATCTTGTTTAAATATTACATTCGTTAATTTGGTTTATAGGCCTTCTGCTTTCGGGGTGCTTAAGCTGCTTTCAAAACAGTCTGTCAACTTTTTCCTCTGCAACTGGGAGGATTAGAAAACGAGTTTTATTTGAAATGAAAACTGAGAGCCATAGGTATTCACGGGACTCCAGCATCTTGGGTTATTAGGGGAACAACTACTGGCTGAAACCCTGCACGTTGGCAGCACCTCAGCACACGCCAACACCCATGTGTGCCCGTGCTCGGGGTGTTGTATGAGTTCCCGGCTGTATTCTGGCACCGACAGCATCGCCAGTCACAGATGTGAAACAATTCAACTGTCTTGAAAACATCAGGCTCCAGAAATCATGCGACTGGCTGAAAAATCGTGCTTATTTAATAGATGCTTTTTATTTGTCTCCAGCAGCCAGGGCTTTAAGGAAAATACTAATTTTAGAGAGACTTGCAGTACTATCACCCAGGTTGGCAACGTTACACCTGATAGAGCTAGGAGCGCAGCCACAGCTTCATTCTTGGGTTTTAATGCTTTTCAGATCTTCCAGAAAATTTCACTTTTTGGATTAAAACTTCCCAGTTTTGTCATATTTTGATCTACTGCTGTTGATGTTTCTCCTTAATGTCAATGCAAAATAGCTCTGGACGAAATTCATTTTCTCCCATTCTTCCCATCTTCTCCCATTCTTCTCGTTTTCTCCCACCAAGCAGCGTGATGCAGTTGTCCAACCCAGTCCCACACCCACCCAGCCACCCGTGGTGCACAGGAGCCCTCAGCCCGAGGATATCTCCATGTGGCCAAAGAGACGCTCAGCAGAGGCAGGACACATCTCGCTCTTCCATTCTCCAAAATCACACCAGCATGATCAGGGCCTGTGGCGAATAAATGTAAAACTGCAGCTGAACACCCAGCCCTGCACGAAAATACCCAGGAGGCAGGATGTAACTGAGACCTGGCTCTGCCTCCTCCATTCCTGCACTGTCACAGGTGGGTCTCACAGCAACGTCTGGTGCTAAGGCAGTGTTTCCTATTATAAAACACTGTTTTCAGTTACTTACATTTCACCAGACTTTAACCGCTGGGCTATTTTCCATCTCAGCCAGCTACAGGGTTGACTGCCTTTATAGTCACCAGAGAGAAATAGGGGATTCTAGGGAAAAAAATCACATCGTCCTGAGGCAAGCATTGCAGGTAGGACAAAGTTTCTCTAGAAGGTGCCTACACCACTGGCTCTCCCATAGATACCTGGTGTCTACAGAGGATTCAATTAATCTCATCCTCAGGTACTGTTTTGGGCTGGATTGTCTGCAGGAGAAACTTAAGCCAGAAGAGTTGGGCCAAGGAGAAATAGCATTTGGCCTTCACTTAAATAATTTGTCTGTGTATATGTGAGTGCCTGTATCTCAATGTCACAACTTTTGCCAAGTTATGAGCATCATAAAGATTTCAGATCCCACATAACTACAGAAGACCCAAGGAACTGATCTTTCCAATGATCTTGCCCATTCTTCTTCTACGGTTCATGATGATGGGATCTTAGCTAGTGAAGGGCATCTTGCAGCATTTTCGACCGGAGGCACTACACATCCAAGGGTGATGGACACCATACTCAAGAAGGACTCTTCCCAGAGTTACACAAGATGCTCCCCTTGCTCCACACAGTCCGGCAACAGAGAGGTAAGTGGGAGAGGGAGCTGATAGAAATGGACAAGAATAAAAAAGTGATGTGAGGTGAGATTAAAATTAATATGCTTGACACAGAACAGTGGTAAAGGCCCATGGTTTCAACACCAGGGTTTGGGAAGGGCCAGAAAAGCAGGTTAAGTAGCAAAGGATCGGAGGCAGAGGGAACTACAAAAAAAGCAAGGTTTCCAGCAGCAAGACCTGCAGGTGTTCCTGCCTGATGATGGCAGCTGGAATGAGGCTCAGATGAAGATGGTTGTCAGGCACCCAGTTGCTGTGCCAGGGCTTGACAGAGGACTGAAGTCCTAGTGAAACCCTAGTCCAGCTAGATCAGGTCTTAAATCTCCCTCCATACCAGATGAGAGTGTAGGTGTATGGCACATTTCTCTCTCCATCCCATGATCCGGTGAGAGACGGAGAAATGGTAGAGGAGAAGAAAGGAGAGACAGATGATGAATAGCACAGTCGAAGCCTTGTCAACTCCAGCTGTGAAATTTCCAAGAGACAGGATTTGCCCTCCATGGGCACCAAGAACCAACACTCAGCACCAGCAAGACCCACAATTTCCTCGCAGGTGAAATGCCACAGCATCAAAGGAAACCCCGGAGTGAAGCCAACTGGAGGACATCGTCTCTGACACCTGAGGTAGGTGTTTGTGAGCATGGCTGTGCTGGAAAAGAGGAGCTCAGCATATTGCTAGATGGAGTCTAAAGCCACCCCAAGCTCTCCAGCTGTCCTACCATCTCTGATCTTTCTCCAGATTTGGATGCCAGGACTAGCACTGAGATACGCCAAATGGAAAAGAAGGGAAATAATGGCCAGGACCAGAAGAAATGACTTGGAGAAATGCCTGAAGCCACAACAAGCACCTCTCTGTGCTTCTCCCACCCATCGGGTGCAGAAAAGGGAACAGTAACAGTGAGGACCAGGAGACTAGGTCTCCCAGCACACTACCACCGAACAGAAGGTAGACACCAGGAGACATAGCCGCCACCCTGGAGGAGACCGTGAAGAAATGGGACCAGTCCCAGCTTTTACTAAAACATCGCCATTTCAGCCAGGTTGGGTTGCTTAGGTACAGACCTCACCATAAGCTAAAAACAAATTCATATGTCGGAAATAAGCACATCTCCCCACCCGCAGGTAAGGGGCTGGCAACATTCGTCTCCCAGTAGCCCGGTCAGTGATGGAAAAGGGGTGGCAAGGCTTCCTGAGGTCGGGGATGCAGAGGGCTGGGTTTTGGGGTTGGGAAGGTACCTGCAGAGAGCTCTGTACTTCGGACCAGCGCGGCTAGATGGCACTGTGTACTCTTCCAGGAGTGGCACGTCCAAGCACAGCTTTCATGCCCAAGAATTTAATATCCCGAATGTTTTCGGTCACTGTTGAACCTTTCCTCTAAGAGGCAGCTTATCTGAGGGATGGCGTGGGCTGTTGGGAGTTTTGTCACGGCCAGGGCACAGGCGACCTTCTCAGGGAGGAAAACTCTGGCAGGATTTTCTGTTTCAGGGTTGTCTTAGCAAAGGGGAGTGTGCATTTGAAGCAAGAAAAAAAAGGCTATTTCCAGCCACCCGCAAACAGCAGAGACAGGACTTGCGGAGTCTGGCTAAGAGTGGTCTCCTACCATTGCATCTATGGAGAGCCCCATGTTCATGTCCTGTTTATCCACACCCTGGGAGGAAGATGAGTGAGGGACACCCCCCCCCCAAGGGTCCCTATACAACAGAGTACTGGGACAGGGTGTCCCCATGCTGTTATGTCAGTACTGGTGTGGGAGATGGGGACCTGGATTTGGGGCTGCCAAACCCTGAGAGACCCATCTCAGCTTCCTCTGTCCAGTAGCAAAGCTGGACACACACCAGCCCTGCCTGGTGGACAACCTGCAAGGAGCCCACCAGAATCTTCTGCAACCCTGGAAGATATTTGGTCACCCAGGCAAATGGGCAAAGATAAGAAAAAGAGGGAAAGGGCATCAGGTGTGAACAGAGGAGTGGATGAGCAGGGTCAGGCAGCAGAGTGGAGGATCACGAAGCCCTGCCACTGCTTTTTGGTGACTCAGAATTTGTTTGGGGGTCGATCTGAGATGAAAACCCAGAAGCAGCCTTTGCAAAAGGCAGAGCAGTCTGGCCCATCGCTCCCCTTTTCCTCCAGCTGGTGGGCTCAAGCTGGGAGGCTGGAAGACACCACCATGCCGTGGTCCACCAGCTGGGAGCCCGCCATCCCTCGCCCAGCGGTCTGCACGGGAGTCGGGAGAGTTTAACGTCTCGGGAGCCGGGCTCCCATGTTCTCCTCTTGCTACCAGCTGGTCAGGCGGGCTGCCAAGGGTATGCTGGCAGGAAACCGGGCAGTTTTCCATCAGGATTTCATCCGCAGCGACGGATCTCCGGGGAATATATCCATCCTGATGAATCAGCAGTCTCTGGTGGGAGACGGGCTGCCCGCTGGAGGGGTTAACGTCCAGCGCTCAGGAAAGGTGGGAGTCCCCACATCAGGCAGGTGTCAGCTAATCCATCCCCCCCCAAATCCATCCCCCACCGGAGGCCTCTCCCTAATCTGTTACAGTCGGCGTTTGCCCTGGGGCCACGGATCTGATATCTCTTCCGAGTGCGGTGTCAGTATTAACTATTATAATTCTGGATATTCTTGTTAGCCATGCAAATGTCCAGCCCGGGTTGGAATCTCGCTTAACTTTTCGGCTTCATCAACATCCTGTGGCAAATTGCTTCATGCGGAGACACTCCTGTTTATCATCCCTGGCCACCACCTGTTCATCTCACCGCGTTCCTGCATTATCCCGCAGGCAGAGCAGACCCTCACCACTGCCCTCCCTTGCTCCGCTCTCTATTGCACACCGCAAAATTTTGGCCCTGGCCCTTTATTGCAAAAATCGGTGGGGTTTGGTGGGCTGCGGAAAGTGCGGGATGCACTCGCTCTGGCGAGGCGTCTCCACTGTTTGCAATGCATCTGCTTGTGGCAGATTCCACTGGTGTCCATGGAAAGCTCTTGCATGAAGAAGACCCATCCCACGTGAATAAGGACCACACGCCAAGCCCCTTGCAGTCAGTGCAGCCCTGGGGTCAAAAGTACCCGTGCAACAGGATGGCAAAAGGTAAACACGTACTAAAATTTGCTAGGACAGGGACAAGAAGTGGCTTTCTGCTCCTACTCCGCGTGAGGCTCCTATTTATCACGTGGGAAGCAGGTGTAGAGCTCAAATGGAGACCAAATGGCAGTGGGACAGAAAAACGTTAACAAGACAAAAATCAGCAAGTGCTGCGCTGAGCTCTGTAGTGTGATTAATAAAACAAACACATAAAAAAAATCTCTGTTTCAACACATGGCCAGAAATGCAGTGTCGTGCTATCGAGGCTATTCTGCCCTCTGAATACCCGCCTTTCTGTTTGGGTTTGCGCTAAAATACTCTAATGTGCTTTCAATTTTTTTTTTAAAATTTTTATTTTATTTTTACAAATGCTCAAACTTTCCTGCCACAAATTATTCTTGGCTGGGTTACAAGTAGAACGGCCGCGTATAGCCATTTCATAAAAAAAAAAAAAAAAAAAAAAAAAAAAAAAAAAAAAAAAAAAAAAGAATAGAAAGAAAAACGGTTTATGAGATATTTTGGTTGCATGGTTTTTTTCTACCCTAGCATGCGGTGAAAGTTCAGGAGTTCTCGCCTTTTTCCACCCAAAAAGCCCCTCCTGAGCTGAAGCTCAACCTCCAGCAGCTTTGACATGATCTCACCTTTACAGACCATGCACTTGGAAAGCACGCTACTACAAACAAACCTGGGTCCATCTCCGTCCGTGGCCTCTTCTTTCACCCAAAAAAAGCTGTCTAGGACTACTGTAAGGACAAGCTGGCATTGGCAGCCCCAGCCATGAAAAATCGTAACTCAAGGCACTGCAAAATAGTCACTTTAGCGTAAAAATCATTAATAAACCAGTAATAAACAAGTAAATCTTATTTGCCTTTTGCTCCCAGGCGCTCTCAGGTTGTGGTTTTGAACCATGAAGGCTAGAAACTTCTTGGGGCGCAGGATATGAAAGCAAATGTTCATGCAAGTGCGCTACACCACTAAGCTGAGAATTCAAGGGAAACAAGGAGCATCATCAAGACTCATAAAGAGCCTTGCTGCAAGAATTGGCACCTCTGGCAGCCCAGCACAAATATCCCCACGTCATGGGAGTTCATGGGCAGTTTTAGAATAATTAACCCCCAAGCACATTAGTCCAAGCAAAACTAATTACTTTCACAGAACAAAAAAGATTGTTTTACAGGCGATGTTGTTCTTTGGCCTGTCTCTTTTGGAAAATGGCACCAGTTAAATGAAATCAATTTTATTAACTGACAGTGCTGTGAGAGGATTTATGGAAAAGGACTGTTTGATGGTCTTTTAATTACAGACCTGATGTCCATTACCAGAGCTGACAAGTTGCACATGCTGGTAAAGAGAGAATATCATCTCTGAGCTGAAGACCTTCCTCAGCCTGGTAGACATTTGGTTCAGAAACATATTTTTTTCTGCATTTCTTCCTTTAGTGAGCCCTAAATCAAGCTCCTGATTTTTATCAATACTTATAGGACTCAAGGGCACAAGCCTGGTGATACCTCACCCAGAGGGGTGGTTTTCATCCTGTTAGAAGTCATTGCGCTGGGCTGCCTTGGAGAAAGGCGAGAGGCAGACCTCAATCCACACTGCTGCTTTGCAGTCCAGCCTTCCCAGCATCTCTCAGCACTACCCAGTACCCCCCACCACGCTCCAGATTCTTGCTCAGGGCTGTCTGCAGACACCAGTGCTCCAAGGAGACCCACATCACTGCCCAGGGAAGGGGGTGAGAGACACCCAAAGCCACCATCCAATGGTTATTTCTCTCTTGTTCTATCTGATCCAGGGGAGACCGGGCTGTGCTGAAGCCTCCTTTGACAAGGTGCCTGATCAAGAGTACATGGGTTTCTCATAGAAAAGCAAGATCCCCTTCCTAAGCCTTTTGATTCGTGATGGTTTTTTGGTTGCTAGGCATCCCTGGCCCAGCGAGGTGACAGAGGTGTCAGGAATTTGTGGTCTGGACTGAAGGATGAAGTTGATTTGAAAGGGAACGAGCAATGGCTACCCCATAGCAGTCCATGGCCTTGGGGTGAGGTGCAGAGGTGCAGAGGGTGCACCAGAAGCCCTGCTGCCTGGTCCTGCAGGGAGAGATTGCCTCGCAGGCCCCCGAGATGGGGAGGTCTTGCCTTGCTGGAGATTGTTTGGGTAAGTCGTGATGGATCATGCTCCGATGTCGAGAGTCGAGGTGCAGCGGGAGGCTGAGAAACTTAACATTGAAAATGTTTTAAAGCAAAGAGAACATCAAAAGATCTCCAGGAAACGGCAAACACCCAGAGTTCAGCAATCTCTGAAACAGATCCCCTCCTCCCATCTCCATGTCTGGATAAGAGAGACTCCCAAGACAAAGGGCGATCAAGATCAGAGAAGATGGTAAGCTATAAATCAGCCACCTCTCTCTTTTCACCTCCCTCCCTCTGCCCTCCAGGCTCAGGAAACCCCTGGAGCCGAAAGACACAAATTCAGACAGAAAGATGACTCCTCCGGTATCCTCCTCGAGGGACTTGCCCCAGCACAGCCCCCAAGCCTTCCTCCAAATGCCGCCCAACTCATGGAGATGCTGGGTGGGGAGTGCAAGCCACTCTCCAGGGCTGCAGTTTTTATCTGATGTGCCAAATTTAGTCTCCCAGGAAAGTCAAATCAGCCTCAAAATCCTCAGACTCATTCTATACCTCTGGAGGAGTGTTTTCTGATAAATATGGCTGGGAGGCTTCAACCCCAGTGGAGCTCAGTCCTGCACGCCCACCGAGCAGGCATCGGACCTGGGCACTAGGCATACGTCTTGCAGGGGGATTTACCCCATAGCACATCACAAGCTGCTCTCTGGTGTGGGGCAGCCACCTCTCCTCCTGATGGCCAAGCAGGCAGGGGTGAGACAGCCCTTTGTTTTTTAATGCTGAGATGCATTTCTCAGGTGGATTTGGGGTAGGCATTCCCAGTGGTGGGTGTGCCTCTCAGTGGGGTTGACGCCAAGCCGAGCTCCTTCCCCTCCATACCCGGAGCCTCCTCCACCTCTGAACGTCCCACTGCAATGTGGGGTGTGGTATGGAGATGGGTGAGGAGAAGACACATCAGGAATAAAACAGAAACATGGGGCAGGATTTGCCCTTCAGAAGGGCCCACGGTGAAGCAGCAACGCAGGGAGCGCAGCATGTCTCCAGTGTAAGGGGATACGGTCCTCAGAGGGTGCTGGCTCCGGTTCAGGGGGATGTTTTATGAGCATGCATGCACTAGTGCAGTTGCCAGGTTACTGGGCAGACAAACTATGTTCGGCCTTTCTGGGTGAGATCTCGTGTCCACGAGGCTGTGGGTCAGGAGCAGAGGTGCCGTCAGCCCCAGTCTGCATGCATGGCTTTAGTATGGCCTCGAGACAGGAGCAGGAGCCCAAAGGCAAAAAGAGGAAGAAAAGGAAAGGAGGGATACCTGAGGGGAGGGATACCTGAGTGGCTGCCCCTGTTAGTATCATGTCTGGGGCTCCCCTGACCTGAGCAGACTGACCCTCCCCAGCTTCATGATCTGTCCAGCAAAGCTACTGTGAGGAAGGGACGCATCTCCCTTTTGGCATTTCCATGCTGCGTGTATCAGCTGTCACATTCACCATCCTCTCCACCTTGCTTGTCTTCATCCATAGGAAAGCAGAAGCTTTACCGTGCTCCATTTCCCCACTTCCAGGCAGCACAGGCAGCTCTTTCCTTAGACCCTCTTGGCTTTCTGACTTGGAGAGGCTCATGTCACCTGCTTGGGTAGGATCTGGACTTTTGGACCATCCTTACTTAACTAGGCTGGAGCAGGCTGCCAGGTCCTACTGGGGACATCTATCTCCTCAGTCCTCCCTCCTTCTGTGATCACAGGAAAACAATAGCCAGACTGCTGGGGTGTGTGAGTGGAAACCTTTTTGAGGGAATAGCTGCAGATGACACCTAACAGTTTCTGGAGCTCGGCTGGAGCACGCTCTCGCAGGGGGCTTTGTGAAGCAATATGAACCCCTGTGCTCCCAGCAGGACACATTGTGCATTTGGGGGTTCCCCTTCTGGTGCTGGGGTCTGTACTCATAAAGTAAATGATTTGCAAGATGGGATTAGAGGGGTTTTGGAGCCAGCCAGGTCTTTTCTGCTAACTGTGCAGTTGTCCCAGTGAGTCGTATGGGGCTGTCCATCTCTCTGCACAGGGTCCTGGTGGGTGGGAGGGATTGCTGTTTATTCCTTTACACAGCCCCCCACCATGACTGCAGCAATCCTCCGGCAGTGCTCCAAGATCCCCTCCCATGTGGAGAGGTGAATTAGAGACCAGTGAGAGCAGCACCAACCACAGTGAGACCCAGTGCCCAGCCAGGCTCCACACATCTCCCAGTGCCCTTCCCAAGGCTTGAATCACCAGGGGAACGTTCAGGCAAAGCCCGAGCAGGCAGTCGATTGACTAAATGGTGAGCGAGGAGCTTACATCTAGGACAGCTTTACAGAGAACACTATCTGACCTGCATAGTCCCCCCCCCCAAGACATTGACTTAAGATTTCTGCCAAGTCTTTCTTCCAGTGCTTAACACCTGCTTGGTGTCCCTCAATCTGTGAAGCTCTCTGAGCACCTCCCTCTTCCCAAAGGCTGCCAGTGACCCAGAAAGGGGGTGCCCCTGATTTACCATCTGCAGGCCCAACCTGAAACACTCAACCTCCAGCTCAGCATGGTGGCCAAACGTGGCCAAGAGGTGGGAAACTCAGACCCAGCTTCCACCATCCTCTCCCAGTCCATTGCCCAGGAGTGCCCCAGCTCTGAGGACACTTGAGGTGCAGGTTGGGAAGAAGGAGGAGTCTCCTCATCCCGCTGAACCTGGGCTGTGACACTACCAGGAACGTAATTCATATCATCTGGTGGAAAAACATGAGAGCCTTGTGGTTACAGCCCTCAGCTATGAGGAAGCTGGGGCTCTGCTGCCTGGCCTGTCCCTGGCAAAACAGAGAACGCCTAAAGCTTTGCTGTAGACAACCAAAGCTGCATTGCATGGGAAGAGCCAGGAGACAAGGAGCACCTCCACCTCCACAGACAGTTCCTTGGGAATGCGGTAGGCATGGATTGGGCCCCACACACAGCAGCTAAGTAGCACTGATGCTGGATTGATGCTGGCAACAGGCACCCACCTAAACTCAGCTTGGGGAAGGTCACAGCAGGTGCAAGGGCTAAAGGTGTGACCAAAGGGACTGCGTGAACCCCTTTGCTTGGGAGAGTCCAAGACCTTCCCCTGATGTTGGAAAGGTCTGGGGTGCGGTGCATCCCCCTCCACCCCTTGGGGAAAGCCCAGCAGCAGGAGATAAAGGCAAAGAGGCAGACCTGGCTGCAGGCTAGGGGTGACTGCCATACCCCCATGGTGAGGACCAGCTCTGGAACCTACTGAGAACATGCCCAGGGCAAGTGGAACAAGTGCCTGAGATGGGATTTTTCTCAACATCCTCCGTGGTTGTAAGCATGCCCGTGAGAATGGGAAAGGAGCGAAGGGCATGTCTGGGTCTCTTCCCTGGCTACCCCAGCAGTGACAGCTCTGGGGGAAGACTGACCAGGGAGCACAGAGGAGAGGGAGGTGGTGGAAGAAAGGCAGGGGATGAGATGGTTTTGGAAGGAATGTGATGGGAGCAATGGTCTGCTGAGCTGGAGTAGGAGCAAGCAGCACCAGGGTTTGGGGCGGGGAGGGCAGCAGCAGAGCTTAAGCCCTGCAAGGAGGCTGGAGGGGGGAAAAACTCATGCTGGGATGAGCTAGTGGGGAAAGGTTTGAGGTAGGCATGGAAAAACTGTGGGCAGAGGACATTACATGTGATGGAGCATTTTTGGGGGAGATGCATAGGGCACAAGGGTGTCTGTAGTCAAGAGGCAACTGAAGGGTACTAAAGTCCAGGGGGGAGCAGAGGGGCTTGGGGGAGCAGGTGTCCCCCGCATGGGGTAGGAGAGGGGTTCCCAGTGGCTGTTCAGCACTGTGAGGGTACGGGGGCAGCCGGAGTGGGAGGGCAAAGCTCCCGGCCAGGCAGGCGTGGGGCTGGTGGAGCCCCCGCACGCCTGGCTCCTTGGTGGAGGGGGGGCTGGCTCGGAGGTGTTTCCCGGGCACCAAGCCACCAGGGTTTCCCCTGGGGGCTGTAACTCCAGCTCGGCCCCCGTCCCGCTGTCAGGCCCTGCGCCCGGAGCTTGTTATTGCAGGTGCGGGGCAGCCCCCCCCCGATCCCTGGCCTGTCCCTGTCCCCTCCACTGCACCCTCTCCCCTCCCTACCCCTGCAAGAGCAGTTTGGGGTGCCTGAGCAGTGCCCGTGCCATGTCCTGCCATGTCCCCAGCTCCTTTTCCCCTGCAAGCCCTCTACCCACCCCAGCTATTTCTCTCTCCCCATCTAGGGCTTGTACCCACCACCCTGGGTCCATCATGAAAAGCTGCCAGATAGGTCTCCACCACACAGGGCCACCAGCAAAAGCTTGGGTGGCTTTGGCCACCAAGGATCACTGCCAGCACCCTGATGTCCTCCCGCAGTGATCCACGGGGCAGGAGGAATCACCCTTCCCCTCCCCACGCCATCCTCTCCCACCTGCCTTCCGCTCTGCTTTCCACCATCTCCCCAGGCTCTGCAGCCCTGCCTCCTCCAGCGGCCACCCAGCACCATCCCCACCTCCCCCAGCCTCCCCGGGGTCCCCCCGCTGCCTTTGGGTGCTGCCCAGCGCCCCCCTCCCAGGTCTCAGACCCTCCCAGGTGCAGCCAAAGTGGCTCCAAATCTGGGCACCCTCCGGCCACCTTCCACCTTACAGCACTGCCCCGGGTCCATGGGGACCCTGGGGGGATGCTGAAATTCAGGGGCTGCCCTGGGCCTCTGAAACGCCTCCGTCAGCAATGTCAGACCTGCAGCCCCGGGCGCTGGGCACTGAAGCTGCACATGGCGCAGGCGGGGAGCTTGTGGTTTTATTCCCTTTGGAGCAGAGCCAGGCATCAAGCCGAACACCCCCTCCTGTTAAAAACAGCTCTTTGACATCTTTAGTGACCTCAGCTTGGGGAGGCAGCAGCTCGGGAGAGCAGAATGCCGCTGGCCTGTGCTCAGCATCTCAGACGAGCGGTGCCTGGTCCTCCCCGGGCTCTCTCAGCCCCTCTTCCATCTCTTCTGTGCTGGGTTTTGCTCGTGAGGATAACCAGGGACTGCTTTCCTGCATCAGTGCCGCATCTTATCACACGCCAAGTGTTTGCAAAGCCCTCTACCCTGTGTCCTGCTTTTCCCAGGGCTGGAACTCGGTTCCTCCCCTTCACCTTTCTCCTTGGCCGTCTGCACAGCTCCCTCCTCTCTGCTTTGCAAGGGACAGGGGAGTGCGGGCGTGGAGGCAATTACGGGCAAAGCCGGGTAAAGACCTGCGTTCCCATGCCCTGGCCTTGGCCTTGCCTAAACACCTTGAAGCATTCCAGCACTGAGCACGAAAGGACAAATAGTCCCACGGTGAGTTAAAGGCTTGCGAGCCTGAGTCTCTTCTGTGCTGCGCTGGCAGCTCCTGAGAGTCCCTGCAGGTATTTTAAGCACAGGACTCTAAATGTTTTAAATATGGGAACAGCCATGAGCGGTTTCAAAATAAATAGTGAAAATTAGAAAAAGTCCATCCCCGTCCCCCCCCCAAGAAAAAACATGAGCAACAGTGGTCTGTGCCTGCTGGTGAGGAGCAGGACCCCTCCCCATGCATGGGGGATCCCACCACAGCTTTGAAATAAGGTGACGCTCTGGACATGACAGGCAGGAGCAGAATGACTCAGAGAGGTTTATGAAGTAGGAAGTTCATAAAGCCCCTAGCAGGGCTTGGTGTCCAGATCCCCTTCAGCTTGGTGGTGAGAAACTGGGTGAAAGCTGATGAACGAGCACATGGTGCAGGAGTGGTGGAAGGTGCTGAACGGGCTGCAGAAAGGTGGGGAAGACAGAAATGTTTGTGTTTGAATTAATGCCCCGATGTGCAAGTGCTGGAGGTTGGGGATGCAGAAAGCCAAGAAAGAAAAGAGAGTCATGGCGATCAGGGCCATCTTCTCCAGGCAGACCCCCCCCCCCCCAGACAACTACACAGTGCGCTCCATACTGGGGGAACTCAGAGTCTTGCCCTGTGCCCCACACCTGGGGTGTCAGCTTCATGGGCAGAGCTCCCTTCCATTGCCCTCCAGCACCCCCTACAATCTCACAGAGACATTGGGGTGATGTTGTCTGCTGGTGTCACCTTCTTGCTCCCCACAGGGTCCTGCAGCAGCTCTCAGGTATCTGCAAGCTGCCTATCGCCAGCTGGAAGATGCTTGTCCATACTCAAGTGAGCCCCATCTCCTCCTCGCCTTCTTGCTCTGGGAGTGGTAGCTCCAGCCTGTGGCATCCACTCCAGCTGGTGACGGCAGCTTGTCCCACTGCCCTTAGATCTCTTTGGATCACTGTGCTCAGCCCAAAGGCAATGGGTCCTGAAAGTTCCCTTCTCCTGCCCCAGCCTCAATCATCTCCAGAACACCTGGTGCTTACTTGCAGGTGTCCATCTGTGATGGAGGGGATCTTGTGCTTCTTTGTTGCGCTTCTTTGCCCTTGTGTTCCTTAAAAAGGGGAAAGACAAGAGCAGATAAGCCCCTTTAAGGGAGGAGAGATTTGTCCTCCCATGGGAGGACACGGGACACTGAGCTTAGGGGAATGAGACAGACTTGAAGGGTGGAGAAAGACATGACTGGAATCATAATATCTCCAGGAAAGGAGACTATTCCCTAGCAGAGGCTATGAAAATGCTAAGGAAAGCAGGGAGCAGGCTGACAGCCTGGACTCAGAGGTGGCAACAGGGCAAGACATCTCAAGGACACAGAGGGATCACCACAAAGCCACTGAATACTAGAGGAGCGACAGGGCAAGGAGAAACAGGTCTACAGATGTCCTGTTTTGGTTCTTATCTTTCTTTAACTTGATGTTCTACATTTTCTTTCTTGACCTCTTCCAATTTCTGTCCTAAAAATACCTTGTGCTGGAGTTAGAAGACTTGGAGAAGGCCTGGCTTGATAGGAGAGGTCTGGTCAGCTTATGGTCCCATCACTGTAAAGTACTGCTGATCTCCTGCTTTCTGGAGCTGTTAAAATAGACTCCCAGACTCCCATCAGGCCTATTTCTCCAACCCGTCTTTCACCTTTTGCCACTTGATTCATGCCTGGGCAGACATGTAGGAGAAAGAGCATTTGAGTGTCATCTGAACCTCTTGGTCAAGGCCCAAAACGGAGCACTGACCTTTTGTATGTGAGCTCTGCGAAAAAGCCCTGTGAGCATTTCATGGTAGTCCTGAGGTGCTTCCCACGTCCTGCTCCAGCAGAACTGCTGAGTGGCACAGCCCACCATTAACCAGCTCATGGCCAGAGGCAGAAGGTGCCTCAATTTGTTGGCCAGAAACAGTGCAATAGCTGTTTGGTATTGTCATGGTGCAATGTCCCAGCACCCGTGCTTGGTGAACCTGGACCCTGTCCCTGCAGTCAGCTGAGAGTCTGGGGATGGAGTCACTCAACTTCAGATCTGCTTCTTCATCTCCAGGTGCCCCTCCCTCCTGTCTTCTGGCCAGGGCTGCAGGTGCCTGAGGACATGGCTTCAGTTACTTATGATGGTTCAGGACTTTCTCTCTTCTTCTCTCCACCAGCAGGTTGTCCTGAGCTCCTTGGCCTGCCTGCAGCACTGTTATCCCATCTTCTTCCCAGATCTCCCATATGAGCTCAGACCCCCTTCCCCATGAGGAGTTGGCCTTTTTTGACTGCTCCAAAGCCGATGCTCCTTCTTGCTGGCCCCACAGGACCTTGCTCCCAGCCTGCTTGGCATGACCTGCTTGACACAACTGGAGACTTTCCCAGGTGTGTGAGGCCCTGATCCATTTTCCCACTGCTTGGGCTGCCTGGAGAAGATGGGCTGATCCTGGTGCCCCAGTGGAGAGCCTGGGTTTTGGTGTAGGTAGTCACTTCATGTAGCTGTCATCACTTTTTCTGCCATATGCAGCTTCATTCAGAGCAAAGCAGTTCAGGGGAGAATCAGGGAATTTCTGAACCTCAATTTTTTCTCCCCATCTCACGCAACGTCCTGAGCTCCTGTTTGTCAACCAGACCAAACTACACTTCTACCAGCCTCCCATGGAGCTGTGATTTGGGTAAGGCCTGGCAGGGGAAAGAAGGAAAGAGTTAACCTGCAGAAATATCTTGTGCCGCACTCAGACCTTTCCGAACACCATGTCAACGCCCGTGCCAGCCATGCCTCTGTGTTTGTTTGTCTGTGGTCTTTCTGCTCTGTTCTTTTTGCTCCAACCTGGCACAACCAGAGAGCTTCACACTGGGCCCTCAACATGGGCCATGCTATCACGGCCTTCATTTGCAGGCAGGCAGCGATCTTCCTCTGGGGCTGTGGTGAAGTTTATTCAGCAGAAGGACTATTTTTGGGACATGTAAAGGATGGCCTCATCTGTAGGCCATTCAGACCAACACCTTGTCATGCAAGGAGCTGTATGAATACAAACACCTCCATGGGACAGATCTACATTTGGGCAGATGAGTCACCACCAGAGGCAGTAGACTATGGATACCAAACAGCTGGAGAAGGTCTCTAGAGCAGGGGTGTTGTTTGTGGATACCCCCTCAACAGACTGGCTGATTTAAAAGCACTGTTTTGGGGGGGGGTGGGGGAGGGGAAAGGCTTGGTATGTTGGGATTTGTTTCATTTTCTGCCCCTTTTTTGCCACCGAGCTTCAGAGAAGGAGCAGTCTGGAGGGTCACCACTCTTGTCTACTCTCACTTTGCTCCCCAACCCCTACAAAGCAGTAAGACCATAGTATTTCGGCTGTCTCTCTTTGTATTTCAGTGTTGGAGGAAGAAGAGGAAGACTGTGGAAGGAAAGAGGAAGAACCAAATAAAAAGGGAGTGAAACATAGGGGACAGCATGACCTGCCAGGGGATTTCATGTACGGGATGCCATAAAATCTCTTGCTCGTGGTGTCTGGAGGGAGGCTTTGCCTCTGTTGCAGGCAGATGCCAGTCTCCCCTCTGCCCAGCTTGCCAGGATGGGATTCATGCTGTGGCTCTTTGCCTCTCGCCCTCCTGCCCAGTTTCCCAGTTATTACATTTTTTCCAGTCTGTATGATCTGTTCCATAACAAGCTCCAGTCTCGCACCGATAACATTCAGCTCAAGGTTTTTGGGGTCACAGAGACTGGTCCAGAAAACCTTCCCTTTACCTTCCATACCTCAGTCTTCCCTCCAGGCCTTGATTGTCCAAGTATCCCTTGCCCTAGTTTGCATTGGGATTTACAGCCCAACTGTTCCCTCCAGCTGACAGCAGCTGCGCATTGAGAGGGGACATGTCACCGGCCTCTTATGTGCTGTGTTTTGCATAAACAGAAAAGTCTATGCCCAAAATCTGCAAACACAGTGCAAAAAATTGCACGTAAGGCATAAGCTACTCAGCCAGTGGGAACAATGTAATTGCAGATGGTGACAGATTTTGAAAGACAAACATCTCCTAGTTGCTCCCTTAAGGATGTCTTCAGCCAAGTCTTGCAGGAACCTCAGTGTCCAACGAGCAGAGCCCCCAGCTTCTGCGTGTCCTAGCAAACTCAGATCTTGGGTTTGCAGAACAAGCCCATTGGCTGATCCCAAGAGCTTGCAGAGGGCTCAGATGTGCTATAGGAGAAAGAAGTCTACCAGGTTCACAAAGAAATGTAATCCAATGAGAGGTACTTATCCAGAGTGCTTCCAACATGAGCTGGACTCCACCAGGATGTAATCTGGGGTCCGTGTGGAAGCACAGAATCTTGTGGATTGTGTAAGGCAGTGACTTTGAAGAGCAAGACAGGCTGCAAGGCCTTGTGGAGGAGAGAGTTACCAGGAGCAGGGCTGAATCTGCCCCAGCAATACTACATGAACATTGTTCAGCTCCGGAGAAATGGACACTTCACCTTCTACCTGATGGGACCCACCCCAGCTGCCTGCTAGGAGCCGTGTGGGAGCGAGAAGAGCTGTGCAGAGGCAGCAGACCGCCTCCCCAGGGCACTTGGACATGTCAATATTGGTTTCACCTTGATTTGGACCCAGACCCAGATATCTCCAAGTTCCCCATGATGGAGCCAGGCAGAGGTCCTGGCAGGCAGCCCTCAGCAAGGTGGGCGGCTGGAAGGGTTCAGGCACGTCTCCTTTGGCCCTCTGCCTGCTTCCCATCAGAAATGCAGAAAACTGAACCCTCTCCTCAAAAACTTTTCAATTTTGATGAGTCAGCAAAGGTGTTGGCAGGTTTTGTGAGTTGCCTGCAAGTGAATGCTGGTTGATTCTCGCCCTCCTCAAGGAGGTCCAGGCTGACCTTGGGCTCTGTTTTCCCCATAAGCACGTTAAATCACACAGATACTGGCCCAGTGCCTGATGTCCAGATGTGAGCTGGAGCTTTGCAACAGAAAGTCTAGGGTTAAAAGCTGTTTCATCCTAATATTGTCCATAAAATCATGTGAGAGATGAAAGCAAGTGCCTTCAGTGACAGGAAGCTGCCTTTATCACCCCGTGCTGATAGTGCGGCAGGAGGCAGCCACTGCCCCTTTGCCAGCCTGGGAAAAGTGGGAATTTCAAAGCTCATTGCCTGTGGGAGGTTGTGCTCAGGGGCTGTGCCCTGTGCTGCAGGCCTGAGAGTGCAGCGACCCAGCGTTCAGAGGGTGGCAGAGATGCTCTGGAGCCACCTGGGGCTCCGCAGCTTCCATGGCATCCTCTGTGCAGGCAGTAAGGCTACCACCCTCTTGCTACAGCCACGTCTGCAGAGCAGAGGAGGGTATTTGTACCAGTGATGCCAGTGGGCAAAGCTGTATGTGCCCACCAGCTCTCTGCGGCTTGTCCATCCTCCTGTCCCACCCACACAGCAAAGCGCCTGATGCTTTACCAGGAGACCAGCTCCAGCCTGGTGCAAAGGCTGCTGCAGGGCAACGGTGCAGAACAGGGGCTGGGCGTGAAGTTCAAACCCCTGTGCCAAGGGAAGCCCATGTCCGCGCTGCCAACACTGTCTCCTGGACCTCAGCATCTCCTGGGTCTGCCTGGCCTGTCCTGGTGGAGGAGCACTCCTGATGGTGCTGCTTTCACTCAGGGAAGAGCCTTTCATGCTCCCCATGGGGCAGAACAAGGGAAGGGGCAGAGCATCCCATGTCCCCATGTCCATTGCCCCACACACAATGGCAACCACTCCCCTCACGGCCCCAGCACAAGGCCCTCACGCCAGGGAGTGGCCAGACCAGTGCTTTGCTTGGCCAGTCACCCCCAAAATGTTTGGGAGCCTCCAAGCACAACTTGGAATGCTGGGGTGCAGATTTGATGCCCCTCCCCAACCTCAGTTAACTGCAAAGGAGCGTTCTTCTGCTTGGGATTTCATACCCAGACTTCCCTGCAGCCACCGTGCCCAGCAAGCCCAGCATCTGCTCTCCTCCCCAGCTCTCCCAGCACCCGTTCCCACGGCGCATCCAGCCGGGGGCTATCTCCCTGCTTCCAGCGCCATCGCCTGCCACCGCAGCCCGTCCCACCCAGCTCCTCGGCACATCCTGGATGATTAAACCCGGCTGGTGTTGCTGTCTTCCTCCCACACCCATCCCCGGGCATACGCCTTCTGGGGCCAGCGAGGGCAGCCCAGCTCCCAGGGCTCTTGGAAAGGGCCTGTCATGGGAGATAAGGCAGCCGTGTGCCACTGCGGTGGCAGGGAGGAGCCCTGCCAGACTGCGCTTTATCCCAAACCAAACAGCCTGGCCCGCTCCAGGAGTTATAAACAGATGCTGAGGCAAAGCTCTGGCTCTGGGAGGGTCTGGGAAGGGGAGAGGATTTGGTATCTGGCTTCCTGGAGAGCCACAGCCCTGGGGAATCTGCTGAGCCTCCCACGGCAACACCCCAAATAGCGCCGGGAGGAAGCAGCTGCCTGGGGGCAGCTGAAGGGATGGGCACAGGGAGGACAAAGCGGCCAGCTGGATGGCGGGCTCGATGCTCAAAGCAACACGGGGCTCAGCTGGCCAGGGTGGCCATCATGTGGTCCAGGCCATGGTGGCCATGCTGGAGCTGCCCAGGGTGGCACAGATCCCCCTCCTCCCCAGGGGGCAAGGGCAAGAAGTGACACCTCAGCGACCCGTCTGCCCCTGCCTTTGGGGTGCTGGTGCAATCTGTTTTCCAGCCATTTCCAAGGGGTGCGCAAACCTGGGTGCAACAGCAGAGCAAGCAGCATCTCGAGGCTCCACACAGGTGACAGGCACATCAAGAGATGTCTGTGACTCCCTACCACACGCAGGCTGTGCAGAAAAGCCACCTTTTCACCTTTATTTTGTCCCCTTGCCTTTATTACCCGACAGCACAAGAATTCAGAAAGCTCAGGAAATTAAAGTGAGGTCTACATTACAAAAAGCCCGTGTTCCCCTTGAGCCCTGCCCAAGGATCTCCGCTCCGCTGCTGCAGGCACCAGCCTCTGCCACCAGGTTGCTGATGCAGGGGATAATTTAGCAACATTTAATTAAAAGTGGGCCAGGTAGGGGACTTGCAACGGATTTATGCTATGGGCTTTCGCCTCCCCCTCCTTCCCTCTGATACTGGGAAAAAGAGCGGCAGGAATTTGCATTTCATGAAGAGAGTGATTTGCTCGATTTTCCCCCTAGAAATGTTGGGAAGGTGGAAATAGGGCCACCTGGGTGAGTCGAGCTGACTCAAGGATTTAAAGAGGACTAAGGGGATGCTGCATGTTGTGTCTTCCCAGCTCCGTGACAAGGAGGGAGAATCTGTCCTTCAAGGCTCCCTTTAGTCAAAATATTAATTAGGCCACTGTGGTTCACAGGAATCTCAGATAAAGCAGTCTGGAGAAGTCTGGTTCCTTACAGGTACCTTAGATTCCTTCCCTTTCTGTTCGGCAGTGTCAGTGTTTTACTTCCCTTGTCATCATCTAGTCTCCCAGCCTAAACAAGGACTGAAATGCGAATGCAAACATCGAGTCGTGGGGGGGGAACCAGAACGAGAGAACGGAGCAGCACGGCAGCTCTCAGACCATCTGCTCCTGCGATAACGGAGCAGGGCGGGACAGCAGCCAAGGCTGTTTTGTTCCCTTTGCCCGTTGTCTCCAGCTAGCCTTTCACCTACCTCTCCAGGCTGATTTCTCCCTCGGTCCTTCCCTTCCAGTCTCGCCCTGGCAATGTGGTACCCAGAAGCCACCAGGCTGGTCCCTCCTGAGGTTTTTCAGCGCAGGGGGCTGTGAGTTTTCCATCTGCATCCGTGCCCACACCATTGCCTTTCATCCTGTTGCCAGATCACATTACAGATTTATTCTCTGTCTTCACTTTGACATGTTACAGCTCTTTCTGCTTCCCAGAGATCTTCCTCCGCATCACTCCAGTGGGCCCATGCCATCCTACCTGTACTCAGACGCATTACCAGCCTCCTCTTCACTCCTAAAATATGAATTTGCATGCACTATCTACAGGGGGAAACCACTCCTTTGGAGAGTAGGTGTTTGGAAGTTGAACAAGCAAACATGGCCAGGACATAGACAACCAAGGCACACATCCTTGAGGGCAGCCACAAGCCACCATGGGCTTAACTGATGATAAAACTTGCAATGGCACAAGGGGTGCTTCACCTTAGAAAGAGCCTCCAGCATCACTGGAAAAGATTCTGTGCCTGCCTGCAGGGTGGCTCTGCCACAGGTTTGGGGCTGTAGCCTGTAGGAACGAGGGCTGCGGGTTTCTGAGGGAGGTTTACGTGATGGGAAGTTCAGCCTTAGGTTGCCGTCGCCACCTTTTGCATTCACACCAGATTTGAAGGTTTTGTGCAGCACCTTCAGTGCCTGGTCCCTGAGCACCAGGCACCTTTCCCATTAAATAGTCCTGCTACAGCTTTGGCATCTCCCCAGCTGCATAAGATGCCTGTTTTGGGGAAGCTGCACTATAGTAGTGACCTGTCACTTTGTACTCGGTGATTTCCAGTGCTCACAGATGCCCTTCCTGGCACTTTCCTGAGCACAGCAGTGGCCAGGGTGCGTTCGCAGACAGGTACCTACCAGCTGTGACTCTGCCCACCCGCTCCTGCTGCAGTGCCTGCGTGGGCAGCGCGCTCCCTGCAGCACAGCACGGGCTGCAGCCGCAGTGCTCTGCGACAGTGGCCACTTGCTGGCACACAGACCCAGAGGGTCCTTGCTGAAGCAGCTCACATCTCCTCAAGCAGCTCTTTCAGGCTCTCTGTAGATTCAGGAAAGCATCAATTTTTCTGGTTTGCTGTTGGTTTCCCAAATTGAACTGGACCAAAGTTAGACTTGGGGTCCCGGTTCAGTAGCCACGCAGGATGGTGGTACCCATTTATGTTGGCCTCTGCCCAGCTGTGCCAGGGGAGGCTCGAATACCAGGGCTGGCACCATCCCAGGAGCTCTGTGGTGGGACGTAGCTGCTGATCCATCCTTCCACACCTCTCCTGCGAGCAGGCTGCGCACTCGGCTGCAGCGGCCAACGAGGAGTCGGGCTCTAAAGTTTTAACAAGAGCGCTGGGCTCCATAAGGGGAGCTTTACACTCAGCACCGGTCAGCCAGCTCTCGTGGCTTCACACTCCCGCTCGGTAATCGGGTCCTGCTCTCCACAGTTAACAAAAGCAATAAATTATCAGCCAGCCTGCATTTACCCGTCCCACCACGGCCCCGCACTGCAGCCTCCCGGCATTAACCCACACTAACCCCCCCACAGATGGACCACCCCATGGACCTGCCTCAAGCACCCCCGGGGGTTATGGGCAGTATTTGCCAGCACTCCCCCAAACAAGCATCCTTTATGGGATGAGGTGATAGAGAGCAGCCCTGCGGAAAAGGACTTGGGGGTACTCATGGATGAAAAGCCGGACATGAGCCAGCAATGTGCGCTTGCAGCCCAGAAGGCCAATCGCATCCTGGGCTGCGTCAAAAGAAGTGTGTCCAGCAGATCCAGAGAGGTGATTCTGCCCCTCTGCTCTGCTCTGGTGAGACCCCACCTGGAGTGCTGTGTCCAGCTCTGGAGCCCTCAGCACAAGAAGGACATGGACCTGTTGGAGCGGGGCCAGAGGAGGCCACGAAGATGATCCGAGGGCTGGAGCCCCTCTGCTGTGAGGACAGGCTGAGAGAGTTGGGGGGGTTCAGCCTGGAGAAGAGAAGGCTCCGGGGAGACCTTCCAGCCCCTTCCAGTCCCTGAAGGGTCTACAAGAAAGCTGGGGAGGGGCTGTTTGCAAGGGCATGGAGCCATAGGACGAGGAGCAATGGTTTAAACTAGAGCAGGGCAGGTTTAGATGAGACATGAGGAAGAAGTTCTTTACCCTGAGGGTGGTGAGACACTGGCCCAGGTTGCCCAGAGAGGGGGTGGAGGCCCCATCCCTGGAGACATCCAAGGCCAGGCCTGATGAGGCTCTGAGGAACCTGATGTAGTTGAAGATGTCCCTGCTGACTGCAGGGGGGTTGGGATAGATGGCCTTTAGAGGTCCCTTCCAACCCAACACATTCTATGATTCCGTGATTTATCATCCTGTGCAAGTGAGGACTGAGAGCTCCCTGCAGCAGGATTTACAGCGGGGCTTTCCAGCTGCAAGGCACTGAGTGACCCCAGCACAAGCACCACAGGCCTCTTTTGCACCCACAGAGCTGCAGGAGAATCCCAGGGACCCCTGTCTCAGCTCAGCCTGTCCTAACGTTGGCACCAGCTTTGCTCCCCGCTGCCCTCAGTTAGTCTTGCACACACAAGTGCCCTGTGGTACCCCAGCATCCCCGAGACCCCCAACATCCTCTCTCCTCTTGCAAAAGCATCCACACCAGGGGTTGACTTTGGAGGGACCCCCACTGCAGCCGGGGTCACGGTGGGGAGCTGTGGCGTGGATGGGAGCACTGGCGGAGGTCCCTTTGCACCCACAGGGCCCCGGGGATCCGGAGGAGCCCAAGCCCCATCAGCGGGTGTCAGTTTGTGTCCTTGGGGCTCTGGCGGGGAAGGGATCAGCTGCAGTAATTGAGGCGGGAGGAATGAGAGGTATGCTCCGAAACAGCGGGCGGGGGGTGCCCGGGGGCCGTGCTGGGATCAGCCTGACCTGAGCAGCCCACGGTGATTTCCCAAACGCACCCTCCTTCCGAGCCCACCCTGGGCCTCGCAGACACCAGGAAGAGCCTCCCAAGAACAACCAGCCCTTTGAGAAACCTAAACCACTTTCTCCAACACCTCTGAACTCTGTCAGGAACATCCTTCGTCAGAAAGCTGCAAGTGCCAAGCGGTTTCCCCTCGAGGGCAAATCTCCCTCGTGCTGTCAGGAGCAAAGCCGCCCGGGTTCACATTGCTGCTTAAGGTGAATGTGTGGTGTGTTTTACCAACTAATTGTGAAATTGCAGGTTGCTTCAGAGGCAAAGGAGAAGCATTTTATTGTGAGCAGAAGAATTAATCATACCTGGGGCAGTACAGATGTCAGCAAAAAACAATGCAGAAAGGATTTCTCAGGAAGATTGCTTGACATGAATAGGAAGGGTTTTTTCAGGTCTTTTTAGATATGAATGAAAGATTCTCCATGGCTGCTGTGACCCCTGTTTTTACCCTTGCTTTCCAGATCTGAGAGAGGGATGTGTGTGCCGAAACTGCAAAACCATAAGGGGAAGCAATGCTTTATTCAAGGAATGGAAACTCCCCGAGCCAAGGCGTCTGCTGCAGCACCAATTCATGACGTGTCCTGTATAGTTTATGGCAGAGATTAAACAACACAAAGGATAAAACATTTCAAAAATGGCATTTAACTGGGAAAACAAGAACAGACTAGACTCCAGCCCCTCACTTGTGCAATGCCGAGCTGTTGAGCTCTCAGCCCCGGCATTCAAGTCCTGCTCAAGGAAATACCTCTGGCTGCTGTTTGCATATGTGCAACACAGCGTTTCGTCACACCTTTTTGTTTGTTGTGGAGTGAATCCCCTAGGTAACACGGCCACCCCCTTTTCCTCCCCTTCTTTGTGCATTTTTCTCCGCCTGGGACTCGTTTCCCTGGTCCCAAGGGATGTGCTTTCCCATGGCTCTTTCCCATTTGGAGGCTACATGTGTGTGCACTGAGGAGTGGAAAAAAAGAGGGACTCGGTCTTCTGGTTCACTGCAGCCTTTCTCTATGTTTTAAAAAGATGTCATTTATGGTCAGCCAGGCTCTGTTGAGCACGGGTTCATATCCCGACTCTCTGAGCTTGCCCCCATCAGCCAGGTCCCCTCCATAAGGCAGAGGAGACAGGGGCAGGGCTGAGTCGCAGCACTGGGGATGCAGCATTTTCCTGGCAGCTCTGGCACTATTGCTGCAGCCAGGGAGGGAGAGAAGAAATGACGACAAGTGCAAGGAGAAAGGTTAAAAAACAAAGAAGAAAGTCTGAAGTGTCTTGTGTGAAACCAAGCTGCACACATGGAAGATGAAGAGAAAAAGGGAGAGGGTGCAGGCAACACTGAGTGGGGCTGTAAAAAGGACAGGGAGAAGGATGTTTCCTAATGTGGGATGTATTTGGCGATAGATTCCCAAAATTTGCTGTCAAACCTCTCCTCACAGGTCCATTTAGGTGCAGGTGTCCACAAACCTGGAGCTGAGAACAACAGGAGTCTCCATCTTCCACATGCCTTCCTCACCCATGCCCACAGAAATATCCGTCGGGGTTACCCTGCGCATAGGCTTGACCTCAGCAAATGAAAGGCAATAACACAGTGAAGAGGGTGGGAAGCACAGGCAAAAGCAATGGCAGGACCTACCAGGGACACAAGACTCCTCTGGAGAGGTGCCCTGACCAGCAGGTGAAGATGGTGAACGTTGCGTGGCGACAACGTAGCATTTCCTCCCCCAGGTTTTCTTACCAAGCATCATTTTTGCTTTTTAAGAGGTTCTGCCCATGCTCTGTGGGGTTGGGATAGGGGTACCAAAGCCAGTCCAAACTACAAAGGAGGCGTGATCATGAGAAGTCTGGTCTTTCCCTCTTTATTATCCTTATTTGCCACATCCGGATGACGCGGGGCGTGACACAAGTTCACGGTGATGTCGTTTACCTGCACGTGCTCCCATATCCACGCCGATGACATCAGTCCCAGGCTTTGCACAGGGGACCCACTACCAGGAAATGACTTCTCTTTAAACACGAGGAAAGCTCGGTGCAGCCTTTGTAGCTCCTAGTCCAACAAGCCTGTAATATTCACAGGAATGAGACTCAGATTTCTAATTATTGGCTGAGTTATTTGTAGCTTCATATATTTTAAGGCCAGAAGGGACCATCATCTAGTCTGGCCTCCTTAAATGGAAAGCTCTATAACCAACAACCAATTCCCCGAGCTTCGTTACAGTAATGAGCTCAGGACTCCTGCCGTCTCGTCTCCGGCTTTAACCGCTAGACCCCGCCATGCCAAACACAGCTGCTCAGATCTGCCTCCAGCTCCGAAGGGAAGTCTAAGAGTTCCTCCTGAATAGGTAATAAATCACATACCAATGTCCGCAGCGATGGGGAAGGGTGGCTGGCTGCACACGCTGGCTCAGCCTGCCCAACTGGGTACTGGGAGCGAGCACCAGCAAGGATGTGCATCCAGCCAGCAGGATGGGATGGAGGGAGTTACTTTGCAGTGATGTAGTTTCCCCTGTGGGTGGGTTATTTTGGGAAGGGAGAGGGAACCACTGACACTTGCCTGGTTTCACACCCTGGCCAGTACATCTCACCCCGCTCTGCTACTGCCAGCCCTGGGCATGGAGCTGGGATCATTTCAAGGCATGCGGTGCTGGTAACCAGAGACCCAGTGGGGTTGTGCAGCAGCTCTGGCAGGCTTTGTCCCTACCCAGGCTCTTTAGATCAGATGGCATCGGGAACAATAAGGCAACTGCTCTCCTCTGTGCTGTGTGTCAGAGGCAGATGCTGAAAAACCACCCAGCACCTCCCAGCACGGGCAGTGTTAACCACCTCCCTCTGCAGGGCGAGGGAAAGTGGCCTCCAACTGCTGCCACTGAACCCCAGGGAGGGACAGCCCAGCTCTCTGCAGATTCATAGGAAACCACCTGGCCCCAGCACAGCGTGGTGTGGAGGGCAGGAAGACCTCCCTGAACTAGGACATGGCCAGGACAAGGGCTGAGGCATGTTGGGGATGAGCCACCCCTCTTGCCCTGCTGTATCTCACCTAGCTGCAGGCTGGGACCCCCCTGGGCAGCTCAAAGACTGGGTGGGACATGAGAACAAGAGGGGCCCTGGGATGGGACAAGTGTTGGTGGCAGGTTCTCAGGAGCAAGGGGGCTCTCAGGATTTAGAGATGACCCACCTGAACAACATGCAGTGGAGGGCAGTCCCACACCCACAGCCCTAGGGTGCTCCAGAAGCCACCAGCCAAGGGCAGAAGCTCATGCCCACATTGGGAAAAGGAAGCTTGATGAATGGGACACCAACAGTCTTGTTGGACTGGTGTTCACGCCTTCTTCCAGGTGTCCTCTCTGACCACTATAGGAATTTGCTTTTACAGAGGCATCAGTGGCTCAAGGGAGCACCTTGGGGTCTCCTCAGTTTCCCATTCAGGCCTCCCCTTTGTAAGATGAAATAAGTGCCAATGTAGTGGCTTATGGCCAACAGTTGCAACCATGGCTATGGGCAAAGGATGGGATGGGGCACACACAGCTTCATGAAAACTGAAGGCCACCCACCTCGTGACCACTTCATGGAGGTAGAAGCAGGAAGGAGGTTCTCCAAGTCCTCGGTCAGAATGCTAACCACAGCCTGTGTCTGCAACATTACCGCTGGAAAGAGGCAGGGAAGCAACAAGCCAGCAAAACCAGAGCCTTGGACACATTCCCTGGAGGCAGCCATAAATATTATCAGCAGAAGAGTACTCATCCCATCAATCAGCAAGGCTTCGCCAAGCACCATGGGCACTTCCCACACACCATCTTGGACTGCGCTAGCTGTGACACCCCTATGAGTCACTGCCCCCCGGGTCTACCTGGTGGGATGAGTTGGCTGCTGGTCACACTGTGCAGCACAAGTTGCTTACTTGCATTGTCAGGGCTACCACCCATCCTTCCCTGCTGCCATGGTGTTTGTGGTGATAACAGAGGCAACTCAAGACTTCTCCTTCCTGCAGGCAAGAGACAAATTAGTGGTGGCAGAGAAGCAGGCTCTGGGGAGAAAAAGGGCTGGGTTAGAGGTGTGACAGAGAGAGCATGGAGTTTTGGGGAGCTCTGCTCACCCACGCCTTGAATTGGACCTGTACATCACCCTGTACACCCTTGGATGGGCCCATCACCTCCTTGGGTGCCAGGCACAGAGAGGGGGCATGCCAGATGAGTTGCCATGAAGGTGCAGTGAGAAACCTGTTGCTCATCCCATGCCTTTTGCCGCTCAGGATGACTCAGCTTCTCCCATGGGAGCCTGAACAGGCAGACCCATGTGGTGTGCAGAGCTCTGCAAAACCCAGCCCAGTCCCTTCAGGGCCCAGTAAGAAGCATCCCCATGGACAGCATTTCACTCTGGAGATGGGAGAAACAGGCAGGCAGGGCTTTCTCACAGCCCGGCCCACCTCGGAGCTGACAGAGTACATTACAATGGCTGGAGGGTCTGTAACAGCCTGGGTACCCCTTATCCCCCCATCCAAGCAGCAACAGGCAGGAGTCTAGCATCCATGCAAGGTGTAAAGTCCCACTGTTCTCTGCAGCACTACATAAAAGTCTGGGGGGGCACTGGCGTGGGAGGGGAGAGCAGAACAGCAGGTCTAAGCCTCCCTCCCCATGCTCTCCACTACCTGAGCAAACCATCCTACCTCTATCGTCTGGGGAACCACAAGCCCTGCTTGGACAAGATGTCCCAGGGGAATATGCAGTGCAAGACAAGGGCTGCAACAGAGATGCACAGACAGAGGTATGCAAGAAGCCCATCTCACAGAGCCCTGCTGAACCAACTGTGACTCCTATCCCAGGGCAGCCTTTGCCAGTGCAAAGTGTGGCCCTAAATTGGTCCTGCCAGGCACTGTCTCATCAACCTTTATGCTCAGTTGCTGCTTTTCTGTAGAGGGAACATCAACAAAATGTGGAAACTGAGTCTTGGTGGCACACAAGGCTGGACTTTGAGGGCAGCTCATCACAGCACCACTTCGCACCAGCATCTTTCTTGAGCCCAGCTCTCCTCACATGAGTCTTTGTCTAAGGCTCAGCCAGATGAGCACTCACTGTATGAGGGGAAGATGGATGTCCATCCAAGACATTTGTCCATGTCCTTGAGCCCAAGAGCACAAAACAATCTGGGTAAAATGGTAAAGAGAGGAGCACAGGGAGCTTTGCACCCTGCCTGGCATGAAGCATGAATGAACCTTCTCCTGCAAGGTATGATATACCCCAAAGTGTCTGCTTCTCCCCCATGACTATGCAGAGACCTCAGTCCCAACCCATGTTTGGTGCCCAGCACGAGCAGGGCAGTGAGGACGGCTGGTCTCGCCTGGCCCGGGAGCCCAGGATGGTGGGGAAGGAGCAGCCTCCTCCACCCTGAGCTCACACAAAGGGTAGGCGGTCACCTAATTGCCTACCCATGGGAAAGAGGAGCCTTGCTCTCTGGAAACAGAGGGGCTAGGCAGTCTCAGGCGGTCGAGTGACTTATTGCAGACTCCTGGGGTGATAAATTGTGGCTAATTGTGGGCAGGTGACAAAGGCAGACTAAGGGAAAGGGAGCCGGGACATTCACTCCCCTGGCAGCTGCTGCCCAGCCCTGCCCCCTCCTTTCACTACTCCTTTCAGGCCATTTGAATTGTGAAAACTCAGCGTTTTCCAAAACCTGCTGAACCTCCCTCTCAGGGCTCCTTTCCCCCCCGCTGCCCCCTTCCCAATCCCTCCCTTGCTGCCTGCTCTCACTCCTTTCTCTGGGGTGGGACGTCCTAGGGGGAGCAGCCCTGCCAGCAATGGGCTTGTGCCACAGGGTAGCCCTTATGATGCCACAGCATGGGAGTCCAGAGGGTGTTTCTCCATCCCCCTGAGAGCCACATGTCTTCTCCACGTCCTGCTCCCAGCCCTGATGCAGGGGGCTCACCTGGGCAGAAGGAACGGCACCATGTTCTGGCTATCTTCAACATCCCACTGAAGGAAGCACCAGGTGGTGCAGCCCTGGGGTGGCTCCGATTTGTACTCCAATGAAGTCAAAAGGCCACTTTGACCCACGCCTTACTCTGATCTCAGGTCAGAGTGGGGCTAAGTTGAAAACAGAACCTGTGAGGGGGTGATCCAAGGGTTCAGCTTGAGGAGATGGGCTTTGTCCAGCAAGTGCTGAAAGGCCAGGAGGCAGGAGGCGCCCACCAGTCCTACAGGGATGACCCGGGATGCCTGGCCTTATCCCACACTTCCAATAGTTCTTTCCTTCATGCTCCATGCACATGCTCTGGTGAGACAGAAAAACAGGCACAAATAGGGGAAACACCATCAGCAAAGGCTTTCCACTGTGTTGCCAAGCCCTGGCTTTCCAGAGATCCCTCTGCAAAGAGCTGGATCAGGGCTTACCATGATCTGGAGAAAAGCACCCCACAGGTGAGACAGGGAATGTGATGACCCTTAGGAAAGACTGGATCATACCTAGGATAGCATCAGGCAAGGTCCCTGGCCCAGCTGAGCCCACTGTAAGGGCCCAGTGCTTCTGCAGGGTCGGCAGTCCTCAACACATTTGCAACTGACTCTTTGCACAGGTTGGATGAGTCAGTCAGGCTGACACTTCGTACCCAACGCGCTCCATGCTGCTTTCATGCGGGCTGTCCTCATTTTCTCTGTGCTGTGTTTGAAGACAATATTCTGCATTTCTCCCCTTCCCACTTCCCCTTGGACAGCCTCGCTCACACTCGCCTGCTACTTCACAGCTTGTCAGAAGATGATACCCACACTGGAAAAGTAGTTTAAAATCAAGTGTTAGCAGGCAGCTGAAAATTAGCAAGTGATATGCTATGCAAAAGAGCTAGAGTTAACTCTTTCCTTCACTCTACAGGGGCTGCTCTGCTCCACGCACCCACCACCCGGCCTAAGCCACTGACCATTTGAACTCAGTCAATAGTCTGATAGCAATTAGTTGGAGAGAAGCAGCTGGCAAACGTCAGCTACTAGTAACCATGCATTAACTGGATTTATCACATGCTTGGAAATTATGAGTATTTGCCTGTAAATTCACCATTTCCATTTCACTCAGCCACAAATGCCCAAAAGTTAAAAGCCCGTATCTAAGTATGTCCCTTTATACACAGTTGTAACCTCTTTTAAGTATCTGTCTTGGGATGAGCTAGATCACTCTGTGGAGGGCTGTATTCCTTACCACTGACTTACACAAGTCTGTGGCGAAGGCCTGGAGTCACCAAACTGTCCCATGAAAAGCAAGCACTCACTGGATGGTGGAGTTTTTTCCTCAAGGCTTTCCCAAGAAGATTTCAACTTTTAGCAGCTGCTTGCTAGGAGCTGAATATAGACACATTTCTGGGAGATCAGACGAGCATCCAGGTTTATCCCAACACATTGAACCCTGGGGTACACCGCTAGTTGCCGACCTCCAACTAGACTTCATTCCACTGATCACCACCCATGGGCCTGCCCATTCAGCCAGTTTTCAATCCACCTCACTGTCTGCTCATCCAGCCCATACATCCATGGCTTGTCTACGAGGATCTTACAGGAGACAGAGTCAAAGGCATTACTGAAGTCCAGGCAGACAATGTCCAGTGCTTTCCCCTCGTCTACCAGGCCAGTCTTTTAATCATAGAAGTTTATCATGTTACTCAAGCATGACTTCCCCTTAGTGAAGCCATGCTGACTGCTCCTGACGATTTTCTTGTCCATCATGTGCCTGGTCCATATCCCTTGTATCCTCAGCCTTTTCCGTGTAGCCAGCTCCCCCATCTTGTTGAGCAATGAATCCACATTACATGGTCTTCCTTCCATCACCTATGTACTTACAGAAGCACAGTCTTGTCTTTGACATCCCCAGCCAGATTCAATTCCAGTTGGGCTTTAGTTTTTCTAAATTCAACCCTGAATGGTCAGACAATGTTTCTGTATTCCTCCCAGTTATCCATCCTTACTTCC